>JAVJGI010000050.1:72166197-72176738 GCA_035590275.1 Ibycter americanus | reverse complement strand
TAGTCCATGGCAAATGGTGGGGCTGTGTTTCCACCCCTGGGGCAGTCAATTCCAGGTGTATTGGATGCCCCTCCAAGGGAAGGCAAACTGTGGCCTGCACTCTGCAGCCAAAGGAATTGAGAAAAATGCAATTGTGGTATCAGTGGCATATCATTTAGCTGCCTTTGATTCCAGTTCATATTGAAGTTCTAGTGTGTCTGATACGGCACCAGTCAACGGTGGCATGACTTCATTCAGGACACAGTTAGTCTCCATTCTCCATTAGACTTTTGCACGGGCCATACGGGACTATTAAAGGCTGAACAGGTCATACTGATCACTCCTTGGCGCTCTAGTCAGTGAATCAGCTTGTGGATGGGAATCAGGGAGTCTCGGTTGGTGTAGTATTGCTGTCAGTGCACCGTTGTGGTAGCAATTGGCACCTGTTGTTCTTCGACTTTCAGTAACCCCACCACAGAAGGAAGAGTCTTCTGAAAGGCCAGGTAAAGTAGACATCTGCTTAATTTCATCCATTTGTGTAATAAAATTTCCTCCGTTTGTGTTAGAAAAGGAAAATATGAGATAGGAAGTTTACATGGGGAAAATTATTTCAAATTCGAAAAAGTAGAGAAGAAAGATTTCCAGTGTTGCTTGTGTCCTAAGAATGTAGGACCCCCTGGTCTGAGTCCAGGTCTCCCAATACTATGCAATAGGTCTTGAGTTGAGACAATTCCCCCACAGTGACCATTTGAACAAAAATGGGTATAAATCTTCCAAGAGAAAAAAAATTACTTCAAAAGATTTTTTTCCCCTTTCAAAGGTCTTCTAGTCCTATTTCAGAGAAACCATGAATCTACTGTAAATTTCATCTCTTGCTGAATCTTGTCCAAGACTGATGGTCTTCTGAAATGATCAGGATATTTTCTTACATTGTTAAGAGCTTTCTAGCCATTGACAGTTTTTTGGTTTGGGGTTTGTTTTTGGTTGGTTGGGTTGGGTTGGTTTGTTTGTTTATTTGTTTGGGTTTGGTTGGTTTTTTGGGGGTGGGTGGGTGTTTTGTTTAGGTTTTTTGTGTGTCTGTAAATGCAAAAGGAAGAATGTCTTTGGACCAAACAAAAGTCCCTGTAGTAACATCATCTCTTTCTCTTTGGTTGCTGTATTTTTCTTGCCTGGAAACTAAAAAAGTCAGGGAACACTGACTATTTCCAGTCATAATTTGTTTCAGGTTTTATCCTTATTTGTACACAAAATTGAATCAATCATTACTTTGGTTCAGTCTACTGCATAGATGCCCTCACATTCATTGAAATGTAACTTGATTTTTAGTCAGTTTAAAATGAAAAATGTGGAGTTTCTTTATATCACGATAAACGATACTCCAAACTTTTTTTTCAAGTTTAGCAAAACCAGTTTAAATATCACATTCAAAACTGAAATAAGAAACCTACATGTAAACAAGCCTGTAACCATGTACATCTGCTCCCTGAGAAATCTACTTGAAATTCACTGTCGCTAAAAACCAAGGCTTGCCTAACATAAGCTGGGTTTATTTGTGCATCTGTCATCGCATTTGCGCATCTCTGCTCATTCTAGTCAAGTGCTCTGTACTGCACACCATGCAGTGATTGGCAGGACTGGAGCCTTATATAAATATGATAGATGAGGTATATTGATGAATTCAAGTCCAATAATTTGTGAGCATCTAGCTGGTGTACTTGATCTGTCTTTCCTTACGAAAATGTCTCGGGGAATGGAGACATCTGTTATGATGGATTTTGCACAGCAAATGTCAGTCCCAATCAGTGAGTTATTTTCTATATTCAGATTGGTTTTGGAATGGCATAAATTGCACTTATACAATTACTTTTGTCAGTGAAATTAATCACAGTCTTACAAATTCAGCAGAGGTTTCAGTAATTCTATCTTTTGGGCATGTCCCACAATGTATTATTAAACAAAACAAACATGGTTAAAAAAGCTGTGGTAACAAATAACTATAATGTTTTATTTGACAGATGAATAACTTATGAACTAATAAATCTTTTCAAATTACACAGTTTAAAGCACGCGTTATTTATTCATGTTTTTATTTTTATTAGAAGGTTTTTTTATATTAAACATTAATTCAGTGTTTCATATTAAGCCATTAAGAGAGTAATCTAAAACTATTGCCAACCTTAAGCAATCGTTATGCAAAGCTATCATTGCAGTACTTGGTATGTTCAGTAATTTTACTGTTTCATCTTAGGTTTATACTTGTAGCAGAAAAATAGTGGGCAATTGCAAGTGCCATCTTTTTAAGCAAAAATGTAAAGCCAGTTCTCTCGACTGTGGTGTACCAGAGAAAGGTACAATTAACATAGAGCTTTAAAGATCTTTTGTAGCCAGTTGCTTTCCCTGTTCAAGAGTTTAATTGAATTTAAGTCTGAGCAGGGTCTTCAGTGTTGTGTTCTATTATTGCACAGGGAGTAAGAAGCAATGTGTGAAGAAGGGAAATTTTTACAGTCTGCTAGTTTTCTTTGACATTTTCTACTAGTCTGGATTTTTATGGCAATGTTGCAAATCACATAGCAGACAAATGAACTGTGGAATTGCTACAAGTTTGAGATCATGAATATTCATTGGCTCCATTAGCAAATTAGAAATGAAAGCTTAGTAGGTTTTAGTGATAGTGTTGCAGCTGTCTTCCATATTTGTACAATAGTATGTAATCAAACTCTAAATGAATTATTTGTCTTGATGATATTTTTTTATTATGCTGTTGTCACCCTTAATGTTTTGTGTATGGTCCTCTGTGAAACATGATTTAAGAGTTCAATTCTTAACAAATGAAACAGATTCTTCATTAAACTAACTACTTATGAAGGTGTTTTACATATTAGTTTAAGATTTTTATTCTTGGGTAATTTCCTGGGTGAGTTCCCAATTTGAATCATAGCCAAGGCTAGAATTTGGATTTCAAAAATGTTTACTTCATATGAATATTTAAAGAAAATGTCATGGGACAAATATGCAGGTGTACCACTGTTGTCTCCAGTTTCCTGCATATGGATAAGGCCAGATTCCTCTTTGAGCTGCTGGGATTGTGTGCTGTTACATTGTGCTCTAGGGTATAGCCACCATAAGAGGACATAGGAATTAAAAGCATGAATGGCCGTTTTCTTGATGAGATGAACCTTAAAAATTACATCAGTGATGACTCCAGTGCATCCCTGTCAAACAACAGAGTATTTTATCTTGCAGATGGTTGGGAACATAGGTACTGCAAAGGGAACTATTAGCCAATGTCTTTGTACAGGCAAAAGCTATGTTTTGGGCAGGCTAACAGAACAAAGGCTGACTATGTTGATGTATATGCTCAAATTTACCACCCTCAGGCAGGCAGGTGTTACCCAGCACTGCTAGCATTTCCTCTATCTAGTGTGTAGTGCTGTGCTTACTGTCACACTTATGCAAATCCCCACGGCAATACATGTCAGCTCTCATGTGTGGCACTTCTTCAGATGCTTACAGCACGCGCTGCGGCTGTGAATGTCGTGTCAATTCAGCTATCCCATATCTAGTAAACAGCAGCTGAATTCATGCCGACAAATAAGGAAATATAACTTAAGTCTAAAAATGAAGTCAGTATATTTAGCTAGCCTTCTCTCACATTGGCTCACTCCAGAGCAGCTCTTTCCTGAACTATGTTAATAGTGGAAGCAATATACTGGATACATTACCCTAGCAGCCCTAGCCAACAGAATCAGCCAGGATTGACAAGGTAGGATGTGTCTATACATATGTCCAGTATTTCCTCGTTTAGGCAGTTCTTGGTTAGGTACAAAGTCCAAGATCTTGGAAAATACTAGACTAGTCATACCTAGCGGCTTTAATGTGTTCTTGAGACAATGAGTAACAGCTCTAAACTCCATTGGACAGTGACTCCCTTATTTGTGGAGCATTTCTCAGCCCGTTGTCAGTATGATGTGCTGTGTCACTGTCTTACATACAAACACTCTCACTGTATTATTCCTGTATTGTTGTGCATTAACAACAGCTGGAAGCAGTCACTACAAAAAATAATGACAATATACTCATGTTTCCCATGAGTCACTACATAGACTGTTTTAATTTCTTTTACTTTTAGACTAATGGTGTTTCCAAGTGACTTGTATGTTGAAAATGTGCTGTATTGCTAAAAGAGCCAGAAGAAAACAAAAGCAGACTGTATCCAGTGTTTATATGAAGCTAGCTGAAACCTGAAAGACAGCAACATAAAAGGAAAATTACTTTGTAAACAGCTTGAAAGTAAGCAATTTAACAGTTCCAATTTGGGGACATGATATTTTCTTAAGTGCACCAAGGATTGCATTTAGCAGGTTAGGTACATATTAACAAGGAACATTTAGAAAAATAGGAACTTCAGAAAGAGGGGGAGGATTAAGGGTGGGGGGAGGGCAGAGTGGGACAGAGAGAGAAGTCATTTAAACAAGCATCTGTTCCTTAGGAAAACTGGAAATAGTCAAGTAAAACTTGTCAGTCATCAACTCTAAAAGTTATCCTTTAGAACTGAATCTGTTCACACTCAGTATAAGGTCATATTTCAATTTGTTAAAATTCATGAAGTTCTGTAGAAAATATATGGATTATAAATAATTATTTTTACAAAAATTTTCTGGTAATTTTCCTAAGGTGTGCTTAACAGGAAGCAAGACCAACTCTGAGTTTTCTGAGCTAGCTGAGTGCTGCATGAAATTAATAATGGTTCACAGAGAATGTTCCCTAAAACACCAAGAAAATGGTTAGAAACAAGATTTTCTTCAGGAATGCTGGATGCTTTGTTTATCTGCAACTGTGGTAAATCCAAGCAACATTTATTTCTAGTTTGAATAAATGCCTTTAAAATGCTTAACTAGTCACCAGGTGAATCCATATTTAGAGCTTACTCTCATGTCAGCAACAAGGGACATCTCCTTTTAATTTCTGATTGCAATGAACATGCTGTGGGACAGGACATTTGGAAAGAAAGGTATGTTTTTCTTGCCCTCAGCTTCACTAGTCATAAGCTTTAGTGTACATCATGCTGTATTTACCTATCACCCCATTGTCTCAGCATGCATTTTTCTTGTGTTGATTTTTAGAGGCAAGCACCTTACAGAACGTGTGGGAGAAGGGCAAAAACTGTTGCAGATTATTGCCTTTATACATCAAAACCAAAGTTAAGATGACCTACAAAACAATATAATGATTCCAGGAGCAGTGTTACATTAAGGTAGGTAACTAAATCAAATGCCTGCTACCAGTACTTGCTCAGAAATACATGATGAAAAGAAAGGGTTCTGCTAGTTCTGCTAAAAAAAAAAAAAACAACTTAGGTACATTCAGTTTCAGCTATGCAAGAGTGTGGCATACAACCCACATCTTGAGTATTGTTTTAATTGGGGAAGGACATGGGGTTTGAATGGGGACAAAGGCAAGTAAAACTATTCAGGGATAGAGCAACTGTCTTATGAGAGAGAAACTAAGAAGGAAAATACTTAAATCTGGACTGAAGAAAGCTGATGAGAGATATTGGTGATGGTTACAAAATCATGAAAGTTGTGGATAAAATGGATACAGAACTGTTGTTGATCAAATTTTACAGTACACTAATTGAAACTACCAGGAGATTGATTTAAAAGAGATGGAAAAAGTACTATTTTACACAATGGGTAGTGGATTTCTGAATTTTTTTATCACAGGCTCTTATGAAGGCAGACAGTGGAAAGTAAATATGTGGAAAACAGGTTTATAAATATATACATATGTGATGGGTTAACCCTGGTGGATGCCAGGTGCCCACCAAAGCTGCTCTCTCACTTCCTTCCTCAGCTGGACAGGGGAGAGAAAATACAATGACAGGCTTGTGGGTCGAGATAAGGACAGGGAGAGATCACTCAACAATTACCACCACAGGCAAAACAGACTCAACTTGGGAAAATGAGTTTCATTTATTACCATTCAAATTAGAGTAGGATAATGAGAAATTAACCCAAAACTTAAAAACATCTTCCTCCCATTCCTCCCCAGGCTCAACCTCACTCACAAATTCTCTACGTCATCCCCCATAGTGGTGCAAAGGGATGGGGAATGGGGGCTGCGGTCAGTTCATCGCACATTGTCTCTGCAGCTCCTTCCTCCTTGGGAGGAGGACTCCTCACACTCTTCCTCTGCTCCAGCATGGGGTTCCTCCATCATGGTTTAACCCCAGCCGGCAACCAAGCACCATGCAGCCGCTTGCTCACTCCTCCCTCACCCAGAGGGATGTGCAGGAGAATCAGAAAGGAATGCAAAACTCGAGGGCTGAGATAAGAACAATTTAATAAGTGAAGCAAAAGCCGCACATGCAAGCAAAGCAGAACAAGGAATTCATTCACTACTTTCCATTGGCAAGCAGGTGTTCAGCCACCTCCAGGAAAGCCGGGCTCCATCACACGTTAACAGTTACTCAGGAAGACAAACGCTATAATGCCGGATGCTATAATGTCCCCCTGCTTCCTTCTTCTTCCCCCAGTTTATATACTCAGCATGACGTCATATGGTATGGAATACCTCTTTGGCCAGTTCAGGTGAGGTGTCCTGGCTGTGTCCCCTCCCACTTTCCTGTGCCCCTCCAGCCCTCTCACTGGCAGGGCCTGAGAAACTGAAAAGTCCTTGACTTAGTATAAACATCACCCAGCAACAACTTAAAACATCAGTGTCCTATCAACATTGTTCTCACGCCAAATCCAAAACACAGCACTGCGCTGGCTACCAAGAAGAAAACTCAATCCCAGCTGAAACCAGGACACCCTCCCACGGGAGAAAGTCCTCCATGAACTTATCCATCATAAATCCTTTCCACAGGATGCTGTTCTTCATGACCGCTCCAGTGTGGGTCATTTCCATGGGGTACAGTCCTTCAGGAACAGGCTGCTTCAGAGTGGATCCCCCATGGGATCGCAAGTTCTGCCAGGAAACCTGCTACAGTGTGGGCTTTTCTCTCTATGGGTCCACAGGTGGCCAAAAAGGCCAGCAGCATCCTGGATTGTATCCAGAATAGTGTGGCCAGAAGGACAAGGGACATGATCGTCCCCTGTACTCAGCACTGGTGAGGCCTGGTGTCTGCAAAGTGATTGCTCTCACATAGTCTCACTCCTCTCTTTCACTGCAATTTATTGTGCAGTTCTCCCCCCCTGCCCCACCCCCCACCCCTGGCCCCCTTAATTATGTTATCCCAGAGGCACTATCATCATCGCTAATGGGCTCGGCCTTGGCCAGTGGCAGGTCCATCTTGGAGCCAGCTGGCACTGGCTCCATCAGACACAGGGGAAGCTTCTAGGAGCTTCTCACAAAAGTCACCCCTGTAGGCCACCCGGTACCAAAACCTTGCCACGCAAGCCAAATACAACTAAAGGCAACAGTCAAGGGTGTACCCTCTAACAGCTAATTCTAATGACTACATGTACTGGGGGTGTAAGGGAAAGAGACCACAGTGTCAGGCTTCATGCACTGTCTAAATAGCATTTTCTGTTGTTGTAATAGAACGCTAAGCTAGGTAAAATATAGCTTAGAACCAGTGGAGCATTTCTTAGCACTTACGGTCCTCTGCTCAGGATATTTTTTGATTTATTCTTTTCATTTCACTTCCCATCCTTCTCTTCATAAGGTTTTCCTTGCAGTTTAATGCTTATTCCAGTCAAAAAGTAATGACAATTACTGAGCTTTATTAAACAGATTAAAATTAACAAAAGCCATGGGCTTTTGCAGGGTTTTCAACAAAACCATGAATCCCTCAGAGAATTCATGGGAAGAGAAATACCCTGCCTTATATTTGTGAATTATGGCTAAATTACTGAAGAGCCTAAGCTAAGGTTTGTTCTAGAAAATCAAAAAATGTTTCATTTTTTGGAGTGCTGTTATGATTCTGTGACAAGCATTGCATAGTTGTCCATGCCATTCATTAGCTAAATGCATGAATAGTTTGATGTGTACCTATTTGTGGGTGTGCTTGCAAAGGTATATTACCTCACAATAATGTAATTGGGCTACCATGCAGTGTAAATTACACCTTCCCAGATAATAGGTTTATTATTGTTGGGAGTATGGCATGTAAGAATAGCACTTTCTCCTGATATGGACAGATGGATGGATGGATTAAAAAAAAGAAAGAGAGAAATACTGCAGACAAACTGTACTGAGAGGAGGATATGAATTCATAGACTGTTCATGTTGGATTTTCTTCTGTTCTTACTGCATCCTCATTCATAATGTTCATTGCGAGATGACATTTAAGAAGACATTAACAACAATGCCATGGATATTGCAGCATGTTTAACTGAGTAAAAATATCTCTTGAAGTAAGTCATTCTACTTTACAAAATGAATTTTAGAATACATTTCTTCTATATATCATATACCATCTTTGATAATAATTTATTTACTTTGACAATTTTAAGTCATACTGAGAAATTCACATTCCTTTGTTGCCAAATAAACTTCACTGAAAGTTAAAGGAATAAACAAAAACAATCTGGCATATGCACTTGAAAATCTGTCTAAAACTACTTGTTCACCGGCTTAGTACAAAATGCAAACACTTGGAAAATGTTCCATACAGCAGAGGGCAGCAGCGGTAAAACGGCATATCAAGTAGATGATTACAGTATGTCTACTTTTATTGTTTTTAATAAATGTAGCTCTAACAGTAAAAATAAGAACTATTACATAAACCCAGGGTTAAATCTTTTATTTCAGTCTTCTTTATGGTGTTCATGTCAGCATTTATTTTCATAAATAAGAGAAAATTATTCTCATATGTAGTTTCCAAATTCAGGGCTAGAATTACTGTGGTTTTCATTTCATAGAAAGGTCACTGAACTTCCTACCCTGTTAACTTTGGGTTTTTTTCTTTGAAGAAATGAAGTAAAATCTGGTTCTGAATTAGAAAATGGACATATTTTTTCCTGAGATCATAAATTGCTTGTTCCAGATGCATTTTGTTAGGGATTGCATCGTTATATTCTAGTGGTCAATGTCCTGTTATACTGCTTCTCAATCAGTGAATTCTTTTTCATTACTATAAAAGTTATTGGAAAGTCTTTATAAATTAAACAAGTAGCAGATGTAATGAAGACTGATTGTGTCCAACAGCTTTGCATCTTTTCTTTGGATTCTTTGTTTTGAGTAGGATGGTTTATGGCATTCACGACATTTCTCTTACAGTTTCTTTCATGTTTATAGCTGAGTCTTATGTCTGCAGCTTTCCTGCATGTAGATACTAGTAGAATGCTCCTTCTAGTCCTTGTTTTGTGCAGAACTTGCAAGATTTTGATATCTTTGAGAATTTTTCTCCTCTGTCAAATATATTCAGAAGTGGCAAAATTGTTAAAGACTTACTGGGCTGGAAGGAGTGGGGCAATTCATACAGAGACAGGAAGGGATTTAACTGGCAAAATGTAGTTGATAGTACAAATGTCTACAACAAATACAATCTCTCCAGGTTCTCTTAACTGTTGAGAAAGTTGTAATAAATGTAATCACAGAGGCCACAGAGCAGTTCCTCTCATCCAAAAGTTTATTCTGCAATAGGCCAGACGAACTGCCTCCTAAGATACCTTTCTCTCCGGTGACTAAACAGAGAGCCTGGGGTGACTTACCCAGATACAGACTTCCACGTACACCAAATTTAAGTAAGATTAGTCCTGACTACACACACAGATCTTGACTACTTAAGCCTCGTTCCTCAGGAGATCACAGTAAAAAAAAAAATCAGAACAACCCTCCTTAAATGAGGGGAAAATGAAAATAAAATAGAGAAAAGGTAAATAAATGAGACTATACTCAATTAAGTATAATAAAGGTAGGATAGTGGGTTTTTTTTAAAGATATAAGTGAAAGAATCAGTGGGTTTCATGCATATGTTAAAAACCTTCTGTGGAACTATATATTAGCTTGTATGGAAAACGTTCACATCAAAGACCAAAGAGTTTTCCTGACACAGCTGGTCAGTAAGCCAATCAGGGGAGATGCCCCACTGGACCTGGTGTTTACAAACAGGGGAGGACTGGTGGGTGATGTGGAAGTCAGAAAACATCTTGGGCATAGTGATCATGAGATGATAGATTTTTTGATTCTCAGAGAAGTGAGGAGGGGGTCAGCAGAACTGCTGCCTTCGACTTCTGAAGAGCTCACTTTGGCCTGTTTCAGAGCCTGGTTGACACAGTCTCTTGGGAGACAGTCCTGAAGGGCCAAGGGATCCAGGGAGGCTGGACATTACTCAGGAAGGAAGCCTTAAAGGTGCAGGAGCAGGCTGTCCCCAGGGGCCGAAAGACCAGCCGTTGGGGAAGACCATCCTGGCTGAACAGAGCTTTGGCTGGAACTCAGGGAGAAAAGGAGAGTTTACCAGCTTTGGAAGAGGGAGCGGGCAGCTCTGGAGGACTATAAGGATGTCACGAGGTTATGCAGGGTGAAGATTAGAGAGGGAAAAGCCCAGCTAGAACTCAGGCTGGCCACTGCCATAAAGGATAACAAAAAATGTTTCTCCGAATATATGAGAAACA
>JAVJGI010000050.1:72131185-72162293 GCA_035590275.1 Ibycter americanus | reverse complement strand
TGGCAATGCGAATAAGTATGTAAACAGAGTTAAAATTTATGAAAAAGTAAATAAATAAAAGCACAAATATTAAAGAAAAGAGGCTATTAGATACTAAGTTTAAGGTCAAAAAAAGATTTAATAGTATATCAAAACCAAAGTAATCAGTATGAAACCAAAGTACATGGTAATAACTATCTAAAAGATAAATCAAAACCAAAGTAAATTCTAGCCCTAGTGCAAGGTCTAGATAAGATTGTTCAAAAGCGTATGTATGTGTAAGCTCATATAAATATGTTAATATGCTAGCTTTGGAAAGAAATAGTGCATTTAGTGCCTTATTCTGATGTAGAGATATTTTCTACTCTGTCATAACCATATAATTATTTCAATTGAATGGTTTTACGTCTGCCACACAGGATAGCATAAACTTAGCCAGAAGCATTGGTCATAGAATATTGTGAACTGTTACTGTTTGTTTTTTTAAAAAAAACACATCTTGGAGCATGGTGAAATTTCATAGAATGGAAGAAAAACTTACACTGTTCCAATATTTTTAAAAGGGTGAACAGGATGACTAGGTATCTATAGGCCATTTCACCAGACATTAATCCCGGCCAACAGCAGGGAAAGGCACTGCAGAATGGAGCCAGTGAACAGTTAAAAGACAGTAGCATAGTTAACACTAGTCAACATGATTATATGGAAAACAGATCTGGACAAACCAGCTATGATAGGATTTTCATAAGACTATAAAGTTGTCTGACAGAGGTAACAGTGCAGAAGCCTAGGCTTCCGTGAAGCTTTCACCTGATTCCTGAATGACTCTGCAATTTAAAATAAAAATATTTTGTGGGATCCCATAAAGCACTATTGACTCAATTAAACAAATTGTGAATGGCAAGTTAATAAATATATAAGGACTTCAAAATGAGCTGTCACCTTAAACTAGGAGAACAGGCTTTCAGGAAGGTGTTTTTGATGAAATGCCATTCAACATTTCTCTCAGCAGTTCAAACAAACAAACAAACAAATAGAAAAGGAACTACTAAGGCCAAAATTTATAGAGAAGGTAGAAATTCCATCAGCAAAAATGGTGGAAACATTGTACCTCATAAAAGGCATTCATTGAACAGTGGGGATTTTAGCAATCTAAAAAGGCCCCTGAACTAAAAAAAAAAAAGTTGGAGTTACACTGACAAGATGAGGAACGGTGCCGTGGAACACTGACCTGATAACATGGTGAGTAATTGGCTGAAGATGAGTGCCCAGCGTAGTATTGTGGGCGAGATGGTGAATACAGTTTTAGATACAAAGGCTAAGATGTACTAAGTAGGAAATTATTTTCTTTGTGTATGATCTCGGTGTAAACCATCACCAGAATAATGTGTAAAAATTCTAAGCTCTAATAAGACATGTGGAAAACTTGTGATAATATTTAGAAAAAAGCCATAAGAGTCAGTTAACACCTTGGAAATAAGTCTTATTATGAGATTTAAAATTCTTACTTTTTCCAAGAAAAGGTTGACATAAAATGATAATGGTCAGCATATGCTTATGTTTATAACAGTTTTTGTATTGGATTGGATGTTTAGTCATGCTGAAGTTAAAGTGAAAAAACATAGTATCTAAAACCAAACAAATCCACACTGGAAGTAAGACACATACATGTTAAGGGTGAGGATAAAAAAGCTCTGAAACAACTTTCCTGGTGATTAGTTAGATCATCAAATGAAGGTTTTCATAAGGCCTGAATTTTGTACAGAAATATATCTCAGAATGCAAACACACAAAGGGTTTATTTCAGAAATTCCTGGGTAGAGTTTTTTGTCCTGCTTTTATGCAAAAATATGTAATGATCCCTTCTGTACTTAAAAACTGTGAACCGGAAGACATAGGTTGAAACCCTTCCATGTAACTGAATAGAAGTTATACATGCAAAGCTAAGAAGAAAGTTATTTCTTCTTGGAGCTATATGAAGAAAACTTCTAGCTTCTTGAGTTTTCTGAAAGACATACTATTTTCAGTAAAACATGTTTTCAAAGAGCAATTTTCAGTAAGTGGACAGTGGAAGTAATACAGTATGGAGCATATTCAAGATAAACTAGTAGTTTGTGGGCACAAATGTTCAAAAATTGGAAGTGTTATTTACTTTAAATCTTCAGTTGCTGTCTTGATGAAAAGACAACTTTAATACAGACTGTTACTGTTTCCTATATAGGAGTTTATAATTAGAACTAAATAGAAAATTCAGGCAAGCAGTTCTTGGAACAGTGTGTGGGAGATTAGAGGTACTGATTAGTCGTAGATTGTCTGGGTGGTAACAGTTCAAAATCAGTAATTAAAGCTTAAAATACCAGCCAACATCACAATGAGTGATGTTGTTACAAAGACTTGTGCTTGATCATTTGCAGCTGAGTATTATAAGGCTTTCCAGGCTTGATGAAATTCAGGGCCCACTGGTGTGATAACTATCCCACTACCAGCTGTTTTAGAGAAAGTTCTCTTCTGGTACCTGACAGAGACAGGCTTTAGCCCCAAAACTCACCGTTCTGTATTAGTTCCAAAATGTATCTGCATCATCACTGCTTCTTTATTTATTCCTACTCATTGTCATCGTGTCTGGGATCCCTATATGTGTCCTCACTGGTAAGTGAGCTCTCTCTTTTTGTTTGTGATACAAGAATAGCTGTAATGCAAAAAACTGTATTGTAGCTTCATTCATTTTCTGGAGGTGGCAGAAAGTGTTCAGGCAATGAGCTTTTGATATGATTAGCAGAGGAGGAGCCCAAGATCTGTGCTTGAAATCTGTTTTCCAACTTACAGTCCTCCATGGCGTTCACATTGATATTAACTGATGCCATCTATATAATTTGTAAGTATGGTCAATGAGCATTGTATATAACTCAGATAAAATGAGTAGAAAACAGAAAAGACGTGAGAATGCGATGGAGTCCTGGTTATGCCTGCAAAAGTTGAATGACATTAAATTGACAGCTTTTTAGTTCTTAAGAAACAGCAGTCTATCAGGAATTAAAAGTAAATCTGTCTTTATAATTAGCCTATCTACTTTGTGCCTTTGTTTTGGATTGGAGCAAACCTCAATTTCAGACTTGGCTGATTATGTTCATATTTTTAGTAACTTCCAGCTGAATTTGCCAGAACAAATACAACTATTTACTTACCTAGAAATGGTGTGAGTACAGTAAAAGATAGGGAAAAAAACTGAGAAAGTGTTTCTGCTGTCAAGTGTTTCGATGCAGTATCATTACATATTAAATTAAAGCTCTTCCTATAAGCTACAGCTATATTTTATTTTCAGTATGTTAAATATTTTTGACATTCAGTAATTTGATATTTTCAATATTGTAATTTATTCAGTGCATTTACACAACTAGAAAGGACTAATTCTGTATATTGTTGATTTCTACTTTAATGAAAAAATAAATGTTTATAGCTAAAAATAAGCCATTGTTTCCATTCAAAAGTTGGTAAAAAGGAACTCATTAATAAACTGCTAGGAAGGTAAAATTTTTGTTTGTTTTTAAATGACTGATCTAGATAAAGCAGATGCAGTAGATCAGATATCGGATACGGACTCCGCCGTAACAGTTGTGTATAACTATTTGGTGTGGTACCAAGTAGGAAATTCCTTATTAAACTGAAGGAAATGGAAAAATTGAGGGTGGGTAAAAATCTAGAAGGTTGTAGATTGCTTTGAATAGGGATTGTTTGACCTGGCCGCATGTTGCTAGTGGGATCTTCCAAGACTCAAGTCTTCAGATTTTTCTTATACTTTCTTAAATTTTTTTGGCATAAAGTTTGCTGATTACATTGGGTCAGGAGGTTACAATAGATATTCAGGTTTTCATGCAGAAAGAATTAGAGACTTGGAATTTTAGACATGACGTGGGATATAATAGCACATAATAAGCACATATTACATGGTCATAACGAGAGTTTCTAGGATGGGAATTAATGGAGGGTTAAGACCTGCATGCATCATTCATCCACAGAAATTGTGAGACATATAGACTGTACAATCATAAAGGAGGAATAAGTAATGTTTGCATGCACGTAGCCAAATATTTTGAGGAATAACGTGAAAATTCTAGTATTCTTGTAAAGATACCTCATTGGGAATAATAATTATGGCTATAATTACACATCCTCATCAGGTGAATTCAGTAAGTGGAGAAAAACCTGCTGTGTTGACATAAGAAGCAGAATATTCATTGAATTAGACCTAGGGTTTTTTTATTGTTTCATATTCCTGTGTATGTTTGTGTACAGAGAACATGCAGACATAATAAACTGCTTATATAGATGAGCGCTGTTGCTGCCCATCATGAGAAGATCTCCTTCATAAACTGCTTTGAATATTCGTTTAGAGGAGAGGAAACCAATGCAGGTACCAATATCTCACCTTAGTATGGTGAGTTATTGTGGTGCTTCTTACTATAATACACACTGAATCCATGATTTTTTTCTTCCATGACTAAACAACACAAACCACACAACCAATGGCAAACAGATGCTAAATTCACTGAAGTATTATTAATACAGCAATTCTGTTCCAGGAACTAGTGATAGAAAGAATTCTGTGGCCAATACTGAGCAGAATGAACAATGTGTCTTCTTGATGATAAAATAAGAATTGTTCCTAAATTGGATAGAACAATGCTACAAGAATATATGGTATGTTAACTCAAACTGTATTTGAAAAATTAAAATAGTAGTTGATTTTGTATTTTCTGTATGTATTCTCATAGGCTAGGAAAAAGCAAGCATTTATTTTATAATCTAAGGGTTACATACGTGCATTCATTGTGAGTACTGGTATTTAGGTTATCTATGGTTATACATAGATAAACAACTTTTTTTAAAAGTAAAAAACATTCTTTCATAAAGTATGAGCATTTGTTATCATAAAAAACTCCCGTCACTGCTTTTGTTACCAGATCTTTGAACAGTGGATATAATACTGTGTTACATGGGGGAGATACTAATTGGTCAGTATTTTTAATAAAGGTGGACACTAAGTTCACTGTAGTACAATGAAGTTTGTATTTGGTTAAATTTAATTGTTTTCTAGCAATACTGGTTCTTTCATTATCCTTCCATTCTAGGATTTTCCTTTTTTCTTTTTACCTTTATTGCTTCAGCATCTATTACTTGAAGCCCATCTAATCACTCAACTATTCTGTAAGCTATTGTTAGTGTTGGTGCCACCTAGAAACTTCCTGAATTTAAGACAAAGAGAGGGAAGGAACCTGTCTTCCCTCCCCTCACTCTGGCTTGAATTCATGACCCAGAAACTTACATTTTTCCTTTGGTTTTAGGTAGACTAGAAGGCCTGCAGAAACATCAGTCTTCTCTCAGGCAACAATTACCATGGTGTTTGCTTGCGATGACTCTTCCCTATTGTGAGAATTTCTTTAGAACAACTGAACACTGAGTCATAGTTTGAAAAACAAAAAGTAATGTGAGGAAACACTTGTTATCCTAATTTATGTAATAATAAAAATGATTTATAAATATTTTGTGAAGTAAGACAAATTACATAAAGGGAATTCTGAGCAGTTTTCAAGCATAAGATGATGACTATCCAACAGGAACATTCCAATCTGTTGGAGGCAGAAGTCAATGATTGAAGAAGTGACATACGATACCTAAGTCAGTTTCCTACAAGATGAATAACATAACTGTCAAAAGGTTATTTTTCAATTTAAAAACCTCTTTTCCCCATTAAAGTGCTACTTGGTATTCTGTTCTGTAATGCTATATAATATTTCATTTGGGGTATTTAAATTTAGAGTTTAACATGTGTAATTGGACTGTAAGTGCTTTGGACTGGAGGACACATTGTTAGTAAAATCAGCTCATGTTTTCTGAGCCCAGTGTCTTTGGAAACCTAAAGGAGCAGAAACAAACAATATACGTAATAGAGTCTGGTAATGCTCCAGGACATAACTAAACAAAAGGCATGGAAAGGCTTAGTAACAGATTTCTGCATCTATTGAGTGTAAAAGGAGGTAAGATAGCTGAAGCTGATTTGATGGCCTAGTAACTATACATTAATGTTTAGATACCTTCCGTAATGTTAGGCTGCTAAAGTTCCTAAGGATGAGCACAACAACGTTTTTTGTCCATATTTTTTAACTTAGAGATTAGCAACATCATATGCATCCTTCTGAAGCCCTCCTCTCTTTTTCTTGTCTGAGATACTCATGTCTCCTACTGTGACTAAGTTCGTGATTATAATTAATGTTGTTAAACAGTCTTGATGGATACCCCCACATTCCAATTTTTGTTTTGGAAACACAACCAGGTAGTCAGCACTGGAGAGGTTGTTTGAAGGAGAAGTCTATAGTAAGATGGGAGCAATTAGACCGCACTTTCCATACAAATGAACACTTCTTTTTGTTAACCCATCTAAACTTTCATGCCAGGTATATCTTAGGACAATAAATATCACAGATTAATTCTGTAATATGTGGGAAGGCCCTTCTGAAGGTACATTTTGCAAAACATAAGAGGCTTTACTGGCCTAGAGTGGAAATAATCCATGAGTTCTTTCTATTCTATTTTAATGTAACTAGATTTCCAGGTCTTCTTAGGAAAACTTCTGCTAACAGGTGAATCTTGCAATCCTGAACCGATACAAGACTTGTTCCAGAGACATATATTAATATATGTATAACTCTATGTTAAGATATGTAACTCAGATAATTTCAATAGCATTCATTTATTTTAATTCATTGGTAATCTTAATGTATGGGATATTGTTAGGATTGACGTGTGAGACCACTGAAGCTGAATAGACTGTGGTACTTTTAAAGCAGTGACATGTTTTATTACAGCACTCTGACGTTAAGTCATTGGTGAAGATGCTTTATATATTGAAATTCTACACAAACTACATGCAAAATGTAGTCCTTTCGTATGCCAATCTATGGCTGTAATTATAGCAATGTGCACACATCACATTAATAACATGGAGTAAGTCTGCAATACCGCGGGATTCTCTTCTATTTGCCATAATTGCTGCAATTAGTAAAAGGGCAAAAAATGCATTTGCTTAGTCCATCAAAACAAGTTATACAATATTTAAGGAATAAGAGTTATATAGCTGCATTTCTCAGAAAGATGTGAAGTTTAGCAGGGGTCTTGCTAAAATGATGCCTACATGTTCTTCCATTCTGCTGTACAAACAAAACTGAGCCATTTGTCAGGTTGGTAGAGCACATAGGAATGTCCTTGTCATCTCGAAGTGAGTTCTCTAAAGATTTTTCCTATTCCTATGTAATTTATTCACCGATCCTTGAAAACCAGTAAATTGCAGAGTACAGTTATTCATGGCATTTGTGAATGAGCAACTTGGGTTTATTCTTGCAGCAGATGCGTAGGTGGGAGAAACAACAAGAGAAGCTGCAGTAAGTCTTACCGGTTCACTTAAAGTTAAAACCAAATAAATAAATAAAAATGCTGTAACCAGAGAGGCCTTACTGCATGTGCTTATGTTCGGTGTCTGGTTAAGCCATTTGGAAATTGCCTTCACTCCTATTCACTAAGAATGGAAGTTACGATATTACTTTCTAAGTCATAAAATATTGCATTTGTGTGCGGAGAAAATTTGATATGCAGTTGTCTGAGATCATGAATCCAGTCATGAAATAAAAATAACTTTTGTGAAGTTCCCATTTTTATCACTCTTCTTTCTTTCTTATTTCTTCTGTTAGTTTCCTGGGACAAGTACCTATGCCTGCCAGCAATCAGTTACTGTCTTGCAGGTATTCCTCCATGGTAACCGTTCAAACTGATTAAAAATGATTTATTATCTCTGCAAATTCTTGAGCTCAGATCTTTGCTTGGTCATGCCAAGGTCCTTAACTAAGTGTAGAATGTAATTTTTTTTGAAAGTTTCCTTTGCTTGTTTAATCAGGAAGTTCATCATGCCTCTGGTTTTGCTATATGCAGTCTGTCATTGTGTTAGAATGGTAAGCTGCTTCAATTTGAGTTACCCCAGTTCTCCAGTTCCTCTGAGAACTCTTTCTTCCATACATATTATTGTTCTACAGCAAGTAGAGAGTCACTGGCTTGTGAGCATTGTGCATGGACATTTTTCCTCCTTTATTAAAAATCACCAAAAGACATGCAATTGAATTTGAGCCAAAATGGCAGAGACTTAAAACACATGAGAGAACAATAATAGTGATAGGTGCTTCAGGAGGTTTTAAGACCTTAAACTGCACTAGTGATTTCTTTCTGTCTGTGCTTATCAGCAAACTTTTAGCTGATAGCATCTAACTACACAGCTCTGTTACTATCACTCTCCCATTTTATCAGTTGGCACAGCATCAGGATGGGTGGGTAGCAGGGGAATAATGCTATACAGAAGGGTTTGAAAAAAGAACTTAGCAGTTGATGCTAGCAATTACTTCAAAAGTAGTAATCCAAGTGCTGTGTAGACCGACTTGTTTGATGACAGTGGCATGATTGAAAGCACACATAGGGCTCCAGTGTCAAGGGTAAAAGTGGAGGTTGAGGCTTGAGTCACCATCAGTGATTTTGCACCACTGAGAAACTCATTTCAAGCCAGAGGAGGTCTGCAACACTGAGTCTTAAGAAAGGAAGTGAATTCTCCTTTGAAATCAGCCATAGTACCCTGTACCAATTATTATTTGTTGTTTTTTTGATACACTGTACGTTTCCTTGTTTTACCGTTACTCTGTAATATAAATGTTAATGTAAGATATAGCCAGTATTATTATGTAAATCTCTCAGCAGCTTTTAACAGTTGTAAATGATCAAATGTGGTTTTTTAATGTTAGCTTCTCTCAATAAATCAAAACAATTCATCAAACAAAAAACATGTTTGCACACTTTAATTGGATAGAGTGAATTCTTAGTTTCAATTTGTAGTTATATACAAAAAACCCAAATAATATACAGATAACCTATTCTACGTTTGTTTGGAGATTAAACAATCCCTGGGATTAAATGCTGGAAGCTATTCCCTCATTATCTGAGGAATTATTTTTATTAGTGGAACAAATCTGGACATAGTTAGCCCTGTTTCACAAAGCAAATTATATAAAAGCTAGAGGACGTGTATTATCATGTGTTTCTGCTTTTCAGTCATTCATATAAAAATAAATTTTTGAGATTAAAATTTCCGTAATTCTTGTTTGCATGAAGTTGAGTATTTGGCAATGTTAGTTTGATAAATATATTTTGTAATTTATGAAGTAAAATAAAAGATAATTTGATATAGATTTGAGGAGGGGGTTCTACTCTATCTAATAATAGGACTGATTTTTGAAATGCTCAGCCTTGACCTCAGGAAGAGTTTGTACATACTTTCTTTTACTTGTACTTTGTATTTTTGTGAACACTTTTTTACATTTTGCACTTCCCTTAAGCTGGTGTCAGTTTAATTTTTATTGTTATTATTGTCAGCATCAGTTGCCAGTTCTCAGCCTTACTAAAACAAGGCTGTTCCCTTTGACTTCATCACCTTATAAGAAACATTACTGGCATTTTAGAACCCAGGACATTTTGTAAATCTAGCTTTAAAGAGAATTATGACGTTTCTATTACTGCAGGCTTACGGCTTCACAGGATTTGTTGAGCCAGCTGACATGCTAATTCTTCATTACCACACTGAAGGTTTGGCAGGTGGGAGAATGATATATATGACTGGTGTACATGTTGCTGTGGAAATCTGTCAGTCGTGACAGTTTTCACTGATTTCTAGTGACAAATAATATTGTATTGACGTGGTGATGTAAATGTCGACTTTGTAACAGCATCACTCTGGAAAATCTGAGTGGGTGGAAGAAAACTTTTTTCACTGCAGTCTGAGCTATCCCAGCTTTTTTAATTGGTGCAAATGTGGCACAGAATAAGTGGGGATGAAAGAGCCTGTTCTCTATGGACTGTTTCACAAAGAAAAATGCCATTTTTCTATGGAGGTGCTTAAAAAGATTTCTGTTTCTATTCTGTTCTCATATTTGCAAAAAGAAGTAATATTTTGATGAAAAAAAAGTTCAGGTTTGCTATGAAATTGATCAGATAATGTAGTAATGTAGAAAACAGAGTGCCTGCATGTATTATCCATCATAATGAAGTACATTCTTCAATAGAATTTATACATCTTGCACTGCTAAAATACAGTAGAGACTGTTTACATAAAATGATAACTGCTAAAATATGTGAAATACATTCAATAACGTGATGCTTAGAACTTGCCAAGAAGAACATGTACTAATTCCTATCCACCTCCATTGTTACCTTAAGAGCAGCTCGCTCCATGGCAACTGAAAACTTTTCAAGGCAGCAATAAACTAATCCTCTCCAGCTTCCAGAGCACCATCAAGGAATTTTAAAAACATTGGACTTCCAGCAGCTAAATACTTCCGAGGATTCAGAAGGCCACAAAGCTAGATACACAAGCATTCTTTTTCCTTTCAGAAGGTAAGAAAATAAAGTTTAGAAATAAGTGCACCTTCATAACAATGGTACATATTCCTAACTGCTAACAGTAAAATATATCTAAACACCAAAGATTTTCTAACACCTAAAAACATACTAACCTTCATCTGAGTGAATGCCAATTTGAATTCAGCAGGTTTTTTTTCATTTTAGATGCTTTGTTAGCAGAGTTTCGTTTAGAATAAGACGCACACGTATCATATTGCAGTTAAAAGAAGCTGAAGTTATGTGTGGCTGTTTAACACATGCGTTATCTGAAAAAGTATGTCACTGCCAGCATCTGCCCATCAATAAAATGAAAACCTCTTTGTGGAAAACAGAAGTGAAACTCTTATGTTTCTTGTGCTTTGATATTGAGATAGATTATTGTTAAAGCAGAGGCAATGGTATATTAGGCAGGATATTGACAAAACAGATTTACAGTACAAAATGTCTTTTGCATTAAGAGCTAATGAGTTAAACTTGTTGCTTCTGGTATGTTTGTCTTGCTTATTCACTGAGTTCTGTGAATGAAATTATGACCTGTTTTGTAACTCTTCTGTCTTATCTGATCATAAAATATCACTCATTTTTAAGTACATTTTTTGCATTCTTTTTTTGTGTTGTATAGCTGGAGTTTGGTGACATTGGTAAAATGTTTTGAAAATAAAACCTGCTCTATATCATTGCTGTGTAATATAATTATCCCACATTCATATCAGAATCAGACTAGTAATCTCTATTTACTGCTATTTTTGCTACTAAAAACCTGTTTCATAATGGAATGAAAGTGAAAGCTATGGTATTTTCCTGTTCTTACTGAAAAGGATGATTAGTGAATGCAATAACATAACACTGAAATGAAAACCATACACTTTACTTTTATGAGGAGGGCAGGGCACTTTGAGTCAACCTGTTCTTGGTAATCCTACAGAAGTTTTAAGGCCATGCTTGTCTTAGTTTCCTGCTGTTCTGGGCTGTAAAGCCCTTACAGGCTCCCTGTTGTTCAAAAACAGCTTGTCACTGCAAATCAGCTTAGCCGACCAATTAATAAATCCTTTCAAACATATTGCATTCACACTAATTAAAGGGTTGGGGTTTTTTTTCCCCTTTGCCATTCAGATTCCTCAGGTTTCAAGTTTAAGCTGGGAAGTGCAAACAACAATCCAACATTCAGTGCAGATCACGCACTGCAGGAAGAGGAGATGTGTTTTCTGACCAAGCATCCAGCTCTTGGGGTGGTATGTTCCGCTTTCATATTCAGCGTGCTCATTGCTGAAGGACAGCCTGGGGAAGAGCATGGGCAGGATGGCAGCTATGCTTCCAGCCGAGGCTATCTGATGGAAGTTTTACGCGTTCTTTCAGCTGACAACACTGAGCTCCATGTGAACCACTCACGAGAACTGGTCAAAATGTTACTGGAGAGAACTGAGTGCCCACAACGGATTTATGGCATGCAAGAGGACTGTAATCTGGTTAGTGCTTCAATTAATGAAGAATATCTTTACAGGATCGTCAGTGAGTTCTAAAATTATTTATTAGAGTGATACTCTCCTAAATAAGGAACCTAAACATGTAAAGGGCTTGTTGTTGAGCAAAAAAATTATCCCTGCTTTAATCATTTCATTCTGAATTATAAATATTTATTGTTTGAGCTCATGAAGAGACATTCCAAACATGACAGGCATTCTTAAAAACACCATGCTTCAGTTGCGCAACACTAATAATTTTCCTTTAAAAGTTGTCAAGTCTTTAGTTTTCAACAAACATTCTTCTACTTTACCCTGATCTAACTATAAAAGCATGAGCTTGAATTTGGGTCACAGAGGATTTCCACTGTGGAAAGACACAGGTAAAAATTGGGGGCCAGTTCTGCCACTTTTTTTCTTCTTTTTGTTCTGGATTTTAGTATATAAAAATAAAACCCAGACAACATTGTCTCAGATTTCTGTGCCACTTCACTGAAATATTCAAGATTTAAGAGAGGATTTTGATAAGCAGTTCAGGTCAAGGAAAATCAAAGGCAGAAAAATGAATCTACAAGTCTAAATTGAAACTGGAAATAGTCCAGGTTAAAACTTCACAGAAGGTTTAGTTGTCTAGCTGAGTTGAGAATATTTTCAGAACTGATTCCTGATTTGACAAGGGAAGGAGCAAGTGTAATAAGACTGTAGGTCCTGGGAGGATGGAGACGTTGGTAAGTGAGCAACTTAGCTGAAAGGGACTGCAAAGGGCTTGGTCCTTCTTGGCTTTCATTAACGTTACTCTAGCTCTGGCATTGTTCAATGGCCTACATACAGCAGAGTGTCACTTTATATCAGAATTATGAGGATGGTCATAAAGGTGAGTGCTTTCATGATATACTATTCTTTGCAATCTGCCAAGCTTTTTTCTCCAGCACAGTAGACAGCTACTCGCTTAGCTGGCCCTTTCTGCAAATGTTCCCATTTTTCATATGAGTCCCAATGTGAAATTTTCATACATAAATAATGTAGGTGCCTGTTACTCCCTAAATGGGTAATTTTTATGAAGGAGATTGTACAGTTTTTCTCTTTGCACATATGGGCAGTGGATATGTACCAGATCAAAAGCAGAGAATGTATTAAACAGTAATGAGTATAGAGTCCTAAACTTCACAAAGCAGGCGTCTAGGCCTTCTTGTTCTCCCTCTTTGTTTTGCTTCTCTGGATTGCTGGGTTTTTTGCTTGTATTTGTGATGTATTTATGGAGACCATGCCCACCATGTCCTTGAATGGAAGAAATCTAAGTGAAGCTTAGCTGGGGCTCACTTTGGTCAGGACTTCCACTGTTTAGGCTTCATCTTGGAAATTTCCTGTGGAAAGAATGTCAGAACTTTCACCCTTTCCAGTACTCTTCAGTGCTGGCTGTGTCAGTAACTGCACACATCCTGCACTGCCAGTGCTGCTCTGTAGAAAACCCACGAGAGAGAGAGAGAGAGAGAGCATCTACCGTCACATGCAGCTCACACAGCACTGTGCTGAAATCTTCCAAGGTGATTTAACAAGACTTGGTTAGACAAGGTAGCAAAAACTGTGCAAGAAGCACTGTCCTTCTAGATTGTCAAAATTTGAAACAGAAAGCCCCGTCTTAGCTTGGCATTTTCTTTCCCATACTGTTAGGAATAACTAATTAATTTCAAACTCAATTTTCCTTTCTAAATCCAAGATTCCAGTCATACCGCATGACTTTGGTTTTAATTTTTTTATTATTATTATTAATCATAACTCCAATGGGTATTTAAAAACAGTGAAGTTTAACATTTTTATAGACCCTTTTTTGGTTTGTTGTTACATACTGTCCCAAAGATTCTTTGGGCAGGGGCTGGCAGATATTGAATGGCATCTGACACTTCTGGATCTCCTAAGCACACAGAAGTCATATATTTCTTGCAGTGGTAAGATAACTAACTTCTAACTTTGTACTGGAATTCAGTACCTTATTTCCTACAGCCTGATACAGAAGTCTGTTAGTTTTCTGGTCTAATTTTAAAAGCCAAGTTTTGTTTCAGCTGGCAAAAGTTTCTGGAAAGTATATTTGTATCAAGAAAAATGGAGGGATTTTATATATATACACACACATATGTATATGTATTAAAAAATCCTTGCTCACATAGAAAGCCTACCCAGGGTTAGTATATTGTTTCAGTCCCTCTTGAAATGCATTTGGAGGACTAAATGGTGTTGAGACCTTGTGCTGGCTGTCTGCACTGGACCAAATTGTTCCAGTTGACAGAATTCATTGAGGAAAAAAATATGTGTGTGATTTCTGGGTCAATTAAGTTTCTTAACAGTGCACTGAATACAATATAACTTCTGTTTACATACCTTGAATTAACTACATTCCAGATACGGTGTTTATCTTATAATATAAATACATATAGAATGCACAGGTGACAATATGAAAAGCCCTAGCCTTTATCTAATGTATTTATAACCAGAAATATAATCTGTATAAGATAGTGGAAGACTTTCAATTCTCTACAATGACTGATCAGAGATAGTCCTGTTTTGTAGTAAATCTTAAATCCCTTGGACACTTGGCATTTCTTACAAAAAAGAAGGGGCTCTGGAAAACACAGTGGGTGATCTTGCAGCCATAGAACTGCAATGGATTACCTGCACCTTCCTCCTGCCATTCCATCAGCCTGCATCTGCGAAGGCTTAGGTCTGATCCCTTAAATACGAGAGTTGAATTCTTCTGTTCTCCTCTCCAATTATATTTGCAGGTGACTGGCAATGTGTTAACTTGAGTTGTATTTCCATTTATTTTTATTTTTTTCACAGTGCCTTGAACCAGATGCTTTGTTACTGATAGCTGGTGGAGGTTTAGAAGACCATCTCAGCGAAGAAGTATTTGAGAGAATTTCTCTTATTCTTCTCTACTATGTTCTTCATCGTAGAGATATGTGTTCTTCAAAACTCACCTTGAATAATAAGGACTATAAATTTTATCTACAGAGTATGCTTAGTTTAAGACATGATGAAGACTCTTATTATTTCTCACGGAATGAAACTGAAGATATTTTGGCTGCAGTAAGGCAACATTTCAAAACTTCTGAAACTGAGGTAAAAAAATATGAGTAAAAATAACTTCATATTTATTACTGATATAATGCCTTTAAGCTAGTTCAGAAATTGTGTCAGTATCACGGCCTTCCAGAAAACTGGTAAATAACAGTGTGAGAGCACAGGCTGAACATTGGTCTTTTGTTGTACATGCTATTTAATACTAGCCTTCTCGACTTGCTTTTGGCATGTGTTACCTAGCATTTCCAAAGTCTGCTAAGATGTGGCTGGGGAGAGAGTGCATACTGGGGACCATTCCTGAAACATAATTTAGATGAAGTTGCCCTGCTTAGGGGAGATGGAAAAGAGCATGGCTATGTAGATGCAATATCTTGCATGGGGCTTCAAGGACAGAAAATACTCTCTCATGTTTTGTATTTATTAGCAGTGATTGTATTTAAATGGTGTAAAGCAGAACAGCTCCAAAACTGATCTGGCTGTATAGTGGAAATGATGAATCATTTTGCTGTGATGAAATCCTTGCCAGGCCCTGCACTTCCATGTCCATCCAAAGCAGTGTGGAGTAAGGAATCTGTCCAAAGATATGATGGTTTCCTTCAGATGGGACACATTCATTTGTGACTAATTATCTACCAGTATGAATGTGCCACGTAAGAAGACTGATACAGATAAGCTTAAATTTAAAGTTTAAAAAAAAAAAAAAAAAAAAAAAAAAAAAAAAAAAAAAAGGCACATTTAGTATGTTCGGCTAAAAACATCCTTTTTAAGTCAGGAAACATGCAGTGAGTTTTCTCACCACTGTTTATTATTCCTTATCTCAAGTAGGGTCTATAAAATAATAAAACAATGTTCTAGAGTTCACAATCTAAAGAAGTGTTTTACTTGAAATGGGCAATAAAAGAAGTTTTGCCAGATTAGATAACTCCTAAAGTACAGGTTGACATCCTGTGAGAAGCCTCTTAGATCTATTCATAACATACAGTTAAATTTGGTTTATTGCAAAGTTTGAATTTGGCCTTTTCTTTTTCATTTCATTGATTTTAATTTACACCATACTATAGCAGCGTTTCCTACACAAACAGAAGATGGCTAGGAGTCCTGGCTGTGCAGCAGAATGTTGATGGCCTCCAGTTCCTCTTTCTGTGTCCTTTGTGTAACAGTTCCCCATCATAAATTATTCATCGACCAGTACTTTTGGTTCTGAGTCTTGGTGAACGTGCTGATTTCCAAGAACTCCAATGGTATCTGGGCAACTGTAAAAAGGCATTGGTGGGTATTTGGCGTGTCAAGATAGAATAACAATCCATAAAGTGCTTTACTGTGTGGTCTGTTTGTTTCTGCTGGCAGTATAATCGCTTGTCAAGCCTGTTCAGTAACAGACTTTGCCACTCACTGACATGAGGGAAAAGAGGGTTTTTTTAAAATGAAAACCTCAGTCATAGCACCTAACATATTATTTGAAATGAGAGATGAAATTTTGTGTCGTGGAAATTTAAATGTGTAATGAACGGACAGGAAAAGAAATGCCAGCCTCCTCTCTGAAGTGTTGAGGCATATATATAGAGAGATGAATATGTGTAAAATAAATTCTTACTGTACTGGCTTATCTAGTTGACTTTTAAATTCAGGTAATATGGGTTAGAGGCAAATGAACAGATAATTTTTCCCGTCCCCTCCCCCCCCCCCCCAAACTGCAACTGTTTCTTGTGAAGATAAACAGGAAAGGCAGAAATAGAAGACAGGGATAAGTTTCCACATAACTGGGAGAGCTGCACCCTCCTTCCTCACTTCAGACCTGCACACATCCACACGCATGGGTGTACATGACTGTCTAGCTCATGACTGGTCACCCAGCAGGGAAGTCACCCTTTATCTGCAGAGTTATATCTTACCATATTGTGCCCAGATAACTGCCCCATAACAGATTATTTATTCCATGTAATAGATTGGGAGCTAAAAACAGTAAGGCAATTCTTTCTGAAGTCTGAAGTACAGAGGGTAGTCTGTATTATCTGAGTTCATTTCTTGTGCCTTGACAAAAATTCCTCCCTTTTCTGCTGTTCTCTGGGAGCAGATGTAGATGCAATTGAAGGGGACACAGGAATAATAGAAACAGCATGAAAATAACACTAAGCAAAAATAACCTGAATGAAAAACTCTAATTCTTCCCTGTTGGACACTCAGTAAAATTTCAGGCTTTTTTATTCTATGCCTGTTCTCCTGAAAATGTCCTCTGTTTCGCGTTTGCTGTCCTGCTGTCAATTGCAGCTTTAATCTTAGAATTTTTTTCTACTCTGGCTGTCTGTAAAAGTGTTCTCTCCAGTTTGTCCTCCTGTCAGTCTGATTATTTAAATGGAGGTGACCAGGGCTGTCTTCATGCTGTTTTCTCCTGATTTCAGTGTGTTGATTTGAGTACTCTGGAGAAAAATGCTGATATAATGGACAGAGATGGTGCTGATGAAAACACTCTTCCACGCCTGGCTGCTTTAATCATTACTCTTGCTCTCCAAGGAGTCTGTATGGGGAAAGCAAGTTTGCCCTCCCCAGAATTCTTTATAAAATATATTTTCAGTTCTCTAAACAGTACCACTGAGCTCCAAGTGACAGGTAAGCTCTTTATTCATCTCTAGTTGCCTTCTACAACACACAATTGATGTAAACTATGCCTAATTATTCATGCCTAACAGTTTAAATGCCTAAAAGACTTTTTAAACTTAGTTTTCTATTTAAATGCCATTTCATTTTAGCGCTGTTAAGTAGTCTCTTCTAAATTTAAAAACGAGGTTGAAAAATAAACTCCTTATTTTGATAATTCTCTGAGAGCTATAAAACAAATTGTTACTGAGATTCTTGAATGTGTACAGTCACATTAATTTATTACTTAAACACTCAGCATGGTCTGAACTGCCCAACAGAGCTCTGAGAGTGTCAATCTAGGTGTGAGGGCAGAGTTCACTGGGGCCTCATTTACATTGCTTCTTTATGCAGATCTTTATACATTGCAAGACTTGTTTAGGGGTAGATGGGATAATTCATGTACAGAAGCCAGATTAGACACCTCAGTTGCTCATACTTCAGTGTGGACACACCCCCAGAAGAGATGAAATAGATACAGGCCACTCTGTTTTGACCAAGTGTTCTCTGGTATCTGCCTGCTGTACCTGAAAACACCTTTATGGTTTGTGCTTCCCTATCCACCTCCTGATTTTAGTACCCAGTAAGCAAGTCTGGAATATGTAAAGTTCATTTTCTTCAGGAGCGTTGTTACTAGACATATCAGAAGTGTTACTTAACCATTAATAAACAGAACTACAGGACAGTTCCAAGTGGACCAAAAATTATATATATAAAGAAAAGAAGACACGTGTGTTGAGCTCTCAGCAGCTGCTGTTGAGTTCTGTAAAAGATTCTGCATGCTTAGCAACTTAAGAAGCTAAACCATCAACTGAGAGGCCCACTGTGGATTTAGAAGGATATTATAAGACATCTACTTTTCCATGTTTGCAGTAACTAATAGCAACACTTTGCAATCTTTACAAAGCACCTTTAAAAAGTTACATTAAGTGTGGGTTAGAGCAGCTTAAAAAGTTGAATTAAGCACAGGTAAAAACATTTTTACCACTCTTAAGTTACACAGAGGTACACTGAACCACGGAAATAAATAATTTAAAAAAGAACAAAATCCTCAGCCCTGAACTTGGACTCCTAGATTGTACTTGCATAAACTGGTTTTGCAGCAAAACCCTTCCTTTAAAATTGCCGAGACAGATCTTCTAAAATAATTGACTCACAAGAATGGATGGAGCCATCTGGGCATAGTGCTACTAAATAGCTATATATGGTGAAATCCAGGCCTCAGTGAAACAATAGCAAGGGTTGGTGGAGTTAGGGTGTCATTCAGAGAATCAAAAAAAATATTCTTAACCAGTTTGTTACAGTGTAAGTATATTTTAAGCCTAAGCTAATTAAAGTGTCCCTATAAATTTATTTACATTCTTAATAGTAACTGCAGGAAAGAGAAAGAAACTGGCAGCATGGAAAAAAAGAAGATTATAGTTGACTACATTTAGAAAACAAATCTAGCTTCAGCTCTGTTCAGATCTGTTTGCACAAGACAAAGAAAGCAGACAAACATCACAAGCCTTTTATAAGATTTACTATTAAGATTATACCATTTTCTTTTTCTGAATACCAACATTAAAAAATAAAGGATTATCACTTGGAAACTTTCTTAACCTCGTTGATCTGAATTCCTTTGAAATTAATTTCTGGACTGCTTTTGTTTCCAATGGACAAACTCAGATTTACAGAAAATTACCACTATGGCTTCCTCTTGAAAATGCAGGGGTGAGGGAAGGTGCTTGGGAAGGTAGGACAGAGCATGCCTCCTCATGTAACCAAGCATTTCATCAACAGGCACACACGTTGCCCTCAAGCTATGACATGGGATACATCCCTGTAATGTCTGAGATTTGTATTAGGGATCCTGGTGCTCTCCTTCCTACTTTAGTGCTGTAAACAGGCATGCTTCCAGATTTACCAAACGAGAGAGAAAATTCAGTACCCTGTGTTTCACTTCTGAAGTGCAAAGGGCAGCATAGCGTCCTGAACATTGCTTTCAGGACACCCTATAAAGGACCTGTTTTCCTGGTCTTTCTGAACTATCCGAATACCTGGCCATGGCATCTTAGCATGGTATTCCTTTTACATGGGAAAATTTGAAGAATGGTGAAGCTATTTAGCAGTAATTTGTAGATAACTCTGGCAGAGATCGATGATTAAATGGAAGATGCATTGTCTTTCAGTCACATCACATCTGTTTTCCTCTGAGAGAGTCATAGGCAAAACATGTGAGTGTTGTACTGTAAAGAAGGAAAGGTTGACTATATAGGTGTCTTGAACTTCTAGAAGTGGTAAGCAGAAATTACCTACAGTATGAAACTGAGGAGAGAAAAAAAGTATTAAAAGGAGGAGTTGAATTAATGTTAAAACTAATAAAACCAAAACTAATTGTTAAGATTTTGTCTTTTCAAATGTGTATTTTCCCATAGTAACATACCTGTTTTCTAATGAATTACTAGAACTAGAACAACTACTAAATGTGCTTACAGCCAGAAGGACCTGCACTGTAAATGGACAATTCCACAGTCACAAAAGAAGACGTTATAGTACGGCAATCAGAGGTATTGGGACCAGAAATATTCCAGTCAAAGGAAACCATACGAAAGGAGACTATCTGAAAGGTTATTTTGAAGATCATGAAAGGAACACAGATTGGGAACAGGTTAATTTATTTTTTGGTATTATTTTTATGGTATTATAGTATTGCTCATAGAATTTCAGTAATAAATGTTCAAATTGGTTTGCGAACGCTACATTATTTCTGAGGTAAAATTTATTAGTTTCAAGAAGTCATGCAGGTACTGATCAAAAATATCTTTTAATATAGTTATATTTGTTTAAATATTAATTTGGGGAAGAACTTTATGGGTGTTGAATGTGTGGTTAAAGTAGCTGGGAGGGGCTAACAGAATGGTGTTATGGGAAATCAGATGTTTCTTCAAGACACAGAGGACTGTAGTACCATGGCTTCAATGTTTTCACACATTTATTGGAGATTTCTTGTGCTTTTATGTTACAGAGCTTCTAGGGCTCCTTAAGTGACCTTGTAGAAGTAAAGGCTGTTCTGTACTAAGGAGAAAAAAAAAAAAGTAAATTAAGATTTCTGCGTAAATTAAGATTTCTGTGTAAGTTGTGTTCAACAGGCTTTGTAAACTGAAAATTGGGCATTTCCAAACACTTTTAATAGCCATCTATGGGGTCCAGAAGCCTCCTTTAGAAAGTACAGAGTCTGTAAGACAGAACTTTAGCTACTACCTGGTATCCTCTTTGAGGGCTTTGAAGGGCAGCAGGTCGTTGCAGGTGATTTTTATCCTTATCCTAAACATATGAAAAGAAATTAATTTTGTTTATAACGGTGATTAAGATGGTAACTGACTTCCATCCTTTAGCCTGGAAGACATTCCTTAGACAAAAAAAGGAGACTTCAAAGTATATACTTTGTATATAAGTTGACATCTACATTTGAAATATGTACTTCAAAGAAGATGTTTCTATCATTTTCAGTTCTTTAAAATTTAAGTTAATCTAAAGACAATGTTACTTCTCCATTTAGGAGAATAAGCAATGCACAATTGACTTTTGCTTTGTGGTCGTTTTGTGACGTGGAACTGAGACAAATGGCTTCTGGTTAAATGCCATTCTGATATATATTTAACTGTGTAATTTTATTGCATTTGGAATACATACTCTACCAATACGTTTATTTCTTTCCAGCTGACCACAAAAGAGAATGATGCTAATCAGCATTTAACGGGGTCTCAAAACAAATTTAAATGAAGGTCACTTTAAATGTGTTTCATATTAATTTTAAATTATGAAGGACAGAAATCAGTACTGATATTATCTGTGCAAGATGTAAAGTTGTCTCCAGCAGTAGAATAATTTATAAAACATGGCTTTTGATTTCTTGAACTTCTGAAACTGACTGTAACTCAAAAAATAAGTGTGCAGGGGAGTTATCTGAGGCTTGGGAGTCAAACTGAGAGCCAAATAATCTGCATAGATGAAAAAAATCAAAGAAACATCTGGATAGTAGAGAACTTATCTTTTGTATTAATTCCTATTTTCTTGGTTTTATTCCATTCCTCTTTCTAGCTATGTCGATTTTCTTTTACATATCATACCATTAGAAGGCTTTCTGTTTCAGTGTTGTGTTGCTAATTTTGTCTTCTGCTTTCTGCACATATCTGTGATAGCTGTTGTGCTCCATTAGTAACAGATGCTACTACATATGAGGCATCGACTCATTTATGGCTTGTTTGCTAACTACATTAAGATCTGTAATTTGATTTTGAGGTAGGAATTATATTTTGAAACATCATCACAGAAAAAAGGTCACTGCTTTCTTTTTAAGTCATCATTGTCTCTACTGATTTAAATAAATGCATATAAAACAAGTAGCAGATGATCTAATAAGGGCAATAAAATTAAGTTCCATTAAACTATGTCACAATAGCTATGTATTAATTTATTATTCCTCATTAAAGAAACATGGAAACCAAAATCACCCATCCATCCATCTATTCGGTTTTTCATATGAGAGTATGCAAATTTGATTTACTTGTTTCTTCAGTATCATCCTCCAGAAGTACACACCTAATTGTTTTACTAATGGAGACTTAGTACTTTGCCTCCCTATGTTAAAAAGGTTAAAAGGCTAGGGCTTGCAACTGGAAAAGATGCACGTCCTCATGCCTCAAGTCTTACAAGAATGTTTTACTGAACAAGCATTAAGATTTTTTTTTTGTGTGGGCAGACAGTTTAATTTTCAGATGAGATCTTGCTTTTTCATTTAAAATTCCTGATAAAAAAATCACAAAATAAATTCACAGGAGCCCCAGACCTCACCTTGTCTACCCTACTTCTCAAAACAAGGCCAGCATCAAAGTTGGATCAAGTTTCACAGGGCTGTGTCCAGTTGAATTCTGAATGTCTCCAAAGACAGAGATTCCACAGTCTTTCTGGGAAACCTGTACCTGTGATTTATTGCCCTCATTTTGATGGGATTTTTATTATAGCAAATTGGAATATTCCCTGCTCCTTTTAATACCTATTTTCTGTCATCCTTTTAATACCTATTTTCTGTCATCCTGTTGTGTAGACCTCTGAGAAGACTCTGGCTCTGTTTTCCCTATAATCCCCATTAGATAGTTGAAGACTTAAGATAACCCCTTAACCCTTCTCCAAACTGAACAAACCCAGATCCCTCAGCCACTCGCCGCACGTCATGTGCTGCGGTTCCTTACCCATCTTGGTGGCCCTCCATTGGACTTCCCTCAATTTGCCGGTGTCTTTCTTGTACTGCTGGTTATAAAATCGGACATAGTCCAGATGTGGACTCCTATGTCCTGAGTGGACGGCAATAATCTTTCCACTACCTGTTGGCTATGCTCTTGCTAATGCAGCCCAGTATGCAGATAGCCGTCATTGCCACAAGGGCACACTGGTGATTCATGTTCAAATTATCTGTCAGGACTCCAAGGGTTTTTTTTGTAAAGCTCCCTTCCAGTCATTTTTTCCCAGCCTTTATTGATTGACGCATCAGGTTATTCTGTTTGAAGCACAATAAATTTGTCTTTGCTGATCTTCATGAAAGTCTTGTCAGCCCGTATCTTTGACTTGTCAAGATCCCTGTAAGTAGCAGCCATGCCTGTCAGCATATTGACTACTTGTCCCAGCTGGATTTCATCTGTTAATGTGATATGGTGCACTCTGTACCATCACTTGGGTCATTGGTGAACGCATTAAATAATATCAGTCTGCATACTGACCAGTGAGGAATGCCACTCATAGCCAGCCACAAGCTAGACTTCCAACTTGATACCACCTGGTGTCCCCTACTTCTAGAATCAAAAATGCTGCCTAGAACAGGCAAACTGAAGGCCTTTTCCAACACGGTAGCTCCTGAATTGTCTTCATGCTCTCCTTCCGCCTGGAGGCACAACAGACTAGATCCAGGTGGCAAGATCACCTGTTACCCTGAATACTTGATTGTGGTATTCAGAATAAAAGTATCAGTACACAATTCATTCAGTTTCTTAGTGAGCTACAAGGCCTATTTTACTTTGCTCAGGCAGGAGGGTGTTGGTTTATAATTGGGTTATTTAAAATTTATGATAATTACAACTTTTTTATTTAAATAGTAACTTTCTTTCAAAAGAAACCTAAGCTTCAGTGATTAGAAAAAGAACATTTAGTAATCCCTTGATTCTCAGGTGCGTACTAATTTAAAAGAAATCAAAAAGTATTTATTTTTTAATTGAATTCCAGCTAATCAGATGAAATTAGGAAATTAAGTTTATTCCTTTAAGTAAGACAGCATATTTGATCTGGAATTCTTTTTAAAAGTTCTTACAGAAATTGCCACTAGAACTGTTCTAATGCTAACTGCTCACGTTTTCACAAGAAGTTTCATCCTGGAGATGAAAAACCAATCCTTCATGAAAATTTTTCAAAATATAAAAGATCCCAAGAGAAGTTCCTCTTTTTGACAAAGAGATGTTTCTAACAAGAACGTAAGGTAGTTGAAATTCTTAAGTACCTCTAATAATACAATTATTAATTAATCTTTAGACCAAATTTAGACTATCTAACACCTAGTTTGCTGACCTTAAAGTGCCATGTCATTGTTAATAGAATATTAAAAACCAACGTAGTTCCATATCTTACTAAAGATGCAGCACAAGGACAAATTTCAATACTGTCTTGATACAGGCAGTATCTTACATAAATAGCAATATTATTGCTATTAATGTAGTCTTTCATTAATAGCTAAGAATATGATTTGTGTTAGCATTAAAATATTTTTATTAGCACATATGGCAATAAAATATTTAGAGATATTGTGTCAGATCCTCATAATGTTAACAAACTCCAATAGAAATTGTGCTACATCATCCCAAAGATGTTGGTCTTTGTAAAATATATAGTAGCATCAAGTTGTAACTAGATAAAACAAAAAAGAATTAGAAGGAATTGAAGTAATTAAAGTAATTTAACCAGAAAAGAGTATATGGAAAACAAGGGTTTTTTCTAGGCTGTATAACCCTGTGTTCTTCTAAGATTCCATATTTAACCTCAGGATTAAATGCAGGTATATGCAACGTATTCAGTAACTGTATATACTTTTCTACATAGGTTTGTTTCTCTGCCAATGAACTTGTGAAGATATTTTTTAAAAACAGCTCTTCCTCCATTTCTAAGGACCACTTCAAGCAAATCAGTCCAGCTATTATTCAGCAGCTATTAAGTTGTTCATGTCAGCTTTCTGACTCCAAGAAGACAAAGCTTCCACCAACAACTTTGGAAAGTGAGTTATGTTGCTATCAGAAAAATATTGTGAAAATTCGGATAAAAGGGTGCAGGGGCTTAACTTCTGGAGACATTTCATTCATTGATAAACTGCAAACAAAACATGATGAGATTTATACACTCTGTAATTTATGCACTCTATATGATGTGTATGCTATGAAATTATAATAGTACTATATTGAGATGTGAGGGGATTCAATGGTCTACATGGCCAGCTCTAGGTAACTAGGTCTTTTAGGAGCTAGTAAGCTTTCCCCACATCTTCCATCTCTAAATTCTCTCTGTACTTAGAGCTACACGCATTAAGCAGCTTGTGGGAATGACCTGAGCCATCATTCCCTGATGTACAGATTAATTGAACTATGAGTGTGAATTAAAAAAAACATGTTAGATAAGGGCATGGAAGGACACTCGTGGATATCCCAAGAATAGTTATAGCAGAAAGAAATACACAGAATAGGAAGAAACATTATATCTCCCCAGAAGACAGCAGTCCTCCTTTCTTATGTTGTCTCTACCTGGACACCTTGCAGTCTTTACTGCTTTTATCTTTTCTATGCTACATGGATATGCGCATTTTTCAGATGGGGAATCAAGGGACAAAGAAAGAAGGGAACTTACCCAGGTCGTATATAAGGTTCATGACAAATTCACAGTTGAGTGAGATTCTCCCAGGTCTAAGGCCATCAGCCCTATCAGTGACATTTTGGTGATCTCATAAAGGTGAGAGATCTGTGTAGGTGAGAAAAGCTGAACTATTCAAACACAGAATGGAATTAATAAGAGCCTTTTCTGCAGCCCTTTCCCTGTGCTTTTTAGAAAAAGGAAGGTTTCCATGACCACAGGGACACTTCTGCTGTCTTGAGACAGACAAAAGACTTTATATTTGACCTGTATGTGGCCTACTGACCTGAGCATAGGCTCATTAATTTTATTCTCAGTTCTATTTTTCTGACAGTCTGTGCTGTTTTGGCTAAGTCACCAAGTCCTGACCTGTCATAAATATCTACTATACCCTTGTATTTGGATGTGCAGTCTGTGAAATTTACTGTCTAATTTTATGAGGTGCTGAGCACTTGCAGTGCTATCAAAGTGTGAAACATGGTGACGCTTTTGAATCTTTTGGCATTAATTCCTTTATGTCTGTTTCTCATCAGTGTTTTACATCCATCATAAGACTTTCATACAGATTAATCAGGATTCATATTGTGCAAGAGGCTGGAAATGTGAGCAGTGTGTAACTCTGAAGAATTACAAGAGTAACCTTCCAAAAATCCCAGTAACCTGGGAAAAATAGGTTGGTGGTCCTGATGTAGTAACTAAAGGAGTGTATGTCCACAGCACATTTATAAACATTATTTGGACTGAAAAGTTTATGCTAGAACCTAATTTAGATGCCTACGTTCATCTCAGGTTTTAGACCTTGGTTTGTTTACTGAATATGATTTGGTTAATTATGTGGTGTTGACTGTAAAGATACACAGGTGTGGCATGTGAGGACGTAGAATAACAAGCATAAATCTGTTAAGACAGGAAAAAAATTCAGACCAGCATTCACTGTACTGCTCCAAGTGTCTCTAATCTGCACAGTGGCTGTCTATTTAGCTCTTTAAGGTCTGAAATTTGGAAGCATTAGACTGTATTACCTGTAAAGCCTGAAAAAATGAGTGGTTTTTAGGCTTCCAATTCAGTCATCTGTATCATACTTGACTAGAAAAATGTGTGTGGCACAATGAATCACTTCTCCTCTGTATGCTTGTACACAGAGATGGCAAAACATAGCCTCAAAACCAAACACAAATACAAAACAAATACTCAAACACAAATACAAATACTGAATGATTAAATGTGCCCTTGTTTTGTCTCATTTGTTTTTCCCTACAGAATATGGTTACAGCACTGTGGCTGTTTTACTTATTACTATTGGATCTATGTTTGGTACAACCCTCATTTTATTTAACTCCTGTCAAGAAATCTATACGCTCATCTTACAGCTGTTTGTTGGCTTGGCTGTTGGGACCCTTTCTGGAGATGCACTGCTACACCTTATTCCTCAGGTATGTAATACACACTTTTGTGTTTTCAAAACGTTAACACATATGCATGCACACGCAAAGAAAAATTTCATTTAAACCTGGCTGATGGTCTTCTGTTTAAAAATAAAGCTTTGCATGAAATCTGTGAACGAACTACCCAGCATTTCAATTATCCCAAGCAGTAAGAAGCAGAAATCAATGAATGACGAATTCAGAGAAAATAAGGTTCCTATTTTCACAAACACTTTTCAGAAAACCCACGTGTCCTGCGCAAGCCAGGTTTCTAGATGTGTATTAAACTCTTTCACAAGGTAGATTCTGTGAAGCATTCTAGGATAAATTCTTCAAAGGTTGTATGAGGCATCCACAGTCCCTTCCACACATTGTTCCAGAGAACCAGGGGCTATCAACCTGATTAATCCTGCTGCCTACAACTGTAATAAAATGGTTGCTATGATTTTTTCCTAAATTAATAACATGAATTTTAAGAACAGGATAGTGTGTAAAACAGAACCAAATTTTCCATTGTGTATTCATTTATTTTTGACTCAGTCTCCGCTGATATGGCATAACTGTTATGACCAGACTTCAGTTAGTCATTGAAAGAGAGCTTCACACCCTCGCTTGAGATTCTGGTCAAAATGTTCTTTGTACTCAATACATCATCTGTGGAAGCAGAACTGGGAGGGTGGTTTAAGGAAGGCAGTTCTCAGTGAATGTCAGACAAGTGCGTTTCTTTAAGAAACATCGTTTGAGTGTGGAAGTAATCTCTTTAACCAATTTTATGTGATGTAACCAGTAGCATTTAAAGTGCCCACTTTCAGAGCAAAGGAGGGCTAGCTACCACGTTATGCCACTGGGGAAAAAATGGAAGCGTGCCCACCAGCAGAAAGCTTTATGGATTATTTTCAATACGAAGTTTACATCTGAAGATGATGCAAGTAACTTTTTAGACTTTAAAGATCAATGTACTCCAAACAAAATATGCTCTCTCTATACATATGTGTATAACACATATGAAAAAGGGCAATTTAATAAAGCTGTCTCTAAAAACAATGTTACTTTCACCACTGAGAGATTATGAGGCTCCTGATAGTTCATTTCATCCATCTACTATTCAGCCTTCTAGCTCAAAACACGATTTAAATTTGAAAGAAATGGGAAAAGAAAAATTTAAAAATAAATTGAATTACATTATAGATTACTCTAGCAAAAGTTAAAACATTGCCATTTTAATTTTTTTTACTTTATGTCTTTTTTTTTTAGACTCTTGGTTTACATAAACATGAAATACAAGAAGTAGAACACTTCTATGAAGGGAAAGAACATATCTGGAAACTTTTGGGAATAATTGGAGGAATTCATGGATTTTTTTTGATAGAGAAGTGTTTCTTTCTTTTGGTAACACCATGTGACCAGGTAAAGCTTTGTACGATTTATCCTTTTAGAGACCTCTTTCACTTTGAGATTTTACAGTGTAAAAAATGTTAAATCAATTGTGGAAAATAATTATAATTTGTATGCATTAAATGAAGAACTAAAAATTGCTTTCCAAAGTGCTCCTTCTAAATTGACCCTCAATTTCTGTTTTGCTTTGCTCTATGGATTTTATACGCTTCATGAATCCGTTCCATATATTTGTAAGTCAAGAAGGGAACAGTTAATTGAATGTGTTCCATAAGCGTACTTTCATGACTAGCACTAGAGCAGGTGAAGAGTATATATCCATATTAAATAGCAGTGACAGTTATTTACTGTAGGCTCTGTTTGAAGATCAGGAAGGTGTAGATGTAAGCACAAGATATTTTCAAGAATGATATCTTAAAATTTCCAACTTTTTTGACCCCTATCCCAATACATTTGAGAATCTAATGTGTGTGTTGCATCCAGTAGAACCCAATCTTGTATTAATACTATCTCCTTGCTCACAGCCGTGCTTATAGTAATTCTATTACTTTATTTCAGTGTGGCTGGTGCCTGAAAATATGATTATACACAAGGATATAATGTAACATGAAGTGTGATGGCTCATTAAGTTTCTCAGCATGGGAGGCTATCTTAATGTCACTTAAGAAGGCTAAACCTTTGCTTATTCTGTTTTACAGGGAGTGTTTAATGACTGGCCTGGTTTAGATACGTAGCAATGACTCCCTATTCCCACTATCTTTGAGTTAGCCAAAGAATATTGTGTGAGATTAATAGAATGAGAGTGTTTTGATGATGGTGATATTTTGTTTGGTAGAAAGCAGTCCTTTTTATTACTTATTTGGAGGGATGTGCTTTATCATCATCCCCAAAATTTTAAACTTGTTCTACTGTGAACTAGATGAATTTTCAAAGTTAATTTTTATATCCATCTCAGTTTCAAATTTTAATCTCCAGTTTTAAAACAAAATAAGTTTTATCAAGCCATTAGGGTTGTCACTGATTTATCTGCTTAATTTTTCATGTTTTTTTTTAACAAAATAAGCATTAGGCAATGTTGATGCTAGCCAACAATCTTTTTCAGTAGTTTTTTCTTTGGGGGGAAAAAAAAAATTCTTAAAAATGCCAAATTTTCACAAAAGGCTGAGAAAGACTGCACCTATGTTCATTGGGTTTCAGAACTAATTGCAAAGCATCTTCATTCAGCAGGGCCTTTCCTTAGTTAATGGGCACTGGGGACATTCCCATGATCTTCCAGTGGAATCTGAATTAAATGAACATTCAGGCAGAGGCAAATCTACTTCAACCATACAGTTGGTATGTTACCAATATGGCATTACTTCCCTGATTTTATATCCTTCTTTCTCTGTTCCTCAAAAAAATGAACCAAATTACTGTGATAAATCAATATTATTTTCCAGTCTTTATTGATTTGTCCTTTATTACATGACATGATTGTCAGGAATCTCTAGATTTTCAAGTTTATAATGAGCTTTTACAGAGATTTCCAACATAGATTTTTACAGTAACTTTTCTTAAGTGTGTATCAGATTGATATAACAATACACTTCCTGTACTACTTTTGTTGATAAAATTCTTGAAGATTTCCCTCCTCCCTTCTTCTAAAAAATTTATCGTTATGTAAGGGAAGACTCTCCCAAGGGAAAAAATTCAGGATTTTCTGCAGTGATAATTAGCGAATGAATGAAGTCTTGGACAGTTCTTGGACATTTTCCACGGATTTGAAGAGTAACATGAACAAGCTGGATATCTGGGAATGGTGCTCACCTCTAAGAAAAAGTTACAGAATTTTCTATTGGTCTGTGAAGAGTATCCAGACAGATATAAACTTTGCAAACTAAATTGACTTATACCTTTTAACCTGTTTTCTCTTTTTTTCCAACAAATATTTCCGTTTATACGTAGTATCTAGATACATAGATTCCTGGTTATTTAAAAAAGAATCTCCAGAGATCTTCTATAATGTGAACTCCATTTTACTAAAGCAGTTGTGATGGGTAAGAGCCGCTGCTAATCTCCCAGACACAGTTGGGAAACTCTCAATTGAATGCAGAGCAGACAGGCAAGTGAAGAATGTTTACCAATTTGTAAGCCACGTCATAGCTTCCTGTTTATGGCAATAAATGACCTTGTCATTCCTCTCAGCTGCAAGATCAGCCTAAAGTTCTGTGTAGATCACATGAACTAGTCTGGTTTAGCTAGCTTCTACAAAAGTGGCCAGTTTTTCAGAATCATGTGAGTAATAGTAAGACAAACACTGGTTGAGTAAGAAAAGCTTATAAATCCTGCAGGTCAGTGATTAGCCTTACAGTTTTGATTCAGAGTTCAAAGAAGTGGCGTGTGAATAAATATTGTAAAAGAAGTGGAACAATTACTGGAATTCATATGACTGGCTGCAATCATGGGAATTAAAGACTTTTATTTTTCCTTTAAAACGTAGAATTTAAAACCCAAATCCTTTCCCTTCCCTCCTCATGCTTCTACAGCACATATCCCACATCACAACCAAGCTAATACCAGCCAAGAATCATATCCTGTTTTGCAGCCAGTACACATCTCTGCTATAGTTTTTGGTGTGGTGGCTGCTGTCCCTAACAAAGCACTCTTTCTTGCTGCTATTGACTGTTCACTGGGTGCCATAATAATTTTAATATACTCTTTTTTTTTTCGGGGGGGGGGGGGGGGGGGGGG
>JAVJGI010000050.1:72091413-72131085 GCA_035590275.1 Ibycter americanus | reverse complement strand
AAGGAAAAAAAAGATAAAAAAAGATAGTGATTATAATCTCATTTTTTCTAGTTTCAGGCAAACAATTTTTTTGGCTTATCTCACCCTTGCACAAATTTCTGATAGTTTCTGTAGTTAGAAAGAAAAGCCCTAGGGAGATAGGTCACCCTTTGCTCCCCACAGTTGTGGTTTCTGTTAATTAACCGTTAGGGCTGATACATCAAATTAACTCTCTAGGATAAGGACAAAGATACTGTCTTTTTCTTCACTTGAAATAAGGGTGAGTTTCACTCACTGCAGTGGAGTGTACTCATGTGTTGCTATGCCCAGCCAGTGATGCCTGATGCCAAGACCAAGCCCTAACTAAAGGCCAAGAGGCAAGGCACTGGAGGCTGTACCACCCTGAAGAAAAAAACCCTATACTGTGAAAGGGTGTGAAACCTACCTATGGTCATCTTTTTTAGTCTTGTGTTTTTGCAGAATAACTGTGAAGAACATGAACTGCAAATGGTGTCTACCCATTTTTTCCTTGGAAAACCTATAGACATCCCATGCAGCAGGAAAATACAATCATCCAGTCATGACAAAATCAAAAGATACAATTTGAATTACAATGTCCTTTTTAGTTCTGCATTTGGCTCAGATTTTTGTGTATTCAAGCAGAAACGTGATTTTATTGGGTTACAACATTACTTATGAATGTGTGTCTTGCTATCTGAATTAGATTGTAACCTTTTCTGGACAAGGGAGATTTCTATTTTATGTGTTTCTAAAGTATGAATCACACTGCCAGTCCTCAATAAATGATTCTAATGATATCTATGCAAATAACAGTGACTAATTCAAAAAGCTTAAACTTACTTGATATTTTCCTGTATTTATAGCAGAGGAAGAAGCCCTTAACACTGATCCATTATCTTTGCTTTTAACTAGAGAAGTCCAGAAGATTCTGAGTCTGCTGAAGTTCCTCCAGAGAGTAAGGTGATCAGCAAAAAAAGTTAGTATCAATAAAAAGACTAGACAAGTAACAGGAAAAGCCTTCAGACCTAAGATGGTATTGAAAGTGTGAAGCTAGTTTAGCTCTGTGTTTGCCATGTTACATCACTGTATCTGATGGTGCTTGGCTATATAATTTAACCTCTGCTTGAAGACCTTTTCAGCTGCCAACCCTGTAATTGTGAAGTTCATTAATCTTCTGCTGTCTATGCTTTAGTTTTTGTTTACTCACTGTTGCAAAGCATTTTTCTAAAGCCTTTTCTTAAAGGGAAATACTCAAAATTTAATACAAAACAGTTGTAAACTTTGCTTGGGCTTTTATTTCTGAAGGTAGTGAAATGATTGTTTTGTTGGCTCACTATACTAATACAATTCTGCTTCCTTCTTCTCTTACACAGTAAAGCAACAGCCTGTTTAAACCAGTAATGATTTATTACATGTATGGAATTACAGGGTCATGATGGCTCTTAGTTTTAGGATAATCCATTTTCTTCAGAGAGCTTCAAAGTAATTCCTGTCTTCTGTGTTTTGTTGCTGCTTAATCAAAATTGTTGCTGCTTAATCAAAAAAATGAGAAAATAGAGCATAAACCAAACTCTGCCTTTGACTGAACTTGTGTGACCTTGGTGAATTTAGTAGAGTTGCAGTCATTCAACTGAGGGAATAACATTTTAATTTAGATCAGTTTATTTACTATAAACAACTCCCCTTTATTTTGTGATCTCAGATCTCAGGTCATCAGTTTGATTTATTTAACAATGTAATCAGCTTCTTCTAGTTTTTTAATATTCTTCTCTGTTCTTGTGGTCTTCATTTCCATTTCTGAGACATTTGAAATCTGAGTTTCCATTTCTTCAGTCTCATTTATCCAGCAGTACACAATGCAGTGCCAGTTTCAGCGTGACTATCTAGTCCATCTCTAGATGTTCTGTTCAATCATCACTACTTCTAAGCACAAACAAATTTCTAGTGATATCAATGTCATTTGTTCCAAATAACTAAATTTGGTGTATAAGTAAATTTGGGATAGTTTCTCAGTAATGTTCTTTGTTTGGTTCCATTTTTTCTTCATACCTCGGTTTTACCTCTATATTACGAATCACTAAGTAAAACCATAGTAGGGAAGGGAGGTTGTATTGTTTCAGGGGGGTTTTGAGAATACATGTTTTCAGAAGTTTGTATTGTTACAGTTCTTATAAGTAGCTAAATGCATAGACATACCTGGGTACCTTGATACTGAGCTAAACTTTTAAGTGTTTTTTTTCCCAAAATGGAATGGAATCTGCAGCTCTAAGACAGAGGCCTGACATCTCCAGAAATGTCAGACTTCACTGTAAACACATATCAAGTAGGACTGCAAGAGGAGTCAGTGACCTTAGATAGCCAGTAACTCAGAAAGCTAGAAGCTACTGGAAGAAAAAGATATGTCACTGGCCCTCTCCTCATTTATCCACACTTGTTCTATCAACATCTGAAAAGATCAAATGGTAGCATTTTATATTTTGTATGTTCAGTGAGACCTTACATTAAGTAGGAATAGTTTTGCTGCACAAGTAATGAAAACATTGGGAAAAAGATCTATTTATGGACAAATGTTTGTTTTATACTCTTACGCAAAGCTTAAAAAGCTTAATTAAAATCATAGAATCATAGAATGGTTTGAGTTGGAAGTGACCTTAAAGATGACCTAGTTCCAACCCCCCTGCCATGGCAGGGACACCTTCCACTAAACCAGGTTGCTCAAAGCCCCATCCAGCCTGGCCTTGAGCACTTCCAGGGATGGGACATCCACAGCTTCTCTGAGCAACCTGTTTTAGAAGGCTTTTAAGAAGAAGAGACTTTGTAGAAATACTTAGGGTTATAAATTAATAGTTAATAGTTACTGTTGCAGCAATATAATGCAGTGAGATAATTGTTAGTAATGAGGTTGCTTTAAAATAGACTGAAAGATAAGATAAACATTCAGATTTGTTTATATATGCATCTTCTTAACTTTCAGTCAAGTAAGTTCACAAAGCTTACATTTGCAATTACTCCATAATGTTAACCTGATCCCTATGTTATATTATAGACAACACACTGGAGTGAGTTCCAGTAACCTTGGTATATCTTCTTCAACAATCAGATACTTGAGTAAAACAGAGTAATATTATCTCGGGGCAGGCCGTGATTTCATCCTTGTCAGTGCTTGTTACAAATCAAAAACTCAACGTAATGCAGCAATCTATTATTTCTATGTAATTCATGCTCTGCACTATTGATTATAAACTGCCCATAGTGTTTAGAAAGAACTGTGCGAACTGGGGACATCCACGTCTGGCTCTGTAAGCTGGCAGGAAAATCTAACAAGCCTGCCAGTTTTTCTGAACCCGCAGAGCTCCCAGGCAACTAGGGAGGATTTTTCCGAATACAGTTGTTAGGCTTTTATGTGCTGTGTGTTTTTTTATAATAGTCTGAAGACTTCAGTTCTAGCTAGTTTCTGTAAGAAAAACATCTCCCCTATCACTATACAATGGTCATCTCTGGAAAAACATTACTGAAGTGAAACCCTGTCATTAACTATATGCAGATAGTTCTGTGCAGCTCCTCAGACTGTCATACTATGTCTTTGTGGAGCCATCAAAAGCCAGAAAAATACATGTTTGGGCCCAAATCATGACCCTGCTTCTTCAGGTATAGAAGCAACCCTTTTGCAACATGTTCTGCCCATATGGTGTAGTGAGAAGCTGGATGAGCTTCCTGAGAGGCATGAGGAGGTCCTGCTTGTAAGATTGTGGATAAAATGGATGGAACAAAGTACAGGATAGGGGAGTCAATGTGTTGCTAAGCCTAGACATTAAGCTGATGTATGGAGCCTCATTGCAACTTGAAGAGATAAAATCCCTCCCCGTGAATGTATTCAGCATGCTACCCAGCTGTCTGGGTTACAGGCTGGACAGAGACACTGTCCCTAATTACCTAGCTTGATTTCAGTACTTGAATCACCAGCACCTTTCCACTCAGATGCCTGATCATGAACATCCAATGTACTGTTCCACATGAAAGCAAGGCCACAGAACAGTAGGGAAAGAAAAACAGCTGTCTGCATCCAGGAGTGATGCTGCAGATAGGAGTAGTATGAGCATAACAGCCATTAATTGATTGGAACAAAAGTTGGAAATGAGCACGCTGTAATGCTGTACTAACAGCGATACTCTGAGGCTTGTTGCCTTTCATCTCTATCTTTCACTGTAATACAATCTCATGAAAAACTAACCCTGAAAATATTACTCTGTAGTAGCATGCTTTACAGTATTAAAAGGATCAGCTGCATGAGATCAAATATTCATCTTCACTGTTGCTGTGCAATTCTGTGAGCAATGATGGAAAAATTCTTGTCTTAAAAAAAAAAAACAAAACACAACAAAACATCTAGGAAAACTTGTGTGAATTTCAGCAACCAAAGAAAGATTACTGGAAACCCTTAGGATATATCAGGAGACTGGACTCAAACCTAATTTTAATTTTTTGTGTAATAGTTGACCTAGTAAAAATAAGGAAGCTAATTCCTGGTATTTGCATCTCTGAATTATTCTACAATTACTTTTTTGTTTCAAATATGTTTCATAAAGTTATATGAGAAGTCATCAAAAACCCCAATAATTTGTAACATAGCAAAAATTACAATCTCTGTTTGTGTTAAAACTTCTGGACTTCTTTTGTTGTTTGTTTGTTTGCCTTTTCTTAGGTAAGAAAATTAGCTTGTTAGCAATAATGGTTCTGGTGGGCGACAGTCTTCACAATTTTGCTGATGGCTTGGTAATAGGAGCAGCATTCTCGTCCTCAACAGAAACAGGTGTGACAACGACTATTGCTATTTTATGCCATGAAATTCCTCATGAAATGGGTAAGAAATATCTATGTGTGTATTTTTCCTGATTGGCTTTGTAGTTCCAAGTTTCCCAAAGAATTCTTTCCTGTATGACATTAGTGGGAATTCTTCTTGCTTAATAGCATCATGAACATTCAGGTGTGAGGTGGACAAACACACTGTTTTCTCTTTTCCCTTCACAAAAAGGAGGGGAGGCTTCTGTCCTCATTATTGGATGCTGTTGCATCTCACCTTCTCCAAATGTAAATGCCATCGGGTCAAGAATGACCTGTTATTTTCATGTGTACAGACAGAAAAAACAGTAAGCTGTGAGCAAGAGCCGTGTGTGCACAATGGGCACGCCTGACACAATGGGCTGTCTTTTTCATACGCGGCAGAGCCATTTAACAATGTACTCCTCATGCTACCCTCATTCCTGCTGCTAATCAAGAATAACAAGATAATAAAAGAAGATATATGATCCCTTTTACTAGCAAACAGGACGGGAAGATCATTCTACTGAACACTGCCCTCAGTTATCTCCTTGTAGTAAATCTTTCAGTATGGCTGAAGTTGTTCCTGATACTGATCAACATACATAAGCTGGCAAGTTTGGGATGAGAAGTGCAGATTCTCATTTCTATTCTTAAATGACTGAAGATTTTGTGTGCTGTCTATGTAGAAAACTTCCCCAAACAAAAGGGTGGGATGGGGAATTGCTGTAAAACTTGTAACTCTTGTTTGCATAGCAAAGACATTACCAAAATACTGAACACTTAACTCCAAAGACAGACCTTCTTAATTCTGGGACAGTAGTGCCCCAATGACAAAGTGGCATTTCTACACTCACAGAGAAGAATTTTTAAAATATTTTACTGTGGACCTGTTATGAAATTGTTTATTGTAGAAGAAATGTCTGTGATGGGATTCTGAAACAATTCACCAAAGTATTTAGGTCTGAAATCAGTGGAATTAAACTTAAACTAGAATCAGACTGGCATAGGTTTTTCTGACTTGCAGCACCTGTAAAACACTCAAAGGCCATGCTGCAAATATACTCACATGATTTGAACTGGCAACTTCCCAGCCAAGAAAGATTTAGAAGCTCTGGGAAAGCATGTGACTTCACTTTTGTGTGTATCCAAGTTGGAAATGTCATAGAACATCGGGAACTAACAGAAAGCCACTCCTGTATACTGTATGCTATCTTTAGGAACAGCTAAACAAATACAAGTCAATGTGCTTTTTTTGGTTTTGGGGGTTTTTTCCACACAGGATGAGTTTATAACTAATTCTACAGAAATCTAAGGGCAGTCCTCCATCATTCACTATCTTTGTGCATATCTTAATTATTTGCCTTCAGCATATCTTAATTATTTGCCTTCACTGTTTGTTGCCAAGAGTCTTACAAATATATTTATCAGCTAAATAATAAATTTTCTGTCTTTTTCTCTATGCAGGAGATTTTGCTGTGCTGTTAAGTACAGGGCTTCCCACGAAGATTGCAGTTTTGATGAATTTTATAAGTGCGCTAACAGCATTCTTAGGACTTTATATTGGGCTTTCTGTATCAACTGACCCATGCATTCAAAACTGGATTTTTACTGTTACAGCTGGAATGTTCTTGTATTTATCTTTAGCAGAAATGGTGAGAACTTCAGTCTATTGTTATATTTTCCTTTTAACATAGTCACATCATAGATGAGTGTCAGACAAATGCAGGTGGATGGATTTGGAGAGAAAGAGTTCATAGGCTTGTTGGGAAGGGCATGTTGTCTGCCCTGTGTGTGTACAGTGCTCAGAACAATGGTCTTTGTTTTGTGGCACTGCCATGCTAGGTGTAATTAGTAATAAAAAGGTGAAATAAAGGCCATTAAGAGGGTAATATATGAGAAAGACGTAAAGGCTTTTTAAAGGGGGAAAGGTAAACAATATATTTTTTAATGCCTGAAAGGGGTAGTTACTACAACATAAAGAAAGATTTGAACATGCAGGGTTTTTAAAAATCTTGAAGTTAGTTACTTTTTTCTTTTTGCTGCCCTTTTCTTCATACATTTTTCAACCACTGTTTCAAAAAAACAATTGCTGTTCCTGAACTAAAATGCAAGATGCTTATCCTGTGCTCTTCCTGCCAGCCTTTCCATCTCAGACAGGCTTGGATGAGCTCCTAAGCAATTAAAAGCCTATCAGATTGCCTCAACTTTTTCATATTTGCCCAATGTTTTTCATACTCCCAATTCAATAGCAATGATATGACTATGGAAAAATAAAGTGTGAAGATATACAGTAGGAGGGTGAAGATATGCAGTAAGAAGAAGGTCTAAGAACTATGGAAGAGTGTGGTGGAATCAAAACTCATGCAGCTGCCTGAGGCCACGTCATTTATTGAAGAGATGGCTAACTGTTACACTTGTAACAATGCAGAACTTAATTACCTTGCCAGCTTTGTCACCAATGTATGATAATTGCAAGCTTCTGAACAAAGACGGAATATTTTAAGTGATTAGATCAAGAGAGGGGAAAAAAAGAGAGGTCTGTCGCTTCATAAATTATTACTGTGTTTTTCCTAAGCTGGCTGTCTCTCTGTTGTGTTCACCACCACCACCCTCCTCATGCCTGAAGTATCATTTACCAGATTCAAGCATAATACTTTAAACTTGATATGTCATGCCAGTATTATAACCTACTTAAAAATCTACTTGTAATAATTGACCTTAGACCTTGGGTGTATTTTAATCTATTTTTGTTACTGTAACAGAAGTAAAGTGAACATAAAGTGCTCCTAAGAGCTAATGAGGAAGCTACCTAAGGACTGTGGATGTGTCAACAGTCCTGACTGAGGTGGTACACAACAGACAAGATCACTGTGTACCAAGTTGGATCTTGTTCTGACGCAGAGAAATTTGCAAGTGAGGTTACCTACCTACTCAGTAAGCATGGTTTTACTAATGTGGCTAAGAATGATTTAAGCATATTTTTTCCTTCAGTGGAGGATCAGCATCTATCAGGGATCCACAGGCTTCTAGAACAACACCATGTTTTCCCCTGAGTCTTCAAAGCAATGTGCCAGCTGTAAATCTCAAGAGATGACACAGTTCCAGGCAGAGACAGGGACATGTTCTCCCTTATTCTCAGCTTGTCCATAATCTTGTTCTTGATGTGAAGATGAGAAAGAAGGGAGAGAGAGAGAAAGGAGGACCTTATTTCTCTCACCTCCCTTGTGTTAATAGGATTCCAATCAGCCTTTCTCTGCATTTTGTCAAAAGAGCTGCCATTGGGTTGCTCACCTGTTTGTCAGAAGTGTTGAATATCCCAGAGATTATTTTAGTTTAAAAAATATTCCTGTAGCACTGCAGGAATCTATCAATCTGAAAAGTTTTGCATGCTTGTATAGTACATCTCAAAAGAAAATCAGCCATTCTTTATGTATTTTTCAACTTCCTGCACATAAATAACTTCTGTGCTGCATTCTCATCTACAAACAGCAAGCATCAGTGTTGCTGCCAATGGTGTACAAATACTTAATGGTGTACAAAACTTAACTATAATTTTCAGTATTTGTTTTATGGGCTTTCACATATTCATGTGGTTGTCAGAGCAGCAGTAAAGTAAGAGAGCAGCAGTTAAAACTGAACAGCCTCACTGGTTTCTGCATTGAGGAACATTGAGGCAGAGGTTCATTGACAGGACAGCCCTGTGAGACTACTGCCACAGTCAAAGTTGCACACAGCTACTTCTGTGGTTAATTAAAGGATTTTCATTTCTACAAATGGCATTCTATCTCCATTATCAAGTAGGGTAGATCAATCATTTTAGAAATCTGAGGAAAAGGACAAAAAATAAAATTATCTATTTCCTTCATCATATTTCACCAAGGGATTATGCAAAACTTCATCTTCCCAGTAATTGGGGAAGGTGGAAGGGAGGAGTACTTTGTCTTGCAAATCTGTATGCACAGGTGTAATACTGCAACAGAAATTGTTGCTTCAAGATATGCATGTGAGTAAACACCTGTAATATGGTGGGTTTAGTTGCTGTTTAACTGAAATTAAATCCCCTAAAAGTCAGCTTTTTATGAGCAATATAGTGAAATGTTTTGTACTTTATATCTGTTTAGAGGTCATAGCTATAATCATAATTTTGCACTGTTTCCAAAGACCTTTTAATGAGTAACATACCTTTAATTTGAATTGAAACCTGATACACCAATATATGGAATGGAACAGACCAACTCACTCCTGATGAATTGTTTCTTTGACAAACATGTCCCCTTTTCCTTTTGGGAAACAAACTTGAAAATCCTGTATCGACCTCTTAAATAAGTATCATGAAGTGATCATCATGGATAAATATTTATGAAATCACATGCATTGTATTAAATCCCAAGGACTGGGGCAACATTTCTAAGTGATTATACAGATCATGGTGGTTTACATAGTTCCTGATTAGAAAGACTTACTGTTTAATTTGATTGAAAGGAGGGAGACTGAAGCAAGAAAGACAATAAGGATATCAATAGGAGCTAGCCAACCACTCCCTGAGGCAAGTAACTGAAGTTTTCTCTGGTTATCCTTAAAAATCTTTTTGATTTTGGAGATAAAGGAATATTTTTTAAAGTGACTTGTTGGGCTGTTGCAGTGTAGCAGTCATGCCATATATGCCCCAGCTTGGTAGAACTCTTGTTTAGTCAGCACATGGCTGAGAGCCCCTCGTGCCTTCTGTCAGCATGCTGCTTCCTAATTCTTCATATCTTTTGTGTGCCCGTGATAACATGAGCTGGAGTGGGAATTCAAAATCACGTAGTCCCTTGATTAACAGTAACTCTTTTGCCTCCAACAGACTTCAAGCATTAGCAAGTGTGATGGCACCCAACAGCTTGGATGTAGTTCTATCTTCCCTTAATTTGTGAAGTGTTTGGCATCTGCCCATTGAATAGGCTTATGCTTCCTACACAGCAAGCTTTTCTCTGCTGTACCACACATATTTGTGTTCAGAGGGAGTTGGGGAACCATAGCTGATACTGTGTCAGCAGCCAGCTTTTATTTTCAGAGATAAGCAGGGATGTCACACTAGGTAAGGCTATAGAAATGATCTGCGTGTTTGATAATATGCACATAGGTTAGGTGGAGGGAGCAGATATCTCCACTGGACATAGGAAGGGTAGTACCTGCTGAGACTTTCTTTCTAAAACTTTCTTAGGAACTTACTGCACATGTGTGTTAACTCATAAATTAGCACTGACAACAATAATAGAAAATACTAGCTTTTGCAGTGGGAAGGGAGAAAGTTTCCTATTTGGAGCACTTGTTCACTCAGGCGCTAGGAAAGAGAACAAAATAAACTGATTATAAGGATAAATAAGAAAGACCAAAGGTCTAGACTGAAACCCTGGATTCAGGCCTATGTCTTAAGTTTTTACTTATATGCACAACAAAACCCACATGCTCCAAACACAAGCTGTCAGTTCATGTTTTGATTTACATCAGAACTTTGACGTGTTCATATTTGCTTTAGATTAGAAGTTTCTAATGATCCTTAAAAACAAATTAAATATAACTACATGAGTTTCTAAGAGGTGAATTTGTACCGTAATTTAAACAACTGCCTAGTTGTTACAAAGATCCAGGACATTTGGGTTTGCCTGTTATTTTTGTGCAGGACTTTACAGCGGAGGCAGATTTTTCACTGCAGTTTTCTTTTGGGCCCATGCCAACTGCCAGAGACAGAAGAGTGCAGGAGAAGCAGCCCCAGAGACCCCCTCTGACAGAGGGAAGGATGAGCATAGCAAACAGATGTAAACATACCCTGACAGCCTCCTTGGTCAGCACCACTCCACTGTCTCCCAGTGGCTGATGCTGTTACAGCTCCTGTGAGGAGGCTCTGAAGAGCAGAGGAAATAAGTAGCTTCATTCAAGCGCCGTCTGTGAGAGGAGCAGGAAGGGATGATGGGGGAGTGCCAGGACCACTCACTTTTGTTTTGAAGTTCACAACAAATAGAAAAAAAAAAAAACAACAACAAAAAACAACAAACCAAAACAAAAAAAAACAACCAAAACCAAAGGTCAGTACCAGGCCGTTGCCCTGTATTTATTTCCTAAGTTGATGTGAAATCATCGACAGTCATTAGTGTCTCCCCTGGTGTCTATAAATACATAAAGCATAAATACGGAGAAAGTCTGAGCCTGAGGCGTCATTTTCACAGGTTCTGTTGATACATACATTTTGTTTAAAACTTTGATCACAGAGACAATGTAGGGCGGCATGTCAATGTAAGTAACTTTTAATATGACTATAAACAGCTGCTGCTCCTTTGCCTGATTTAAAACTCACCGAGAAAAACACAAAACGTAATTTTTTCAAGCATATCTTGAAATTCCTGTTTTCTACTTGTATGTTTACTAAAACCCAAGTAAGTAGGAATGTTGCCAGTTATTTCAGTAAGAGCAGGATTGACCCTATATATAGCACTGAAACAAAAAAACTCAAACCAGTTTATTCCCACAAAAGGGCATCACTAATTATACTAAATAAGCATTTCCTTACAGACAGCTGTATAAAATTACTAAAAACTATTGAGAACTTGACAAATTTTGGACTCTCATTTATAATTCTTGTTGGTGCTAGTAAAAGAACCAAAATGGGCAGAGTTTGATTCATTTGAATATTTCACTGTCAAGATCAGTGTTGTTACAATGTACAGAACATGCTACAGATTAATAGCTATATTCAGAAACTCAGCATTTTGAAAGTTTTTTTTGAATGGTTTGCCTTGTTTTCCCATAAGACGTTTTTTCCCAGAGATGAATATATCTGGCTCTCATTCTGGTGTCTTATTCTTTTTTTAGCTTCCTGAAATGACTCATATTCAGACACGGCGACCCTGGTTGATGTTTCTCCTACAGAACCTTGGATTACTATTAGGCTGGCTTTGCCTCTTACTTTTGGCTATATATGAACAGAAAATTAAAATATAAGTTTTCTGTTGGAAATCTTGAAGTACCACTTGTGACAGTGGGTAGCATTATTCACAATTTTGTCATGTCTGCTGTAGTGATATATAAATTAAGTTGCTGGGATTTTATATCTGAACAGTAGATAACTATTTCACTTTATTAACTTATTGTTCAGATCTTGTAATTTTTTTTGTAAACATGAATGTTTAGAATTATGTTCTATTTGTTACTGAGTTTACCAGATCCCATGCTCAAACTCACAGGAACTTTTGATTAGTTTTTATTGAGACTGTTCTAGTTGAATGCTCTAAGTGATCTCTGCCAGTCTGATTGAAGAAAAGAATAAAACACTTTTATATGCAGTAATTAAAGGGGACTAACCATAGTTGAATAATTTGAAGCAGAAATGTTTTTTGCCTCTTAGTACAAAGAATAAATGTATTTCTAGAAAACTATGAAGTATAGCAAAACTGAACTGTTAAACGGCATACAGCAAACTCATAATATCTGCACTATCTACTTTGTCAACATAAAGATTGTCAGTAGTCATATCTTACTGGTCCACTGTGGCAGGTAAAAAATGACAAGTGTAAATGTTGAAATTTATCATCTAGAAATCTGAGAATGCCCTTTTCTGACTTTAATATAGTTTCTCATACGTGTGTTGGAATCTGTGATAGTCAAGCATTGGACTATAGTAACTGTTTTCCCCTGATATCCCTTCCAGGCTCCTCAAATCAAGGGATTCCTTGAGCCAGATGTTGCTTCTGACTCATTGTGTTTAATAAACACCAATAGTGCCTTCCCATTAGCAATTAGCTTATTCATACATATGCAATGTGCATTGTGGAAAGAGCTTTTTCAGTAGTCTAAAGTGCATGTAGCTGTGCTCTCTTAGGGCCTCACTGCAACTCCTTCTACCCTGAGTGATTTTTGTGTAATTAGTCCTCTTGATTTCAAGGGAATTCTGCATAAGTTGAGATGACTCATTTAATTTAGTATTGCAGAATCAAGCCTGAAACAAATGTACAAATTCTGCCCTGATTCTGAGGTGCTGAGAAACTTCCAGGAGGTACTGAGCAGCTCAGCTGTGTGATTTCTGCTACTTACATGCTATCAATTTTTGGTGTAAGGACTCCCTCCTTCCTAATTTACATTTTTGTATGAGAATTGACATGCATTCTCCTCCCCCTCACCCCCACCCCACCCCCAATGAACTGTGGAAATAGGGAGAGCAAGTTACCAAACAAAGATATATTCTTCATGCAGCAAGCCAATATTTTCTCTTCCTTGTCTTAACTCAAGCTTGAAATACAGCTACGTTATGACATGAGATGCCTGTCTCACAATGTGTCCTGTGTTTGACGGCTCCTAGTGAAAGTACAATTATTCTCATATTACAGAGGGAACAGCACTCTCCTAGGGTAGGCTGTTGGAACCGTCAGTTCTCAAAGGCTTCATGGGCACCTTACTACCTTATCAACAAAATGTAAAGTGAAAATAGTTCTGAATTTCTTTGTTTATAATAGCCCAGATTCATGGGCTTGTGAACCCCTAGTCATCCAGAGATACACCCTCAGGAAAAAGACTTAAAGGTCATTTTAAAGGTAGATATGCACTCATCTTCAGTGCCTGTTAGTTATGAGAATCTGTAGCAAATACCCCAATGCACATCTAAATGTACACCTAGGCATTTAAATATGTGCAGAAACCTTGTCCCAAACAATTTATCCAGAGTCACACAGGAAGGCTCTGACTAGGGAAATGAATCGAGCTGTTTTAAGCCCCAGAGTAAAATCCTAACTTGTTTTATTCAGGTGTGCAAATATTATGACTGCTTTTTCTCTTGATTTAACTTTGAAAGTTGAGCTAAGAAGTCATGACTGATGCTCCTCTTTTCAAAGTTTACATTTTCCAGGAGTTTGTGCTTGCTTTTAGTAAGGTAAGATTTTTTAAGAGTTGTTTCCCAGTATTTCATCTGTTTGTATTGGCACCGAGTCACTCCATGACCTTCAGCTGCGACAGTCAATTCAAGCAATAGCAGGACACCACTGGACGTAAGCAAAATCTATTCTTGTATCAGATGGTGCAAATGAATATCGGAAACATTTGTTATTTCAAAGAGAAGAGCTACCACAGTTTGAATGTTCATGTATGGATAGTGCTTACTACCACAGAAAACAAAGTTACCAATACAATCATGTTTTGGCAATGTTATTGTATTCTGAAACACTTTTCTACTATTCATTCATGTGTTTGAAAGAGGGCAAGTAGTTTCTGGCAGTGTGTACTTTAAAGTTGCATACAAGCATAGGTTCACATCCTGACATGATCTGTGAACATATTGTAGCTGCATGTGTTCAGAAAACGCTGTCTTTTGGCTATATATATTTATCAGGTTTCTTGATCGCATTTAACAACCATGTATATTTATGCAGCTTCCACCATAGGCACAAATATGTTGATCAGAATGCCAGTTAGCCTTTATTTCTGCCACCGGGCTTATATGCTTTTGTATTTGTCGGGAAGTGAGCAGTTCAGTCACCATTTTGCCCTGGTGTCACGTCTGAGCACCTGAAGTCTCATTAGTGTATGGAAGTTTGAATTCCTGTGGCACTTGTGAGACACCTTATCTCGCTGCTTAAAGTTAGTGCCTCTGCTGTAATTCTCTTGACATTGGTGTCTTTAAAAGGATACTGAAGGTGGAGTATTACAACGTATAAGACTAGACTGTATATTAGGAACAATGCATCACACAGAGAGCTTGACACTGTTCCTATAAGTCAGTGAATTAAAAAAGTAGATCAGTTTAAACCCAAAAAGATCCACCTACAGGATTAACCTTTTTTGTCAATGTTCTCTGAAAATACGAGGAAAAAGGACATAAGAATATGGTTTTGTGTCCTTACAAAAGAGAAGGTGGGGCACAAGTATTCTTAGATGCGTTCTCTGTTTGGTTTAAATTCTGTAGCATTTGTTCATACAGATTTCAAACAAGATTCTATTTAAAGCCAGGTATTTCTTTCTGTTCCTCCAAACCTAACAGAGAGCGAGCATAATATGCCAATGTTTTCACTGAGTCAAATCCTGAGTAAGAACTGCAGAACTTCATCACTTGCAGCCCTTAAATCAGGACTAGGTATCTCTCTAAGAGGTATGCAATTACTCAAACAGATGTTGTGTGCCTGATGGAGAGATTACTTGGTGAGGTTTTACAGCCTGTCAGGCAGTTCTGACTAGATAATCATAATGTTCCTTTGAAACCCTAAAATATATGAATCTACAGATATAGGAATTTTTCTGGAAGAAGCTGGTTGGTATTTCTCTCTTTCATCTATTTTTAGTTTTCAAACACTCTCAAGATGAAAAAAAAATATAGAAAGTATCTTGCTTTCCTACACATAAAATGAGAGAAAAGAAAAGGTTAAAAGAATTTGTTTGCTACAGTATTTTTTCCTGGAAGTCAAATGGCAGAGGGCCTCATAAAAAATACTTCCAATTCCAAACTACCAGGGCTCCTAAGCATAAGAGAGCTGACCTTGTACCTCTCTTTCTGTATATGTTACACATTACCAAGTGACTCCTAAGATAAATAGTACCTTCTTTGCAGCCAGCTATGCTAATGCCCTTAGAAGTTTCTGGAGCTCATCTGCATGTTTTAAATACTGCCATCTATTCCTTCACTGTATTTTATGCTTTAGGCATGAATGTGGCATTTTTCCAGGGACAAAAAATACCTTTTTCATATAAGAAAACATGGTTGGTTTTTATATGTATGTTTGGATCTTTTTTCTTTCACCTTGCTATTGCATTTGAAAAACCATATTATCATTGTGACAATTTTTAGCTTGCAGCTAGAAACCAAAAACAGGTTTATAGCCAAGTAAGGATTAAGGCTGATAATCTTATAATAAGGGCATACTTCATCAATGTTATTAGCTTTTCTTGCTTTACTGTAACCTTTTGGCAAGTCTTCCTCTCATCTTAAAAATAAGCTGCCTTCTATTGTGAGTGTAGCTGCAGGAATGTGACTACAGAAAATACAAGCAGCAGTTACACAATGGCTTTAATCAAAACAAAAACTCCTGCAATTTATTTTACGAGACCCACCTTCATTCCCTTCTCCCCAAAAGAACAAAAAACTCACACGCGGAGCTGTTGCTCTGGGTCACGTAGGGGAATGTAAGAAGCGCCTTCTTCCTTTTATGTCTCTGATAACAGAACCAAGCACAATGAGAGACGCTGCGCAGAGTCTGCTGGCATTGAAGTCCCTGCCAAGCTCCCATGGGCAGCGGCGCCGGGCAGCATCCTGGTGCAGGGGTGCAGGAATCGCAGGGGGCCGGTGCCGCTCCCCATTGCAGAGATGGCGGGAGGCAGAGCAGGCGGGGGCACTCCGGAGGGGCAGCTTCGGGGCAGCACTTCAGCAGTTGTAGCAGAAGGATCAAAGGTTTTACAGCTGTCTCTGTATCATCCTGCCCGAGCTCACTTCAGGGCAAATTCTCAGACGGTTCATGTTGTCTTGGCTTTGGACATGAAAGATATCATGAGAGCAATCTGGCTGATAGCCCTGTGAGCGTGGGCTCCTGCAGCGCAGTAACGCACAGCACCCCAGCAGCCAGGGTGACCCAAGGGAGTGCCACTTCTCTGCAGAGGAACCTCCCGTGATATTTTGATAAATGAAGGACAAGGCCTGTAGTCATCACCAGGGTGGCCCACCTCCACACTGCAGCTGCCGGGCCCCTGGGCGGGACGCGATGTGGCAGCCCCTCTTCCCCAGGGTCTCAGCCCTGACGTGGCCAGAGTGCACGAAAGGCAGGATTACCTGGCAAGCTAAATCTGCCTAGCAACCATTTACATATTGGCCCAAGATAATGCTGACCAGCCGCTAATCCAGTGCTACAGACATGTCTATAGGTGAGATCATTTTTTCCCACTGCAGCTGGCTGGGCAACCCTCCCTCATCCTTTTCCCAGGGGCCAGCAGAAACTAAGCTGACCTACCCCAGAGAGATGACAAGAGCTATGCTTAGGGGAATAGACTAGTCAATTATTATGACACATTCCAGTCTTAATTTAAGCCCTTGCTGAATTCTGCTGCCTCTCCATGGACTCTCATACTGCAGGGAGGGCGCCAGGACAATGCCTGCACTGGCCTGTTGGGTAGGTGCCCAGGCTGTCCTCACCAGGGTACATGGTGGGCGAGCAGCAGCCGTACCTCGGGCCTGATAATTGTGTCAGAGTATCCCAGGTGTCCCTGTCATTGCATAACAGATAGGGCATCCACCAGCACGCCAACTCACAGGAAAACTCTTTCTGGCTTTTCTGGCAAGGACTTTCTGGTGTTTCTCCTGCCACCTGCTTGTCTGCGCTATGCAAATGTCATAACCCATATAATATGGGCTCTTACCCGTTCTCCTCCACCATCCATACTGATGGTTTTGGAGCAATGTGTTGCAACTGTTTGTGACTTCTGATGTTCAGAAAAGGCAACAGAGCATTGGAAATTTCACTGAGAACCACACAGAAGGAGATACTATTATCTACACTGTGGTACCAGCAGTTTGACTCTTCTTGAGAGACACTGCTATGAGTACTGAACACAAACACAAGTCATTCATTCTTCCGTATTCCATGCTGAAGAGTATTGGTGTTGTCTCAGTGGTCTTGGATTTATCAGTAGCAACTGGTAGCGTGTCCTAATTTCAGGACTTCAAAGGCCATCTTCATATCCCTGTGCAAAGGTTTAGTATGAGCTCCAGAGCAAGAGTACACCTGCTTTAAGCGTGACATTCCAATCCAGAAGTGGGTGGGTATTGCACTTCTGAAATACACAAGCAAAAGTCAACTATATACATGGTACGGCAGCTCAGTAGCAAGTAGCTGTAATTACTAGCAAGCTTAGAAAGGTGTAAGTGGACAGTATACATCTGGTGGTTTGGTATCCCCAGGACAGCATGGCAGCATTCAGAAAACATGACGTCCACAACTCAGCTATAGCCGTGAATGCAATTCTTTTCCCAGGTACTACCCACATGAGGAGTCCCATAAGTATTAGAATCATTCTGTCATATTCCAGGACTTCACTGATGATAATTTTTTGTGCACTTTGCACAAGGCTTCAGAGGAAGAGATGCAATGGAGGGGAAGGCCTCTTCTGTAATTTGGTAAAGAAATGAATACAGGTGGCAATGCTAAGTCGCATAGTGATTCATCATCCTGCACAAATGCAAAGCATCTCCCACAGATACGTAACAGGAAAGTCAGAACAAGGAAGTGTCCAGGAGAAAGTTCTTGTAGATGACTGTGTAAATGCCAAAACAAACAACAAATATGTAAATATTACCCCCTCCTCATTGTACTTCATTCTCATTGGTAAACACAAAACCCACACAATTCTCTGCAAATGTTGCTGGAAAATGTCGTGTCTAAGAAGTTGAGTTTTAACACTGGAAATAGTTTAAATATTACAAAACAGATGACTTTTAATAACTCTTAAACTTGAGACATGCATTGGAAATATGATCCATATGTTCATAGCCATATATATTGGAAAATACATATTCATAGTTGATGAAATCAGTATCATTTCATGTGCAGGATTTCAATTCCATCTGAAGTAATGAGAAGAAAAAAAGCCTACGAGACCATAGTCCATTTTCTATCATTTCCTACTACCATAAAATCTACTTTTTAATTTGGCTTTTTGTACTTGCAATTAGCAAGAATGTGCCATTTGTCTAGACAACAGAGTAGCTGACTGTCTGGCATAGCTTTTCTGGCATTATTAGGGTGGACTAAGAAAGCACATGACTATTTGTTGTAAATTCTTTTCTAGCATGTAATATTTTAATATGCCATCAAAATTCTTAGGTCAGATTGCACTTAATGAACCCTCCATTCTCAACCTTGATTTCCTTCATGGAGCTGTGTATTTTAGAAGTAATTATAATGTACTTCACTTGAGTGAAGTGGGTTTTTTTGTTTCCTTCCCTTTTTCTCATTTCATTTCTCCCCCCAATATAATTTCTGCTAAGTGTTAAGTTTCAGTATTGGTGGAGAAAAACTCATTTGTCAGAAGATTTTTCCAGACATTTTATAATTATAATGTATGTTGGATCATGGGTGAGGGGGACCTCAGAAAGGATGGTCTGAATTCTGAGGAAGCATAACTAGAACAAGAGCAGTTCTTACCCACTTTTTCTTGGTATCAGAAAGCATACTCCAGCTTTAACGGGAAAAAAAATTAAAAAAAACAACAAAAAAACCAAAACCAGCGAAAGATTTAAATGGCATGGTACAAATACCAACACTGGTATTCACCAGTCAGTTTACACCAGACTGCAAGTGATCAGCTCTCCTGCACTTCTTCAACCATTCTTTTTTAAAGTTAGTGCTTCCCAGCTGAGACCTATTAGCTGACATTGGGCCTGTGCCTTATCTTTTGCACATTCTCAGTAAAACAAATGCTAACCAGTTTCACTTTTACAGCCTACTAGTATTACAGATGAAGACATAGAAAAACAGTTTGTAATAATGGACAGTTATTTGTTTTAGGCAATATAAGCTGGAAATTCCTGATGAGGTAGATACTAATGAACTTGCAATATGCTCTTGCAGTTTACGGTTCTGATATGAATGTAACCCATAGCATTAACAAGAGTTGCTTTTGAATCTCTTGTATCTATGTCATATAAGAGATATTTCGTACCTTTCCCTCTTCCTCCAGAATTCACAACAGAATTCAAGACAGTAGGAACAAACCTTCAAGACCCTAGCTTTCTCAAGAATTACATTTTGTATGTTCAAAACGGCTATTTGAACAGTAAAAAGACCCTTTCCTCTCTTTTGCTTTTTTGTCCTACTTATTTCAGAAATGGCCACCTTTGACAAGGAATTGTCAGACTTGTTCCCCAGCAAAGTTGTGGTTCATGTGGTAGGAAAGACAGTCTTGGCAGAAGAGACATTCATGTTCACTCTATTCATGGTTACAAAATAGCATCAGAGGTCAGATTCAGACTTTGGTCTCTCATGCTCTTACAAGGAGCCAGACTTACTTCGTAGCATGTAAGTGCATAAACCACTTCTGAATCCTCAGGTTAATTTTATACTGGTGAAACTTTACTAAAAGCAATAATTGGTGCTTTATACTGTTTTAAATAAAAGAAAACACGTGCTTTTGCATTCTTTGTAACAAAACCCCCAAGTCTGCACAGTGCCTCTGTTGCTGAGATCTACGTGATAAGGAGATAATCTGAAATACAGCTGGCAAGCAGCACTGTTTCTCAAGTACTGAAAGTTCCTAGGCAGTATGTTTGATGAAAAACACATTGCGTGTTCATTTATCCCCTATGTCTATTTAAAATGTGAGATATAAACATCTCTTCTACAGACATACTCAACAAACCTGTATCTGGTTTACATTCTTCAGTCACTGCAATGACATTTCATTAGCTGATCCATTGTGGAACTGATTTTTAACAAAATAGAAGAAAATTCAATTTGTTAAGTTTAACCTGATCATGTAATACCTCCTTCCAGTAAGTCTACCACGGCAGTTCTGGCTGCCTTATGTTGTTTTCTAGTGGCAGATAGGCTGCTGCAAATACTTCTATCGTAATTAATCTGCTCCAAGGGGAGAGAAAAAAACCCCAAAAGACAGTTGAAAGTAAACTGCTAAATGAGATGTGGTACTGCACCTTACAGTCTGAATGGGTCCTTGCGATTTTTAGCTCTATGAAGATACAACAAACGAGACAGAACAAAACCCCATGCAGTGACAGGGAAGGAGCAGTGTTTGCCAGCTCTCTGACTGCTGGATAATAATCATCAATGACAGGTAACAGTTTTGGCACGAGGTTGCTTCTTTTTAACGCTGCCTGTTGGCTACACCTACTGTTTTCACTCTAATTATACAGTGTTTTATATTACCTACTTAAATGAGAAAATAATTGATCAAGCTCTCTCTGGGAAAATCAAATGAAGAAGAGAGTTCTTTCCCAAATGAGATTTTTCCATGCCTTGTCTATCACATCATCCCATCAGCTGAGCTCTGCAGAAAGGTAGAAAATGGAAAGACTTCAACAAGAGTTCAATGGAAAAATTCAAAACCCAGGGATTTTCTAACAGTTTTACGTAACATTTGTGGGTGCTTCAGGTAAGTCCTAGGGCTCGGTAACTTTGTCAAATTGTCTATCAATAGTTAGATACAACAGAAGACAGTTCCTTAGGTGCAGGGTCTTATCTCAGCACTAGACTTTGGAAGAGAGCACGAGGACAGTAGAACAGAATAGAATTTTCAGTGAAAAGCCCCATATATCCTGTAATGAAACCAGCCATTTCAAGGAATGCTAATGCAAAAGGTAGCAAAATATCTTAATCCCACCTTTCTCTCTACAGTTCAGAGGCCTTTGAGACTGCAGGAATAATCTTTTAATCAGTCTGGATCTAGCGAGCTACATCTAATTCTCTCCTGAGGACACACAATTATTTTCAAAGATCTGAACCTGGTCACTCCTCTTTTAGAGACTGTCTGAAGGAAGATGTTCTGCCAAGTTGTATAAAACAGCGTGGCAAACCAGAATACTCAAAAGCTAGTCCAAAATGACAATGCCTTCTTTTCATAAGTTAACAGTGTAATTGCTATCAATAAAATTCTTCACTTTCCTGCACTGCACAGTTCTGACTGTATTATGAGTTTTCCATGCTTTTGTTAATCCTCAAATGTGCCTATCATTTGGATAGCACTTCTTGTCTTTCCAAAGCTGTTCATAACTCTGGAACATAAGCTTTAAAGTGCCAAGTTACTAAGATATGTCTTTATCTGAGTGAGGGTGTCCTCAGCTAAAGCAATAGTCCCTTACATTTCAGAGATTGCCTTGAGAGAAACCAGGAAGAAATTGAAGATAGACATGAGTGAGCTGCAACAATGAACTGAAGGAGATAATCTCAAAGGTGATCTCAATGCATTTTATTTGTATAATTTAATTTAATACAAATTTTATAAATCACATACCCTTTGATTAGAATACTTTTCAGAGCCCCTGCTTCATTTCTGTAGCAGTTTCAGGCCTGATTCCTGCTTGAAGTCATTGAAGTTCATCTACACAAAACAGTTTTCCATCCCCACAGGGACTCAGAGGGGTCATTTTAAAAGAAATACCAGCTGCCAGACTTCAGGGCTCCTCTAGTGTCCTTGAGGGTCCAAATACAAGAAGAAAGATCTGTACCCATCTAAGAGAATTGGAGCAATACAAATGGATAATATGCAGAACTGTGATTCCTTCAGAAGACCACAGACATTTGTGGTAGAATGAAAGCAGAATTTTTGCCTTATTTAATATCTCGTCAGAAGATAAACAGTAATTAGGTAAAATATGGGACATGAGAATGCTAGAAGGTGTTAAACAAGACAGACTGTACATAATAAAATGGTTGTCCCACAAGCAACAGCTGCTTTGTCCCCTCAGTACACGATGACTCTCCCACCTCCGCAAGCCAAGAGAGACAAGTGCCATCAGCTTCTGGCACACTGGCTCTTTCAGCCCACGTTGTAACAGCTGAGTTTGGCTTGCTGGTCTTTGTGAAGCCAGTCATTGGGGTAGTGCTCCTCTACCTAGTTTAGTCTTTTCGTAAGGGGTGTTACAACTTAGTTATCCCTAACCGGCAAATTTAGTTGAGAGAAGAAGCAGGGGACAGACTGATTAATAGTAATTTGATCATACAGCTTTTACAGCCACTGAAACATAAGCTAAAAGAATCACTGTAGGCTGTAGTTCGCCCTGACCTCCCAGGCTTTAACAGCAGTTTGAGTTTCAACAAGCAACTCCAAGCTACTATCTTTCTACTCCGGAAAGTTTGTTTAAGGGCAACTCCAACTTCTACAATGCTATTCACATATGGCAATATCCAAACCTGTGGCATACGAAGGCACAGACCCCAAGTGAGATCCCCCATTGCATACATAAGTGCCAGTTATATACAATCACTTATCCACCCAAGTTCTGCCCTGGAACATGCGCCTACGTGCAGCAAAGCACTTTTGCAGCCAGTTCACACTCTACCAAGCTGTTTACTCTCTCCATGCTCATCCGAGGAGCTCTCTTCTTCCCTGATACTTAAGACGCAGGAGGCTTTGGGCTCGCCCCTCGTTGCAGGCAGGTGTGCACAGAACTGGTGTGCAGGTGAGCTCAGAGCACTACATTTTAAGGCATAATCACTCTGCATCCTGGCACCCAGGCAATGAACAAAGCCTTTTCTCAGAAAGGGCCCTTATACAAACCACCACTCCAATTCTCAACATTCAAATTCAAAATTCAGTTTAAAAAAAAAAAAAAATCAATTTGGGCTCATCTAGTGTGGCTAAAGCCTGAGAGAAAATGCTGTCTAAAATATAGTAGCAAGATCAAGTTTTTGCTGAATCTGTGGTGAAGATTTGTGCTGCATTGATGCTGTAAGTGTTTGTACTTTGTAGACTGAGGAGCAAACACTAAGTAAGTTTAGACTGCTTTTGCTTTATGAAGTGCTGTTAGTCTCCCATCTTCTTAGCTGAGCTGTGTGTCTGTAACTAACCTTGCAATTATACAGGCAGGAAAAGAAAAAGACGTTTTGCTTTGGTCTAGAAAATCATGAGACTAATGAAATGGTAAAATGATTTTAAAAGCTGAAGAGTAAATGTTGCCTCTTTCTAAGTGTAGCAGCCAGTTCATGTATTTATCCTTCCATTAAAAAAATTGAATTGCTTATTTCTTGCTATCAAAATTTATCAGCATTTATAGTTGTAAATATAGTTTCCTATCCAATATTTCCTCTGTAGAAAACGAAAACTAAATTATTTCTTTGACAGTGAAATGAATCTTTGGAAGTCCACAAACATACACTTCAGTGCTGTTTCAAGTACTTTTAGTACTTTGATCACATGCTTTCTCAAAAGTTTTATCAGATGACTACAACTAGTTAGCACTTCACAAAGGTGCTGCCAGAAAAAGTGAAGGATATTCAGTGGGTTTATTGAGGCAATATTTGCTCCTGTGGACTTTTTTCCCAAAATGTTCAACATTCAGTTTCTCTAGGAAAAGCTCTTTCATTCACCTTAAGACTCATGTTTTACCGTGGTAAAATGAAAGACAATTTCTTTCTTGTGCTGTAAACAGCCATGGAATTGCAAAAAACTCCAAGTCACTTAAGGAATGCTATGTTTCAATAGTATTTAATCCCAAGTAAATATAACAAGGGCTTTATTTAATGTGAAATCTTTAAAATGCTATTTCCTTAAGAAGTATAATTCCTATTTTTTAATGACACAGGTTAGTGGGTTTAGCATAAAATCCATTAAAAGCTCATTGGTTTGTAATCCAGTCTGATTTCACCACGGAATTTTCTAGATATTATTTCTTGACATCTTTTAGTTACAAACAATATAAAACAGAAGTGGATGATATGGCTTCTTTAGAGAAACTAGTCTCTATTTTCTAAATGCTGTCATTTTTTCTGGGTCAGATACGTATTGCTCATAAAATCATAGCAAATAACAGTGCATATCATAGGTCATATGAAAATACTAACATTTTTGGTGAAGTAACTGCTACCTGTATATTGCATGTGTGCCCTCAGAACACATTTATGGTCTGAAGAAAATCTGGAGATAATGAAAGCAGTAGTAAATGCATTCTTAGGAATACTGTATACTTCATACTCACCACTTATTTATGGTGTGGGCCAGATCCAAGATAGTAGAAAATAAAATTAATAGCTATTTTCTGGCAGGGGAGTTTACTCCATTATTATGCACTGGATATCACAACAAAGAAGGGCTGTTTTTCTTTGGGCTCTCCCAGTGAAATGACAAGACATTTGGCTGTCATCCTTAAAATTTTTGGATATACAAAACCAGGTTTTGCAATAAATATTTACATTCATTGTTTTATATAAAGTGCTGTGCCAAGACCAAATGAGAAAAAGGCTTTAAACCTTCAAAAATGTTGAAGTAATACTTAGCTTTTCTCATTCGAAAGCATTCCTTTCTTTTAACTGTATTTGTGCTTCTCATTTGAGAATTCCTAGCAAGATCAAATTGTCTGAGGCTTTTAAGATAATGCAAGAGAAAATCTGGAAGCTGTCGTGGAAAACAGGTTATTATCCTGTAAAATTGTTTTCTACCCAAGATTTTATAGAGGTTCAGAAACTTAGGTGGATATTTCAGGTCTCTTCAGCAAAGAGATTTTTGTAAGGAAATAATATCTACCTGAACAGATCTCATTTTAGGGGTTTGGGTATTTTAAACAGTGGCTGGTACAAAAGCCTAAAGTGAGATTTGTAATTATTTATTTATTTGTTAAAGAAGATAACAACCAAAGTAAGCTAAGTTGTGTGCATGTGAAGTTACTACTGAGAGATGGAAAAGCTGGCAGTAAATGCCACTGTGGCATTTCCTGCTTTTTCCATCAGCCTGTAGGGCGAGAGAGTACCAGGGCAAGAGCGGTGGATGTGCCTGGAGTGCCTGGCTCAGGGCTGGGTAGGGCACTGCTACGTTACTTCCCCAGGACTCAAATCTCCACTAGCTGTGACTGGACAGGGAAGTTGTGTCAGGATGGGGATGAGATAAATGTGTCACTCAGGCTTGTGGATTATGAGCTGGATTTTGACTCTTTAGTATTAGATTATTGCATCCATATAGGGAAGAGATGTACACTTGATATTCCAACTGGTTTTCAGGCTACTCTGCAAAAAGGGCTATCTCATAGCTGTCGGTGTTATAAATTCTCTGAAGAGCAATAGTTCTAGCAAATTTAGAGAACTGCAATAAACCAGCTTCATCTTGCGGCAGTTTTAATGCTTGATAGAAGCCCCGAGCACTGGAACAATCAAACTAGGAGAATCTGATCTCCTCTCCAAAGTGACTTATCTGGCAATGCTTGGAGAACCTGACCTAATTTCAGCAACCCTTCTTGCATTCATGCTAATATGAAATGTGACAAGAACACTTAAGAACTGTTCCTGATAAAATCTCAGGGGCAAAGGGTGGCTCGTGTCTGTATCCTATCTCATTACCCCGGCAGGCAGCTCTACAAACCGAGCTGTCTTAGCTGGAATCCAAATGACTCATCGCTTTAAAGACAGTTACGATGCTAGCATAGATTTAAAGCATGCATTCTATAGTAGCTTGAAACATTCCCTATGGCCTGTAAAGATAACTGTTTAATATGAGTCCATATTTATATTGTAAATGCTTTCCTTTTCTCTTGAAGATTTATGATAATAATTCAAAAATAGTTCACCCATACAAAATATATAAGAAGAGCTTTGTCAAGAATAATTGATTGTTTTAAATAATTATTAAAATAGTTAGAGCTTGCATGGTCTCTGCCTCAATTCAGAGCTCTCCTATAGGAGTTTATCAAACAAATTAACAAGATATCCCAACTGCATGTTATTTGGCTGGCCTACTGGTAAAGGTGTAGTCATTCTAGGACAGCTGATGTCACAGATATTTTTTTTTAAATTATTATTATAGTACCCTGCTTGATAAGATATCTTTTATTTGACTTGATTTACATTTATGGAGCTGAAATAAAATACCGACTTTTCAAAAAATTACGCCTAGACCTGGCGCAGTATGATGTGATTGCCCATCACACCACTAGTAACATGGGTATGATGTTTACAAGTCTCTCAGGAGAGTCTTGTTGCTCACAAGTAACACTGGTGAAATGTTATTTTTGGAAATGTGATTTTTGGAAATGTTATCCTATGTAGCGTTTTCACCAGTGGCATTCTTGCACACGAGACTAGTGCTGTTAGAAGTGTGTTCACAGCATTGTCGTTAATTTGAGAAGCTTCCATGACTTCTACACCCATATATGCTTAAAATAACCAGGATGCAAGTTCTGTAAGGCTCTAGTAGTAAAATCCCCAGGTAGAAGTGCATCGATAACACAAAGTTAAATCAGAATAAATACCACAGTACAAGGGCCTTGAACAACACAGAATAACATGGGATAACATGGAGCAACAGAGCAACTGCTGCTTTGATGACAGGGTAGGAGCCACCAGAGAACAGACTATGGAATTTTAGCCTCAAGTAAGTGATCAGATTTATTAGGCGACAAATTATATTTTCATTCTCTATGATAGCTTCAATGGCTATTGGATCAAACAGTGTCTCAAAACCAAAGGGATTTGATGGGTTGGTGCTCAATATGCCAACCTGGTAGGTATGTATAAGCAGCCATCAGATAAATTTCAAAGCCTGAAATGGAGAATCATATGTAATCTGTGTCAATGAACCTTGTTTCTTGATTCTGCTCCCCTTATAGCTGAAACTTTTTCCACAGTACCTCTCAGCCACAGTGTAGCTTTTTGACATTTTAACCTTTTTCTAAATGGGATCTACAGCTCTAAACATGTTTTTCTTTTAAACTTCATGAAAAGCAGCTGAGGAGCTGTAGAAGCAAAGGTCTCTTGGCATATATATACTTACTAGAGTGAAAGGGAATTAGTTGTATAAGCCAACATTTTAAAATCCTTCCACACTAAGATTAATTACCAGATATTTCAGGAACTTTATCATCAGTCCAGTCACTCCTGATGTCCTTGCTTTGTGGTGTATGTGGTAGTTGCCTTTTTGGCACTGTATGTTATTTCCTGGAGGGCTTCAAGGGTTGCAGTTACATGGCTTTTTGTGTGAACCGACGTTACTGCACACATTTTGAAGCTACAGGAAATACGAGCAGGCTGTATGGTTTTTCTTGGTTATAGTGCGATCTGGAAAGTACCACCAAAGGAGTCTAATCTGGTTTTGGTCTGAATGCACGAGGATTAGTGCTAACAGAAGTTGCATGTGGGACTCGCTCACAGCATGCAGAGAATAGCCAGTCACTGCCCATTCATGAATTCTGCTGTGTTTATCTCAGGGCATTTTGGCCTCAGAGTTTCCACATATGTAGTCATAGCCACATGGAGCAACCTTAAGTTAAACCATCCCCTCTCTAAAACAATAAGGAAAATAAACACCAGAAATGTTAGAGGTGCTGTGAGAGCCCTGCACTTAGCTTACCTGCGAGTTTCAGCACGTAACCCACCACAGCCAAGGATCACACAGGCTGCAGCCATAAATCAGAGCTAGTTTTACAAAAGCTGGCCCGCACAGAAGCAGCATGCTTGCAGCAGGACAGAGCACAGCACGTGCCAGCCACCCGAGTACTAGCAGCTTGCTCAGACTGAATTTACAGCCCTCGCCGAACCCCGCTGCTTTCCCGTTCTCCCTGCTGGCTCACTTTGGCTGTTTGCAGTACAGACTTGTGGCTGCCCGGGGATGCGCCGTGGAACACCTCTACACACTTTGCTAAACCATGTTGTCACAGACCCGTTGTCGTTCCGCAGCAGGCTTTCATTTACCCTTGGCTTCATAAATCTTTGCAGATCAGCAGCGGTGTTTCAAAATCATTTTGAAGCAGGGGAGAAGGTGATGAAATAATTTGTTTTCCAATTTGCGGCAATTCGCTCTCAGCAAAGCCACTGACTGACAAATATTTAACAGTTCATACGCTTTTTTGCTAGAAATGCAAAGATGCACTCTATCTGCAGGTGTAATTATTCACAGTATTAACAACATCTTGGGGTAATTTACAGAGAGCAATGTACGTTGATACAGAGATTATGAAAATGCCTCCTGACAAGGCTGATACTTGTTTATTATAGATCCCACAGAGAACTGCAATTTCTTACTGACAAAGACACAAAGAAGTTTCAAAGGTCATGTGGTCCCTGTTTGAAACACCTAACAAACAACGCAGGGTGCTGATTGTATTTCTGCAGCAGCAGCGCAGCCTCAGAGCTTCAGCTTTCTGAGAGCTTACAGTGCTGCTCTGGTACCAGTGAAATGAGACAACCTCCTAGAGCCCGCAGCCTGGCCATGCTGACAACGTGATTTTCCTATTGCTAGCCTGGATGGCTAAGGAAAGACTAAAACTGTTTGGAAAAGATTTTATATTCTATAGAAAACAATAGCTTTTTGTCAAATAACACTTCTGTCTGCGCTTTCACTTTCCAAGTCCTGCAGGTCTGCTATTTTTACTTTAGCAGCAATTTTTTTTTTCTTTTTTTTCCCTTCTTTTTCACCAGTCTTGGTCTTGGATCAGAGACAGATGAACCTGGGCTATGGATTACAAGTGGGTTTTACTACATGCTTTTGTCAACCAAGTTGGCCAGTCAAATCTAGTCCTTCATTTTTGTACAAATCATACACATGCTTAGCAAGAAATTGCGTTGATTTTATTCTAAAGGTGTTTGATTCCACTTGTTTGGGTGATGACAGTGGTTAGGCAGCAAACAATTTTAAGATACTAAACCTTCAAAGACTTGGGTTTGGTTTGGGGGAGAGGTGGGTGTTTTCATAATAAATAAATACACAGCAGCATATGGCTGCCAATCCGGTCATTAACTTTGAACATAACACAATGCTACTTCTAACTGTCTGAGATCTGAAAATATAATCAAGCTACCCTTTCATAATATTATACATGTTAACTAAGTTTTAAGTACTTTACTTACTGAAGCATATATTTAGTAAGGAAGATGTGGAAATATTAGTGAATGCTGTATGTTCCTTTGCTCTGATGGGTTCAAATACATCATTTTTACCTCCTGGACAAAGAATTTTTTTAAAAAAGGAATTATTTTTAAAACATTTTGCATTTATAGTTTTTGTACTTGTATGTTACATTTACAAGCAATTTATCTTTTTCATATTTATGTTGCTTATCATTAAAATTATGTATGTGCTTAGACCAACTGAACATACAGTAACTGTGCTGTAAGAGTTCTGGCTTCTGTTTTTAAGGATATTTCGGGTTATAATCTGACATCTGTTTTACTACCCAAAAAAACCCACACAAAAGGACATTTTTAGGTGTGTAAGATCAGCTTTATTTACCACTTCTATTTTCAATACTTTTTGTCGTATTTTTCTGTTTGGAATTGGATTGTTTTGTTTGATTTGACAGTCAGATTGGATTTCCTCTAGAAGATGTTGTGTAGTATCTCTGAAATCTACTTCTGAAATGTGAAGTCTGATCTAACAATAGGATTACTCTCATAAAATGTGATCTGAATTGAGGTTCTGCAGTAGTAAAAAGCAAACCTGAAAAGCCCTGCTGGGGTGCCAGGTGATCTCAGAGGCACTCAACACAATAGACGTCGTATTTCTTTTTCAAGTTGCACTTGTAAGCAAAGGCTAGGTAACTTTTTTCCCTAAGAAGGACCTGTAAGGATGCTCAGATCCACATTACTTATCTGTCAGGAGGCTCCTGTAACCATCACAAATAGCCTATTCTGAAAACAAAGTTTCTTGAGACTAGGAATAAGAGGAAGAGTGTGAGTTTTTAATCTAGTGGTTGAATATTCCAAGAAGATCAGAATATCTTGAGATTTGATTCCTGTTCTTGAAGGACATTTTAATTTATCCAATGCCTCTTCTGTTAAAAAGCCAGAATAGTCTCACCTTGGAAATAATTAACTGTTCTGTACTTTTTTTTCCTGATTTGTAAGTTATAATTTCAGTTTTATTACACTATTATTTCTAATCAACATTATATATAAAAATGTTAAAAAAAGAGATTGCTTTTAATTTATACAGTGCAAGACAATTAGCAAAATTACTAATTCTGTCAGACATTCAGAATAATGAAAGCATTAAATGTACTGGGACACATACTTGTTGTGCACAAAAGATACGTATCTTGAAGTTGGTTTTCCTTTTCTGGTTGAAGCATGGTAGCAAATGTAGAAGACTGGTGAATTTTCATAGAATCATGGAATGATTTGGGTTGGAAGGGACCTTAAAGATCACCTAGTTCCAACCCCCCTGCCATGGCAGGGACACCTTCCACCCCACCAGGTTGCTCAAAGCCCATCCAGCCTGGCCTTGAACACTGCCAGGGATGGGGCATCCGCAGCTTCTCTGGGCAACCTGTGTGCCTCACAACTCTCATAATGAAGAATTTCTTTCTAATATATAATCCAAACCTACCCTCTTCAGTTTAAAGCTGTTCCCCCTTGTCCTATCACTACATGGCCTCCTAAAAAGTCCCTCTCCAGCTGTCTTGTAGGCCGCCTTTAGGTACTGGAAAGCTGCTTTAAGGTCTCCCTGGAGCATTCTCTTTTTCCGGCTGAACACCCTCTTTTTTCTTACAGCACGCAGAATGTAGCTATGCAAATGAAGAGATTATATATAAGCACTATACTAGATTGTGGTAAACAAACTTTTATTGCAGTTGCAAACAGCAACATGAACGCTAATTAAATAGAGTTTATAGCCTGTTATTGCACAACAGCATATGTGCAATCCAAGAAAAACAGAGCAGAGACTCAGCTATGTAGTGAACAGGGTGCAGTGTGGAGCAGCACGCGTTTGACAGTAGCACTGAATGAGTAGCACTTACGAGCAGCACCTAAGCTGTTTCTAAAGTCTTAGAGCAACAAGGGTGTAAGAAGTTTTTTTCTTCTGCACATGTTCTGCCTGATACTTTGGTGTGCATTCTGTTTGCATTGCTAATTGGTAAGAAAGGCACGTAAAAGCTCTTATTACAACTTTAACCTTATTTATTTAAGGGGGGGGGAAGAGAGATTATCTGGTATACTTACACTGGCAAAAGTTCCTAGTAAAAGCCCTTCTAGTTTACATTAGTGGCTGAACAAACACTGCAGTCAAACTAATGCTTCTTCCAGAAGGAACTACACAGCAAATGAAGTTGGAATCACTGAATGGGTGACCACCCTCAGCTGGCCACTTTGCTGCTTTAGGCTATCGCTGCCTCAGCAAAAAGGATGGCCAAAAGGCTATTTTACTGGCTGGAGAACTATTGCACTCAACATAGCAGTGAGAACCAAGAATTAATCTCATTTTAAATTAGCATACTGGATTTGAAACAGCAGGAGTTCAGGAGCTGATTCATGAACAATAGTTTGGCTGCAAACAGCTAAAATTTCGGTCCTGACTATCTCACTGTGTTTACTGTCATTGTTCCCTTTATGCTGGGTGACACATATAGCAAAACTGAATAAAACAGTATTGGTTTTGGTAAAAGCCTGCAGTAGAGATTTTTCTGAAAGAAAACAACTTCACAGTGAACCAAACTGCAAACCCCTGAGCAGTCAATCATGAGATTCACACTGATAAGTAATTCTTATGACATTGGCCATATTATTTATGCAAGTAGCCATTCACCAAAGTATTATTCTGTTGTTAGGAGACTTACTTTAATACACAGTGTTGGCTTTTTTCATGTGTGCTTGATCTATTCTAAATGTTTTGTGTCAGCCTGCAGAAATGAAAACATGTTTTTTGCTATGTGTTGAATAGTAGATGAGCATTTGGAAGAAGAAAAATGTTTACTGAAGTAAATACTGAATTAGTTTGTATAAAGTGCTTTGGAATACTTGTATGAAGTAAGAATTGTGTTAGTGTTTGTAAGCCATACTAAAATGTATCCAAAAGAAAACTTACTGTTTGGGATTCTGGCATCCAGTCAAAAACTAGTGCAGAGCACTTCGTAACTCATGAAAGGTTCTATGAAGCTAATGGAGCTACTTACATGAATAATTTGCAGGACTCCTTTTGCTGTCTTTACATACAGCTCATTCAGAAATCTAAGAAAACTAGGGCTTACCTAATAGATGAACATGAATTGTTCTATTTTTTGATGTTTTTGTCATTCAGGTGGGAATGAAATTTTTTACTGCAGTTGGGCAGGACTAGTAGCAAGGGCTGGGCTTCAGGGCTGCACCCAAATTTGCTTTTCCTACTACTAGAACATGACCAAATTGTCCCTCAGTTTCTCTAGCTAAATCTGGATGTCAGCAAATGAACAGGGGATCCTTCTGAGAGATGGCTCAACCAGGAAGCCAACACATTAAAGATTAATTTGGAAAATACCATATGACTTCCGCAACCTTCATATATATCTTTATGTAATTCTAAAACTAAGTTAATTTAGCATAATATCAATGTCAAGCAGGACTTAAGCAAGCTATGCTTTAAAATTTTCTCTGGCTAGTTATTTTGGGAGTCTGAAATATGTCCATCTCACTAAAACCATGTTGTTAGAAAAAAATAAGAGACTGCTGATGGTGTTTCTCTGCTATTGTCAGCTCTACAGTGAGTCAGCCATGGGGAAACATTGATTAATGTATGTTACTGTGAAACCTGCAACAACGGATTTAGACGACATGTATTTTTGTGGTGGATAATCCGAGTATCAGCTTTAAAAAATTCACGTCTTAATTTTCAGATTCTTTTTTAATATTGACATTGGTTAATATGACACTCAAAAATAATTTTTCTGTCCTCATTGACTCCTTATACAGGAACAGGCCACAGGCACTAGTCTAGCAATAAATAGCTTCAATATTCTTGGTTTTATAGTAACTCCTGGTTCAGGACTTCATGAGCTGTGAGTGAATAAACAGATGCACACTGACTATATTTAAAAAAAAAAAAGAAGAAAGGAAACAAAACAATTGAGTGAAATTGATTTGAATATTGCCCCAAAAAAGCTGTAAAATATCACCCTGAATTTGTTTTATTCTCAGGAAAAAATATTTAACGTACAGAAAAAAGACTAATTACCAAAGACCATGATTGCTTTCATTCTTGAGGAGGAAATTGTTTAATGCTTTGCTCATTATCACTGTCTGAAATGTATTTTTCTTACAGTTGTGCTAGAATATGCTCCGCATAATCTTTGTAGAATTAAGGCTGTGGCTAGCAGGCTGCTTCTTCAGTATTTGTTGCCATGGAGCTGCCTCTGCCTATTGAATTCACCTGGCGGACTTCAGATGGCACGCGGAGGTTGATTCAGTCTGTCACGAACGTGTGCCTTCAGTGACCACAGAATTTCATAAAGGCCATCAGGAAGAGCAAGTCCTGTTCAGATTTCCTATTAAGGCATTGTTCTAAGTAAAGTTAAAGGTTCGTTTTTTCATGGGATGCTTTGTGAGATCATTGATGGCCTGACATTCCCTCTTTGAAGGAACAATGCTTTGTCATTATTGTTGTTTGCTGCCTTTTTCAGAAATATCCATTCAGGAAACTAATCCAAGAGCGAATGTGAACGCGTTTCACCATGGCTTTCACCAGGAGCAGCAGCTCCTGCGCTACGCAGCAGGGGTGGCACGGCACTGTTTGAGTTTTAATGTCCTGAGTGTCACAGGCTTGGACACCAATACATTAGCTGTTGGCTTTTAATAGATACGTCATTTTAACAGTTGATCCTTTAGCATTGTTTTTGTCAGTGTAATCCCATCATGCAAAAATAAAATTAAAAAAAAAAAAAGAAAAAAATCTATTTCAAGCTATTTCTTCTACAAAATAGGTCAGGGCAAAATTGAAGGGAAATTTGTTTTCTTAGCATCTAACGATATAAAGAAGCCGTCCAGATTTGAGAAACATGTCATATAAAGTACTTGAGATTGCATTTTAAAATACATGATTTCAAAATAATATTAAAGTAAATATTTAGCTACAAAATATAGAGCAAATCCGATTGACGCGTGCCACACTTTTCTTCTTTGCACATGACTAGGAACAAAATGTTGCTACTCGGCTTCGGGCATGTTTTTTCTACAGAAGTCATACAGGATACCATTGCGATGTTACTATGAAAACCTATCTTCAACACAAACTTGGTTCTTAGGTTTTCGAAGGACACTTCAAGGACAGTTATGTTAATAAAATGTAGGGCAGCACAGAATCAGAAGGGAAGATGGAGAGGCCTTATGTACTATTTCATGTTTCAGGTGGACAAATGTTTCAAAATTTTACTCTGGAAATAAGTAAGATGACTTTGATGGCAATTAAATGACTGGCTAATACAGAACTTACATCACAGTATTAATGTGACTGCTAGTGTTTTATTTTTCAGAATCATTTTTCTTATGAAACTTGAAGGCTGCTAATGCTTTATTGAAATCTGTTTTCTTATAAAATGAGAGCTTCAATTTTCGTAAAGACTGGGGGGGCAGCTGAGTAGAAGAGGCTTAGCAGTAAGGGAGAAAAGGGAGGAACAAACAAAAGCTTGAAGACTTGTCTTTCATCGCCCTCCTTTTGCTGCATAAACTCAAAGGACTCACCAAAAATTACTTTTCTGAAGCCAAACTGATGTTATTCTGCAGTAATGTTTTCAAAACTGACCCTGGTTGCAGTTTGATGTTTATAGCTAAGCTGCTTGAAGGGCTGGTGTGCTGCCAGATAGGAATTCCTGCAACCCTGCTCCAAAGCTGCAGATTCCTGCCGTCTCCCCCTTCCCCTTTCACCCTGGCAGTTGCACTTACCGGACTTCGTGGTAAGATGGCTCATGGAGATAAAGCAGCAGAGAATTAACCCTATGGAAGGGTAATTAATGTTCTGCTGCATTTTACTTTTAATTCTTGAATGGAGTCCCTCGTGCTCAGAGAAGCACAAGTAGTGAGCAATGGAGGATCAGGTTAGCCCAGCCAAGGCGAAGAGGGAGGGAAATGACTTCTGGCAAATGTTCGCTGTTAAAATCAACTTGATGGTAACATGGAGCTGTGCCATCAGCGATCTGCGCCTCAGATCCGTGCATGTATAAATTGGCAAAGAATCTGTAAACTCTTAGGCGTATTAACTCTGCCAACAAGCTTGGTAATCATGAGTTAACTGTCAACCACACTGATGGTTTTGCAATCCTCATACAGATTAGGGGTTGTCATTGTCTTTCCTTACACCATTTATTGTGAATGAAGTTTTGCTTTTGTGCCACAAATAAGTAATTGTCGGGTGGAAAAAATATATGTCTTCCCTAAAGCAGAGAAGACCAAGCGGAGCACAGGGCTTAATGAAGGGTAGAGGAAAGGCCAACCTCAAGGAGCTGAGAATTGCTCGGATGCTGCCCTTGGACCCAGGCCGCATGGTCTATTAAAAGCTGTCTCTCATGTCTGTAACTCACATGAGCTTGGGCATATTTGTGGCTGTGAGTGCTATAAAGCCTTTTTGTGCTCTTGTGATTCAAGTATTTAATAATAAGAGAGCAATAACGCTATAAATAGGAACACCATAGTTGGTAAGGACTGGGGATACAAAAGGAGATATGTGGTCTCAGTTATGACAGGAGGGCAAAGAAAAAGGAAAGAAAATACCAGCTAAAACCAGCAACTTCTGCAGAAGTGCTTAATCAAAGATAAACTTTGTGTACAACCCATAGACAACAAAATTGCCTCTCACAAAGTGAACAGCTTGCGAGCGGGAGCGTGCCTTTTTTGGTCACATTTTGCAAAGGGCTGAAAATATGTGCTTAGTAGGTGTTGTGGCTTTTGCAAGTATTGCAAGCCTTCCTGTGCATTAGGAACGTTTTTGCCAGTGTTTGTGTCTTGCTTATATCTTCCATCATGTAGAAACCCTGCTCCTTCCTATCCTGTCCTCCCAAATACAACAATATCAATCAAGGCTTTGCTGCATGGTACCTATATCCTAAAGAATAAAGCATAATAAGCAGGAGCTGGAAGAACGGATCTGTTCATTAAATCCAGCCAGGCGGTGTTGTGCTCTGATACAGACTGATAATAGATTCATAAGTGAGCCTGTCTGGAGTGGTTTTGTTCAGACTTGTCGTGTGAAAGATAAAGTACAAAAATAAGAGGAGTCTCTTGTTTGCATTTGTGACAGCCAGCTTCCAGTTTATCACTGGAGAAGAAGATGAACCGTGTCTCTTCTGAGATATTAAATCCAGGTAATCGAGTGAATTCTTGTTTTCACAATATTGAATTTCTAGCTACAATGCATTTTAAGCAGGAGGTGGCTCAGAGTAATACATGGCCCACACTTCTTTTTTTAACTGATATTCGTAAAGAAATTTGCTGTATCAGGGCTTTAAACATATGCTCAATTAGAAGCATTTTAGCAGTTTCATAAAAGTCATTGTAAACTCACCGGGCTATATTTATTCAAGTTTTTAATGATCTCCCGTGCACCTAAGTTATTAGCTTTTAGCTGCATTTGCACAAATATCAGCCAACCATCCTAGGCTTATTTTTGCATATTCAGGTGGTGGTTATAGGCTAAATCAATCCTGTACTCACTGTACATGTGTGCAAAGGTTAGGACATGGTGCTGACACCACATCCTTATACTGGTGGTAAACAACAATTAAATATGCAAAATAATACAGTGCTCCTTGCTTTAATAGAACATCTAATCTCTCATACAACAAAAAAAAAGGTGGTTTTTTTGACATGACATCCAAATCAGGTTATCTTCTTTGCCAGCCTAAGGTTTTGGGGTTATTTTTTTTGAAAAAAACCCCAACCAAACAAAACAGCTTATCTTTTCATCTGGTCTTCTACATTTACATGTTTAGAAAAAATCCAAATAAGCATGCACAACACCTCTCCATTGCAGATAAAAACGTAAAAAAAATGCAGCATAGTGGTTTTCTGCTGAGAAGTGGTTAGGCATAGCAGGTTGTTTTCCCCTTGAGAAAGAACGAGCAATTTGGAATCTCTGCATATTGTTTTTACACATTGACCCTTACCCTGGAGCAGATGTGGCCAAAAACAGCATGCAGAGGGATGACTGCATGTGTATGTGTTCAGCTGAAGGATTTTCACTGCACATTTCAAGGTTAGAGAACTCTGTTCAACGGCTAAACAAAAGGAGTGAAACAGAGTAAGATACTTACTTTGCTAAGCTAATCTTCTAGCCACTCATTACATCAAGGCAACGAATGATAATTGCTACTAAAGAACAGTTAGAATATTATTTCTCAGGAAGAAAAATTGAAATAAACTTACTAGAATTTGGAGGTGATTAGTGGGGTGTGTGTTTGTTGTGGGTTCTTTTTAAAGAAAACTACAACACAACTATTTATATTTAACTATTATTTTTAAGTCAGCGAGTTCCCTTTTGTTTATTTGTGCCTTAAAAGCGTCTTTCCTGAGTCCCTGCTTTCTTACGGCCCTTCTATGTGTGTATATAAACACGCAAAATCATTACCTTTATCTTTTTATAAAGGAAAGAAGACAAAGATATAAGACTCAGCAAAAAAAATGAACATCATTTGATATATTCAAGCTCTAATTTATGAGGGAGTAGAAATACCCTTTCAACACAGATACACAGATACACAATTTATGGTGTTAGAATTCGTAATGCTTCCAAAATGATCTCTACTACTCTCAAAGCAGAATGGTATACTTCGTGGGGGGTGGTGTGTGTGTGAAGTGATGTTATTTATATACTCTTTACAAAGTGAAAAATCCAGAGGGCAATATGAAGGACCATTGTTACACGATTAAGTACCTTGTCTGCATGACAGACAATAGGTGATCTCAGATGGATGCCTGAAAATTTACCAAGTAAATGTACTGAATCACGGTAGATCAAGTGCCTTTCGTGAAGAATGGTTTGAAACAGAAGGGTAAATGGTTTCAAAGCTATAAAGGTGTTAGAAGTCAAAGCCAGCATCTTTCAATAACACCCGCCCCCACTTAGCAATCATTAACAGGAATACTGTGTTTAGGTACTTTAGTAAATCTTTACTTGAGTATGATCCTTCCTTAATTATTGTGATGGTCACAAAAAGTAATTCCATTAAAACAATCTAATTTGGAAATGACAAAGAAACAACTACTTCAAGACCTATATTAGCAGGTGAAGTATGCATTCTTCCCACCAAATGTGTAAAGAGAAAATATCTTTTTGGTTACAGCCACTAAGAGACTTATCTGGAAGCAGTCCAGGCTCTAGCAACTTTAGAGTTTCAAGATTATTCAGCATCTCTATTGAACTACTTGAATGAAATGTAAGCACGTAACAGACACTCTTTTCACTTAAAATTAGGGTTCTGTTTTGCCATAGACAACAACTCTGACAAAATTCTAGAAATTATTTTTGAAGAATACCACGACAAGTTTTCAAAATGAAATGTGAAACTTTTTATACAAGTGAAAGTTCTCAAGCTTCTTCAAACCTCGGAGCACTTCCACTTGCAGAGAAAGCCAGTGCCTTCACAAAAAATGGGTAGTTCCTGCAGGGTATTTTCACTATACACTTAAGAAAATCCATAGGGGTAAGCTAATTAGAGAGGAAAGTTGTTAGCTGTTGTGAAAAATGGGATGCATCGACGGCACAATTGGGAGAAAGCTTGGAAGTACTTTTTGGATCAGGCTTTGTGCTGGTTTTGGTTCGCTGGCTTCTTTGCCTGTACGTGACTATTATATTGCTCCTAGCAGTGGCTGTGATTTTAGGTCTATGCCATTAGGCCACCCAGAGTTTGCACACTGGTTTTTGCAGTGTGCAACTGGTAAGTGATTTCACCCTCACAAGGTGCTACCGAACCCCTAAGCCTGCCCTCTGGTGCTGCGTGGGTGTGCGGCCGCGACCCATGGGCCGTGGCGAGGGGCAGCAGGCCTTCCCGCGCCATCGTCCCCCGCCGCACGCCCTGGTGCCGTTAGGCAGTCAGAAGACCCAGTCTCTGCCGGGACAGCCATGAAGTTGGATTTTCCTTCCAAGCAATGAACGACAGATCGTCACAGGGCTGGAGTGTGATTTTCCTGGGCCAGGTTTTGAACGGGTCTTTCAAACAGCCGCCTGTGGGGCACCTGAGAACGCCGCAGTGCTGCTAAGGGTCGTGTAAAACCAGCAGGGCTTCACCTCGCCGGCCCGATAGGGATTACTCATCCCTTGCTGATACACGGGACTCTCCGAGGAGCGCATGCAGAAACCGCGCCAACGAGACGGCCCTATGGAACTTTCCCTCTGGGAAGTGCAGGTTTGTTCCCTGAAGCCGGCCATACCCCGTGCCTCGGGCCCCGCTACGGGCCGAGACAGGCGACGCCGCCCGGGCAGGGCCGAGGGAGGGTCCCCCCGCCCGGGCACCGGCGCCCC
>JAVJGI010000050.1:72054234-72090268 GCA_035590275.1 Ibycter americanus | reverse complement strand
TGTCGGGCCAGCAGGAGGTGTGGGCAGGCTGAAGGTGCGGGGCGCGCTGCGGCTTCCAGCTGCGGGTTCCAGCTGCGGGGTCGGCGCCCAGCGGGCGCTTGTACGGGCATCGCCGCAATTTTAACAACTCGGACCGCCCGCGCTGCGCTCAGGTGGATGGATGAAGAGAGGGAGGCAGGGTATGGATGTTTTTACGCTTGGTAAAGACTTTATGTTTTGAAAGGTGATTCCTGTTTAATATACGAATGTTGCATAATATCTTCGAGTTTGCAGTAGTTGGCTACAAAGACTTACGGTGCTATTTTTAAACCCAGTAAAAGGGTGGTAAAATCTGCGTGAGTTTTAAATTACAAACACGCTTGTTCTTGTTAGGACAGAGTTTTTTTTCCTTTTGGAGTAGCAGTTTTTATTGCTGCTGCCAAAGCTAATCTCTGATGCTTTATTTCTTTGAGGAGGTGGTCCAGTTTCATCACAGAAGCACTTGATTGCCAGAGGAAAATGCTGTCAGTCTGTCAAAAGACTCACTAATCGATCTGTACTTACTGGGGACCAGTGACAGCAGAACAAAATCCAGGCACTGAAACAGAGACTAAGTTAAGCTAAAAAAGAAAAAAAATGTCTCTTTGGACGTGAATCTGATCGCAGCCTCCAAGTGCAGAACAGACATTTCAGTAGGGCCATATGCTTTGCCAGCTTCTCCAGAAGCAGTGGCAAAGGAACTAATTTCTGACCTACAAATCCTCCCCTTTTTATATCTTTTCAGCCCTAAGCACAGAATCGGAAACTGTCAAGTCATATGGTGCCTCTCTGCTGTGGGCAAATGTCAAATACTGATCATAAAATTGATTTTCACTCCTCCTTTTAACTGGGCATAGAGAACCTCTGTTTAGAGAGGAAGGATAGTTTGCTAACACCCACGTTATTTATGTTTCAGTTGAAGTACTTTACGTATATTCTGTTCCACAAAACTGGTTTTGCAGCCCAAAATATCCACTTTTTAAGACAGATATAATGCAGCTTTTTGGTTCCGAAAACTGAAAAACATTCCCTGAACTAAAGTCATTAGGCAAAACAAGAATCATATCTTCTCCATATATACATATTCCAGCCGTACATAAACCTTTGGTGTAGAGGAGATAAGACTATGGAATCAAAAGAGCCCTTTGTCTGAATAATTAATGCTAGTTAATTCCTTAGCATGAACTGCATTGAGAGACAATTATTCTGATTTGAATTTTTGCTCCATTAACGTGAGTTCCAAAAAAATCAATATTGTAAGATCGTGCTGCTTTAGAACATACTCACGGTGAGAAGGAGAGGCTTAATGAGAACATGTGAATCATCAAGTAGATTTCCTACGGGTACTTCAGTTATGCCCACCGCTATCTTTTTCACTAAGGTACTTGAGTATCAATCCTAGAAACATTTCGTGCCAAGTAATGCGTCAGGAAAAAAACCCCAACAACGTGCGAGCTTATGAGGTGATATTACTCCTAAAAGTATTCTCTCTGAAGTGCTACTTCTGGGAATTATGATTTAGTGAAATATAATTGGAGAGCCTTTGTAGAGTTGTAACAAGCCACAAAATTTCTCTCATCCAAGAATTTTACTCTTGCAAAGCTGAGGATTTCTTTTAACCTGGCTGTACATCACGGTCGATACCTTGGATTGTGCCTTGTCCATCCATTCTGGCCAAACTTGTCATCACTTGGCGGAGTGAATATCGTTAACACTCTGGAAGTAATTACTCTTAAAAAGTAGTAAAATATGTGAAATATTCCTAGGTAGCCTCTGTGTAAAATCTATTTCCAATTTTCACAATGCATTTTCCTAACAAGAATAAAATCCCTTTAGGTGTTGATCATTACAGTTATACTGTTCTCTCCCTGGGAAGTTACTTGCTATGGGGACAAGGTATTAATGTGCTGTTTTGTATTGCCTAAAATTCTGTGGCTTTTAGGTCCGTATTACTCTAAAAACATAGTTCTATGTACTCACTGTGATCCTAGTCCAGATGGGGTTGCAGTATCGTTGCAGATGTCCAGTTTTACCCAAATGAATGCACATGCTGACAGCTATGCTGTGGAGTTACTGACAGTGACCAAGTATATGTCAGTGCGAAGTGGCAGTTTTAGGTGTGGCCCTTTTTTAATAAGATCAGCATCTGATTTTCTGAAATTGTAAAACAAGCAAACTCCGTTCAAATGCATCAGTGTTTTATGATCAGTATCTGTTTTATCAAAAATTAACTCCAGTCTTCTGTTTAATTCTTTATTTCAAGAACCCCTTAATTCTAGGAAGTTGAATTAGTAGCATAATAAATTTAATAATTTTAATTAACCCAGATGCTATGCTGTTTTGTTGATATTATAACATAGCATATTAATGCCTTTCATGGTAACTCTTTTCTTCCTCTTCTCTTTTCCCTTGCTTCCATGTAATTTTTTTCTGATCCTACTTCGAAGTCCCCCAGTCCCCAGAAACCATTAGATTCAATTTCTGTTGCTATTTTCTCATCATAAAGCTTCCTGTGTTGTGTCATAGGAACAGTCATAGCAAATCAGATCAGTGAATTATACAAGATGTTTCAAAGGAAATATAACAAAACCTTGTATCAAGCAACTACAGACTACCTTGTGGAGGAAGGTATCCTACCCTGGATTTTATTCTTCCTATTTTTCTTTTTTTTTTTTTAATTTTTATTTTTTTATTTTAATTTTCCTAATTAATTCTTCCCTATTTCCTGTTATTTTCCTCCTGTTCATCTCTCAATGCAGGTCCTAACAACCTGACACATTTTAAATTATAACGATTCTCTTCTTGATTGTTTTCTTCAGCTCTTTCACTTGCCTTCAGATTTCCTCTGTGCCCTGATAATGTTAGAGGTGCTTCCCCCTTCCAAGTCTAAAGGCTTTGTCATCCCAGGAGTGCTTGGCTCCAGCTGGTCAGATTGCATTGCTGGAGGTAAACTGCAGGCATGGGGTTAGGGACAGGCTTATTCAGTTTTCGTTCTGGATTGACTGCAATTATGTTAATGTGGATTTTAGAGTAACATGCACGTAGTGACTCCAGAATGCCAGTTTAGTTATTTGGCCTTAGCACTGGCTGTTGTCCTTCCTGGATCTCCAGCTATCTTTTCAGTTGCACAGCACCATCCCTTCACTGCCTGTCTTGTGGTAATGAGGAATGGAAAGAGTAGCTGGGAATTTATTCTTAGCAGGTTAATCACACTGCCCTCTGCTGCTCTCTTCAGCTGAGTTGATTTACCACAATTCATACCGTGTTTACCTATTCATCAAATAAACATTTTGCAGCAGCGTCGTTCCCAGTACTGACTTGCAAGAATACTTTGCAAGCCATAAACAAACAAAATTTATATATCCCTTTCCTTACTTAAATAATAACAATAACCGTTCGTTATAGATGCATGGAAGGTTTTACTCTCTTCTGGCAGCATCCCTAGATAAGCCAGTGTGGCAGCAGCTCAGTGGAGTATACACAAATGAAGAAGAGATGAAAAGCAACTCCATTCATTGGACTTTCTCATGGTCCTCAGCAAGAGGTAGTGTTTTCTCTCGTGGTGTAGTAACCTTACTCCTTACTGGCAAAAATAAATTTTAATAGTCCCTCACTGAGGAAAGCCCTTCAGGTGTCGGCTGTTACTTTTCTGATGATTCTTCTCTCCTCTTTGGGTTTCTTTTGCATTGTCCTGAACTCTTTCAGTACTAGGTGATCTTGCATGCTCATCTCTTCCAGAGACATTTATTTGCCACTTGGGTATTACACATCATCAGCATCTATGGGCTATAATAATTGTTTTTTACATTTTCCTAGAGCGTAAAATCCCTCTGAAACAATTCAGCAGTTTCAGTCCTAACTTATTTGCATATCTGGTAACCATCTTCTGGAGGTGATCTCTGGTTTTGTCTTCTTTTGTCTCTAGGCTTACAATTTCAAACTGTTATGGATGAAAAGTTCCTGTACTCTTCCAAGGCTGGCTTCTCTGGAGTCTCAGTTACTTCTCTTTTGCTTCTTTTACTTGGTTCTTTCCTGTGCCAGGATAGAAGAATTTCAAAATAACACAGAGCGACCAGAATCGCCCTCCCTGCCCTCCCAGGGCCTGCCTTTGCCTCTGTCGGCAAGGCAGCAGACCCTTACCAGAGGGAAGCTTCCCCGCAGCGGGCTGTTGCTCCCTGCAAACACCTTTCTGTGACAGGGTCAGAGCTGTCTTAGTTTGCTTGTGTAAGGCAAATGCAGAAATCCACGGAGAGCAGGTGGGGAGGAGCAGGCACGTGGCCTGCAACTGTAGTTGCCAATCTCCGAAGGCCGCGGGAGGCACAGCAGGGTTGGGCACGAGCTTCACTGCCTTCTGCTGTTGCGTGCTCCTGTTTCGCTGAGCTGGGAGCAGATGTCTTCATCACTGGTGTTACGGGGAGGTGTGCAGCAGGTTTGCACCGAGGTGGGTTCCCAAGCCACTGGGGGGGAGGAGAGCCGGCCAAGTCCCCTACTTCTTGTCTGGCAGGTGGAAACTGCCAGGTGACCTGGTCTGGGGCCAGGGTGAGAGCACTGGGAGATGGCTTAGAAGTGTAGGAACTGGTGAGAATTAGGCTACTTCTGGCTGTAGTATTGGCAAGGTGTTATCACAGGCCAGCAGAAAAGAGCATCCAAGATTTAACCCTGTTACAGATTTCTCAGCAGAAATGGTTTTCTTTTTTATGGGGGAAAAAAGGAGTATCTGTCAGATACTTATTTTTGGATTATGTATGCAAGTTTGGATAAATAAAGTATTTGTAGAGGGTTTTTTGGTGTGGTGGTTTTTTTTGGTTTTTTTTTGTTTGTTTGGTGTAGGTGGAGGATTTCATAAAAGGACTGTGGAACGGACTTAACAGACTCATCACTGTAGCTTGCTTGAACTTGGTGACTGTATATGGAGATCCTCAATTTGGTAGGATTCCTGAAGGGAAGCCTTGTCTTTTCTGAATCGTGTCCTGATAGCAAAGAAATAGTTTGAAGAAAACCAGGTTTTATGACCTAATCTAGGGATTCTTTTCTGCTGTGGGGACATGAGTGTGTGCTCCTCAGGCAGCGTCTTCACTGAAGGTATGTCACAGGGCTGTGTGCCTGTCGCAGGACTGCACTGATGTTGACATGGTAGGGTGACCTGAAACCCCAGCCCTGAGATGGAGGCAAGCCAGGATATATTGCGGTTGCCCCTGTTCTCATCATGGAATGGAGCTGGGGAGTGCTGGGGAGCTCGTCACCTAGGTCTCTGTACGTCTTGCAGCCCTTGGCTGTACTGTCGGAAGGCTGACCTCCCCTCCTTTATGAGATTAGTGTGATTTGTGGTGCAAAGATCAGAAATATTCATGTCTCTTTCTGTAGCTGACCTTTTATATCCAAATACGTGCAGTTTATGTTGTTTGGGTGTGGGGGTTTACAGTTATGTGCACCGATGCTGGAGGCTACACCCCCCGGTAGCTGAAGGGTATTGTTTCTGAGGGCTGGCAAGCCCGGCCGGTGACCGGAGAGGGCTCAGGAGGTCTGACCTGCAGGAACATTGTGTTGCCTTGTTGTAAGGAATTGACTAACGTGGCAATAGCTTGTTCTTCTAAGAGGTGGCTGGAGCTGGATGTGCATGTTCTGCACTGTCCTTGCATGCTGTTCTTCTTCTGGGACACGGGCATTTTAAAATATCTTTCAAACCTTTTGCATGGGAAGGAAAAATGCTCTGGGCATTCTTTCATTTCTGACATTTCTAGCGATTCTTTAGTCCTTCAGAGGGTCACTCTTTACTTTTAGGTATTCTTTTGATCCTTGTAATTGGTCATTTGTTCATCAGAGATTGTGTAAGCTTCATTCCAGCTCTGAATTTTTATTTTCTGGTTTTGTTCTCTCCAGTTCCTTTCTTGCATCTTTGTTTCAAGACCTGACTTGACATCAGTGACTCTGCTGTCTAAGTCTTCTGCATCTTTCCTTCATTCTTTGAATGAGACCAGCAAGCTAGTTTTTAAGGGTTTATCTTTGCCACCTGCCATCATTCTCCATGACTGGTGCTACTTTACCTATGATAATTAGTGAAGGTTCAGGTTCACCATGTGTATAGTCCTCACCTCTGCTTTGATATAAAATACTGTTGGAGTGGTTACTGGTGAAGGGCGTTTTAAGACTCACTGAAGATCAGTTGTAGATAGTTGGTAATTTTGAATGTTTTGTATTTCCTCTTCCAGATGATAGTATTTTGCCTACAGGGGTAAACCATGCCTTCTGTTTGCTGTGTGTGTTAAGAGGATTAAATGTTATGGATGCATGCTTTTCATGTGTTGAGGCAGAACCTCATTAAAATTAAAGGGTTTCACTGAGCAACATTGATCTCATCTTTTGCAATAACAAGTAATTGTATAAGAAACCTAATTATCAGGAAACTGCTAAGCGTGCCTCTAATGCTTCATATGCTTTCCATATTTTGTTGGATTGCATGGGTTGGATAAAGGTTGCATAGTGTACTTTGATGTCGGAGCTGGAAAGCAGAAAAGCAGTCTTTCTTTGCTTTATTAAGACTTTGTTGGTGTGTTGCTGAAATGTTTGACGAAATGTTTTTTACAGGATTACTTTGGTAGGTTTGGTGTTTTGTTTTTTGTTGTTTTTTGGTTTTTTGAAAGTTTCACGTTGTCTGCCAGGTATTTTAAGAAACTGTAGAACATAAGTGCATGTGTAGTGTTTCTCATCTCTGGCAACTCAGCCAATTTTTTTAAAATAACTTCACACATCTAACTAATAAACCAGGCTACAGTTTTGATCTTGTAAGCACTTACATGTATACATAACTTTGTGTAAGATGTTCTGCTGAAATCCAGTGAGAATGTTCCTGTCACCAAACTGTTTATATAAACAGGCTTGTTCACAGGGCTGGAGTTGGCTGTATTAAAATCAGCTGGGGCAAATGATGGTATGCCATAGGCAGTCGGTTATGCTGGATTTCGAGATTTTGCCACTGGGCACAATGTACTGAGGTGCAGAGACATTTGGTCCCTTATGGTTGTTCTGTTTGGTGCAACTATTGTATCATTTAAGAACAACTGCCCCATGTTGGTGCTTTTACTGGCCAATGTCCGCACATCATGATTCAGCTCTTTATTTTTAGCTACTTAATTGCAGCCAACTGCTGCACAGAACACAGATAAGGCAGCTAATTTTAATATGAAAATCACAGTAACATATTGGGTTCATTGTTATGAATTAGCTTTTTTTGGTTTTTCCCAGAATTGAAAGTAACTGGTAGATTTAAAAAAAATTTTTTTTTTGTACAAAGGTCTTGTTCTCACATTAAGATCTCATGGAAAAAATAGAGTGAAAAAAGCAAAACATAATGCATATGACAGAATGAGTATTCATGATTCTCCACTTGACAGAGATAGTTAATCATTTTTTAAAATATGTGAAAATCTGTTTTGTTTATGGAAGACATCTCATTTTTAGAAGAAAGTTTCAGGCATTTCTGACTGTGGGAATAAGCTTGAAAGGGCTGGAAGATGAATGTAATCCCAGATTAGCATCCTTTAAAATAATGAGAAGAGTCATCAAATCCCACTTTTCCCATGTGCTGAAACTGCCCCCCTTGCCTCTGATTCACAATCGGTCTGTACACAGAAGCAGGTGTAAAACTGACTCCCTACACTGTGTAGCCGTGGCCTGCCATCATTTCAACTGTTTTTTATGTGTCTAAAGTTAGTATTTAGCTTGTGCTCCTGAATAGTTTCCATTCATATAAGACTAGAACAAAAACGTGCATGCTGCTGTGTACAAAAAACCCCCAAACCTGAAAAATCAAGGTGAGTTTCAGTCTGAGCTGCTTCTGCTTTGTGGTGTTGCCCAGAGTTATTGCTTTTAGTTGTTGATGTGCAGGTAGAGAAGTATGCATTTTATCTGTACTTGTAATGTGGTTTTATTCTGCTTTTGTTTGTTTTATCCTCATCACTCTAGACACAGTCCCTCTTTTGCCTTTGTAGTACATTTTTGTGTTCTAAAACTGAATGCTATGATTCTGTAAATAAAATAAATATTGTAGAGACTAAGTACAAAAACAAAAAATGTGACTCTGAAAGAGAATATGTGTACATTTTTTCTAGTATCTCCTTGGGGATTACACTATTTTGTACATTATTTATGAAATTGCTTTATGTAGATGCTTTATATTCTTGTGCTGCTCTGTGACTGTTAAGAATTCCTTATTTTTTGTAAGTGTCTTTCCATGTTTTTCCACAAAAATTGGGGAAAAGAGTGTCAGAATGTTGGTGGATAACTACATACAGTTCCCTCAATAAGAACCATTTTTAAGCAGTAAATTTTGATTAAAAGATGTTTTATTTGAAGACTACTGATGCCAAAGATACTTTTTATGTATTTTAGGTACCTTAATATTATGTTGTATTAGGTGGAATATTTACATTACATTATATTATATTATATTGGGCAGAAAAAGATGTTTCTGATAATAAGTGGGAAATGTTTTGAATAATTTGCTGGTAACAGTTGTTACAATCTACTTTTTATTCTTATAGATCTATAAAGACCTTTCTATTATAAAAAAGTTCTTATATTATTGAAGATCCCTTTTAGAAATGCAACCATGTAAAGTTATTTCTCATTCCATTTTAATTTTACATTTTGTGATCTACTGGGTTACAGTTCTAGACTCATCAGAAGGTCCTATTTTCATCCCAATAATGTGTAGCATGCTGATTTTTATATAGTTCTTCCCTAACCAACGTGTGTACTATCGATTCATGTGCCTTTCAGAAACTTGTTATATGGCTTTTTTATAGTTTTATAAAAATCATATGAGTTTGGCAAAATATCTTTCCCATAAAGCTGTATGTTGGGGGAAAATCATTGCTTTTCCCCTAAGTCATTGTTAGTTCAGTGACATAACAGATACTAAATCATTTTTGCTGAGAATCAGCGGCAGGCTGACAGATCTATTGTTACTTGAGGCATTCTTTCTAAAAGAATGGTATAATACTAGATTTCAACCGGTGCTCTGAACTTGCCCAGAATCAACACTTATCATCCAGGTACAGCCTGAGGTGACTCTTGCATCTCGTGGTGGCAAGTTACCTGGATTTGTCCATTTGGCTGTCGTCCTCCTCAGTTACTCTTAGTTTGCAAAATATTTCATCATACATACCTTATGTGTTACTGCTAAGAGCTACAGCTCGGGTTTTGAAGTCATCATCTTAAAAATGCACCAGTATGATGTTTTAAGCGTGCCTATGAGCCTCTGCTGTGAGGCTCCCTGCTATGAGAACTGATGGGACGGGGGCCCAAAGCTCTGGTGCTCTGAAGATTGCCCAAGCCCAGGGAAGGACACGCGTTGTGCACCCAGGCGGAGTTTTATCCCAGGGTTTGCTGCGTCAGGGCCGGGCTGTCAGGAGTGTTGCATTGTAACACGTGCACGGCCATGTGCTCCAACAAGCTGGTCATGATTTTCTCATCGTGCCTAAACCCAGGGCCAACAGTGGCTTATGGCCAAAGCCAACAGCTCGATGCGGATACGTGGACTTGGAATCCTAGGAAATAATAGTGGATAAATAATGTAATTTATTAGTGTGATATCTTGAGATACCAGCACACTAGTATCTTGTTATCAAGAGGGTTTTTTGTTGTTGTATATTTTAGGATAAAAATGAGGTTTCTGTAAAGGAATTTTTATTTGTGGGAGAAGGATTGCAAGATAGTATGGGGGAGGATATGAAAATACTCTCTGAAAATTTAGCATGTAGGTGATGGAGGCTGATGTTTGGTTTTGTGTGGTTGATGGGGTTTTTTTCCTGAGTTGTTGTGGAACTTGAAGGTTCAGTGCTGAATGCAAGATGAGAGCTAAGATTGGGAACAGGCCAAGGAGGCCTTGAAAGTGAAGACAAAGACCCTGTTTATTGCAGGGAGCTATGAGCTATGGGAGGTATTTGAAGACAGGAGACATGATCCAGAGAGATGGATTAGTAAAATGACCTTTACAGCAGCATGATGAGTGAGCAAAAAAAATTTGCATTTATCAACCTCAAGGAATGTTTGAAGTAGTCAAGACGTAATTTTGATGTAAGTTTAGATGAATTTAAGCAATGTGACTAGATAGAAAGGGCTGTCTCAATTTAGATGTGCAGAACAAATCTGCGAGATTTTGCTGCACCCGGGAGGGATGCCCTGGGAAGGGTCTGAGAAGATACCATGGCACGGTTTACAGTCACCACAAAAATAACTGGTTGCTAATAGCTTTGTTTAAACTCTTTCATGTTTTTTGAAATTTGTTTTATGATATTTATTGATGGTCCATATTTGTTGTACAAAACAAGTAGCTTTGGGGGGTGGGGGTGGGTTTGAGCCATTTGCCGTGTTTCAGAACCATGGTTTAGTAATTTTTGCTTCAGCCAACCATTGCTTTCTCCTGGTGTCCTTTTAATTTCCTAATAGATAAAAATGAAGCCTTGCTTTTTAGTTGTATGTTATCCCTTTTTCAGTTACATGTTTAGTCCTTTTTTTATTGTTATACTGCTTTGACTTACTTCAGCTTAAAAAAAATAATATTATAAATTCTTCCTCTGTTGTAAGGCTGTATCGGAATCAACAAGTCGTTGGTCACACCTTGCTGTTTGATGTTCCCTCAGCTGACTTGGCTCGTAGCAGTGATGTACTGGAGACAGCTCCACTATCTCCTTTCCTAGCTTTTTTTATAACTAGCTGCAAAACAAACTGTACTTTTTAATAATTGTGACTTGGGTGAATAATACTACGACTGTATAAGTCTATAAATGCTTCTCCAAAGCTGAATGTGAAAAAAAAACCCCAAACCATTCCGGGCTCAGTTGGCCAAGCCTGGGTGTGTTGGTGAGCACTTGCTCATATTGTCCCATCAGTTACTTATTGAATATGTGGCTCATTAATTGGCATGAAACTGATCATCTGAATCCCTGCTGGCCTAGGAGACATTGGTGATGCTTGTACTAAAAGCTTTCTGTGCAACACAAACTAATGTTATTCCTCTAATTTTTTTTTTTTTTTTTTTACAGTCTTACGGTAAAGGGGCAAGAAGAAAAAACCGATTTAAAGGATCAGATGGGAGTACATCTTCTGACACTACCTCTAACAGTTTCGTACGCCAGGTGTGTTGTTTTCAGCTTTTAAAAGACTGGATGACTTGCTAATGTTAATGTTCACGTAATATTTTTTTTTTGGTAAATTGTCAAATCAATGAGTGATACTGGAGCCTGAGAAATAGCAGAAGTCTCTGCCGGCACAATGAGAAATATTTAGTTGCTATTGTTTTGATCTTGGCAGGAAAATACTTTTTCATTTCTCATTCATTTCCATGTATAGTAGTTTTCATTATTTTTGTTATTCTAATGCCATCAGGTGATTAAAGCTGGAGGAGGGGGCAGTGTCTAATGGGAGTGCCTAAAGTGGCAACATTTGGGAGAAAGCATCAAAACCCTACCAATCCTCAGGGTTTTCCTGCTTAAAATACTGCTGTGTGAGGCTGTGTTAACTAAGATGCTTTCCTCCCACATCCCAGTGTTATTTTAAGGCATGGGTTGGAGGGGAAATCCCTGGCAGCATTTGTCCCTATTGCACTGATGCCGAAAGGCCTGTAGAGGATGAAGTGGTGCTGTAGGCTCCCATGACCTGTGCACGTGTGTGTGTCTCCTTCAGAGGGAGAGACCCAACTGAAGCCTTATGGGGATCCCAGACCTGTGTGGTGCTTGGAGGGCAGCACAATCTGGCCAACAGAGGTGACAGAAAATGCAGGGAAGGGTATCCAGAGCCCAGTGTGCTCTTTGGCTGCAAAACGGTGCTACTGAAGCTGTGCTTTGGTAGAATGAGGGTGTGTTTTGATGTGCCTTATGGTTGACGACAGCTTGAGAGAGCATGAAGGGTACTCAGGGCATCACAGTGCCTCTGCCTGTGCGGAGTCTGAAATACAGTTCTTCATGCCCTGCTGATTTAAGCTGTGATTTCGCAAATGTTGACTTTGCCGTCTTTGTTGGAAGGCTTCTGGAATTCAGGAGGTTTTATTGCAGAGATTTTGGTTTTGCCACAAGCAGACACCAGACCTTCTCTACCAGCTTGTCTTGCACGCTCTTCCATCTCAGAACATTTAATGGTTGCACTGCTGTTACATTGGTTGTATCAGTACACATCTTCTGTTTGCAAAATTCTTCTACTTTGTCCTACTGTGATCATGTCAGCAGATTTTGTGATAGGCTGTGCGTTTCATAAAGTCAGGCCCCTATTACATTTCAGTGTCTGTTGGACACAGGCCTGAAATGTTAATTGATCGTGGGAGTTCTTCAGTGGCACTAAACAACATCAAGGTGAAACCCCTTGATCAGTAAATTACTTATTTGTGACTCTTTGTCCTGTTTAAAAATACTCTGAAAAAGGAGTCCAAGTAGTGTTTGGGAGTAGCAACAGGATCTCCCAGTTCCGTGGCATCTTGGTAAGGAAATCTGTGTTGCTGTTTTCCTTAGCTCCTTGTGAATGTTGAATACAGCCTAGAACATTTTTAGCAGAGTATGAGTGTTTATTTTACACTGGCTGCACATGGTTCTTTGCCCTTCTTGTTTACCTAAATGGAGTCTGAAGTTGGTCTCAAATACCTCTTCTTGCTGTCATGAGAGGGAGCAAGGCAAAGAAGATGTAGTGCAAGGAGGTGGATCATCAAACTACGTGTAGATGTTAGAGGTGGACTCCTGCAGTCAGTGTAGATCTGGTTGGCTCTATAGACTGTGGGGCAAGATATATCAAATTGCAAAACAGACACATAAAGCAGGGTTGGTGAACTATAGTCTAAAAGTGTCTGTATCTTTCCCAGGGCCGTAAGGGGAGCATAGAGTGTGACTACCTCAAGTGTAGATTTTTACAGAAAAGATTTATGTATTTCCCTGAAATAAATTCAAATTTAGTAGTTACGCAAGTGCTACAATGCAAATGACTGGAAGGTAAAATAGGCTTCTGTGGAAAACGAGAGATGTGAGAGATTGCCGAAGCAAAACTCAGTTTTGAAATGGTATTGTCACTGAAGATAATGAAGTTAATGGAGAAATATGTTATGTAACATTGTCTAAAATAAATTTAAAAAAAGAAGATCATCACAAAACATTCCTAGTAAGTAACGTACAGGCAGAGCTGTTCAAGTTGCAGCAGGTGTATGAGAGAAGCGTCTCTTCACAGTTGCTGCCAAGAGGTTTATTTCAGAGCTTGGACTGTGTCTTCAACAGACTTTCCTGCTCTGGTTCTCCTCCTGGGACAGCTTGGTTTTCTTCTGCACTAAGGGAGAATTGCCACCAGCATGACCAGGGTGCCCAGTGTCCCAGATATTAAACAGAATGGGTGCAATTGCTTTCTGCTGGCTCAGCTGCTGTGCCCTTCGCAGAAACTACCTGGGTGCTGCATATTGCTTGTCTCTGTCTTTCTTGGAGAATATTTTGCACAGTGTAAATGAACATAATTGTTTTGCTGTAACCATTTATTTTCAGGAGAAAAAGTGACTCCAGGAATTTAGTGTTTCTCCTGAGGTGGGTGACAGCTGCAGAAAAGCAGAGTGGACAAATGAATCCAAACCCAGTAGAATCAATGAAGTACCCATTTATTTTCTGTTATCTTATTGTAGTGCTATCTTAAAACTGGGAAGTCAGTTTTTTCCTGGGGAAGGGTTTGTGGGTTTTTTTGGTAGTGGTTTTGGTCTAGATGTGGGATAATCACAATCTGTTTCAGCCATGCTTACTATGCCTACTGCTGCCTTTTTTTTCTCCGACTTCTTCCCCCCTGCTTTCTGTCTCCTTTCACATTCCCTACTTAACTTGTCCTGCAACTTTTATGTGCATCTCTACGATTACTCCTTCTGCACTCAAGAAGGAATCCTGAGATTGTCCCGAACAGTTATTGCTAAGGTCTGCCTGCATTCCTCATAAAGAAGAAAGACTATTTGGAAGGTGCTTTTGCGTCACGTTTAGCTGGCCTGCCCTTAAACTGCGAGAGCTGTGAGGGGCATGCAGGTTCTTGTCTAAGTGTTGATGGAAAGTGGGCATTTCCTAACAGAGAAATATATTGGTGCTGGATAAAAGAAGACAAATATGTCTAGCCCTAAAGAAATGTTATGCATGTGGAAGGTATTGTGCAAGAGAAAGCGTATAGGATTTAGTAATTTTAATCCACAGAGCCACTGACCGTTTAAGTTAAAGCTGCTGCAGGAGGGAGGGAGTTAGTATCTACTACTTACATTGACAAAGCTTCATTGTGTCTGCGTTTTACTGTTTCCTTAAGGACATATGCACCTCTGGCTCCAATATATACCTGGCGAGTTTCTTGCAATGCATATCAAATGCTACAGTAGTAAAAATAATGCCAAGTTAGTTTTATTTGAATAAGAGAGAACAAAGTAACATTTTATTAAAATTGCTTGAAAATTCCTGCTGTAGTATAAAGAAAATGAAATGCACTCTGCACAACCGTGTGCAATGATCTTTTCCATTTAAATCTGTTTTTCAGAGTGCTGAAATAGAGCAGAACAATCTATCCAGTATTGTTTCTAATGCATATGAAAGAAGCATTAAACCAAAGCGAAAGCACTTCTATGTATATATAAAACACAAATTTAAAAAACGTTCTTTTAAATCCTGTTAAACCTCCTGTGTACTCTGAATTTTATCTATTCATACAGATTTTTATTTCTATTTTTTTACTTGTGACACTGTAAAACCTATGAGATTTTAGGAGAATGTTTTGGACCATGTTCTATTTGTTTGTTACAAAAAATTGTGTTTAGTTTTGTCTCTAGAATATTTTTGGTGATATTGGAGCTTAAAAAATTAACATCTTGGCCTTCCTTTCACTTGCCAGCAGCTACTGCTTGACTTTTCAGTAGCCGGATAGGGAGGAATTGTTTTTCCCCTCTGCTGTGTTGTGAAGTTGTATTGGCAATTAAGCAGTGTATTTGGAAAGCAGAAGCAGCATTGAACACCAATCAGCTCCTAACTGACTTTAATCAGTTGTCTTTAGGGAGCTGAAGAACATTGTGTTATATAGTTTTCATCATCCTTTTTGAGCTTTGGAGTGATAAGCAGCTTGTTCTTAGGGATAGCTATGAAAGACTGAATTGGATCTGATCTTTACTTGCTGCCATTTTGACTGATGCATGGTAATGATTTTGTTCCCAAGGGTTTTTTCAGAATATGGATCAGACAAAATATTTTGCAGACAACACTATTGTACTTCCCAGCAACATTATTTTAAGCAAATTGCATGTTCTGATAGCATTACGTATCTTGTTGTTGTGCTTCTGGACCTGTCTTTACTGAGATTTTATTTTAAATCCTAATGATTAATCACAGAGGCAGTCTGAGTTGTTGGGATTTTTGTGTATTTTAAAGGCAGATTAGATTGTGAAATAGACTGGTAGACTATGGACTTACTGAAATATTTAAGATTTTACAAATCTGTTTTTTGACTTTAAATATTGGCTTGATGCCCGTTACACTGTGTTCACTCAAGAAACCAGCTATAAATAATTATGTAGGGAATTCATTATTCTGCTTTCCTCTAAGGACGTTTGCCTAGCTGTGTAATTACCTATTGAATTTTATGAATGGTAGAACTAAGATTTGCACTAAAAAATTATTTGAAAATATTGACTTAGTTTTGCTCATAAACATGCCTCTTAAACTTGAGCTCACCAGAGAACTGGGCTGTGTCAGAAATGTATTCCTCCTCTTTTAATTGCCACACCCCCCACCCTGATATATAGAGCTCAGCGTTGACTTTTTTTCCTTTTCGTGAGGGGAAGAGCTTATGTATCCAGCTCCTACACGCAGCCTGCCAGTGAGGCAATGCATTTACAGGCTGAGCCGCAAAGGAGCTGCTGTGGAGTGGGCACAGATATTAGCTTTGGTCTTAATGCCCAGTGCTGACAATCTTATGCTGAAAACCTGCGTATGCTTTCTCTGCTAGGACTACTCCTGCTTCTTGAAGACTACGTGTGAACAAGATTGTGGCTAGCCAGAAAATCTAAATGAATAATTGCAAAAAACGCCTCATTTGCAAATTAATATATTCTTACGTTCTTTGTGTGCCTCTGATTATGAGACGTGCTGTTTGTTTGTTTGTTTATGAGACAAGCAATGTTAATCAGTTTTTAGTCAAATCCAGTGAGGCTGTATTTGTTATGATACCAAATTAGAGGACGTCTCTAGGAGTAGTACTAGTGTGGGAAAGCAACTATTTTTTTTAAAATGTTTTTCTTGTCGTATGAAGTATACCAAGTTCACAGTGGAAGAGTGGGTGAAGCACTTAGAGCAGTGTAGGGATTCGTAAGAATGTGTCAGTTCAGCTGTTGATGCAGAGTTTCATTCATGGTTGGTACCTCAGTTCCTCAGTCATGTGGTAAAAAGCAGTTAGATGGGGGAGTGGGAGGAGGACAGCTTTTAGAAGGGGCCGGGACTGGCAGTGTGTGGGTGGAGGGAGGATGGGTGGAGGGAGGAGGAAGGGACTTTCCCGTCTGGTGGCAATTGTGGACCTGCACTTTAGGGTCTGTAAACATGGGAAAATTGCATTAGGCTCATTGAGCTATAGATTTCCTCAGCTGTAGTAAGGGTTTGAAAAGTCTCCTTATTTGGCCTGGAGAGAATAGAACAGATGCCCCTATAAAGCATGAGATTTTGGCATGTGTGACTGGAGGGGAGATGGCTGAGAAAAACCCAGCGGAAAGGAAGTTCATTTGCGGACTTCAGTTCTTTCATGGGCCCTTTTTTTGCCTCAAGTGGTTTCTAAGAATAGAAATCAAAATGCTGCCATGTGTTTAAAAAAAAACCCGCACACCCTCTAACCACAACAAACAGGCAAAACATCATAAAGCTCTTCTTACACATCTGTTTGCTCTTCTTGTAACAGGGCGTGAAAAGATTACAGGAGGAACAACTAAATATAATACTTTACTAAAAAATGAAGGATAGGAGCCCTCTTTGTAGCCTTGGATGGGCATACATGTTTGATGTTACTTTGCATGTGGCTGAAGTCAACGTATCCTTCTCCAAGCAGCAGTGGAAATTTTGAAGATAGGGCTTATACCTGACGACTGCTGAGCTGATTGCCAGCACTGCTTTTGAGCTTGCTAAGATGATGGGTGGGTGTTGCGAGGTGTTTGAGAGGACATATGTGGCCTTCTGCGAGAGGATGGAGGAGATGCGAGCCTTCAGTTGGGAAGTGTTATCCTGCTGGTGGCAGCTGTTGGACCTTCTCCTTGGGCATTCGCATTGCTGCTGTCTTGTGTGTACCTCCTGGCTACGTGCTTCTCTGGGTCTATCAGGGAGAGGAGAAATGGGGCTTTCCAGCTGCTCAGGGACTACTATAGCCTGCACTCAAGTTTGGCAGCATCAGATGTGTCCCTTCATAGTGGGGCATTCAAAGGGTGTGACAGGACTCGTGCATCCCTCAGCCGTGTGGGCTTTCTGCAGGTGCCAGGGCTGCCTCCGCGCTGCTAGGGAGGAGGGGGAGGCAAGGGCTCAGCTGCTCAGGCAGGCAGAGAGGTGAGGGTGTTTTCAGCACTTAAGCAAACTGATGGAGGTAAAGCATAATCTTTGCGATTTTGCTATATACACAGTTGGAGACTCCTCCATCATAGGGCATGGCATTGGGAATGAGCAGAAGGGCTTAAGCCTAACTGCATGTTTAGGTCTTCTTTTTGGCCAAGTATCTTCATGACTGCTGATTGCAGTCTCCGTTGGGCAGTATTGTGCTTATCAGGGTGTGCTTTGCATGAGCTGAACCTCTCAAAGCCCTACAGCTTGCTGAGAACCTCCATGCCTGTATTTGCTGGTCTTTTGGGTGGGGTATAGCAGGAACTCCAAGAAAAAAACAACACAGTTGTAAACAGTTAAGATCAAAATTAGGAATAGGATTGAATGAGAATCAAGTGCTTTGTTTTATTTTGTCCCCTGCTTCTCTCGGAAAATTCTCTGTGGTTTCTGGTTCTTGTGTGCAGCATTGTCTTAGTCAAAATAATAATTTTGAGCATTGCGGTGAGATGCAAGGTTTATTATATGCTATCACAGATGTCTTGTAGTTATAGTAAGCCCAGATGTACAAAGCATCTGCAATGGCACAAGGGTTCCAATGCATGTATTTAATATAGCTAATGCAAAAACTGTCAAAAATAATTTTTGAAGATAAATGCAGTATTTTCACAACTTTTTCTTACAGGCCTATTTAGTTGGAGTGGATTTGTTTTAGGGTGGTTTTTTAATTTTTTTTTAAAATGGAGTACTCCATTGGCATTAATTTTTTTTTTTAACAAGGTCTTCAAATATGGGGTTTTTTTTTTAGAAATAAGATGTTTTAAGTCACTTGCAAAATTCATGTTTATAAATATATGTAAATGCACCATAAACATCGCTGCTGAATTGCTGCTGAGTTTAGTTCCTTTTACAGAAAAGTAACTCTGAAGTGACTTTTGTCATTTTGAAAATTGCATTGAATTTCAGGGTTTGCATTTTTGCTGTATCTTTTTGCTTGGGAATGAATGCCTAACACAAGGGAACAGTTTGGTCCTCTGTAAAGCAAAGTCATCTTCTGCTCCAAAATGCAAGTGGTTTCAAGAAAAAGTAAGCGCCGTTTGGTCGATGTGCAGCAAGCTGATTTGATTTCTCTCCGGTGTGTAGCTGGGCTGCTCCTGGTCACTGGCAGGGCTCAGGGAGTAAAGACAAATACTTTGTATTAGCCGGAGGGATCTACTGAATCTTTTGTCTTTCAGGATACCCTGCCAATACATTCCTGCTCAAACTCAGGAGTGTTTGGTTTCCTACCTCACAGTAGATACAGTGCAATATATACAAGTGCCATTTCTGTCTAATTAGTCACGAAGTTGCCAGTTTTATGGGCAGTCACAGCAGAGAGCTGTCTTCTCTTGCGGTGTGTATTTAGACAGTGCTTCCACCACCGATTATATATTCCTGTAGATTCGAAAGTTGCTTTTTTCGTGTGCTCTCACTCAGACTTTTCTTTGCTGGAATATCAGGTGCATTGAAAAGCTTAGTGCTCCACTACTTCTAAAATGAATTGTAGATCTTCTAAGGAATTTACAATAAAGCTTTTTTTTCTGGTTATTGAATTGCAGAGTGGCATCTATGTGAGCACAATTAGTGCGCGTTTTTTCCCCACTAATGGTCACATAATATTTTAGTTCGCAAATATGATTGGTCTGAAAATTAGTAGACCTGAAGCAGTCCTACCCAGGTATATGGAAAACTGGAAAGCTACCCTTCCTTAAAATCTGTTATTGTAGAATATCTGAATTCTTCCCTCTCTGGCAGAGGAGGTCATTAGTAATCCATTTGAGATGCATAGCATTAATTCTAAGCTCCACATAAACCTGTAGTTTCCTATATGATAAATGATTGTCATCATATGGTTTAGTCGTATGATAATCAAGTCTTGGGTAGGAAGGAGAACTGGTTCTTGCAAATGAGTGGGGAGCTGAAAGAGGGGAGGATGGGTGAAATGAAAAAGGGAGAAACATATCTATATATGCCTTTTATATCTTTCCTCATATTTTTTCCTGTGGTATTTTTCAGTTTTCAGTTGTATTGCAGATTGACCTGGAAAATAGTCCTGAAGTCTGCGAAGGCTGTTAGGGGATGAAAACTAGACTTCTGCTTTTATGCTAAATTAGCTTGAAATGCTATGTCTTTTATGTTAGAAATACAGCTTTAAGCCCTGGTCAATGAGTTGGTTCTTAAAGATCTGCTTATCATATCTCACTTTTGGAGCGACTGAGCTGAAGACAGACGCTGTTGTTCCTGTAGAAACAGCGAGGCATTGCTAGTTGGATTTATTTTTCCTACAAACTATGAAAATTCTAGTATATATTCAGTAATCTCCCCATATTACTTTTCTAAAAACATGTTATTGCATGCGTAGCTCTCTGAAAAATAAATCATGCTTTTTCCAACTTCTTTGACCTTACTTTTTAGGAATTCTTTTGAAAACAGTAATGCGTCAAGGAAATGTTTGCTTATAGTAAGAAAAGATTAAAGAATATTTCAGCCTTGTCCTTGAAATAATTGCCGAGGAAATTGCCAGAGTTAGTAATACAGTATAATCAAAAGTCGGTTGGCTTTACACGTCTCTTTCCGACATTAGCTACAATTTATCCATCATTGCCATTTGTACTGAAATGGAAATAAGATGCTTCCTAAGCTGCTTGTATTGTTAAATAACATGCTAAAATAATATGTTAAAATAAGATCTCCCATGCTTAGGAGAAATAAAGTTTTCTTAAACTCCATCAGCAGTTTGAAGGTATCAAAGGATAAAATTTGCAAAATCTTCACGTTCTGTTACTATCTGAGAAACGTGAACAGTATTTAAAATGTTGTTACAGACATGACAAAGAAACAAAAGCACAGTAATAGATTTGACCAACTATGCTATTACTGTACTTTGAAACCTGAATGTAGCAAATGAGTCAACACCTTACGTGACAAAGAAGTGTGGTGATAAAGTGTGGTGTTGAGATAAAGCCTCCAAATGAGATGACACAGCCAAGTGGAAAAGAGACAGCATCAGTTTGATGCCTAAGAAGCAGTGATTCATTGGAAATAGTCTGGAAGAATTGGCAGTGTGCTCTGTGCTTTTTTAATGGAAACAACTCTGGAAGGTTTAAGATTTTTCTCATCTTATTTCATTAATTACTCATAAGCAAGAGCTACTTAGACCAGTACTTAAATTTTTTGCACAGTGTTCAAGCCTACATGTGTTATTTATTTATTTTAGAAAGATTGCATGCAATTTAAAAGAACTTTAATTTGCATTGTTAGGTAAAATATTGCTGAAGGTTTTGAAGAGAGAAACTGCTTGAAGATTATAATGCTCTGTCAGCAGACTTGGACAAAATTTTGAGATTACCTCCCATAGGTAGTGTTTGAACTTCAAGAACACCTATACACAGTAGCAGTATGCAGTTCTTACTTGAACCACCCTTTATATCTGTATTTCATTGTTAAAGTGCATGCTTTGCCTTTCTCTCAGCGCTGGCTAGCTGCGACCGTTGAAGCCACTCACTCTGCCGGAGTGTCCTTGTGGTAGTGGGCATGAGAAGGGGTGGTGCCAACCAGTCAGCCACAGGTTAGGTGGTTCTCCCTTCTGCTATTCTGAGGCAAATCTGCTAATACCTATTTTTTGATGCTCTGATGCCTCTCTCTGTTTGCATCTGTTCCCTAAAATTAATGCTGTATTAAAAATTTTGTATTGTAAGTTTCCTGTTTACCACAAAACGTGCTCCCTCTTCCTTAAAACAGAGTGACTAATTCTAACTCTCCTGGGCTCAGATGCAGGTGAGGGAGCAGTGCTAGTGAATGGGAACTGTGCAGGGGAAACTCCACGTCCGGAAAACATACGATTGCCAGGTCCGTGTCAAAGCTTGGGGTTCATACAGGCCTGCACCCAAGATCTTCATGGAGAGATGCAGAGGTTCTGCTCTGCACTTTGAGGTATCCAATTCCCATGTGCACTAAACTGTGACTTGTAATGAAAAGCATTACCCTCGGGTCCAGGTCTACAGATTCCTGAACTTCCGCATGAACCAGCAGGTCTTGTTAGGAGGTTACCTGTGAAGATGATGAATTTAGAGGAGTCCAAAGTAAGATATTTTTTTTCCCACTCAGCAGGGCAGTGGCTTTCCTTTTCCAGTCCTGCTCGAGTCTCATCTCAACCCAGTAGACTCTTTTTTGTTTTTTCATCTCTTTGCTGAACTGTATGGTTTTATCTGTCTGCCTGAATAGCTTTTCAAATAGACACCATTATCATAAATCCTGCAGAAACCCTATGAACAGATTATGTGAGTTACTCTGTCTTGAAAAAGAGCCAAGAAATTTCATCTTTCTTTCAGTGGGGCTGGATTCTTTTATTCCCACTCACAGCTGGGATCTCTGGTGGCACACCTGAAAATGAATAATCTGAGCCACAATTTAAAAAAGTAACAAAGGATTGAGAAGCAAAGCCTATTCTGTACATTGCATGTATCATATCTGCTAAATGCAGTGTCCTTTATATGCAGATAATACTCATTAACTGTTTGTGAGCCGCAGTCACATTTATTATGAGCCTTTGGTGAGAGTTATTCCTTAATTTACAGTTACTTATTATAGTTTTGTTTGTTGACTGCTCTTGAATGATGAAAAGAATATTTTTTAAAATTTACGTCTAAGGTTTCTGTAAGTCTGCTTGATATATATGTCCCATGTTAACTGGTGGACTCATGGTCATGTTGTGTGAAAAGTTTTGTGGCCTTCATGGATGTGGTACTGACCAAGAGATTCAAGACACCGTGAGGGACTTGTCATCTGAGCAGGTGAATGAATGCAGAGTACTCACAAACCCTTCAGGTCAGTCTAATGATTGATAAGACACGCTTTACTCCATCAAAGTCTGAACTCCATTTCTAAAAAGAATGGTGCTGTATTACCCAGTAGTTATCTCATATATCCGTACCAGGCTGTTTTTTTTTCTCCTCTTGGAACTTGGCAGTTTTCTAGAAGGAAGTAGTAATTTTAGAAAAGATAGAAATAATTCCTTTGTTGTCTGCAACTTAGCTTTTAGATCACTGTTTCAGAGGATCCCGGTCCCTTATTTTTGCAATCAGTTAACTGTCTTCAAATATATGTAGACTGTATGATTTTAGACCAATGAATATGTATTATAATCACCTGAGATAGTTTACATACACCCTGCGTATTTCCACATGCCGTCTTCTATGCTTTTTGAAGGACCCATATCTCAAAGACTGATGTCACAAATAATTGTTTTATGATAGCAAGAGAAAGAGTTTTAATGTAAACACTTACTCATTCCAAAATAATTTAAAAAATTAATAGCTTTCATTGGGGGCCAAAGAGGATTTGAAACTTTGTGACAAAATAAAACTCTGTGGTTACATTTGCACTTACATTTCTCTTTCTAGAACAGGAGACTTGCTCTGAATCTGTAAGGAATGTGTACTTACAAGTGTTGGTAGTTTTGGAAGTCTTAAATACTTCCAGCTTGATCATGAACATTTGAAGTATAAAAAGTCGGGTTTTTTGCTATGGATGTATATATAAAAATAATATGTGTATAATTTATACATAATTTGTATGTATCTATATATCTTTATCTGTTTTTATATATTGTAGCCAAACTCCTCGCAATCTGAAGTATACAGCAATATCATGCTTTATCCTTCCGGCAGATTTTCGCTATACGGAGTGCAACTTCGAATTTACTTAATTTGGTCCCCATTATATGCCTGAATGTTAACATGGTGAAATCCAGTTTAATAGAGCTTCAGAATTTGGCATTTAATCTTGTATTCTTCTTTTTGTCAGAAATTGGCTTTCTACCTTAGCAAGACGCATCACGTCAGTCCAGAGCTGAATCCTTACATGATACTCAGAAAATCCTTTGGTCTCCTTTGATACGTGATGTCATGCACTTTTTGTTATCCTACACCCTGTACTTTCTTGCAAAGCAGGATCAGCTAAATCTGGGACTTATTTCCAGCATGCACCAAATGTGTGTGCTTTGGAGAACGTCCTATTAGTTCTTTCTTCCAGAAATGGTTAATGGAGCCCCAAACCACTGAAAAATCTGTTTATTTGGTACTTCATCTCCTGCTCAGAACTATAGCTATGGATGTTTCATTGTTGATATGGGGAAGCACTTGTAGGTGACTTACATTTAGCTAAGAGTTACTAATCACTGAGGGAAATGGGTAGATGGAATGATAATGAAAGCCACCGCAGCAGTGTTTGCTTCATTAAATAAAAGAGGGAAGGTTTATCCATGGGAACAGGTAGGGTCCGAGGTAGTATAATTTTGGCAGGTCCTTACTTCATTTGTCCTTTTATCACCTCTGCAGCACAAAAGCGCACAGCTTCCTCCCCCCGTCCCCAGCTGGGAAGGGAGTCAGTCCTCTGTGGTGATTTCTTTGGGGTTGCTCTGAACTGGATCTTCTTGTACTGTGCTCCTGACCAAAGACTGAAATATGTTGTTCAAAAGGTGGCATTGATGTGCTCCGTTTCTCCAATTTTTGTGCTGTAAAACACTAACCTGTTTAGGCTTGCCAGTTCTGTTTGTTCTGCAGGCCGTTTGCAAGAAGAGACAAACCTTGGCCAGATAGTATTAATTCTGCTGTTTCCAAGGTAATTTTAATTTTCCATCACTGGGAAATTTGTGGTCTGTCAGCTTAAAATTCTGGATCAATTTACACATCAGAAAAGAAGAGTTCTTCATTTAGACATTGAATGCCTGACTGTTTGGTAGACATTGGACTTGGGGGAAATCCTATTCCTAGCTTATACAAAACTTAAACAGAAAGTTTCTAAGCAGACTTTCTTGGCAGCATACACAAGATTTTATTTTTCATGTTAGAAAAGTTCATTGTATTTATAAGACCAGTATTATTCATGGTTTTTCAGAACACATACTTGAAGTCAAGCAGCTGCAACTTACAGTTAATCTGGCAAACATTTACCTCTCTGCTTACTCAGAGTGTCACTCAGGGATTTTTCTCTACTAGCTCTTTATAAGGCTTTTTGAAAGGCCCCAACAATGTGGTTCTGCCAGCTATGGAACAGGACTTTAACTCGGTCTTATTTGTACTAATGGACCTTCCTTTCAAGTCTGTTTAACTGTGTATGCATCATTAAATTTTTCTGTGAATGTGGTATTTTAATGGTCACTCAAGAGTTGGAAATACAATAGCCCTTATGTTTCCAGAAAGACAGGATCTGTCTCAAAATACATCATCAGTTTTATTACCTAAGTCATCCCCAAATAGACACTATGAAAATCTGAAGTGTCTATAAACCCATCTCGCCAGCTTGGGAAAGTGCTTCTCATCATTTTGCACTTGGCCAGTGAGAGTATTTGCCAGCCACTGGGGCAAGGAGGCACCCCTCAGACTAGTGGGCGAGCTGCTGAAGATTAATTTACCAATGCTGGCAGCTGCCAGGCTCCATGCTCGCGCTGGGGCTGTGAGGCTGCAAAGGCTGCTCAGCCTGCTGTAAGGGGCAGGGTCTGGATGCGGTGTCCTGGCAGGTCTCCTCTCTGGCCCCCGGTGGCCTGTGCATTGCTGGCAGGCTGCTTCTCAGCCGCAGGGGGCCATAGGAGTAGTAACTTGGATGTATATTATATACATCCCAGGGCTGAAGAGTGTCTAAGAGAAGGCCCTATTGTGCCGAAAACCATCAAACTTGGACACCTTAGTCCCTCTAGTTTTGCCCAAGCTGTGGGAAGTCCCTGGGTTTGGAGCACACCTTATCTGCCCTGTGGCAAGCAGAGGGGTGTGTGTGTGTAGACACCGTTGCCTTCCTCTTCACCCCTACGTTGTAACTTCCCTGGAGGGAAACGAGTTTGCAAGGACACCCAGCCTGCTGTGTGTTCCCAGAGGTTCTAAGTCTGGGCAGTGGCTGGACCACTCTTCCTCTGGGGCTGCAAGACATTCCTCCCACACCAGTCTTGTTGGCATGGGTGTCCTCAGCTACTAAAAGCAGAGATCAAGTCCTGTTTTGAAAGTGTTTTGACAAAAAATGTATTAGAAATTGTGAGGTAAGCAGGTGCTCAGTATGAGCTAGGTCTGGAAACAGACAGGAATGGAAATGAAATTAATAGATCGGTGCAGAGAGTAATTCCCAGCCTTTGTAAGCAGAAAACCCAGAATACCAGGGTGAATGAAGAGAAGTTTTCCCACTGTGCCTACAAACATTTTATACAGCCCATTTGCTGTATAGAGTATAGTAGGGATTTCTGAACTGATTTATCTGATTGCTAGCAGTCTGTTGTTTGTTAGGTCTCTAGGCACCATAAATGAGGGTGACTGAGGCATTTGGATAAATGTTGCTTCTTCCTTATATGGTACATCCTTACCATCTAAGAGGGTATATTAATTACTGTCCACTTTGCAAACTTGTCTGTTTTTTCATGAGAAGATAGGGTACAATTTGTACTATTCTATTTTAGAATACTTTTTTTTTTCTTGCTTTTATCTTGCTTTTCTAGGAGAGAAGGAGAACCTGGTACAAAGTCAACCCTCGCTGTTGCTTAGCACATTTTGTATGTCTCCAGTGGATGCTGTTGGCATCAGGCAAGGCAGAAAGTGCCATTTGAGCTCTCACCCCAGCTAGCAGCATTCCTTTGCGTGCTTGATGGGTATGGAGGCAGACCAGCTCTTCCAGAAGTTGATTTGTATTGCCTAAATTAGTCTTCTGCTCTGAATTACTCTCCAGAAGAGGGTAATTGTAGTCCCGCTGAGTACAAGGGGAACATCAGGGAACCGGCTTTCTCATTTAGCTTCCTGTGGTTGGTTGCTGTGAACAGTCTCTTTTGCTCATACCTGTATCTGATGGTCAGGCTCTCTCCTCAGTTGATGTTTCTGCATCTGCTTAGCATCATTAGCACCTCTTCAGTTACTGAGCACAGGTTCAGCACACATTGCTGCAGTTTTCTGTGTCTATGCAGCTTTCTTATTTCTATGGAATCTCTTTGCATCTGTTCTACTCTATTGAAATCATATGGTCTGTTACCTATGGGGTGTAGAATACAGCACCACATAAGCTGTTTTTAATTTTATTGCTGTTCTGCATTTAGGAGTGACTCATTGCTCTGGAGATTGAGTTGATAAAACATTTGCACATCTCATTAATCTAATACTGTAATTCCCAAGAAACATTACAGTGAAAAAGCCTATTGTTCAGATGGTGCATGGTGAGCTTTACTTTATTGATAATACCATGGTCTGCATGTAACAATCCTAGGTGTAATTTTCTAGCAAATGAAAATACAATACAAGGACTCCTTTACAGAATCCAAAAAGTGATGTCTTGGAAATCAGACCTCAGGGAGCATTGGAGCAAGAGTTTTAAAAGGCTGCAGTTTAATTCTGTTAGTCATACCATTCATTGTCATTAATATCAACCTTGATGCTTTTCTGAGCAGTGACATTTTTCTTTCTTTTTCAATAGAAAGCTTGGAAATTGGTGACAGCCACGTGATTCAGCAAGAGATTGGTTTGAAAAGTATTTTAAAGCTCTTATTTTATGTAATGGTAGTCCGTAAAGGGATACAGAATAATAAAGCAAATGGAAAACCTCATACAGCCTTGCTCCCCTGTAGTTTTACGGTTCTCACGTAGACAAGAATTTTAACGCACAGTATAGCTAGTGAGCTACTTTTTAAATTCTGAGGACCAGTTTGATTATCTTGTTTCACTGACTATTTATTTATTTCTGCTTTGTCTTGGAATATAGTGTCTCATCTCTCTCCTGCTTCCCTCCCCCTCCAGAAGACCCTAGGCCAAAGAGAGCTAATGAAGGGTCTATACAGTCTATTTGTGCAATATAAAAAATTCTGAAGGCAAGGAGAAGCTGAAGGTAATGTGTGCCTAGGCAAACAATAATTCCTAATATTAATTGTAATGGAATGTGCCTATTGCAGAAATGACAAGCAAAAATTAGGAAGCAAAACTAGTGGAGAGTCCACTGGAAAACACTTTACCATAGCCCAGCTTCAAACCTGTCACTTGGAAGACATCAGCATTAGGCAAGGCTTAGGAGTAGCCTGTCTTCCTGGGTCTGGGCAGCCTGCCTCCACATGAACTTGAAGTCTTCCTGTCTGGAGCAAAAGCCTGGTGTTTGCTGTAATGCTCCTTCATGGCCAGTGTTAGAATTTGCAGCATTTGTGTATCTTCTAGTTTTGAGACAGTCAAATTGTTACGCTAGCATACCAAGGATGAAGATTCAGACTGTGGTGAAATGTCTGGGCAGTTCTCAACTTAGGCCAAACTCCCTAGTTGTAATTTTCTGGGGTTTTTTTTCTGCTGTAAGAAGGTAGCATGATGAAGTGCATCTGCAGGCTGAAGTAAAGAGCTTCGCTTATTTTTAAGTTATCTATAGTTTGTGTGTTTATACATATTTTATTTTATTTTCCTCTGGAGGACATAAAAATAGTTCTTTTATCCTCAAAGTTCTGGGCAGATTGGTGGATACCTGATGTGTGAATTTGTCCCATAGTTTCTGGAGGGCAATGTTCCCTGAGTTGCAGTGATTTTTAATTTTTTTTGGCTCATGTAAATGACATCTGCTCTGTTCAATGTGGTATGCGTACCAGGGACTCTCTGTTTACTGCAAGTACAGGACCAGGTGCAGAACCCCCAATTTAAGAAATATTTCTGTTAACTTCCTATAACTTCAGATTTTGACCTCCAGTTTAGGTTGGAGATTATACCGACATGCAGTCCAATCTAGCAGATAGTGCTTTATCACATCTTGGTTCAAGATAAATATACATGAGCAAGTGAGCAACAGGTAAACTGTGTGGACATGATTACCTGTAATTAATGGATTTTTAGGTACCTTAAGTCAGCGGACAGCCTTGGATATTTCCCCTGCAGCCTGTCTCCACTGTCTCTCTGGGGTTCTTAACTTCTAGTCTAAGACAAATGCCGGTATAGTCCCCTTTTCTCTTTTTGATTATTCTGTCCAAACCTCTGTTCTTTTTCACAGCTTCAGACAGTGCTGGCCTGTGGATAATTCTAGTAAAGTTGTCCGGATTAAAAGAGGAAAATTTTATCAGGAGGTAATGTCCCAGATATTAGCAGCTTTATAGTAAAAGACAAAAAAGAAATATATTGTCCTACACCTTGCTTTATTACCAAATAAACCTTGTAAGAATAAATAAGTGTAGGTATGTTTGTAGTGTATGTTTGAAAGAGCAGTTTTTATCATCCAAGCTTCATTATTTTTAAATTTCCATAGAAATGTCTTTTTAAATAGTGATTAGTAACATCTTCTGTGTGCTACAGGCAATAAAATAGAGTACATAATCTTTCCAGAATGTGTTGGACACATGCTTTCACTGTTCTCTAAAATATTGATGTGAATTAGAATACGTTGTTTTCAAATTTTTTTTAAAGTACATCTTCTTGGACCTTTTATTCCCTTCTTTTTTTTTTTTACTTACAAGCTGCATGATTATATGGTAATATTTCTAGTATTGGAATTTCTCTTTGTGTTTCTTCAGATATGAAGAGTCTTTCAGGCTGGATTTATATAAGACCTTTTGTTTGAAATATCTTGCATGTCCTTTAAAATTAAAGTACAAAAAAGCTGTGTGTTGATTAAATTGTGAATTAAATCTCCTTTGATATTGAAGCAGCTTTGATTGAGGCAGTAGGCACCTGCCATACATTTGGGAGCAAGGAAAATTGCAAGAGGAATGAAAGGGAGTCAGAACATGATTAAAATTTGGAGAGGTGCTGAGATAAGGGCTTTGGCACTGGGACGGCTTTCACGATGTGCAGGCTGTGGGGTGAGTTTCCACAGCTAGGAGAGCACCCCTGGAGCAGCCTGTGAGAAGCTGGGAAGCAACAGCCGTGAAGAGGCGGGGAGTGAGGACAGGGTGCCTGCCAGGAGCGGGAGCCCTGAGTGGCTCCTTGTGTCCCACTTGGGCCCTTGTTTCCCCAGGGACTGGCGAGAGCCCTGTCCTTGAGCAAGGACATGGAGCAGGCAAAGGGAAGGTTAATTTGGGGTGGGAATCGCAAACATGGGGGAGGTGCAGCTGCTCATCCCATTTCTGTGGTGTCCTCCAAGTGTGGGGCCAGCTCTGTGAAGAGCAGGTTGTGGATGGGTGTCCAAGCAAAGAGAATGTATGTTGCATTTTATTTTCTTCAGCTGGAAAAGCGAATGGGAGTGTTTTGTTCTTAGCCTCTATCAGCATGTGTGGAAGGCACGTGTGTCAGGCTGTGGTATCTACTGTGTGAGCGGGGGGCCTCTTCTGCCTGTGACCCTGTTAATTGTGTTAAATGAGCATGGAAGCAGGGAAAAATATTAAGTGCTTGAGCAGCTGACAGGAGTGTTCAGTATTTAATATCCTTATCTGCCCAGAAATATAAGGACTAAAGAGGCACGATTTGTTACAGCCATTTTCCCCTCTTGGAGCTGTCATCTGGGCAGGAAGTAATGGATTATTTCGAGGAGGAAAAAAGTGCCTTGAAGACAAAACTCACTGCCCTCACAAATGACTTTATATCTTTTTTTCCACGTGTTTAAATTATTTATATCAGAGATTCTGAAATAGTGCCCTGGTACAGAAGTTGTAGGAGAGTATGGCAAAGTCTGTGAGCTTTTGAATTTGTGGTGTAAATTTCCCTGATCTTGATGAAGTGCAGACTTAATAGCTACAAATGTGCGTTGCTGTATCTTGGGGGGAAGTTCTTACCCCCCTGAAGCAGAGGCAGCTGGTGCCACGCAATGGCCGGTGTCACAGTTCTGCATGGGCCGCGAGCAGCTGTCCTGCTAACCAGAGGGGATGTAGAGGCAGCAGTTTGCCAGCTATTGCATTCTGCTGTTAATCTTTCTTTTTGAGGCCTATTTAATTTTATGATGTTTTAGGCCATCGGTATTTGATTTTTATCCTGTGACGTGAAATCTAGCTACTGTGTTAAGAACAGCAGTGCAAGAAGTATCTGTTATTAACTGAAAAAAATATAAAATTTTATGCCTTGAAAATTTTTTTTTTTAATGAATAAGTACACATTTATTCAAAAGTTTCAGGAGGATTTCTGTTTTATCTAGCAGTGCTCTCCAGCAGTTTTACATGAAGTTCAACATGTTGCCCCAGAGTTGCTGTGCTCCAGGTCTTCCCCTTGCTGCTGCCGTACCACATTGCCCATCTGTTTCTTTAGTTGACGACATACAGCTATTCATAGAATATTGGTCAAATTAACGATATTGAGTGTTTTTTACCCTATAGATAAACTTAGTATGCCTTTAATTCTGGAGGCATGGCTTTTTTTCTGTTCCTTACACAAAGCTTGTGCTAGTTCTGTCATTTTATTCAACCTGTGGGATAATCTCGACTTCCCCCTCCTATCTAAAGATGCTGGCTGTCATGGTAAAGTACTAAAGGCTACCACTACTTTTAAAAGTGATTGTTAAAGTTAAACATATTTCATTTTTATTCTTACTTTTGTGGGGGCCTTAGATACACAGACTGGCTCTAGTCATGATGCTTTTAAATTTATAGTTTTGTTTTTACTTAACGATAAAGAAAACCAAACTATAAGAAAATAAAATGTTCTCTTTGCTAAGATCAAGATGTATTATATCTAATATATTATGCAGTAATCTGTGCTTTGTTTTCTAAATTGTATATGGTTGTTTCCAAAAGTAAGCAAAATTGGATATGAACTGGAATAAATCGGAAAGAAGGATGAGGAGTTACAAGTTTTCTTGATAATGTCAAAAGTTAACATAATACATATCTGTTTCTAGATATGGGAGGAATCACCAAGAGTATGTTTTGATGCCATTACTATTTGTGAGACCAGTTGGCATTTTTTCTTGCTCCTTGCAGATAAAAAAAGAAAAGAATTATCCCACTTCTTTCATATTTTTGATGCATCTTCTGAGATGTTTAAATGTCTGGACAATTGGTGAAAGGCAATGAGACATGTGCATGTTGTCCTGAAGAAAAAATCATGGACTCACTAAAATTGAACCCATGTTATCTTGTTATGTCATTTGCATGTTGAGCAATTAAAAAAATTATAATATTTGCTTTACTATCTGTTAGTCTATGTGCATTGTTTAATAAGCTACCAGATACTACTTCTTCTGATTAATCCTACAGGACCATATTTCAGCACTCTTAGCAATATTACTAATAACTGATAGTAGTGACACTTTTAAGTTGCCATAATACTTTCATAATGACAGCTCATTTGTGTAACTTAAGTTTTTTATACATAAGCTTTTAGCTTAAGAGATGTGGCAAAAAGGGACATTTTTTTCCCCCAGAGAATCAAATGATAGGTTTTTATTGTGATTCAGGTAGTTCAGAAAAATGCTGAACACATCCAAATGATTGAAGATGTAGCCAGATTTTGCCCTTTGCCTCTTCTGTTTGCCCTTTTCCTTCTTCTTTTCTAATATTACGTATTTGGTCACATACTTTCAATAGGTAATCCCCTTTGCAGAAGGTTGCATTGTCTTACACTTAAACTGGATAAATCTCATAGTCAAATTCCTACTATAGCATCTTGTAACACTAAATTCAACACCAACTGGATAACTCTTCTTCATTGTGCTCATGTTTGAGCTTGAGAGCTCCAACGCTGTTGCAGGTCCCATCACACTGGACAGAGTTTGGTACATAGTGTCTCATGGAATCATAGAATACTTTGAGTTGGAAGGGACCTTTTTAACGTCATCTAGTCCAACCCCCCTGCAATGAGCAGGGACATCTTCAACCAGATCAGGTTGCTCAGAGCCCCGTCCAACCTGATCTGGAATGGTTCCAGGGATGGGGCATCTACTTACTACCTCTCTGGGCAAACTGTTTCACTACCCTAATCATAAAAAAAATTATTCCTTGCATCTAGTCTGAGATCTAGTTTCCTTCTCTCTGCTTTCTGTGCTCTTATGGATACTTGAACATTGGAAGAAGTCTGTTCCCAGTTCTGTTCCTGGTCCCATTTTTGGGGGTACTTTGAACTCTAGGGCTGGTTACTGGAAGCTTTTAAAAGACTCCTTGGAGCTCGCAGGTATCAGTGAGCTGAAGCTCAGTAATCCTGAATCATTTGCGTCAGTTTTGGCTCTGTCTTGCCACGGCAATACCTAGTGCTCTCTCCTCATAGCACTCACTGTGCTGTTTTTTACCCATAAGTCACTTTTAAAATAATTCTTTCAAGAAAGATGAAATCTAATCTTTAATAGTTACAGCTTATGAGTGGAGTAGAAGATTGCTTAGAGTGGGTATTTTAAAATACGACTATTTTAAAACAGGTGTGTTTCTTGTTTTATTTACTTGCTGGGAGCAGGATTCAGGTGTCTGTGATCTCTCCCGCCAGCGCTGATGCTATCGTTACCAGGTGGCGTCTGCACGGACACTCTTCCTTTCTGTGCGCTGGGGCAAGCGATGGCATCGGCTCGTGGAGGTGAGACACAGGGCCCAGCGCCTGACAGTCTGCAGGAATCAAACATTTCAGACTTTGCAGAGGACACTATAAGTCTTAGACCCGCGGATGAGCTGGAAACAATACCTGTGGAAGAAATTCAAGGCGGTAAACCTGAGGACTTGCAGGAATCTGCTCCTCCTGAAGCAACACAGGACACTAAACCTGCAACTGGGCAGGTACAGCAAGGGGATACTACAGGTTTAAGGTTTTGGGCATTTTTATGGTTACAGTAATGTAGTTGTTAGCAATTACAAACTTACACTTTTTTCAGTTATACTTGAGAAGGCTTGCTTGGATTTCATAGATTCAGCCTGTGATTTCTGTGGAGGTAGGATCTGTGAAGCCCTACAGGCACGGCCTGTGGTGCAGGGCTGTTTGCTGCATCCCATGCAAACCTTTTTTGCCATAGCTGTGCAGGAGAAGCTTCTGTATGCTGCTGTCATCTTCTGGTGGATTGAGTGGAACGAGAGTCTCTGTTGCAAGCTGACATGGATAACTGCCTTCTAGGTATAACGCTGGGCACTATCCATAGTGAGTAAATTAAATTGGAGCTATCCTAATATGAGGTGGACTTCTGTGCACAGTTTTAAATTACTGCGCTCTGTTCGGAGTGAGGCTGAAATATGATTGTTTCTGTCTGCAATAGTCTTTGGTTTCTTTGTGGTGTTGTGTTTCTCTGTAGAAAAATGCACTTCACAGTGCCATCACAAAGCTCAAGGACGTATGTGTATATTGGGGCCTTCAAGTAGAGCAAATGTAAAATAACCTTTCTACATTGGAACAAACAAAATCTTTTTTAGTGTTGTTCCTAATAACGGGAGGGAGAAAGATGTCAGGAATGGGAGACAGGGTTTAATGAACAGTCCTGGTGATCTGATCCTTTGCTGCAGCATGAGTCCTTGCTCTCCTGCATTGCTGGAAGCAGGTATCTCTTAAACACTGGACTGTGTTCTTGCCCAGAAGTTTTCTCCTCTTAATGCTGCTCTGCATCGTTTTCCCATTTGTGTGAACTGTTCAGCACTCACTGCAGCAGACAGCTGAAACGCCTCCTACACTCCAGGTGAGTGTCCTACCCAGCAGGCTGGCAGGTCCGGATCTGTTCCTCTGAGTCAGTAGTCCAAATCCACTAGAAGTCGGATCTTAGCCTGCCTGTCTGCATCCTGGATGGGTGTCTTTCTGTTCCTCAAATACATGTTTTGTGATAAGTGTTTGAGGGTTTTCTGAATTGAAATTTTCATCAGCAGTCCTATCCTGAACTTGAGAAGTCTGTCCCAAAGAAACTTTTGTTAACATCAGCATATTGTGGCAAGAAGTCTGCACTGACAGATTGACTGCTTTTGTCTACAGTGTCGTTCTTTTGAAAAACTCTTAATCAGGAAATGTTAGGAAGAATTCCTTGTCAGAATGCAAAGATGACTTGTTTCTGGATGAAAGAATGCTTAATAATACAACAAGAAAATTAACAAGTGCCTGACATTATAACAATTCAGGACTCTGAAAACATTTTTTTACAGAGTGCCTTGATTCTCTGTCAGAAAAATCTTCCGATGTTGAGAGGGTTTTTTCTTTTTCTTGTTAAGGGTTTGTCTGAGCTTTACGGAGTTGAAGGGTCATGGTGGGGTGGCAGTCCTCTTAATGTGACATGCAAATACTCAGGTAGTCAAATTTTGAAGACTAAATGCGGCTGAAACAGGGCTTTCTTTCCACTTCTAAATTTTTTTTCTTGGTATGAGCAGATTTCACTCATAATTTTAGCCTTTAATTTTTGATTTTCCTATTTGTCAAATATCTTGATTATTTACTAAGTGAGAATATTAGTCCGTCTGTAAGGTTAAAGTGTGAGGGAGTTCCTTAAGTACCACTTTAACAGTGCATCTTTTTATCCAGATAGAATTCAGTGTTGCTGAATGTAAAAGCGTGCTTGATTAATGAGCAGTCATGATCCTATTACATGTGTTCTGTGTTCTTCCGGCTGGTTTGTAAAGTCAAATTGACAGGAAATCAGCCCTGATGCATGTCTTCAAGTATGCGAGACAGGAAAGGACAAGGGCTATTTTCAAAACCTTGCAATTTAACTTGGCATACTTTATTACTTTGCTCTGATGCTGCTGAACATACAGTTTCAGAACATAGAAATAAAGTTCCAAGAAAGCATTCACTTTGGCATAGCCCTCCCTTTTTCTTTGTCTAATAGCTGGGAACAGTTCTTGCTCTTCAGTTCTGTAATGTTTCTCAAGTTCTTTTTGCTGTTGCTGACTGTGTGTGCAGGACCTCATACGTTACGTGGTTGTATGTGTACATGGACCCTTTCAAAATGAAACTATTAATCACGTTGATAAAGTTGCAGAAAAATTTGGCACATGTACAAGCGTTCTTTCCTTATATTCAGAAGCTCTTTTTATTGTTTTTAAAATTAGTATAAGGGACATCCCAACGTTACTTTGAACTCTCTAGTGAACATTTAATTTAGCTAAAAAAAGAAGGGATTCATTAGAAAATGTCTTCTGTCTTAGGGAATTCTTAGTCTTAATACTTTGAACTAGATATAAATAAGTTTAGAAGATATTTCCATTAGTGTTTTGGTGTTAGGTAAATAAAAGAAAAGAACCATTTATAAAGAACTAAAGAATGCTATTGTTAGTAATGATACAAAATGTTCAATCTATGCTTTAAAAAATATTTCTGCCTTTTTAGGACTGTCAAGAGGCAAACTTTTAGTGTATTCTGGAAACTAAGTACTTGCATTATACAATGATGTGCATGTAGTTCTTGAACTTTTAAAATGATGTTTAGTTTATGAACTTTTCAACTTGAGATACAGCAGATTCTGCCTGGTGACAGAAAGTAAACAGAAGTTACAACCTGCAGTTTCATTAGATGCCTAGACTAAATACAGTTTGTTTTCTAACACATCAGTATGAATGCCATTCGTTCCCCAACCTTTATGTTCAGGGACTTCTAATAGATTTATGGATCTTGAGTCTCTTTTTCTGTCTTCTC
>JAVJGI010000050.1:72019889-72054134 GCA_035590275.1 Ibycter americanus | reverse complement strand
TTTTGGGGTCGGGCCCCCGGCCCCCCCCCCCCGCTTCTTTTCTGGCATCATTTTGTAATGATTCATATATTCCACTATTATTCTATCTTTAAAGTGAAAGTAGTGCTTGCAAGAAATACCAGTCTAATGGACTAGGATTTTAGATGCTGGTTTCTTACCTCTAGAAGCAATGCAGGATAAGCAGTGGCTAGCCCAGCACTATCATGCAGATGAGAAAGCCACTGTTTCTTACCAGTCTTAGCCTACGAATGGGGAGTCCTTAGTGGCAAATGGCTGCCCCGATAACAGCAGAAGCATGTACTGTTACGGGAGCCCAGACTGAACTAGGCATGGGAGGAGATTGTTTCCTGTAAAGGTTGTGTTTGTCCCTCTAAAGTGTGCGTGTGCTTACATAAGAACAAGTGACATGCTCAGCCTAATCTTTGGGATTTTGGGTATCCCAAAAGGGATGGGAGACTTCCCTGACTGGATTAGCTACGGTACTGTTCTCTGTTGGGATGCTGCTGTGATTCAGCATTACTCTCAAGGTATTATTCTGCACAGCCCTGACTGTGGTTTCCCATTCTGCGCTCTTTGCTCTGCTGTCTTTCTCCATGAGAATAACTTAATTGGTTGCTCCAAGTTAGTCTAATATATCTCACGTAAAGTAAGTAGTAGTTTGCCTCAGACTGGCTCCTTGGTATAACATACACATTCATACTGCTAGTTCCTTCTGTTGGTCCTTTCTTTGGATGCAAACAGAAAGCAACCCTAAAAGGACCTGGAGTTTGCAGCATTGGCTTATTCTCAACATCTGTCACATCATGGCTTCTTCAGGGAGCACAGTCACGTGTCATCTTCACATATGTTCAGAGTACAGTAGAATGAGTGGATGTTACTCTTCCCCAAAGAATGTGCAGTTCTTGTTTCTGTTAGTGATCAAGAGCAGTTTAGATTGGTAATATCCTTGGAGGAATTAAAAATATATTTGTAGTGATGGGTATCCTGCATCTGAAGCAGCCTGTTTTCTGTTCGATATTCTCAGTAGCATCTTACTTGTCAGAAATCGCAGTGCCCATGGTGATAGCTTGATTCCCTTAAGGGGATTCATGTATAAATTTTGTCAGACCGCCTAATGCTTTGTGCATTTTCCATTAATTCTTTTAATAGTATTTGAGATGGCTCTCGTGACTTTTGGCTTTTCTCCTAATCTGCATTAATACTTCAACTGGCTGTAACGGCGTTCACCTGGGTGTGGGGTGTTGCCCTACATCGTTGGCCTGTCCTGGGTGAGTCCATTTTATAAATGTGTAACATGCAGTATCTGAAGCCAGTAACTGGAAATGAGTTTGGCTTGTTCAAGCTGGTCTGTAGCTTACTGGCACATTACTTCTCATGTCTGAACCTGAAGTAAGCCATTGGTATTGAAACTGAATGTTCTGTCAGGAATTCCATCTGCTTCTTTCAAGCTGGGTTTTGCTGTCCCTGGCCATGGTCAGTAAGCTGGTGCTAGAAGAGATGAAGCAGGTGCACTGCATGACTTAGCTTACAGTGCTAAAGCCCTTCAAAATCACAGTCTGCCCAAGCCCTGTGTGAAACCTAGGTGAGCATCTGGAGAATTATGAATCATTGCTTGTAATGAGGAGCCATAACCTAAGCAAATATAAGTGGTGACTCAGGGGGCCCCACGAACCGTGAAAACAGAGAACAGCAGATTGGTTTCAGAGGGGCAGGTAGCTGAATGCCCAGCAACCTTGCTTCAACAAAGCAAGGAGTGCAAAATGGCACACAGCATTGAATACCCGATGATCCAAAACACAAACTCGGAATTATATGTGTGATTTCAGATTCTAGATGAAAATTAGAAGGCTTCATAAATCAATACCAAGTTTTTAGGAGGAGGAGAAAGCATGAGGTTGCGATTGGTTTACAAAAGGCTTGTTTAGAGATCACAGCATTGTGAATCAGGTTTATTATTGTGTCTCAATTGACATGAATTTGGGCCTTACGTTATCTGAATTACTTAAGTGCATCAGAAGTGTTTCTCTACGTTTCAGTATTTATGGGGTTAATGTTGATCATCACAAGTTTCTGCTGTTCATTTTAATGCTAAAAAAACCCCCTTCACCCACTTTTCTCCACCACTCCCTCCCCTCCCCTCAAATAGCTTTTCCTGGTTTTTAAAATCTGTGCCATCTACTTTTATTCTTAAACACTGTCCAAAATGCAGTTACTCTCACCTCATTTGTCTAGCTTTAGTTTCTAATCCTTTGCTTTTGTTGTGACGTTTTCTGCTAGATTAAAGACCTGTTTACTATTAGAAGCCCTTCCTGCTCTAGCCTATATGTAGTCCTTGTTCAAGTCACCTCTTAACTTTCTCATTGCAATAAACAGACTCAACTGCTTTAACATGCCTGAAGTAATTTTTCTAGCACTTCTGTAAAATTTTAGTTTTCAGCAGCAGTCTAAAAGATGTGTGGACCAGTCCTGCACATAATATCCCAGTGGTAATCTTGCTAATACCATAATACCACCTACCTGCTCTCTCTTGACATTTCTTCATAGATTCAAAGATCAGATTGACCTTCTAAGCTACAGACCTGCAGAGAGACTTTTGTGAAACCAATATTGTTCATGAAGCTTTCTAGATTGCCCCTTATCCTAGCTACTCTACTATTACCCAGTGTCACCCTTTTTAAATAGATCTGTGTGTTTGGCTTAAATTAACTTAATCAGGCCAAGTCCCACATACGTGAGTCATCTCCGTCATTGTTTATTGTGTCCTAGAGTTTTCAGATCCACCTACCAGTACAGTGTCCACTTCGTTGATTACCCTTTTCCTGCAGACTCATTGGCTTATTTCATCAAGTTTGGCAGAGCAGTGGAGATCCCAAAGATGTGGATTTTATGCTGACTTTGTGAAAAACCGAGTGGGGGCAGTGAAACATACAGAAATGGATGTTTCCACAGTGGGCAGATGGGTGAAATCTGGCCTTTGTCCACTCTGTATAGCAATGGTTTGATGGTCAGTAAATGTGAAGCTCATCATGGGGCAAGAAGCACATGTATAGTTTCAGGACAGCCACTGTCTTCTGAAGCTTCCCCTTGCAGAGGTGGGAGACAATAGCAGTGGAAACTGGGAGCACTGTAGTGCTGCTGAGAATTGGGGATTTGGGACATGATACAGCTTAGGGAATCAGGGACACTGAACTAATGTGATGGTTATGATGGGGAAATGCATAAGGACTTGAGACATGCAAATGTAGGTTTTGCTGGTTTAGGCTGCCATTAGCTCCACTGAACCAGTCTGATCCCATTTAGCCATTCTTATGTTTACATATTACATATGTCATGGGGCTGGGCTACATATTTAGACTTCAATGTAATTGCACTTTGCTTTCTTGTCAAATGTTGTTTATTTCTCAGAGTACTAAACAGCCAAATCTATCTGAAAAAAAAATATTTAGGTTAAAAAATTATTGTACTATACTAGTTTTTCAAAATGAAAAAATTCTAACAGGAGATGCTCATAGCTAGAAGCGCTAAGAAAATATTTTAGAACAACAGAAGAAACCTAATGTTGCATTACTTTGGGTACCATATGACAAAACTGATTATAGAGTGCTGTTTGAGACCCAGCCTGTATTTTTGAAGGTAAATCCTACGTGGTTAGGCAGCTAATGCGTTATTCATGTGATACTAGGGAGAGGTATAGATTTCTGCTGATAGTTACATATGGCTGGCCAGAGCAGTAGTATCTAATCTTCCTTGCCATTGCTTGCCATGGGGAAACATGAGCAGGCTGACATGCTGTTACTGGGCACTTTAGACCCCATCCTGCACTGTATAGAAAGCCACCAGACTGTAAAATGCAAAAAGGGAATGGCAATGAGAAGATACTATTTTTTGTTGAATTTTTAGATGACACTGGTTCAGTTTCAAGTAACACCATTTAATAATTGTGTGTGTATTTGGTGTTGTTTATCAAAGTAATATTTTCTTTCTTAAAAATTCTCTGGCAGAAATATTTGTAAACATGCATATGAAGAAGAAACAGATAAAAATTAGATGGCCTTCCAACTGCATTTTTCAGTAGAAGTTTTAAAAACATTAGCAGGCTAGATTATTTGACTTTTTCTGTTACTTCGTTGCTCTTTAGAATAATAGCTTCTAAATAATAATGCATTATGATACAAATATAGAAGTTAACTCATATTTCATGTCCTCTTTAAATGTTTTGCCCATTAAATTTGCTCTACCAAAGCTATCTGTTATAAATATTTTGCTGGTGTCCAAGCACTGTTCAAATAAACTTTCTAATAATGTCTCTCAAGTCTGACATAACAGGAGATTTGTTGTGGTTATATAAAGGTGGGACTTAACAAGATTAAGACACTGGGCCATAGAGTATTTGTGAATCTCGAATCTTCAGTTTGAGTGTATAAAATTACTTTGTACTACGGAAGACAGTTGGTGTTATGGTAGGTTTGACTTACTATGAAAATGAAGGAAATTGATACAAAAGCAGGTCAATGGAGTATTTTATTTATTCTGAAGCCTGCTTCTCTTAACGATATGGAAATTGAGTCAGTCGTATCCCCCCCCCCCAGCCTTCTGTGATCCACTAATGTCCAAATGCTTTTAATTTGTACTGTGTTTTACTTGGTAGCTGTTGAGGTCCTGTGCAGATTTAATGTCCTTCTCTGTAGAAATACCAGGAATAGTTTTAAGTCTTGTAAGGCCAGCATTGTATCATTTATGTGTATGTATATGTAGTGTCCAACAAATCAGACTCTGACGTTTAAGTCTTGCATGACATTTTAGGCCAAGTGTTTATTACGCCTAGTATTAACAATAATTGGTGGGAGAGTCAGCCTGTATTTTCCTGGTTTATTAGTACAGCAAATTTAATGTTGTTTTTTACTTATCCTTGAAAATACAGCCACCAGAATCTGTTTAGCCCTAAGATTTTAATGGAAAGACCTTCTTTTTCTTGTGGTTCAGAGGGGATATCTCTCTACCATGCAAGGAGATTGAATTAAAAGCTCTCAGACCTTCAAGAGGAGTTTTCACAGGTGGCATGTGATCGTATCAGACTTAGACTGTAACAAACAAGATGAATTTCTGATTTCTAGGGTGGTTTTTTGGGTGGTATTAATAAATTGCCTCACCTATTGGCTAAGCAGGCCACTTTGGTGGCTTACAAAGTGGCTGCCAGCATTTGCTTCTGCAGTTCAAATAATCAGATTGGAAAGATCAGTGTCCAGTGACCTACTCTTGGCCTGCTTCTGGCGATCTTTATTCGTATGTAAAGCAAACACTACAGAAAGGCACATTTAAAAACAGGCAATGAAATTTAAGACACGCTATTCTGTGAATGCGAATTAATTCACCAGGTTTCACATTTAACTTCTTGTCAAATATTGCGCATTCAAGTGTAAACTCCTTGAAGTTGAGCTACGTGCTGCAATTGGCATCTTCTGGAAATCCTGCTAAAAGTGCTAAAAAGTCCTTAGAAGCGTTACTGAAAGTTGGTAAGAAGGCAGGAAGGCATTACAGAGAAGTGTTATTCCAGATGTGTGAGCATGATGGATTCATGTGTTGAATATAAAGTTAGGTAGATTTTTTCACTTTTTGACTGGTACTTTAAAAAGATCATACAAAGGATAAATTATAATTTAAAAAAAATTAGGAAAGTCAGCAAATATCAATATTACTTTTGGAAGTATTAAAACTATTTTTGTTCACTTCGGTTAATTTAAATTTTTATTCTTGTGACTCTAGATACAGTCAACTAGGTTAATTGCATTAATCAAAGATATTGACTGATGAATCAGACAAGAGAGGATAAGAAGTCATCACCGCTTCAGTAATAACTGGGCAAAGCATACTGTAGATGCAAAATACAGTAAAAATGAGTGTACATAGGGACATATGTTAGAGAGGCTGCTAGAGCTGGTTTCTGTAGTTCTTTCTCTCTTCATGATTGCTGCTGAAACACAGCTGTGTCCCCCTGTGTTTATCACAGGAGGGATAGCTCTTCATTATTGTTACTGCCCATGCTTTGTAAGTTATTTACAGAGTAAAGCAGCATTAAAATTCCCTATCATAGATAATAAATTAAAAAAAAAAAAGTAGAAGTACAATAGCTTTAAGAATTAAGTTTTTCTGCCAACAACAGTAATGTCCTGTTTGAGTAATATGTTTTTGTTGTATCTCATCAACATGTACCGTGGGAAACAGAAAATGTCATCTATAGTTTCTAAAATACACATCGTTGTTAGAAAAGCATTATTTTATATATATATATGTATGTATATAATACCTTTAATGGCAAAGGTACTGTGCCCACAGTTATTACAGGGGGGTGTTGTTTATTCATTTAAATAAAACCAAAACATTTTAAGATGGTAAATTGCAGTTTCTTTGTGAAATAAGTTTGCCTTTTTTCCCACACAGCAATCAGGCTTAGGTCCCTTTGAATATGGATGAATATCTTTTGCCATTTTTTCATTAGAGTAGCCAGAGAGAAATGTGATAGAACTGAAGTTACTGTGCACTGCCAGTGCACGTGTATTTTTTTCCTAATATATATTCTGCTGCATGTACTGGGCAGCAGCATGTGTGTGTGTGTAATGGATTCCTCTTTTTGTGTTTTCATATATCCTCAGAGGATAAATCTTTTGCTGCATATAATTGTAATATTCAGAACATATTCTCTCAGTGACCTCAAATGTTATATTTTTCATGCTTATAGTGTTGCTGCTGCCAGCTTAAGGGATAACTAAGCTTAAGGACACAAATACATAAAAATGTGTTTCCAGAATTCTGAATTTGTACTTCACTGTTTAATATTTCATAAAGTTTCTGAAAATAATGAATAAACAAAAGCGTGACCATTACTCGGTTCTATTATAATTCGGCTGCAGCAAGTACATATAGGGAATTAAATCACTGTTTAAAGGATAGATATAGAAAATTGTCAGTTGTATTGACTGATTGATGGTGTGACGAAAGAAAAGCTGGTTTTGACTACAGTGCAAATGTGTTCTGTGTTTTCTAAATTTTGCAGTTAAAAGCTACAGACAAGAAATTTTGTTAATGAATATTGAAAAAATTGAAAAAATAAATTTCAGTGAATTAATATAAAGGTTTAATATGTAGAAGCCAGCGTTAATGTTATTTAGCATATTTAGAGAGGAGATGAAGCACAATAATTAATTTTTTGTATACTTGCAAAGATGGTTTTGGAATTCAAAGAGTTACAGAAAAAAACAAAAGCAACTCTTAAGACATTTTGCTATAGTTGAAAAGCGTAGACCATCAAGGAGGTTAATCATGTTTTCGCTCAGTTTGCTTGCAGTTATATGTAGGTTCCAGATAAACTGTAAGAACAATCAGATGAGTGAACTGGTTAATATTTACAGAATTATATTCTTGGATACAGAACTGTTGCTCTTTTGTTGGTCTGGAAAATGAAATTCTATTTTTAATTTCTAAATATATGTATGTTCCCCCTGCTCTCTGATTTTTATATTTAGTCCAATACACAACATGGATGCTAAGTTTACCTAAAACAAGTATCAATCTTGCCAGCCTTGACAAGGTTAGGGGAATTGTTCTGACCTTTTGCAGTGTCATTTAAAATGGAATATGTCTCATGCTGCAGTTTTACAGATGTCAGAGATGAAGACAAAGTTTGTAATAAGAGTCGTTCTGATTCCATCTCATACTTCACTATCCTATGCTGGAAGTAGATCTCTATTCCAACAGGATTATTTTGTGTTTAAAATTCATGCATGTTATTTTTAAAATTTTCATAGATTTTAATTTCTCTGGTAGTACACATATTTATCATAGATACAGCACCAAAGCAATTAAGTCGTAATGGATAAAGCAGATAGAATTTCCAGATATCATAAATTGTATGTTAGTTATGCAATTGCAGGGAAGAAGTTCTCCTGTACTTGTGAGTGTCTGAGGTTATAATTACAATTAATGTTTGTGAACCTGGTAAGACATATATTTTGAAAATTTAAAGCAAATTGGATCAAACAATATGTTGTTACTAAACATTTATGAAATATTTCAATATAATTTTAAGAATGTTGGTTTACATGTGCATGTGTGTGTTGTGTAGGTTTTTTTGGTTTTGTTGGTTTTCCCCAGGTTGTCATTATTTCCATAGATGGTCCATTTGCTCTCATGTTTCCCCTTTCACTGTGAGGTTTGAATACATCTAAAGATCAAAAGTGAATTAAACTCATAAATTTCCTTGACTTTGTGCTGAAAATTTTGCATGATATTATTAAAGAGACACAAATTCTAGTTTATAGCAAGATTTCAGGGTCATCTTTATATATTAAGAATACTTTAAAAATTAGTATGGAAGTAAATCTCCTGATTATAGAATGGTTTTCATGAGCATGAACAAGATTCCTTAGGTAGGAAACTAAAGCAGAAGCTGAGTGAAAAGCAGGAGCTGAGTGAAAAGCAGAAGCTCAGCGTGTGCCCTGAGCGTACCCCAATCCTTTATTGTTCCAGTAGGGTCCAAACCAGTGGTTGACCCATATGTGTGCTGGAAACATTTTGTCCAGGGGACCAGACTAAATCTTGCCTGAAATAAAAACCTTTCTATGTGTAGTAGAGGCCTATAGGGGCCTTGACAACAATTTCTTCGGTCTGCTGAATGACTCCTGTTGCGCTGTGTAATTGCTAATGGAGACACAGCCAAGAATATAGTCTCCTACCGGTGTTAATGGCTTCTTTAGGAAACCCATTGCAAGGCATCCTCCTTAGCATCCCACAACCTCCCCACCTCTTCCTTGTGTAAGTGCTAGTACATTTCATAAAACTTGTTACTATCAGAGTTAAATAGAGGGGTTTTTTTTAGTTACAGGCTTCTAGTCCTTGCGCACTGTGCAAGCCTATTGGAAGATATAGTATTGCCTTGACTTTTGGCTACAAAAAGAATAAGGATTGCTAGTAGTACAAGGTACTTGTGAAGCCGCAGGATTTGGTTTTGGAAGCTGTTACCTACACATATGTATCATCAGGAAGGATGTATAGCATCTTAACATTTATTTCACTGTTCACGGACATTGGTAATGTGATAAGCTCACCAAATGGGTTTGTGGACAAAATTATGAAAACAATGCTTTAGATCTATTTACTTTTGCCTAAATTTGTGAAAGAAGAGTATAGACTGACTACAGCTGTTGGTTATTTTTCAGGATAATTATAGGTCCAAGCTAAGATTGCTTGAGTGCTGAGATTACTGTCACATCTAAACAAACAGAGACATCCTTACAAAAGGGATTTTGAAGGTCTGTAACATGAAAGACACCCTTTAGTACTGGAGTGAACTTTTCTTACAGGACTCATTCTGAATTCTGTTATAGCTACGCTCAGTCAAGTAACTTCTGGCTCGAAGTGCCAATGCAGCCTATGTTTCCTCTAGAAATAAAAGCATCTCAATGATTAAAATACCATCATTTAGTTGTTTTATTCCCATTGCACTTTGCTGTCTGGGTTAGACCATGTTTCTTTTTCATATGGTGTGAGAAGACCAGACACTAGTCTTCTGTGTAGTGGCTTTTGTGCCACCTGAACAACCAACTGTACAACCCCCTAGGTGGGCTGTTCTCTTCCATGTCTGAAGAGTGGAAAGGATGGTGGCAGGGAATGTGCAGCCATCGTCACAGCGATTCACCTACCCTGTGTGCTTTTTCCAGTGCTGTTTGGATACAGTCAGGGAGTAGGCTTGCAGGTTCGGTGAATATTTGGCCATAATTATTTGCTCTCAGCTGCCATCTTATCCAGAGACTTCTGCTCCTTCTTGTCTTGGTGCCTCTGGCAGAGCAGAGAAGGTTGTGTGTGCTGGAGCAGTCACCAGCACTGCCATCCAGCTGTTGTGCTGCCTTGTCCCAGGGAAGTGAGTGGGGGCACATATAGGCTGTCCAGGTAGTACGCTGAGCATCTGTGTTGATGGAAGGAGGAAGTGAGTGAGCAACTGCCATGCAGGCACTAGTGAAGAATAACCTTCTGACAGCATCAGATCACCAGGGTGGTTCCTTAGTGCCCCTTCCCCATACTGAAGAGAAAAGTGGCTTTGTGATTATTCCAGTTGTTTTTCTGCTCTGCATGAGCCCAGGAGGCTGTGATGCCTGCCTTCAGTGTGTGAGTGAGTGATGATCTGCAAATCAACATTTTCCCAAGCGAAAGAAATGGACTGATGTTGGTAATAATTTTTGTTCACTGATTCCTTGTTCTATGATTTATTAAAATCCTATTTATAGCCAGTTAACTTACACCAAAAATTACATTTAGTACAAAAGTATTTCCCCATCTAGATATAATGGTTCCTTTTATTTTCTCAGGATTTTAAATACTGAAAGGTAAAGAAGAGAGTGCCTTGCATTGCTAACATTGAATTTACCTTCCATTCATGTGTGGTGTGCCTTAATATAATATTGTTCTGTTCAGCACAAGAACCGCATGACACAAATGCCTCTCTGATTATAGAGGGGTTTAGGTTTTTTTCCTTTGTTGTTTTCTCATATCCTGTTTTCTTTGGTTTTTCAAAAGCTGGATAAACCTTTATATTTTATATTTTAGAAACAAAGTGGTTAAACACTTCTGTCTGAAATGATGTCTTTCTAAAAGCAGTTCTGTATAGTAGATAGTAAGAACTATTATGCTAGTAGCCCTCTTATGGTATTTGAGTTTCAGAATAAAATAGTAACCAAATACTTGATGAGCATAAGGATTATGGATCTTGAGGGACATATATGTTTCGTGTCTGAAAAACATTGGCTTTTTTATAAGAGTGCCTTTTATAGTTAGGGAGCTAGAGCTTGTGAACTTTAATTAGTATTCTATTAAGTTTTTTCAGAAGCTTATGACAATTTCTTGCACTTAAATAATATTTTAACACTAGAGTTGAACATTAAGGAACAATATATTTTAAATACATGAATAGTCTTCCAGTATGCAAAATCCCCCATTTTGTTTCCCTTGCTAGGATTCCTTTTGATTACAGATGGCCTGTGTGATAGTTGCTATAGAAACCAGACCATTTTACTTCAATCTCTCCCTGTTGCTATGGTGTGCAGAGAGCTGCTATATGTAAAGTGTCACTTAAATTTTTTGTGATACTCCATGTAATAGTTAACTTGGAATCAATATTCTCTAATGGCAGATAGAGTAATGTGACACGCTAATTAATGCTTTCTACCGTCAACTGCTGGATACAACAGTTAGGCAGAGATTAGTTGCAAAGTTGGTTTAATGAATTCTGCAGATACAGCTTGCTTTAAATGCTTAATATTACAAGAAAATAACTGTCAGGTTAGGCAGAATTGTTCTTGCCACAACACACTCCCTAACTGAGGACGAGTGTATACAAGGTGCCCAGAACCTCTGAAGGCAGAGACCTCTGGTCTCCAGGGAGCCCTGGCACAGCTGCTACGCCAGCCCAGGAGGCTGGTTTTGCAGTCTGCAGTTGCTAGTTGCGGCTGTAGAATTCCAGTGGCTCCTGAAGGCACCAACAGTTGAGACCACTGAGTGTGAATAAGCTGGAGCGCAGCTGTCCTGACCTCTAACCTTCATCCTTCTGCCAGCCTGAAATATAACCAGTGTGGGGTCGTGTGTAACACTAGTAATGCTTCCATGTTGCAGTTTTCCTTGCTGGATTTGGCACCGAAAAATAATAATAATGATAATAAAACCAACGAAACACCAGATTTCAAAAATGAAGTTTTCAGGAAATACTCTAAGGATGGCATGAACGAGTCCTTGGTGAAGATGGTGATCTTGTGATTATTCTGAGATGAGGGCCAGATTTTTTGCATGCAGAATAGTTGTATCCAGAACAAAAGCCTCATCTGAAGCAGGTTAGTGATGATATCTGCATCCCATGGGAAATGTTCAGTCATTAGTTGCCTGCCATCTGACTTAGTTTAGTAGTATCACCTACTTGATATATTTTGCTCACACCCCACAATGGACATGCCAGTGAAGCATAAAAATAACAAAGCTTGCCCTGTGTCTGAGGCATCAGGAGGAGTCTGTGCTGCAGGAGTGTGGTGGCTCTTTGCCTCCCTTCTGGGGTGAACCAGCCCCTGGGGGGGTCTGTGCCGTGTGGGGGTCAGGCACTGGGCTGCAGCCATTGCAGTGGGCTGGCACAGCATATCAGTCAGCAGCACTGGTGTGCTCTGCCGCCGCACCTTCTGTGCAAGTAGAGTATCATGCACATTTTATTTGTTCCCAAGTTTTGCCACCCCAGAGAGGCTCCAAAATCCTTGTTCCACTTTCCCTGCACTGTTTCAGTAATAAATTGCAAGGAGTGTTTAGATGATGTTAGTTACGCCCTGAAGCTCCATCAACCACCCACTCTGCGGTTCTGTCTCTAAGATGGGAAAATGGTCCCATCAGGGTGCCTCCGTACATGGCTCTGGTAGAGCTGTTTCACGGGAGAGACTTTTGAGTCATGAAGCGGAACTCGTTTTGAGACAGGAAAACTTAATGTTAGTCCCTTTTCAGATGTGAAATGTTCTTTAATATTATTTAACTGCCAGTAAAGAGGAATAATGAGAAATTCTTTGTTCTGTTATGAGGGGTTCTGGGGAAGTTATGCGTGCCCTTTGGAACTGCAACAAGATAAATCTTTGCAAACATCTGGACCCCTCTGCCATTTTATGTGTTATGCACTATTTCTATGTTGGTGTAACTCCACTGATTGTGATTAAGTGTTCAGATTTAAGCCTGGTATAAGTTAAATGCCTAGCTAGCTAATTGCCTCATAGCTCATACTTCATCTTGTTTTAAATTTTTTCAAGGCATTTGCATAATAAATATATGGCGTTAAATGCAGTGAATTATTTCTTAATCTGATTTGCAGTGCTGAAGTTGAGTAGCACATCTGTATATTACCTACCATCTGAGCAGCTGAACTAGGAGATAGTCATGGCGCTTACGCTTTCCACTGTTTTTTTAAAATCACTTTTCTTTCTGTTTGTTCTTGTGACTGAGCTTAAAATGAAATACTTGAATCTTCTGGCTTAGGTCTCCTGCCTTTGTGTAGAAAAAAATAACAATTGTTTGCACCTTGAAGAAACATTGAATCACAAAGCTGTAAGTGCAAAGCACTATTTTTTGAGAGAGGGAGATGTTTATCATATTGTAGGAACTGGCTTCTAAATTGTATCCTTTCCAACACACACGTATACAAATGGTACTCACAGGGTTTATATTTCATACACATGCTTTGCTGTGAGAACAGAAACCTTCTGTCACACTCTCTATGGATTATGGGTTTGGACCCTGTCATACTCTAATAATATGGATTTTCGCAGTTGTAATACTTTATTAATACATAAAAAGAAGAGGATAAATGCCATTAAAGAGCCAATACTGTATTGCAGACCCTCTAATAGCAAAGTAGATGCACATTTCAGCATAATTCTTCATATTAAACAATACATTCTTGCTTAAATGGTCTGCTTAATTAAAAATTAAATCACCCAAGACACTACAGCATTGAGAAAAGCTGTCTGAAGCTGTTGCTGTAATAGTAAAAATTGAAGTGGAGGGTAAAATATGTTTTTGTTCTATCTCATTCCTTCTTTTTGTTGTTACCACTGTACATGAACTACTGAAAGTGGAAGACCACAAAGCTAGATAATTGAGCCTAGTCAGCCGAGACGCATTGAGAATCTGACATCTGGAAACATCAGGGTATATTAATTTTTTCATTTTAAGTGGTTGCATTTTGAAGGACACTGTTAAGACTGCTGTGCTGTGCTTATGCTTTGGGCTGTTTCCAAAATCATGCTTTGTCTTAAAATTTTTGCCCATGTGGATGGTATTGAAGGGATGCAGACAGATTCATGAACACATAGGAACAGAATTTTTTTATTATTTTTATTTTTTAATTATGTGATGGACTATGCACCCCTGTGGTCCTCTCAACAAAATGCTGGCTATAAAGGTTTAGAGCACAGCAGACTTGGTTTTCTTTTTTTTTTCTTTTCATTTTTTTGGGGGGTGGGGAGGGGGGGGAGGGGGCAGGGGGGATGGTGGGGAGGAAGTTTGAAATGAGGCCATGCTTATTTGGTATCATATAAAATGTAATCCAGAGATTGTTCCTAAAACTTTAAGACTTCATTTTCAAGACCAGATTGACTTGCTTCTTAGTGTCACTGGTGTCTAAGGAAAACAGAAAAATGATAGTAACCACTAGAAGTCACAGTTCTTTATCAAGTCACATGTAGTGTGTCCTTGAGCAGGAAATGTTACTTGCACCATGGTGGCATAAATAAATTTCAGTTATTGACAAGAATGCATTTGACTACATTATTTCAGGCATGTCGTGATAATTTCGAGTATAGTTTTAGTTTTTGTAGTTATTTAGCAACTGGACAATTTCCAATTACAGATGAAGTATTTTTCATTTATTTCTTATAGGTTGAGCCTGTTTGTACTGTTTTGGTTCTTAAGTGACTTGTAGAATGGCCTACACAATAACAAAATATTCATTAAAAGTTTTGTTAAAAGCACAGTTGTTATAGTTTATGTGCAAGACTACTTCCTACAGAGATTTACTTTATAGCCCAAAGGCGGCTGCTCCATTTCTGTCTTTCTAGCTCTCTTAAGCCCTCTTCAGCAAAAGTGAGACATCTCTGGCTTCTTTAGTTGTGATGAGCTGTACTTACTTGTAAAAACCCTGGGAATGAATATTGCCGTAAAGTTGTAGGACTGCAGGATGTCGCTATAGGGTACGAAGAGGCACAGGAGGTTGTTGGTGCCATTTCAGGGAGAGACATCTAGTGTCTGGTTGCAAATTAGCATGGAAAGAGCCTGCTTTTTTTTTTTCTTTTTTTCCCCCTCCTTAAAAAAAAGTGGGACTCAAAATAGCACCTTCAGAGCAAAACCACAAAATCAGGCCTGTGTGGTTTGTGGGTTTTAGGTTTTAGGTCAGTTTTTACCGTAGGCAAAATATCACTAGTGATGCAGGAATCTTCTTTTCTTTTTAAGAGACATTTGATGCTTGATGATTAGCCAAGTGAGTGCTTTGTGATTAGCCATGGAGGCAGTTTTCTTTTACATTTGTTTCAGCAGAAAAATAGACATGGCATGGTTATTGCATATACTTGTATTTCTAGAAGGGAGAATTTCTCTGCTGAAGAGTTGAGTCAAAGTGGAATAAAGCTGCTCCTGAAATTAAATGTTTATTGCCTCTTTGCTGAAAATGGTTGTAGATCTAAATCCATCATTTTTTTCCTGAGTGTGGAATTGACTTTAATGGCTCAGCATGCTGTGAATATTAACTAAACAGCTTTTGTATCCGTTTGTTGACTAATGTGTTTTATGTATCATTAGCAATAGAGTTCTGGTTGATTTTACTAATACCTTTCTTTTGACCTCGCACTTTTTTTCTCCGCCTTTGTGATACTTCTAAAAATTACATTGCAATCTCTTTGGAATGTATGCTTTGCTCTGTTTGAGTTCTTTGAAGTACTTCACACAATTGGGAGCAATGAAAGTTATCAGATATTACAAATAATACATAAACTCACATTCCAGATGCTGAAAAGTAGACAAGATTAAGATAATAAGATTTTTTTAAAGGAAAGAAATAAAAAATATGCGTATAGCTTTAAAAAAAAAAAAAAAAAGGAAAAGCAAAATATCCTTACTTATTTTCTTCTAGAATTCAGGAGACACTCTGGACTAACTTTAGCATTCCCACCATTGCTCAGCTTTTACAATTTTTGTGTAAGATATAACACACAGATCTAAATTACAAAACAAACCTGCAGGAAGCAAAACTTGCTTCACTATATTTTAACAAAAATGATGAGTATACTGTTGAGATTCCTAGCATCAATTAAATCTACACGATTTGCTGGAGCACAATATAAATTCAAACAGTAAGTGCATAAACACGTTTGACAACTAATTTCTTCATTCAAGAGAAAGCTGCCTCCTCCTTTGTTTGATGCTGAAACCATTCTGTGCCTATTGTGTGTGTGGCAGCAGCTGTATAAAATGAGTTCCTATACTGTGAATATAGTTAATTGCAGCAGCTATCATTTCCCTTGGTGGAAAAAAACACCCATGCCATCTGAAGGGGAAAGGAGAAAAGGAAAAAATGCTTCAGGAGTGGAATTGTTATTGTGGCTTTGTTTTCTCTATTCTTTGTCAAGGTAGTTGGGTACTGAAAAGATAAGCCTGTCAGTGAGTTTGAAAGTTGCTGCAGTGCCAGAAGGTTGCTATCCTTACAATGAATGCAATGCCAACAATGTGACATCTGTGAACAGTGTAGCAGATACCCATCTCCATGAGTCATTGATGGCGAGGAATGTTCTTGGTTATTCTAAGATGTAGGGCTGTGTTGAGAAATGTCTTTCTCATGAGCTGAATCTCTCTCTGCAGCGTGGACCTGTTTGCCACTTTGTTAACACTGTCGCTTCTATCTTTAATTCTGCTGAGGGAAGAGACAACTTAGTGTGTCTGAGGCACATCCTCCTTCACCTACCCTGCAAAGGTGTCAAGCTGCTCAAAACATGAAAGATGTGTTGGACTCTTCCTGTCTCCCATTTACCCTGCTTGCTTCCCTGAAGATCAGGGAGTATACTAAAATATAGAGTTTAGCCTCTAACGTGGTTTTCCTTTATTCTGTTTGGCATTTGCTGCCTATAAAAATAATTATGAGAACAAGTAGATATGTAAAACATAACAATTTTTATGTTGCTTATTAGTAGTCCCTTTAGGAACCACAGCTGTGTTTCAAAGGACAGATAGCTGTAAATTCAGAACCAGTTTCAATCACTGGTATAAAAATACAAGGTTTTAAAATGTTTTATTAATTTCTCTTCTCAATAGTGTTTTGTTTAGTGTCTGATTTCTCAAAAATAATCTCACTAACTTCCTGAGTACTGGTGGAACATTATGGACAAGCTGGAGAGCCTTGCTAAGCATAAGATGTGCAAACTTTCTGGTGTCTGTGATTCTGGACAAAGAGAATTTGGGACAAATCCTTCTGAATACTTTCATTCTGTGGTTGAAACCAAGTTGGTACTTGTCCAGGACTAAGCATTTGGTGTATGATAGTGGTGCTTAGCCTGTTACCAAGTGTCAAGACTTAGTATACCAGATGCTATGCAGGAACACACCTACAATTGATCTGAATCCAGCTGCAGTCTTTGTTAAGATAATTTACTCCCTCTATCATAGCCAAAGCAATATGTAGATATAGTCTAAATCAACCATTTTGTAGTGAGGCAAACTACTTTGAATCCTCTGTGGAAAAGCAATGAGGGTATAAAATCGGACATGAAAAGTTATTTTTGTATTTTAGTCCTACCTTGCATTTAATCCTGTTTCCAGAAAGTTTTAACTATTGCATGCAGTTAGGTGATACCTAACTTTTGCCCTCTGCAGTATTTGAAGGAAATTCTGGCAAGACTTAACTATGACAATCATCTCTCTTGTAAGAGGAAAAGTCCTGAAAAGAATGAATAATGTCAAGGGATGGGAGAAAGCAAGATTTATGTAACTGCTTGTAGTGACCTGGTAAATCTGTGATGAAAGGAGCAAAAATACTGTATTGCTTTTAAAAAGAGCTATAGCATACATTTACGGAAGAGATTGTCCTCAAACAAGGATAGACACTCCTGAATTAGCAGCAGCATTTTTTATGCATTGTGAAGAGTAGGTGAGAGACTGAAGGGGATAGCAGAACATCTTTTTGCATAAAGATTTGTTCTCTTTTGACTTTCATGAAGCTGAGATTGAAATACCAGGTCTGCATTCTCAGCGCTTACTCGGTACTTACGTATGCCATAGTAGTGTGAAAGGCCATTTTTTAACAATTCTTGACTAAACTCATCGGTGGTGGTATTAAATAGGTTGACGTTCTTGGGCCACCCCAAGCCTTCTTCCAGGCATAATTAAAGTGAGGTAAACTGAGCCATCTGCTCCAGGAGCAGCTCCCAGTTCTGGAGCTCCTCCTGCAGACTTCAGCAGTGCCTGGGACTGTGCTGGGCAGCACGTGGTCGGCAGGAGATGTCTCCCATCCCCAGCTCTCCTGTCACCCCGGCGGCTGCCTCCCATCCGGGCTGGACTGCTGGAGGATGGGGGAAGGGGCCTATGTTTGCTCATCTGTGAGTGATGCTGATGCCGATTCCCAGCCTTTCCCTGGGGAGGAGGCGGTGGGCAGCGGGAAAGCGTTGGGCTGGCTGCCAGCAGGGCCCTGCAGGGTATTAAGCTACATTATAAATTAGTAAAGTTGGTGAAAGGGAGTTGAAGTTCTGGTTTTGAAACAATGTTTTTGTTTGCAAGGCTGACTTTAAAAATAGAAAAAATAAGTAGTTTAAGAATACAAAACCTAAACATTTCAGTATAGATCAAATTAAAGATATGGGGTTGTTAATGTTACATTTTCTGAATGGCGCATGTCTGTGTGAACAATCTGATTTTTTCTTTTTACTGGAAGCCAATTTGCTTTCTTAATCTGTAACAGTCCAAATATGATTTTCTTGCACGGTATCTTTTGACTTCTGTCATCTCCTTAGTTATTTGCTCTCATTCCTTGTCATAATGGAGCTGCTATTTTTCTCTTATGTTAGTCATCACTTCATGTCTAGTGTTATTCTCATTTCAGGGTTCCAAGTGGCATCTACAAGGGAATGTAAAAGTAATTAACAGAACATAGCACTACAGTTTGGTTTCTATATCAAACTTTTATTTGCAACTGGTAACACTTTTTGACTTAATTATGCCTCTAGGAGAAAGAAAATGTATAGCTGCGACATGCTGAATTTCACAAGTGTGTTGTAATTGTTATCATATATACATTACACAGCTATGAAACCTAGAGTCCCTGTTATGCTACTCATCCTTCATTCCAGTCTGTTTGAATTTCTGATCACTCTGTTAGCAAAACAATATACCATCCAAACAGAGAAGCCAAGATTAGTCAGACTTAAGTTTTATCATGTATGCAGGCTGTCTCTGGAGGCAAGGGCTTCCTGACACCACATCAGGTTTCAGGCAAAGGAGGACTGTGAGGTTTAAAATGTTTTCATTTCCAGTGAAATGCTTTGGTGCCATCTGAATTCTTCCAGGCAACAAGTAGCTGGAGGAAGTAGAATTTTCATTACTTAATACCCCAGGGATGTCTTATTCAAGTTCACGAGACATGCCATCTGGAAATTCTTGTTCATTCACATGCTGCAGCCTTATTTGGACACTGAAGAGCTCCAAGGTGCTTGATTTGAGTTGCTTTGGAAGTCCCCCCCAAAAAATGGGGAGAAATATTTGAAAGTAGTTATTAAAAATGAATAAATAATGAAAAAACCTGTTTCCATCTGAGTTGCTCAGGTTGCCCTGCTCCACTATGAAGCTAGTCCAAACCTTGCTGCTGTGTACTGCTACGCTCCAAGTACTGCCTCTTTTCCTTCTGCTTTTTACTCAGTTGTCCCTTAAAATTCCTTATAGGTCTCTGGCAGCAAGGTATCCTCTATCCCTCTTTTTTCTCCCATCCCTCAAACCTTTATTTACCAGAGGCTCCAGTGGGATCCATGGAGACTGTAGGAACATTGCCGACGCCAGACAAGCATACTCGGCACAACAATTGTGACGTTTTCATGGCATCCATGTAGCTGGCTTGGTTTTCATTGCATATGTTTGCAGGGATGCAAGCTTAGGGTTTCCTGGATCAATTGGGTTTTGTTTGCAAAATGCAAACTTGGGAGAAGTCTTTGATCTGGCACAGCCTGACATGTGGCAGAGCTGTACCCTGTGGTCGGATGTCTCTCTTTGCCTCCTACCCCACAACGCCAGCCTTGGATGGCTCCTGGGCCTTCATGGTCTGGGATATGGCAGCTGCCCATGGAGCCAGGGGTCAGGAAACCTGCATTCCCATGGAGACCAGCAAAGCCCAGAGGATGCTGCAAAACTGGTAGTAACATGGTTTGTATCATTTACTGTTGCATAATGCAGACACCCATTTTGGGTCTTGGGTCAGGTTACAGAAAATGTTTTTGAATGACTTTAATGAAGTATGATGAAATTTTAATAATAAAACAGGATTTATTTTACTATGTAAAAATATATTCACATCTCTTTCACCTTAGTTTCTAAGGCTTTCTGTCTGAAAATTGAGGCCCTTTGTGACTTCTGTGTAATGGTGGCGATTTTTATCCCACAGTGTTTCCTACAGAATCTACAGTTTCTTTTTACTTGGCTACTTACTTAAGCAAATCTGTAAGAAATTAATATTTAGTGAGATTCTCCCCTTCAGTCAAATACTATGAAAACTGTCAAATGAGCCCAGTACATAGAGGGAGAAGTAAGTTTTATGTTATTAGGAAACCAGACTTCAAGGCTATTATTTGCTTACTTCTGTTTCGTTGGAAATAGTGAAATATTGCCCATCATCTGCAGAAAATCCACTTCATAATGTACCAACTGCATTTACTGTACTAGATTGTTTATTTTCCTGGAAAAAGTTTGTGTTAAATGAGCTGTGGTACATACTAAAAAAAAAAAAAAAAAAGTTGGTGTTTTTTTTTAATTTAAATAAGAAAGAAATATTAGGGAATTTTACTGAGTGGTCTGAATCTCTTCAGAAATGTATTTTGTGTTGCATTTGAATTCCTTATGTTATGGTTTGCTTTTCAGTAACAGCACAGTTCAGTAGAAATATACTAGAGAGCTGTTTTCCAAGAGTCCAACAAGTTTGGTAATTATACTTGAAGAAGGCTTTGGAAGATACTGAAACTACTGTAAAAGGAATGTTTTGTTGTCCTTTTTTTTTTTTTAATACTGTCGTAGCTTACGTTTACTTTTTCATAGCAGCACATTCTTAAAACTTTCCAGCGTCTTAATAGCTATAAAAGCTTGACAAAACAATTGTAAAGCGCCATGTAATTGTCTTTTGAATGCATTTCTTCTTTAGCTAGTAATAAGGAAAGACTTCAAAAAATAGGCTTCTTTTCAATAAAAAATAAACTGGTTATGCCCTTGCTTATTATTTAAAATGCCGAAGTAGTAGAGAACAACTTTCCTATAGTTTTTTAGATGCCAAGCATTAAGGAGTATAAGAAATGGAGACTGTAAATTCTTTCTTTAAGTAGCAAGACTGCTGCAAGTTAAGTTTGGGCAAAATTCCATGGTATTTTACATTTTAGTGTTTGTAGAATCACAGAATGGTTGAGGTAGGAAGGCACCGCTGGAGATCATTGAGGCCGGCCCCCTGCTCAGCACAGGCTCTGCTAGAGCTGGTTGCTCAGGCCTGTGTTCAGGAGGGTTTTGAATATATCCAAGGATGGAGATTGCATGGTCTCTCTGGGCATCCAGCTTTACCACTCTCGCTATAAAAAATAGTTTTCTTAAATTTAATTGGAATTGTCTGTATTTCAGTTGTGCCTGTTGCCTTTTGTCCTGTCAGGGGCCACCACTGAGTAGTCTGGCTCTTTACGACTTACTTCCTTTTGGGTATGTATACATACAGATAAGATCTCCCTGAACCTTCTCTTCTCCAGGCTGAACATTACCAGCTTTCCGTCTCTCCTTTCATGCCAGATGCACCAAACCCTTCATCACCTTCATGGCCCTTGGCTGGACTCACTCCAGTATATCCGTATCTGTCTCTATGAGGTTGTGGTTTTCTGGGGAAGAAGATTTTCTGTGAAGAATAAGATTTGTAAGATTTTGCCCTGTTGGAAATGTGTGGCAAGCTCTCCTCCGCTTAGAGGTGCCATGAGTGACTGGTTTGGAGCCCTCCTGAGATCCAGGGAACCAGCCTGAGCCCCCACTGCGGACATCATTGTAAGCTGCTTCCAAGTGACTTGTCAGCAGACTCCTGCTTTTTGGGGGGTTGAAAATCAAAGGTAGCCAGCTGTGAGAGTACCCTTCTCTCTTCTGTCACATTCTCCAGAAACTCAACAGCTCAAATATGCTTAGCAGGTGGCTTGTCTTTTGTTCCTCCATGTCCAACCCCTCTTCCCCCCCTGCAATATCCTTTGGACAAAGACTTGAAGCAGTTTTAGGTTAAAAACTTAACAGTTGGAGCGGAGGTCGAGGTAGGACTCAAACTCAGTGTGGTTCTGGCTGTTTATTTTAACCTCTCCTGTGACACAGAAGCTAATAGATTTTATAGCCGCATCACGGTGATCAGCGGTTTACAGACATGTTAAATGACACACGTCTAGGAATGGGAGTGGATGCTACTGGGCAAAAATACATTCCACATCTACTGCGTGTAACTGGTAACTTTCCAAATGGGCAGTGCACATTGCTTTGGAATGACTTGTTCTTGGTCTGGTTTGTTCTGTTTTCTTTCCTCCTCATTTTGAGTGGGACGTTTTCTGTTGACTTTCACTTAAAAGAAAATGCAAACTAAATCATGTCGATACTCAGCATTAGCTCTTTCCCTTTTACTGTAAAGAACATGAGCAAACCCAGGCATTTAGTATCTGCAGTGGCTGGCTCCCCTTTGATGCTCACACTCCTCCTTCTCTCCAGGCTCCCTCCCTTGACAATGTGATGCTGTAGCCCCAGTGGCTTTTAAAGAGCTTGAGCTGGGTACAACAAGAGCTTACCATTAGCACACCCACTTAATACAGTAAGTTGGTGAGTCAAAAGCCCTTGATTGTGGAGTTCACCATACTTCTATATTGGAGCTAGCTGGATTTGTCCCATGAAACATCGAGCCAGGATCCTCCTGTCTTTGTGCACTCTTTGGGCACCTCGTGCTCCTGGTCCATGCTTTTTTTTGGAAGAGGGAGATACTAACATTGGGAGTAGACTTTTATTAAGTGATGGCTTAGTAGTTCTGTGGGGACTGTGGGAAAGGAAAGCACTTCCAAACTCCTTTCTTTAACATGTCGTATGAGTCAGATGGGGTTTGCTCTGCAGTATATTTACAGAGAGTTTGTGAATCAACTAATGTAGTGTATTTCATGTCACTATTACCTGCAATGCAGGTATCACTAATCCCAGTACATTGGATGTAGAAGTTTATATATAGTAGACAGCTTGAAATTTAACTAGAAGCCTGATTCAACAAGCAGATGTGCTGAAATAAAGAGGGAAAAAATAAGAACTAGCAAGAAAACGTTAAGGACAAGGAAGTACTACAAGAAAAGGGCTAAAAGACTGTCTGTCTTTTTAAAGTATTTGCTAGAATTAAACCATATGGAGGGTTTGACTGTGCTGATTTGAAAGGAAGAAAAGCAGCTTTTATGGCAAGAAACATAAGGAGTACTGTGTCCTCTGTAGTCAAAAGATAGCATCACTATGCCTGGTGTCAAGTCAGAAAATAGTGTAGTTGTTCATAGGTATTCTTTTCTAAACTTAAAATGTATATTCAGTATTTTTATTGTTGACCAGTGCAGTAATTACTCCATGTGATTTCAAGAACATTTGCTAAAAATATTTTACCTTCAGCATTTTAAGCATTGTAATAAATAGGTGAAGCAGTTTAATAATATTTACAGATAATTTCATAAAATAGGTTTCTGATTACTGACTTTTTATTAGTTTACACTTTTTTATTTTCTGTGGCATTTTTTAATAAGCCCTTTTATATTCAAATAGAAAGATGCAAAGTCTTAAGTCTCAAATTAGTTACTGGTAATTGTTCTTTGGCCAACTTTGCCACCTAGCGGCTATAATTAAACAGAACAGTTCATTTTCTTGTTTTGTTTTTTTTTTTAAGAAGTAACGTAGCACAGTACTGCTGTATTTTTTCCTTTGCATAGAATATTCTAAGATTTTTCTTAGCATAATTTTCAGATGCAACTGAAACCATTCTTAATATGCTTATGAAAATAAGCGCTTTATCTTCTCATGTTTAAAAGCTTAGTAAATGAGTGTCTGCAAGTATTGGAGAGTTTAATACTAGAGAATTATTTTTTTTTAAATAAAGTAGTCTTCTCATAATAGAATCAAATTAAAAACTGTAAGCCCTGTTAAAATCTCTCATGAAAAGATGTAAGTTTAGGCTTCTGATGTTTTTTTTCTCTAATACACTCGCAGCATATGTAAAATAAATCATCCTTCTTCAGATATCACCTTTACAGTGTAGAGAAAGGAGAAACCTGCATCTGCAGTGCTTTTGCTTCTAGTGTGCTTTATAGGCACCCTTGCAGGCTGCTGAGTCCATAGTAGGAGTAATAAAGACTGTATAATTATTGTTTTCTCCCACTTGCTTCTAGTTCTGATGCAGAACCAGATAAAAAAGAAATAAAAATTCATACAGCCCTAAATTGTAATTTTGTATGTTGTAGTGCCGTTATTTTTGTGAAATGCAATAAAATAGAAACTCTGCAACAGCTGTTTGCTCAGTCTTCTGTACCCTGCAATGGCATATATGCTATGAACGACTGCAGTAGACAAGAAATGTGTGAGGCAGTGATGAACCCTAAAACCTCTGGACAATGGTCCAGCTGCTGTCTCCTCTATGGGCTACACCAAGCTACAGGGGAGGCAGCTCCCCAATTTATAATTTATACGTAATCTTTTTTCCCCCCTCTTTTGTTCTTGTTTATTGTATAGAAGCATTACTATTTTTTCCTTCCTCAAATGCTTCAAGCTGACCTTGTTTAATACGTTTTTACTAAATTTAAAGAGAGGTATTGAGGGAAAAATAATTCTTTCAACAGGAAAAAAAACCCATCTCTGTCCATAACATGGGCATTTGAAATCAACAGTGATATTTAATGTTGGAAATGTTATGATCACCATTGCAACAAGTTGTTTTTTAGACACAGGTTATCAATCTCTTTTAGGTTCCAACGGAAAAAATTGCTGTTCTCTGAGCAGTAGAGCTACAAAAGCTTGATTTCTTCTTTTTATATGTCTTTTTTTTTCTTTTATGTATTCCAGTGACAACAGTTCTTTCTAGGCAAGTGACAGCATTAGCTGTGACTGATTCAAAGTTATATATGTGGTGATTTGCCACACATACAGGCACAGTACCGTATAGCTGGCCTGGCAGAGCATGTGGTGCTTTTTTATAATTTAGTATGATTTTGTAATTATTAGAAGTTTGGGTGTCTCTTATCTTATCCATCTTCTAATACTCAATAAGCCTGTAGAAATTAAATGAAGCTTCCACTATTTGATTTGACTGACAGGTGCAGAAACTAATGAGGTGGTGAAAGGGAGGAGGATCTGCTGGGTGAAAGGAAGAATCATACAGTTACATAAAGCTTTGTTCCCTTAGAAACCTCATCTAAAAAGCTACAGGAAAGGCCATCATACATCTCGATCAAAATATGACCTAGAGAGCACTCTGCATATAATAAGAAACTAAAATAGCATGGTCATCTTGTTAGTGTTGTCATAGCATTCAAATTATCAGATTCAATGCAAGCAAATTATTTAACTGTAGGAATGTGTTCAATAAATACCTAAAGTACAGGAGTGAGTAAACATAGGGGCAGTAAAAAAGGGGGAAGTGGAGCAGGCTTTGAAATGAGAAAGAAACAAGTCCTTGACTTTTGAGCTGGGGATTAGGGAGAGGTGCTGATAGTGTCCAAGATGGCATTAGAGATGACCTTCATATTGAAGGAGAAAACAAAGATCATTGGGTGTAGAAGCTGCCAAATGTGCATTGCTAATGAGATTTCTGATAACATCTGTGTATGTGCGATATGATCTGAGCTGGTGGCAGAACATACCTGAGAATTGGAGTTCTCAAGTGGAAACAGTAGGGTTGTAGGCAAATTGGAAGAAAGAGGAGAGAATATGACATAGAAAGATGGTGTGTTCAAATACCTGTGTGGCAGGAAAACCTGAAAAGCAGGCTGCCAATACCGAGGAAGATAGATACAAGTAGAGGATCATGAGAAAAGAAGTTGAAATACAGTTGATGTTTCTGGATAACAAGAGACAGAATTAACTGCAGACAAAGGGAATGATGGGGCATAAAGAACTTCAACAAGCATGTAGACAACATATGTCTGTGAGTGGAAATCCCTTTAAAGAAGACTAGATAGCTTGGATAGCAGATCACATAAAATCTCTTCCTGCGGCAGAGTAGTGATCCATGTAGCACGGTAATCTATCTCTAGCTGTAGTTAAAAATAACGCTGGTTTAGAGAGGGTATAAGAGAGCCTGTCAGCTTTATGAGGTCCCTTATTCTTGTTTTGTGAGAGGGTATATCCCTGACGCTTTGCATTTGTATCACTTTATGTATCTGCTGTCCTGGAATTTGTCCAGTCCTCTTCCTCAGTAATGTCTTTGGTACTCCCAGTGGCAGCAAATGCCAGAATTTCATGCCTGATGCTGTAAGAAGTATTTTATTTTACTTGTTCTACTTGTTTGAAACTCATCTCCTAGAATGTTTAAACTATGACTTGCTGGTTGCGATTCTGTGATGTAGATCTGTATGAGAAAAACTATGGCTAGCTAGGATCATAGCTTGACAGATTCATGCAAACTAAGGTTAAGTGATCGTTTGAGTCAAATTGTTTATCATCTGTCTTTGGAGAGCTTTTAACATGTTGAAAAATGAGCTTGAAAAAATTGCAGTTTATGTTACCTCTCTAGATTAACAGGCACTGTCAGGTTTGCATATGTTGCCTCCTTCAGTATCAACTATAATAATAATAAGGGACCGCTTTATTAAAATATAATTTTTAAATGATTTAACTTATTTTTTTTCAAAAATTAGGTATGCATAGATGATGTAAGCAAGAAGGCTTGAAGTATTGCTAATTAATACATGCTAACTAGCAAAAACAGCATAGTGGCAGATCACTAAGTCAAAAGATGTCAGGTTAAGACGGTTTTGCTCTTTTTCGGTCTACATTGAGAAATAGTTGTCTGCAACTTGAGCAGCTTTATAAGAAAAAATAAATTAAAAATTGAGCAGTACAGCTCTGAAGTAAAGCCAGCGAGCATGAAGCCCTCTTAATGAAAATGAAGACTCCTTACTGCTAATATTCTTTTCCAGAGAAAGACTGGCAGAGAAGAGGACGTTTATAACATTAATAGAAAGTCAACAACATTCATTTCTGGTGGAAGACAGAAAGGTGGGAGCTATAGTTGGCAAAAGCTCATTGTCAATGATTAAATCAGCAAACTGTTATTTAAGAATGTTAACTAAATGCAGAAGCCTTGAGCTAGTATTGTATGGTTTTATATTCCATTTAGTTACTTAGATATTTCCTGGACAATACAGATCAGATATGGGTGATACAGTAGAGTTAGCCATTTGGAATATCACTAAAAAAGCAGTTGACTGAAGAAAACGTCATCGTGCTTTTTCAAGCAGTGGAAGAGTTGGACATCAACAAAAGTAGGTTCTGGAAAAGCATTGGAAGAAACTGAGTACAGCACATGGTCAGTAAAATGTCACATGGAGAAAGACACCACCATTGGAGAGAAGTCATGTTTTTAAGGTTATATCCAGCACTTTCTGAGAGCCAGATTTCTCATACTCTGCGTGTGTGTGTGTTTAATGTATTGCATAATATGTAGCAAATGCTTCATAACAGTTGGACTGTTTCTGAGAATCTCATGTAGTTTTCTACCACTAACTTCATAAGCAAAGTAAGTTTTTGGTTTGGTTTTGATTTGTGAGGAGGAAGGACTACATCACTTTCTCTACACGGCACAAAACCAAGGGATTCAGAAACTAACTTATTCTGCCCAAAAGTGTGAATGTTTTTATCATGATTTCTCTGTCACTGTAGACCCCTTACACAGTTTTGCATTGATGCTTAAAATGCTTTATTTGTAGATAACTGAGTGGCTTGAAATATCTCAAATGAGTTTCCCTGAAGGGCTGCGTGGAAAGTGTTAAATGGTACCGAGTAAATTAATCTGTTTAACAACTGACTAATATGCCAAAAACTATTAGCTAAAAATAATACGTTATTTCATAAATGCTGACTCAGATAAACTACTAAGAAATGGGGCTGAAAAGCTTTAGAAGAAGTAATACAGGTAAAAGCAAATTAAAACATTTTGATGTAGATTTAGGAATTCATTCAAGTACTTAAAATGAAGTTGTTATGATGCAACTGAGAAAATCAGACCTAAATATTTGTGTGTATAGATTTTAGGAGGATAGGCCTTTCTGAGGGACAGAAGTTTACACTGAGTATCCACACCACTAAGCCAACATCCTAGAAAAACAGCTCTTAATAATCTTTGAAGGGTTACCGTGACTGTGGAAGGTTTTTGAGGACTGGAAGAAAGCAAATATAACCACAGTCTTAATGAAGGGTGAGAAGGAGGATCTGAGGAACTACAGGCTGGTCAGCCGTACCTTGATCCCTGTGAAGGTGATACAGCAAATCTTCTTGGAAACCATTATTAAACAATACGAAGGACAAGTAGATGACTGGGAGTAGTCAGCATAGATTGACAAAGGGCAGATCAGGTTTGACCTGCTTGACAGCCCTTTACAATGAGCTGATGGGCTTAGAAGACAAGGGGAGAAGAGTGGATGCTGTTTGTCTTGCCTCTGGCAAGATTTTCCACGCGGTTTCCCAGGACATCAGAGACAAAATGGTGGACTAGATAAATCCAGACATAGATGAAATAAGTGGATAGTGAAGTGGACTGAAATCTGTCAGACCTGCGAGGCTCGAAATGTTGTGTTCAGCAGCACGAAGCCAGCCCAGCAGGAGGCCAGTCACTAATTTTGTGCCTCCAGATGTCCTGGAGACAATACAGTTTAACCTCTGTATTAATGGTCTGGATGATTGAGTCGAGTGTACCCTCAGCAAGTTTGCAGATGCTACAAAACTGGGAGAAGTGGGTGATACATCAGAGAGTTGTGCTGCCATCCAGGTGGACCTCAACAGGCTGGAGAAACGGTCTGACAGGAACCTCATGAAGTTCAATGAAGGAAAGTGCAAAGCTGTGCACCTAGGAAAAAATAACCCCATGCACCAATATAAACCAGGGCTGATTGGCTGGAAAGCAGCTTTGTAGTAAAGGTGCTGGGAGTCCTGGTGGACTGCAAGTGAACATGAGCCAGCAATGTGTCCTTGCAGCAGAGGCCGACAGCTTCCTGGGCTGTGTTAGGAAGAGTGCTGCCAGCAGGTCAAGAGAGGTGCTCCTTGCTGTCTGCTCAGCTCTAGTGAGACACATCAGGACTGCTTGGTCCAGTTCTGGGCTCCTTAGGACAAGAGAGACGTGGACATTCTAGAGTGAGTCCAGCCAAGGGCCACAAACTTGATGAAGGGCCTGGAGCATGTGTCATATGATGACAGGCAGAGAGGGCTGGCTGGGGATGTTCAGCTCGAGCAGGACAGGCTCAGGAGGATCTTCTCCATATGTATAAATACCTGAATGGAAGGAGTGAAGAAGGTGGAGCTAGATTCTTCTCAGTGGTGTCCCATGCAGGGCAAGAGGCAATGGGCACGGACTGAAATATAGGCAATTCCAATTAAACATAAGAAAAAGCTTTTCTCTATGGGGACAGTCGAGCACTTTTAACAGGTTGCCCAGAGGGGTTATGGAGTCTCCATCTTTGGAGATAATTTGAAACCCTCCTGGACATGGCCCTGAGCAGGGGATTGGACTCAGTCTCCAGTGGTGCCTTCCTGCTTCAACCATTCTGTGATTCTGTGGATAAATTGAAGTAATTTAATGGAACTTATCTGTAAAGGGTCCTGAAGGTAGCATAGGGTGGACAGTCATTTTTCTGTGACTTGCTTTGAGGGCGGGTTGTGTCTTGTGTTTTTTTCATCCAGAAAAAGGGTTCAGTATGGTTTTGTTCTGTTATTTGTCTCATTTGGAATGGATGCAATGCCATTTGAGGTAGTTGGGCAGCTGTGCCTTGAGCTTGCTGGCATTGAACACTTCAGGTCCATCTCATTAGCTCTGGGTAGTCACTTCATCAGATTATGGAAGGTCTGGCCACAAGCTTTGAGTGACTGCGAGCTGGCAGAGGCTTTACTCAGATAGTGCTGGTTAGCTGAGGAAGCCAATCAAAGTAAATGATAACAATTTTCTGACAGCCTCTTCTTTTTTTTTCCCCTACCACCTTTCAGTTTATATAACCTGTCAAATGAAGCACTTGAGGGGAATACAAATAGCTGTATCACTCATTTACCCTCTAAGGGTTCATTCCTACTCAGCCTTTCATGCCAGCCTGTTCATTTAATTTCAGATACAAACTTTTGTCCTTTCTTCCATGCTGTTGCAATATTGGAGAAGCTGCCTCTCTATATTTCAAAATCAATCTCACTGATTACTTCAAAACACTTATAAAGTTTCTCATTTATTGTACCTGTTGATATATTTGTCAGCACTATCAGTGTTTCTTCCTGCTCCCCAAGTGTCTGTAGTAATCTTTTGAATATTGTTTTATGTGTATCTAATAAGCTCATTTTTTAAAGGTGCTATAATTTCGCCCTGTGTGCAAAAATAAAATTACTCACAGAGAACCTTAACCTTGGTATTGTCTTAATAATAATGGATAACTAAAAGTTTATTTCAACAATGTATCGCAAGAAATACAAAATTAGAAGAATTGCTGTGTTCATAGAGCTATTTTTTTCAGTGGTAGAGGATGGAAAAAATGTCTTTCACTGGCTTGGTAGTATTCTGTCTTTTAGTGAGGTTTTCTGATTTTTAGTTATTCTTGGGTTAGGTGCCCTGTTACACCCTCAATTTAAGGTAGCATGGAAATGTTTTTATTAGAGTGACAAAGTAAAGAGGGGGTTTTGGTTGCAGATTTGCCAAGAATCATTAGATTTGATGTTGCAGTTTGCCTAAAGACTAAGGCTACCCAGAAAGTACAGGAGGGATAGTGATAAAATTTGCTGCCTGAATAGTCGTCATTGTTTCTTTAAATGCAATAAGCAGTGCGAGACACCAGAAATGTGGTAATAAGAATGAGGAAGATAAAAGAAAGTAAAATCCCGTGTGTGTGCTAAAGAAAATTTAACAGGAGGTGTAAATGGTCTGATTCTGTATTTGCTGCATTGTCTTATGGGGACTGTAAATAAAGTCATATTTACTGAACATAAAATTTTACTGGATTTCAGTTACAGATGAGTTTGACTTGGAGATACTTGTGTCCCTTCCATCCCCAGAATAGTCACCTCTCCCCCACCCCTTCATAAAAAGCAACTTAGTCACATTGGAAAAAACATGGCTTTGGTAATTAAGTATGGTCATGGCCAAGTACTTTAGTAATTTGGGAGTAGGAGGGGAGAGAGACAACCAGGGTCTTCCTGCCTATGTTGAAAGGAGAGATTTTATGGTTGGATTATGAAATCTTTGTGAGAGTAGATGCACACTAATTAGAGTAACGGTTGTGATACTGGTTTTATAAGGGATGCTCATGGTTGCTATGGGTCTTGATGAGTTTTAGGAAGAGTTAAAAATACAGATGCATTTATCTTCTTAAGAAGCAATTGAAACTTCTAAAATTAATTGCTGTTTTTTCATATGGTTTGCCTTACCAGTGCAAGAAACACTTACATGAAACCAGAATTATTGGTGATTTCTAAATAAATTTCACAAATCTTTAAAAGAAGTTAGATGTATGACGTATAACTGAAGCATGACTTCCATACTGGTGTTAGTTTATGCATGGATCTTCCCCAGGGGTAAAAAGTAGTCATTGTAAGGAAAGAATATAAAGAACTGATAGTTTTGTGTGTATGTATGTATGTATGCAACTGCTGTATTACTCTTCCTACCTTTGTTTGATTAGCTGTTTTGATGAAGTGATTCTCTTTTATGGTAATGTTCAATATGTCCTGACTTCCAAATGCTTTTTTCTTCCCACTATTTAGCATTACTACTATATATATATTAATGGTTTTGTTAGAATAACTTTGAACAGTTCTGATCTGAAGAGGTGAATGTTCTGCATTGTTTGCTTGTCCAGCATATTGCTTTTGGACAGTGAAATTGTTACAAGGACACTTCTTTATGTGTTGCTGTGAAATACCAACTTCTGTCCTTCTGCTAAAGATAGATCATTACTTATCTGACTTTATGGTAGGAGGTAAAATAAAGCTAACTTATATTTAGGTGTATGGATTAGGTCCTTACGTGCACAATTTCCTGTTTTTAATTATATTAACAGTTGTATTTTTTTAAGATGCTGAGAGCATCTGCAGGTCCAGCTGATATGAGTTATCAGCAATACGTCTTCACTAACAATTATGGCTTTACACCAAAATTACGTTTGACTTAAAAAGACCGGTCAACTCACTGGTGTCCATAGGAACTGCTGGTTGTTAGATGGTCTGGGGGAAAAAAAAAAACAAAAAACCAAACCCATGAAAAAAACCCTCCAAACTGGTCAAGCTAGTGATACTTGAATGGCTAAATATGCATTTTGGTCCCCAAAGACACATAGTCGCTTAACACCGCTATTTATTTATTTATTTATAAGGAGGAGATTACATGTGAAAACAATGTATATGAAATTGGCAGCAGTTAGGTATCTAAACTGATTTTTAGTTGCCTGACTTTGAGCTTGTAAATGGTAACTCTTAGTTATGTGATTTGAGCACCGAGTCAGAGGGCTTCCTGCTTCAATGGGCAGATTTTCTTTATATTCATAGAATCAGAGAATGGTTTGGGTTGGAAGGGACCTTAAAGATCATATAGTTCCAACCCGTCTGCCATGGACAGGGACACCTTCCACTAGACCAGGCTGCTTCAAAGCCCCATCCAGCCTGGCCTTGAACACTTCCAGGGATGGGGCATCTACAGCTTCTCTGGGCAACCACCCTCTTCCAGTGTTTCACAAGCCTCTCAGTAAAAAATTTCTTCCTAATATCTAATCTAAATCTACTCTATTTTAGTTCAAAGCCATTGATTTTATTCCACTGGAATAAAACTCTCCCCTGACCATTCTGCCAGTTTGAGTATCTGATACTATTTTGCCTACACACAGGTAACTTGCCACCTTTGGAGTCCCCTCTTCCAAGCTGGGAAGCCAAACTGATCTCTGAGGAGCAGCATCTTCTTTTACCTTTTTGAGAAGATTTAACTCTTTCCTTAGCCATCATCACACAGCCTGCATAAAGACAGGGTGGAAATATCTTGTATAATCTCTTAAGTTTTTCATTGCAGATTTTAATAATAAACTCAATCATGAAATTAAAAAGAAAAGTACCTTTATCTTCACCTTTTACAAGTAATATGTTGGTCCTCTTATTTTACTATTTTAAGAATACTGTGTATCCTATTTTTTAGCAAACTGCTGATGGTGAAAGAGTTAAGTTTGCCTCAGTGTTAAACAAGTAAGTTAATCATTTATTCATCTGACTGGAGATGTACAGTTTTGGAGACATTTGAGACTCTTAGACCACTGCCATAAAGTACTGAAGGATTTAATTTTCAGATATAATATAGTTATTAAGCCTTTTCAGTATTGGAATATTCAGTCTCTCCCAGAAGAAGAGGGATGAACTGTGATCATAAACAGGTTAATCTAATCTGACCTGATTTCAGAAGTGTCCCCTTATTGCTTTAAGGATCATAATTTTTCATAATATTTATCTTTTCAAAATCATAATCCGTAAGTCTCAGTTATCCAAGTATTTAATTAGCTCAGTAAGTGTTTTAGGTAATTAAAAAAAAAGCGAGAGAGAGGAAAAAAAAGGGTGTTAATCCCAAAGTCTACATGTGTGTTGTGAGTTTTGATGGTCTCTCAAGTTCTTTCTGTAAACAGTATCAGCAGAGGAGACTGTGCCTCTGATGCAGATCAGGTAGTAAGGCCACTCAGCAGTCCTGCCTACAATTCATGTGAAACACGTATCGCCAGACAAAGCATCTGACTGTTTGGAGGGTGGTTCTGTAGTCTTGAGAATCCAGAGTGAATTAAAGTCTAGACTCTGTCATTTTTTCAGTCTGTTGGGAAGGGTTAAATAACAAATCAGATGTGCCTAAGATAGAACAGAGGTAATGCTGAAGCAAGGATGCTCTTGCTGGTTTGTGCATTGGGAAGAAAGCTGGAATAGCAGCAGCAGCAGCAATAACAACAGCAGCAGCGGCAGCAAGAGACCTTTGGAAAGCTGGGTGTTGCAGTAGTCTGAGATAAAAGATCCTGTTACGTCGCTGTCTTTCCCAAGTTCAGAATGGTTGATACAAAGCTTACGCCACGTGTAGTAAAAGATGTCTATGAATACGGAATTTGTTTTGTAATAACTGGATGCTGAGGAAATAAAGACGTGCCTCTGGGGTTTTGTTGTTGGTTTGTTTTCCTGGGGGGGGGGGGCGGGGGGGGGGGGGGGGGGGGGGGGGGGGGGGGGGGGGGGGGG
>JAVJGI010000050.1:71966726-72019879 GCA_035590275.1 Ibycter americanus | reverse complement strand
GCCCCCCCCCCCCCCCCTTTTTTTTTTTTTTTTAAATCATCTGAAACAGAAGAGATTGATTTACTCAGAGAAAGTAACTTTCATCTGTCTTCAAGATAATTTAAAAAGACAGCTTGGGAGCTGGAGGGTGATTGTTTTTCTACCTGTTTCCTTGCATCTGGGGCTGAAAAGTGAGGAGAGATGGACAGTGTCTCAGAGGAGACAGGAATGACCGAAGCTTGGTGAAAGCATACGCTGATTGTTGTCTGCTGTCCTCTTCATGCAGTGCTGTGGGCTGGTGCACCGACGGCGAGTACGGGTTTCCTATGTAAGTTTTCGTTTGTATTAGAATGATGCTAACTTGTATGTTCAGCTCCTAATATATTAGATGGTATGGTATTGTATGCCTCAAGCAGGTATTTTCATGTATATCTGAGTAATCAGCCAGAGCACTAAGTATCTGTGAAATAAGTTTTTACAGCACAGAGACACAAGGATTGTTTTAACAGGTATGAGTTTCTTGTCATCTATTTTTTCAGAACTTGTTAATATCAAGAATATATCTTATTTCAGAATAATCTGCAGTGTTAAAAGACTGGAAGTTTGACCCTTCTGATTTTTTTTAAATGGTGCATTTTTTCTTGCTAGTAGCTCTGCGTAAGTTGAGTAATTAAAAAAGAACATCTCTACTTATCCATATATGATAACTGAAAATCAATTAAAGTTATAAGCAATTATGCACTGGCACAAAAATTATTTGGAAGACCCCAAGTAACATAATAATCTTGTGGGGTAGTTCTTTTGAAAAAGAGCAGTAGCACAGTGGCAGAAGTATGGCCTGATGGTTTGCGTGGTGTGTTTGCTTTCCACAACAGGGTATTTCAGTACTCTGGTGTGGTAAGTCTGCTCTGTATTGCAAAATGGCTGTCTCTAATAAATTCCACAAGGAGGGCCAGCACCAAAGCTTAACTATTAGTATTGAAAAAGATTGGCTATTAGCTGAAATATATCTGAACTATACTTGGCTGACATGATAATCTCTTAAGTAATTCATTTATGTTATAATATTAGTTTTCTATTCTGCTGTTCAGTTGTCAGATAGATGTGATAAGGAACAGGAGGCTGAAATGATCAGGCTAAGCTGCAAATTGAAATTGCTGAGTATTTGCAACAAGCAGCTTGTAGCTTGTTGCACCACAGAAGAGCAAATACGTCAGGAGAAATAGTTCTGTTGTTGGGAACGCTGTGTGTTTCTCTGTGTCATAGAAAGCTCTTTTATGCAATGCTTTAAAATGATCACAGAACAAGCAAGGGCATAAATAGGTGTGATCTGAGTCAAAGTTTGTGTAAGGGATTGATGGAGAGAATAAAATTGTTAAAAAGAAGACAGATCTCTCCTTCAGAACTTATTGCAGAGATGTAAACAATTAGAAATGCCAGTGTGGTCATGGTTGTTTTGCACAGCTAATTTGACTTCAGATGGATTTTGTTCTCAATGGTGCAACAGTTGATGCTGTTCTGTAAGGGGCAGGGCAGAAGCATGGAGATCAAGGTTAGAACTTAGTATTTTGCATAAATTATGCAAAACCCAATGTGTAGTTAATTTTAACCATCAATTCAATATAAAATCAAAACTTGGACATCTGTTATGCAGGTATTTATTTGATATATAGCTATTCCTACTGTTAAGGAGAAATTGAATTCAATACATTGAAAGCACTTCTTATTTAACTCTCTCTTGCCAGTGGAGTTTAGGGCATATGAAAATAATGACTTCTTGAGATGCACCACCCACCTTTTCATTTCTCCTTGTTATTGTTACTTAACAGTAGCACCAGCCACTGTGAATAACATTATCTAGACAGAATAAAATATTTGCCTGTTTGCAAAGTATGTTTCAGAACCTGGAAGTGTCAGAATACTCGTTTGTGAATCACCATGACATCTACTCGTGTTTAGTCTCAGACTGAACAGATTAAACTCCATGAACTCCACCATTTTTTGGATGTTTGCGGGTACGAAGCACTGAGGTTTGCACCTTACTTTGTGCTACTTGTTTAAAGGGTATTGTGGAATGTTGCTGGGCCTCATGGTATTCTGAGTACCTCACTAACTGTTTACAAAAAAGAAGGTTGCTCTATCTTAGGATAGGTGAAATGGAGTTTGCCCTTAATCTTTTTGGTCTGAATGCCATTACGTGAAAGATGACCGTGTTCTCAAATAACTTAATTACAATGAAAATTCTCTCTGTTGTTTGAATCCTTGATTATCCAAACCTGTTATTGAATTTTTTTGGTGCTCCCCATGGCATTGGGCTAATTGAGGTTGTACTGTGTGATTCTTTTGGGATGAAAGCACTGAAATTAAAGTGAGCGAAGATTTGACCGTTTTTATTAACGTCTGACTCACTGGGGAAAAACATAAGACTTTTATTCTGGGTTATTAGTTTACAGTTCTTAGGTTGCTTATGAATTGTAGTGGTGCATAATCCAACTTTTTTTTTATGTATCCAAAAACATGTGACCAAATCTGAGTATTGTTTTACAACCAATACATCTCTTTCTGGCCCAGATCCTAAAAATTGTGCAGATATTGGGCATGATCAGTCCCTTTGATGGCCTTTTGGGTCAGGAATAGACATTGCAATTAGTTACATGGGCTCACATTGTTTCTTTGGAGGAGCAGCATTACTGGTGGAGAAGATGGTTGTATTCTTACCTTGCTCCTTTCTATGATCCTCCTGTATGTTAGACTCTCATGCACAGAGATCAGTCCTGCATCTGTGTGCAGGGATAAAATGGAAGGCCTGGGTGGATTGTATCCATCTTCAGCTTCTCTCCAGTTTTTGCTGCTATTGAGTGATATGCAGACCACACAGTGTTAGCAAGATTAAATTTGGCTCAGGTGTTCTCCCCTGGCTTTCCTGGGCATTGACTCTTCCTTCAGCATAGCTCCATGTACTGCCTACACCCACTAAGCTGCCACTCTGTCTCTTCCTCTTCTGAGAGGTTGTCTCTTTGGGCGGGTAATCAGGGTGATGGGGTGGGGGAGGGGCATTTAATGCAATATGTTTAATATGGTGTGGCATAATCTGCAGCTTCTAATGGTAAGGTGTGTCACATGGGTGTTACAACTGCATACTAATACTCAATTCCAGAAATAAAGACTCTTATACTGGATATTTTCATGGCAAAAGCTGGAGATAATTCCAAATAACATCTTCACCTTGTTCTTTTAGTTGTGTGTGAGATGGCGTTGTGCCATTTGTCAGATGGGATCCATTTGAGGTAGTAAGTATGGAGGAGCAGCTGTGTGGAGTTGTTTCAGTGGACAATCTCATCTCTTTCTGGAACAGGGAGTCTAAAATATTTGTGCTAATTGTATGTTGCCCAAAAATAATTTCACAGCTCTTACTGCCAGCATGTCACAAAACATCTAAAAGTGCTGGAGCTTGAAGACTGACCAGTGTATTTCACCTTTCAAACTTTATTCCAGTCTATCCTCCTGTTGGTCCAGCCTTCAGAAGAAGGTGCGATCTGATGGAAGTGACTCAGAAATCTTGCACTGTCTTCAGCTCTCTGCTGTTCTGTCTGGAAATGAAGGCTGTTGGAGCACAGAGACCAAGATACTTCCAGACTCTGCATGTTTCTGAACAGAGCAATTAGCTGTCAACCACTTTGACTGTACTGTCTCTTCTTATTGCTGTGAGTGGTCTCATTTGCAGTGGTGCAACATACCTTCCAAACTGGTAAAATTGCTTGTATGGCAACGTAATAGGGGTTGACTGAACTTTTTATCCATGGCGAGTGAAAACAATGACAGGTACAGGAGGAGAGTCCGTATAGGTTCTTGAAAGACTCTTCAAGATGGTGAACTTGGAAGTGACCTAATGCATAGCTGGAAGTCACCCTGGAGCATACAAAACGGGCAAATACAAGTACATTGAGCACGTTAGCGCACTGCACAGCTTCCAAGCTTCTCAGGATGCAGGTGTGGGTGCAGAGTACATGTTTATTGCCACTCTTAGAGCTGCACAAGGAGTAGGTCAATGTAGCCAGGAGGGATCAACATATGATAATCTGGATAGGGAAGCCATAGGCTGGAATTGTATTTTTAATAACAGCTTAAAATCTTTAGTTGTCTGGATTTCCTAACACTATTTAATACTTATTTAGTAGTTTGAAAACTCATCTTGTTGACTGTTTTAATATTTGCCTTTTTTTTTCTGTTCAGAATCATCAAATTACATTTTTGCTTAGCTGAAAAGACTATTCAGAATAAGTCTGAGCCAATGTTTTAAAGATTTTCCTCTGATACATAATTAATTTGATAAAGCATGGAGATGATGTCTGGAAGGCAAATATTCATTACTCTGACTCTGATCCTTAACAGGACTATTAAAATTGGATATATAAAAAAAACCCCAACACTTAAAAAATGCATTCCAAAACAATATAAACTTTATTTAAATATTAGTAGGGAAATTTATGGTATGGCTTGCACTGTGTATTTTAGTTTAACGTAATTAAGGACCTTGGTATAGTTTTGTTTCAAGATGCTTCTTTTCTAATGGTGGACACTGTAATTGTAGAGCTTTCTGCCTGCAGCAGCGAGCAGGATCCAGACAGCAGGCTTTTTGTGCCTGCGTCTGGAGGATATCTTAGACCTTCTGAGGAAATGTTCTCTTTTTGGTGTTGTTAGATTTGGACTAGGTTTTTTTGTCGGTCCCTCTTGAGACTGTAATCTCTTCCATCTATGACTTAATCATGTTTCTCACCAGACCATTCTTTACCATAGCAGATGCTGTCCTTTTCCTTGTTCCTTTTGCTCACTACCTCCCTATCTCTTCTTCATTGCTGATTTACAGGGCTATTTTTTTCCAGATATAGCTACTTTTTTCCTCTTGTACACCATGCTTGTCAGGTTTTGACATGCAGAAATCTTGCTTCACATTTGCAAACTTCTCTTCTTTCTGTTGACATTAGTCTCAGCCTTGTATTTTCCCTTCCCAGGACTGCACCTGCCAGGGCTATTTCTGTGACCCTTAATACTCTTGTGCCATCAACCCTAGCTTGGCATCTGTCCCTATTCTTTTTTTCCATTGTTGCTATTGTCAGTTGTAGTGGAAGTTTGAGCTGTTCACAGGCAGAAGTTGCAGGCTAAGGCGGCTGTTGATGAAATGTTATTGTCAGGATTTACCACGATTCTCCTCTGTGTATTATAGGCAGAAGACTACATGCTGGAAAGGAGAAAGTGTAAAGACATAAAGGCTTTCTGGTTATGAGAATTAAATGACATGTTTTAGCATAAACATAGTATATTTACACCTTAAAGGAACTGCACTAGCAAAAATAGTCCTTTAACTTTTTTAAGTGACTGGAGTGTCCTCAGTACTGGGTGAGTATGGCTGACATAAAACTGTTAGGCAGCAACTCAAAATCTCTGGATTTGGGGGATATTTTCTGTGTTTTAAGTATCTATTGGAAGTAGTTTTGTATTTTTTCTGTACCTTTCTGTACTTTTCTAATATTTTGATTTGGTAGAATGTGAAGAAAACAGAAAGTGAATAAAGTGGAATAAACTGGTGTGGCAATAGGTAAAGTGACCTGAACCAAGGCTCTATCAGTCATTGTATACCAACAAACCAGGGCAAACTTTGCACTGCGCATATTAAAGGGCAATAAATCTTCTTTATCTGCACTTACTCTGCTACAATTGTCTAACAGCCTGTATTTGTTATGTTGGGGAATATTACTGAAGCTAAACTGTTTCCATTGCAGCTTCAGTCCTTCCCAATGAAACTTGACACATTTGCTCCAATTGTTTTGATTTTTCCCTTTTACATATTAGGTGGTCAAATTTTCTTATTTTTGACTCCTGTGGATGCATTTAAATGATTGTGTTCCATTTTAATAGCATAGAGTTTGAACTGCAAAGCCTCTGTTTAAAGAAACAATGCAAGAAGTTCTTTTCTTGTCCCTCTTCTTAAATTCTTCTTGCTGCATTCCCTAGGTACAACCTTTGAATTTAATTAACTAGCAAAAGGGGCTTCTTTTGAAAAACTTTCTTACATTTAGGAGAACTAAGTGGAACATTTACAGCTCATTGTGCATTCTGAAGTAAAATTATATAACAATATGGCTTGCAGATAAAAGATTGTGACAATATATGCAATAAGGGCCTGCTCTCTTTCATTTTATATGTAATATAACTGCTTGAATAAGATTTAAAATATTTAATATTTCAAGTTTGCAGCAATATCACAATTTTAAATATGCTGAAATAAAGGATCAGGGAACCTAATTTTAATTATCTTCCTCTATCCTGGCCTGTTAGGGTTGAATTCCTATTTCCAGTGGTAATACTAATTGCTAAACCAGCGCATGATTTAGTTACCCTCTGCTAATTTGGTATATCAAAGTAGTGACATTATTGGCATTGTTTCTGGCAACAAAAGCTCAAACTTGTGAAACCAATCTCTTCCCTTATAACTTCCTTCTCCTTTACCAGTAGCACCCTTGACTTTGAATTTATGCATATTATTTTAATGTTAGAGTTTTCTGAAGCTGTATTTTAAACAAGTTGTTCTTAAAAGGCTATGTCTTTTCTGAAAACTGTGTTACATTCATGAAGATCAGTTGCAAATTTCCAATAAGCCATACACTATTAATCTCTTGGGAGTTAGTATATGGGAATCAGGACCTGTAACTTCTGTCTCCAGACCCACCAGTGATTCATCCAGTGGCTGTCGATAAATCATGTGGAAAGAGGCCTGAGTTGTTTCCTTTCCACAAAGCTGTGATTCTTTGATGGAAGGAGAATCCTGCTGCATAAGTATGTGTGCAGAAGTATGTTTTCTGCAAAACATGAGAAAAAAGACTATTTGTTAAAGATAAACACTTTAACTCAAGAGATTGTTATAAGTAAAATATAACCCCTTTTCAACCTTAATTTCTTTTCAGTTCACAGTCTTTTTACACTCTGCCTTTTCCCGCAATTCATACAGCTTTGCTATCCTTGCTTGGTAAAAATGTTTTTCTCCTTTCTTCTTAGTCTTCTATTGGTTTGTTTTTTGTGTTCTCTCCTGACTATATTTTTTCCCCTTCAACATTTACTTTTTTTTCTGCTCTCCTTGAGTGTAATGTCTTTGGGTACAAGGCTTACTGACTTCAGTGGTGGAGGAAAAATGTAAGTATTCTTGGCAATTCTAATACATTTGCTGATGAGTTGGCATTCCATAAAAATTTTATGAGAGTGTGAAGTCATGATGAATTAACTGGCTGTCTTACAATACTAATTGAGTCTCCTGACTTCTCTGAGGAAGATTGCCATGTTTAGTGTCTTTCCTACTATTTTTGTACTAAACCAGAGTAGCAAAATTAATAACTTACTAAAAGAGTAATGAGAGGGAAAAAAAAAAAATATTTAGATTTGAATTGAAAAGGTAGATCTGGTGAAGTCCTGAACATAATGAGTGCTTCAATGAGCAGAAACTCTTCTGGAAAAAGTCTTACAATTGTTCGGGTGTGATTAAGAATGCCCTTCCAGCAGGAATGTTGAAGGAAAAGGGAGTTGTTGGTTAGTGAACCAAAGAAGAAACAGAGGGTCAAGATAGTCTGGAAGAGGCCAACAGGATTACTTGAAAGAAGGTCAGTTCTTTGCTTCATTCTAAAAGAGCTGAAAGAACCAATATTGTTTAAGTAATGGATTAATGTGCCTTTTATGTGTAGCAGAAACAGAAGCTTTTGTCTTTTGTGGAGTCCTTAAAAAGTTTTGCTAGTCAAGGTAAGACAAAATGAAATCAGGGCTGAGAGTCGAGGTATTGGGTTTGATTTGGATTGGTTTGAACATATAATTTATACCCCAGGGAACAAGTTCACTTGTAGACCTCTTTTATATGTCATTCCTAGTCATACCTACTTTAACATTATTTGTGGGTGCAGATATTGCCAGGATTGTCCAGGATGTTAGTAACTCTGATGGTTACACTATCTTTTCTGTCTAGTTTGACCAAGCATGCACTGCTGTTAAGAAACAGATTATATTCATGGAGCTATGACACCAGTTAGTAGGCCCTTTATACTGAGCATGCTGTATTAATGGTTAATGCCTGTTCTTTATTTAAAAATAGCTAGTCATCAAGGATAAGTAGTTTTTACACACTCTTCCTCTAGATGGAACCACTCTGCTGCTTCATTTGGCTGAAATACTGTTGGTTTAACAGCTAAAGAAACTACTGCAGCCTGTACTTGCGATCGTGCATCTATGTTCAAGTGTGCACACGTGGCTAGGAACATACTGTGTGGCATTAGAGACATGATGCAAAAGAAAGAATGCTCTTGGGGCTTTTGTTGCTTCTGGAAATAAATAATTTGAAGGCAGTGTTTGCAAACTTTGATCTGTTATAGAGTAGTGAAATTTATTATCTTTATGGGAATAGTGACCTACTTATTCTACATTGGGTGAAAAGCAGTCAGATGCTTCATCTTGTCCCTCATCTCTGTAAAGTCTTTCAGAATTTATAACCAGACTGTTAGCAATAACACTTACCATCTTAATATTTTATAATCTTTTCTGTTTATGAGTTTGTGCACAGAACTTGGTCTACAATACCTGTATTTTCAGTACAAACATCTTGCTTCATTTACTGCTTCTCTGTTTCCATTTGTTTTTTCCAGAAACTATCCCAGTTAAAATGGCTTTTTTTTTTTTACTAATGCTTCTCCTATATTTTTTGATTATATAATTTTTTTCAGTAAGTTCTGTATAGAACTATTTCAAGTTTTCTCTGTTTTTACCTGATTTGGAAATAAGTGTGTTCATTTATCTCTGGTCTTCACAGCTGTAAATGTGAGCTAAATGTAATATATAATATACTCTTTATGTTGTTTTTATTGAATTAATCTGGGAGCCACAGATTTTACTGAAACTATGTTTTACTATTTCTAAGAGCAGCGTTTCTGTGCAAGACTTGGCCCACTTCAGGCCATGTAAAAGATTCAGAAGATACTCTAGTTTGACTAACTATCTGCCTAATCAGTATCAAACATAGTAAAACATTGTCCAAAAGAAAAGAAAGAAAAAATGGTGTAGTACAATCTCATGGGGTTTTGTCATCTTTTCTCCCAGAATGTTGAAAGTGTGCTGAAATAGCGTGGTCCTACACAAAACCAGCACCAGTAAATAAATACAAGATGCTGGTTCTTGGTCCCCAGCAGCTAAGAAAGGAAAAGCTTGGTCATACGATTGCTTTGAGACTGTATCCATTGATTGATGCTACCCTATCTGTCTTGTGAGCAGAAAGAAATATGGCAATGGATTTTTATCCATTTTGTAGAATCTCTATTATCACATAATAATATTAAAATAACAAGTGATGAAACATGCTTACTAGGCTGTAGATTTTTAGAAAAGAAAATTACTGTTCAGCAGCTATGTTGTCAGTGCAATTCCTTCATCTTAATTTTTCCAGCTTTTGGTGAAAGATACCTGAGCTATGCCAATGTTCGTTTTATCATTATACTAGAAGAATTTATCCACAAAAGTTCAAAGAGTAGAAGTGAGTTTAATCTAGATTGTGTTTGTGTGGAATAACAAACTATTCAAACTGAAAGAATTAGAAAAAATTTAAAAAGAAATTCAGAGAGGATGCCAAAAAGAATTCAGCAGACCCAGAGGAGGTATGCCATGTGTATAGAAAAACTAGGTGGCGAGGAGTTTGCATATTTGGAACCTTTTCTTATGGAGGAAATGGCTTTTGTTGTTATGAACTAGTGCACACCTTTCATTAAAGATACACATTTGCATCTATGTATCTGCAAACACAGTACCATAATTCAAGTAATATGGACAGCTGAATTTTTACAAATTTTGATTAAACTGTGTTGTCTAATCACTGGTGGTAGTTGTTGAAGTGTTGTCATGTTTGATCTATTGAATCAGCAATGTGCCATGATCCATTAAACCTATTCATATTTTAGTAATAGTCTATCTGTACATGGGCTAACATAATTGTGTAGGTTATGTATGGATTACAATAAAAACCTTGGGAGAAGACAACAGGTGCAACAGGTCACCAAAGGTCAGGAGAAGGAAAGAAACATTACCTTGATTGAGGCAAAGAAATGTTCATTAAACCAGGGAAGTACATGAGATGATACCTGGACTAAGAAGGAAATAATTGCATCTTGGAGGAAACAAAACAGTATTTATTTTGACATGAAGAATGACCACGCAGTTCTGCAAATCAGGAGGAAATAAATTAAGTCTCAGTGAGAAACGTTCAGGGGGGCTTCAATGATCAGATTAGTTACAAAATGTTAAGTGCTTTACCAAAAAGAGGTGCTTAGTGAGGGCTGCAGAGTACAAACTCAGGAACATCCATGGAAAGTTTTCTGGGGAAGAATTTAGCTGCTTCACTTTTGTCTTCATAAAAGATTTTAACTGCTGACTGCTTTTGAAGCTGTAAGGAAACATATTTTTTTTAATCTTAACCTGGCTTGTGTTAGACACTGAGAAGTGCCTGTGTAATAATATGCCTCATCCAAGCCTATCGTGAGTCAACCTTCCCAATGTATTGACTGCATATTTTAAGAAATACTCTATTTTTCCAATGCATTCTGCAGGGTGTCCAAAGGTAATTAGGTCTCCCATACAAGAGGGTGTCCCACGGTCAGGCGAGTCTGTGTGTCCCAGTCACTGGTGGGAACCAAGACAGCAGTGTTTTAACAGGTCTCCAGTGAGCTTGCCAATAACATTTTAAAACTGTTTTCCCTTTTGTGATCTATGATGATACACCCTCCTGTCCATATGGAGTAGGATTCTTTAAAAGTTAAAAAGATTTAAAAAAAAACAACCACAAGCTCCAAAAAAACCCCACCAAAAATCTAAGAAGACTTCTTAGGAAAGCTGGAGGATTGAACAGCAAATCTCTTCTGGTCCCAAAGGCAGTGACCTGGCCTGGCCTTGCCATTGCCAGGCTCCTGCCAGCTGTGGACACAGGACTTCCCAGGAGCTACACTTCCTTCAGGCATGCATTTGTAAATGTGGTGTTTAAGCCAAGTATTCTCCCCTTATTTTATACTCACTTTTGAAATTGCTTTGGTTTGAAAGAGATATGGCATCGTCTCATAATGTTTTTGTGCTAGTATAGGTACTAATGGTGAAGGAGTTGACCCCAGTCATAGCTACATTTCTAAGCTGTATGAAGTGATCCTTGTGAATTTTAAAGCAAAATGCCGAAGTCCTGTAGAGTGAAATAAACCTCAGACATAAATTGAAATAACTTTGTCTCCAAAGAGAGAAAATAAAAGGAGACAGAACAGAGAAGATAAACACTCCAGAAATAGTGCTATACCACTGCTTGTGGTAGAGACAGAGATCACAGAGGTGTGTTTTGTTCTGTGAGCTCTCTGCAGTCACTTGTGGCTGAGCTCTGGCTGGATTCAAAGGAAATCTCTCCACCTTCATGGCAAAGCTTGCTCATAGTAACAGTTATTATTGTGAGGCTGTGTCGCAGGAACGATGAACAGAAATGCTTCTGTACCCTTTGAGAAATGGCATGATTATATGCAGAAAAAAATCTTTGTTTTCCTAGATACTGTTGAAGTACCAAAGGAACGGTGTAGCAGTTTTGCATTAGGGAGGTCATATATATTCTAGAAAAAATATATTTAGTCAGAGAACATGGATGGTAGATGGTAGAGAAAAGTCAGTTTGTGACTACTGCAGTAAAAAGAGTTGTTCAAGAATGGTTCAACCAGCTGGAAACAAAAATTTTGTAAAACTGCCAAGGTCAGTGAGACCCAGTGATTTGCTGATTAAATGATGGTCACATGTTTGTGTGCCTGTGGGTTGTGTTTAATTTCTGCACTTCCATGCTGCAAAATTGAAAGTGCACTAAAAAAGCATTAGACCACATTAGACCACAAAATAAAACTCACATTTGCAGTAATTTCTTTAGAGGTTGGGGTGTTTTTTTGTGTATGTGTATGTGACAAGTTTCCGGGGTGCTCTCCAAATACAAAGGTGTGTGAATTGCAAATTGAAAGTAACTCCTCTGTCACTTTGTCATCACATGAAATGTGGATTTCTGATCTAGAAGGTGGAAAAGTAATTTTTATTTTTATTTTTTAACAAATGATTACAATCTGGTTCCTTGATTCGATGTAGCAAATTAGATAGACAGTTCTTAATGTAAGAATTAAGATAAATTATTGAAGTAAATACAAAACTCTTACTGTGATTTCAATAGATGAGCTTTTTCAGTTTGAAGTTCAGAGAGTCCTCAGTGTACCTCCCAAACTGCATCGATGCAGTGTGGCGCCATTACCATAGCACTACGATCAGCTGGCCCAGCCAGGAGGGCTGGCCAGCGACGGTGAACGTTAGGACCCAGGAAAAATTGATTGTAAGAAATTCCTTCTTTCTAGACTGGAGAATTGTTTACATTTTGCAACAGAAACTGGGATGAGAAAGTAAAATGTGCCAGTTGTGAATAACTCAGGAGGGTAAAGTCTCTTGCCAAAGGCAGGTGAATTAGATAAACGTAAGGCCTATCTGAGGGAATCATAATGGAGTACTGCTTGCCAAAACTAGATCAGACTCCAGCAAGCTGGAGAAAGTATGACCAGGACTGTTTTCAGCCACCCAGCCTGGTTCTGGTTGAGTTTCAGCGTGCTGGGGCAGGCCGTCTGCGCCAGCCCGGCGGCGGGGACTGCTGTGGCACCCAGCAGAGTACGTAGGAACCGGCGGGCCCCGCTGCGCAGGGTAAACCCATCTCCAAACGTATGTCGCTCAAAACTCTCAGGTATCAATGTGAATATTTGGGTTCACAAAATTTTGTCAAAATGATGTTCTGAGACGTTGCCAGTGGCTGCGCTTTGCTGTGGAGGAGGATGGAGGAGAGGCCCCACCAGAGGCCGTTGCCGCTGCGGTCGCTGCCTGCCCCGTGCTGCGGCCTGGCCGTGCCCCAGAGTTAAGTATTGTGAATCATGTTGAGATAGAGGTGTTTGTGTTAGGCTATGGACTTTATAAGAATCTCTCCCATTTTTTCTTCACATAAACCCTTTTGGTTTGCAGAGGCGGGCTGTCCCACTGGCTGTTCTCTCAGCTCAGGAGGCCACTCTGATACTACTCACAACCCAACAGTCCTGTTAACAGGCATCATAAATTGCCAAACATTATTCTGCCATGTGCTAGTCTGCATCGCTTTCACGTGCCCGAGCTCACGCTGCTGCTGGAACATTTAATTTGGTGCATGAAAGATGATGTAATTTGTGGTCTTTTTCCAGTACAGTACTCTTGAGTATATTGGATTATGTTGGGCATCCCAGGAGGATAATCTGTGTGTGTAATACATAAATATTACCTGAACAAGCTGAACTTTAATTACCTTTTCTTTGTCCCCCATTTCTGCCTTTTCTTCTCAGAGCCTCTCATTGACTTTAACTACAAACGTACTATAAGCCGGAGCCAGGTGTTTTCCCTTAATCTGTCCTGGACTGGCTGCTCGCACCACACTTGCTCTCTCCCCTGCATGTAGATGCTGAAACACGAGTAGCAGAGATACAAACCCAGGATACCATTTTGTTTATAGCAAATCTAGATAGGCACGAGAAAGGTGAGATCAAAAAAGGCTGTACAAGCCAGTATCTTTCTTGATGCATGTTCTTAAAGGTGGCAGAGGTTGTCACCTTTGTTTTTAAGAGCATGTTGCCGAGCATTTTTGTTTTGAAATCCTTACTTCACAGTATGTTGCTTGTCCCTGAAAAAAATTGTGACATGGTAGAACAGACTCTGATTTGTGCTGGCTTTTCACTGATGATTTTATTGATTAAAATATATTGCATGAGTTGAAAATGAAACTGTCTCTCTGAAAGGCTTGCACAGTAGTAGTAGTGATTTTGAATATCACTGCTCTAAACTTCATTGCTCATTTTTAGCAATTTGGACTTGAGATGCTTGATGATGTTGTCTAACAACAACAGAGAAGAAAATATTACCAGTGGTAGGAAGGCTGAATTCACCTACACTGTATCTGATCGCAAAAAACCAAACCAAAACAATTGAACACTGAATAAATTCAGCATTCTGTCCTTTTCAAACATTGAATGTGTAATTTAATGTTTTATAGTCTCTGTTATCGCTGTAGTCTAGGGTATTTGGCTTTTCAGTCAAGTGAGTTTTCAATCAATGCAAGTGATGGCCACAGGAAAATAGTATCATCTGGTAGTGTATTTAGTCAGTATTATAAGTAAAGAAAAAGTTAAAATAAATTTTTGTTTCCCCAAGCACCTTTATGCTCTTTCATGGCTTTGCTTATGTGGTACAATGTTCTGGTTGTTTTTTATATAAAATACTGCAAATGAGTCAGCTTTTTTTTTCTTTTTTTCGTGTGTGTTCTGAAGGAACTGTTGGAGCAGTTATAAGGCAAAGAATAGAAAAAGAAAAAAGGAAAAAATTCAAGTCATTATGCCAGTAAGTCATGGTAAAGGGTATTGCCCAACTTTCAAATAAATAAATGCAGTGAAAAGTATGTATTTAATGTAAATATATATGGATGAGAGGTGCATACAAAAGGGTTGGGGTAGTAGGTTTCAGTGTACTCACTGTACTTTTGATTACCTTATATAAGAATTACACAAAACTTTTCAGGCATGTAGAAAAAATTAATGGTTTTTGAAAAAGTCATAGATACCAGAGTTCCTATTGCTCAGCAAGGCTTGGGGAATTTTGTTTTATCAAAATATTCTTAGAATTAATACATTACCTCGGTAATCAATACTTTTTTTAACATATAGTACGTTTTCTTCTTTCATAGAAAGGCTTGATTTGGCTTACCATTGGTTATTGATTGATTCTTTTGATTTTTTTTCTTTGTGATTTTGAATACAGTTTAGTTTGTGTCACTCACCATGTATTTCATACAATACTCAGTTCTTTGAGTATTTTTAGAACTTCCATTATTACTTATATGCAGTGAACCAAAATATCACTGAAATAATACATTCACATACTCTGTGAGCTTTCCTTTGCCATGAGCATGTAATTAATCTTCTACTTATAAATATCCAATGTGAACTTTTCAGTAACCTCTAAAGCATCAGGCAGAAGCTTGTAAAAATCATAGATATTTTCTGGTTTCCATTTCTTTCAGTGAACCTCTTTTTTTTACACTTTTCTGCAATATTATGAAACCTTTATGCTCTTTGTTCTTTTTACTGCTGAATAGGACAGATGTGGAAAGATGTTTGTTGTCCTACCTATCTTAGAAACTAACTACTGGAAACAGATACTGCATGTTATTAATAGGCATAGCATTTCTTCCTGTTCTGAGAAACATAATCTCTGAGTCAGCTGCAGTATCTCAGATAATATATTTTGAAAATATGAATGATGATTATAACCTTATGACAACTGCAGAATAATTATTTTTAAATCAAACTTTGAGTTACCTGAATTTTTTTTGGTTTCACAGCTTTGTAGTTAGGGGCTCTTTGTAAATCCATCCCATTTTCTTCCCTGCCTGCTGGGCTGTACTGGCACAGTGGCAGCCTTCTCACCTTGCTACCTGTCTCCTTTCCTCCTGTACACATTGGCTCTAAAACTGAGCAACTTGGAGGTTTTCTACAACCATGATTTCTATTCCAGAAGAGTTTTTTTAGAATTAGGTTAGAGGAAATAAGCTGATCCTTTGAGAAACACTAGTTACAAGTGTGATTACGGAATAGGCTGTGGGGATCTGCCTAGAGCAAGGGGTCAGTCAGCCTGTCGCTGTCCTGTGTTCAGCTATCCAAGCAGGGTGGTGGCAGCTCTGGTGGCTGGGACTGACAGAAGGGACAGTGAGGCTGGGAGTCAGAGGAGGACGCGGGGGGAGGCTGGGAACTGGGCTGTGCAGTCACAAGTGATTTGGTGGCAGGGAGCAGGTGACCACCAAGATGCAGAGCTGGCAGAAACAGCAGGAGGAGGGACTAGTGTCTAAGCTTCAGTGTCTTTCTGGTATCAGTAAGCAGAAGACCATGTGCCTCAGCCTTTTTGAGGGCCCAGCTATGTAGAGAATAACAATTACTGTTTGGCAGCCCATGTCATGGGTTCCTGTGTTGGGTGTATGAAGGCTGTCCTCTAATGATCTTCATTAAGCACTGCAGTCTTCTGTAACATTCATCTAATTGCTTCATGAACTTTATTGAGCAAATTTACGTCATTTCTTTCCAAGGTTATGTTGTTATTTCTGTTTTACATCTAGAGAGCAGACATGTTAATTCCAGTGTCTGCTTATTTTGAGGAGCCACACTGAAATCACTCTAGCCATGTGCATCTGCTTCAGCCACAGCTCTGCACTAAGGACAGTTGTGGGGCAGTACCATGAAGCTTGTTGCAATCAAAATAGTTCCATACATTCGTATGGTTACTTGCCTGGTGGTGCTGGTGCTGGGACTTTTATTAAAACCTATAAAAAAATTAAAACCAAAAATCTCTGGATTATAAACTGTTGCGATTAGGAAGTCAGTTATTTAAAAGCTGAAACACTCCAGAATTGTGTGTATACACGGCAATGTGGTATTTAAAGACCAAGAACCACATTCTCCTTTTTCCTAAGATCAGAGCTGTATTCATCACTGGATGGCTGATACTCGGGGGAAAAAAAAAAAAAAAAAATTTCTTGATGTGAGGCATCACTTTGTTGCTGAGGTAGGAGCTCAGGAAGTGAATGTAGGACAGGAAGAGAGAGGATAGTTTTATGAGTAAGGCGGAAATGGATTTGGTGCTTGCTTGGCTTTTGGCAAGGCTGGACATTTTGCCTAAATCATAGATTCAGATAATTCTCTAAGTGTCTTGTGTACTACCACTTGGGAATACCTGGCTTAAAACAACTCTGTGATCTCAAAATTGAAGCAATCAAGATTTATTTCCTGCTGAGTATGCAGTATGGTGGAAGTCCACAAATGTGCTCTAAATACAGAAATTATCACAGAATGTTAAATTCTTGGACGGATCAGACCAGAACCCTCTCAGACTAGAGTCCTTATTAACTAATGGATTTACCTGGAATTGATATTCCACCTATCAAATGAGAATAACAGTAGCATTTTCCCTCACAAACATCATCTGAAAATATGCTCATTAGAGATGGGAAAACTATTGGATGTTGCAGTGACAGTACAAGAAATGCAGCCTCAGAAATGAGATGATGCATGATGAAAATGTGCAAAATATGTCTGTCATTTTAGGCTTATTGTTCAGCATTGCTCATCTGATGAGGGCCTTCTGTTTTCTACAAGGAGATTTGTGTCCTGTGGAATTAAAGATTACACCATAGGTCCTACCTATGACAGGGCTAATTTCTGGACTTTCTAGTCTTGCTAGCATCTAAATTTTCAAACTTTATTATATTTTAATTTGTTATTTTTTGCAGTACAAATTTTTAATGCATCCTATTGGCACTAAAGCAGCTGCTTTAAGTAAAATTCAGTATTTCTATATTCCTGTATAAAGGAATAAATTTAGTTCATTTTACTTGAGCACATCTGGCAAGCCATCAGCAGCTGCTGCTCTAAAATTCTGTGAACTGAGTTAATATTAAAAAGGAGAAGACTAAAATGCCAGCTGTTTTCCAGCTTGTTTGTATGGCACCAAGTTTATGTTTATTAGAACAATATATAGGGTCAGATCTGATCTAATCCGTTCTACACCAGTGACAGTAGTGTAGGATCCCTCTGCATTAGGTACTAATGTAACAAACTCTATACTTATATCCTTTAACTTTCAGAATGGAATAAAGTCATTAATTACTCTGTGAAATATTTTCTTTTCTTTAATATGTCTAGACACGGTATATTTGAAACAGAGCTGTTTCTAATAACTGCTTAACGCCTCACTGAGAATCTTGTACTTTTTTAAGTGTTTCACTGCAGAAAGTTGCCATACTGCTGTAGGGATGTCTATCCAGTCATATACCCTTTTATTTCACCTGTCCAACTATAAAAATCTGAACCTCAGTGCACTTACTAGAGGCAATCATCCACAGTTTTACTTAAGCCCCAGTCATTGAAAAATTGAGAGTAGCTTTGCCAAGGGAGTTCTTCCAGGGAACACTATTGGCCTCTTGCTGTGGGACCTGGATGAGAGCCTGGTACATGGTGTGTGTCATGATGGGCATTTACTACACAGCATCCTGTCCATACATCACAGCATATGTCCATACATCGTACCTGGACTTACGGAAAAGGCATGCTGGCTTTCTGCTGTGCTGGTGGTGACTCACTTCACATTTGTAAGTTGGTATCTAAATGGGCTCAGTAACTCAGATTGTTTTGTCAGGGATACATGTATGATACATTAAAACTGTAGAAACCGTGAAAATTCAACTGGGAAGTAGAAATTTATGCTGCTATAAGTGCACAGTTATATGTTTGTAGTATTTCTGTCTGTGCAAGCATGCGACACGCAGGTGCTTACTTTTAGCATTCTGAGGACCCAAGAAATTCATAACCTTTTAGTTTATTTGCAGGTAATTTTGTTAAGTAGAACTGGGATTACCTCAGTGGTAGCCTCATTTATGTTACATAACCTATTTAAGTTAATGTTTTCTTGGTTTATGTATACTGGTTTGTGCCATTTCTTCCCCTTCCCAGGACTAAAATGGAATTCGTACTCTTTAGGGCCCGCTATTCCCAGGAATCAGCTTTAGGCAGGTTTTTCTCAGCCCGGTTCCTTTATCAATTGTATATTGTCTGTAGCGCAGATTCAGCAAAGATCACAAACACCATAGGTTCAATTCTGTTTAGGGTGCCTCAGCTGTTTCTTGCTGACATCAATTTATTAGTTTCACTCCATTGGAGTTGGGAGAATTACAGAGAATGACATAATAATGAAACAAGTGTTGACAGTTTAATATATCTGCTTGAGTCTCATTCAGTGGAAAGCAAATTAGCTTCTGAGGTTATTTTTCCATGTTAAGAACTAACTTGTTGCAGAACAGCATTGAAATCTCCTTTGCATTTATTTCTGTCCTGTTCATCTGTTTTGTTCTTCCCTGAACTAATAATGTTCTTTGTGGCCTTTTTTTACTTTATTACTTGCATGTATCTTATAATTTTATGTCAGATAGAGGGAAATAATAAATTGATATCAATGTGGGAATTCTGTTATATTTGACTGTGTAACATATGTATCAATAGTATGTGCATGCATACTATAAATATCATATATAAGAGATGTTCTGTCACTACAAAAAAAGAATGAGTGGCAGTTTCCTACTCTTAATAAAACCATATATGAGATAATTTATATCTCATAGAAGTAATTTATATTTTATCAGAGGTCTGTTCCAGTGATATTAAGAGAAAATACAGAGATCTATAGCACACAGTTATTCATAACATACACAATTTTTTGTCTTTGGTGAGGAGCACGGATTAGAAATGTTTCAATAGAAATGAATGGATAAAACCCCCATAGTCTTCGTTGGTATTTAAGTCAAATTGCATGCATTTAAGTATATGCCTCTAACAGGAACAAAAGCATGACCTAAAAAGCTTTTCCTGATTATGTGTCAGTGATGAGTGGAAGGCAGTTCCAATCAGTAAGCAGCGCTAAAGTGTTCAAGATTGACTTGTAGTTTATTGTCTCCAGACAATTTGAACTCACAGGCTTTGTTCTGTGGCATTTTATGCCTTTAAAACTATTGCTTGTGCATTGCCATCTGTGGTTTATGCATTTTTCAGGTTTGGGTTCTTTTTTTTGAAGGGGGAGGCCTTTATTTGGCCATCTTAATTACATTGCTACCTCAGAGAATTTTTACTCTTTCTGCCTTTCAATGTCAGTTTTTAAAATTTATAGTATCTTTCTCAGGACAGAGAATATTTAACTTTTCATACAGCAAATATAAAAATCTTTTCTGTATGAAAAGATAAACAAGTACCAGTACGAAGTATTTCTCTGATTAGGACTGAACTGTAGGTATTTCCCCTGACTTGTTTCAGTCAGCAGTTGACATATTAGATGTTTGAATAAACCTTTTCCCAGTGATGCAGCAGCTTGTCCAGACGGGAAAATCATCGTAGGGAAGCTGCATAAATGCTGAGGTTCTGTTTGCCATTGTGCATCTGTTAACCTGGTACATCATGAGTGACTGGTTAATGGCTTGCTGGCAAGCGATTCTGTGGTCAGCATGAACAACAAAGGGGATAATAGATGTCTTTGATATATGAATCAAGTAAAGATTAATCCAAGACAATGTGCCTCACTGGTGAAAATCAATGCCAGAGCTGTTCTGAGATTGAGTGAAGTTATTCTGTATGCCATATGAGAGAACAGTTAAGATTTTGGAGAGTCTCTGTAACCCGCAAATGCTGCATGGTTCAGCAAGATAGATATAGGTGTGCATATAACTGTATATGAATCTTCAAATTTTCCTACATGGGTGGGTTATGCAATTAATAAGAGAATGTACATGACCTTGTATTTTAATGTTGATCTTTTTAGTTTTCACTGAAACTTTCAAAATATATGTATTTCATAAATGGTCTCCTTGTTTAAAGGATGACGTGAAAAGTGCTAGTGTAATTTAGGGATACAAATACATACTCAACTTTGAGCTTCATTGAAGTAAGCAATTTCAACCTGCTGTTTGCTAACATTGTCCTCCCTGGAATGTGTGTTGACCTGTGATTTATAGAACCTAAGTCCTGATGTAAGGCTGCCAACATACAGTAGTACAGTGTTTCAAAATTTTGTTCTGTATTATCCAAGGTATTCTAAATCTCAGTATTTTTGAAAAGGCTAAAAACTTTTTTTTCAAATATAGACAAAATTTGATAGTTGCATTCTTTGTAATGTTTTTTTCAGAAGTGAATTACTTTTCCTTAACTCTGGCAGGATTTCTGCCTACTGAATTATATTTAAACATCTACAGTAGAATAATGATGTTTGTCTTAAATGAAAAACCTACCGTTAAACTACCCAGTAACTCATGCTGTCTCTCAAATAGATGGTTCTACTTCATCAGCTTCTTGAGTTTTTTAGCTGCTGATTTCCTAGATACGAATCAAGGTCTGCAGATTCTTCTAGTTAAAGCTGCCAATATGCCAGTAATGGATAGTGTTTCAGCTCCGTGAGAACGGGTGCGCTTAGAAATAGGGGAGTCCATTAAAAAACTGTGTGCATACAAGCCTTCATGCCAGCATATGCAAAGCAGAGTGTACCAAACTTGTTCTAGTTACCTTCAGTGTGGACTAGAAATCTGCAGAAGACTGTAATTATTTTGAAATTGGATGGTTATTTCCACTGAAAAATACATGTATTTTGCTTTTCTGTCTGTCCCAATCAGGGTAAACAGTTTCTAGGGTTTCTTTTAACAAAATAAAAAGTTTATGCTGTCATCTGGGAAAAGATCTTAATATTACTTCAATACCTGCAAACAAATTATGGACAAGCCACACACTGAATTTGTGAAATCATGACCTCATTGCATTTACACAAATACATTAAATAATGACTGTAAAGTGACAGATGATGCTTGGAGCATAATCTAGGTCTGTATCATAAGTAGATAATATTAAGTTATTATTTAGGAAGTCCTAGAAAAATGGTGTGTTGTAATGCAGACTGCATCTGTGTGTCACATTCACGGTGTCTGTCAGCTGGACTTAACTGAATGTTGTACATTTTTCATTGTTTTTTATCATCTCGCCCCCTTACTTGCTCTGTTCCATCAGTCTCCTTTTGTATTTTAATTACTGTTTTCTTCTTTTCAAGATTCAATACCACAGTTTTATGATGGCACTGTGATTTTATAATACGTCCTACCTTTTTACTTGATAGCTCATGTTTGTATTTAAATAAATGAATATATATATTTGAGAATGGTTCAGGCAGGTCATTTTCTCATACATTTAATGATACAGTTTTGAAAAGAACATTTGAATTAGATTGTTTATGAATTGCATAGATCCCAGCAGTAGGATTTGCATGTGTTACCCTGGGGAAGGATGATACTTCTCACCAGTTCAGTGCTTAGATGCCACGCAGTTATGCTTGTACTGGATCCATATTTGAGGAGCAGCAATCAGGTGCACAGAGCACTTCAGGTACATAGTGCCCCTCTTTGATACGCCATGCTTCCTGGTGTGTTCATGAGACTCCAGCAAACTCTTCCATCTGGAAATGGTTTGAAACATTCCCCTGTAACTTCATGCAGCTATTAAAACCAGGATCCTTTTCCCTTTTCTGTCTTTAAAGACAGCACAGTCTGGCTCATTTTTACTGCACTGTTTCTCTTAAAACGGACTGTTCCAAATGCTGTTATACTGTGCAGTGAAGCATAAGTATTTTGCGAATGGTACTGGCCCACATGCTGAGTGAGGAAGCAGAGGTCTTCCTGTATAATCCGATTTCAATCAACTCACTCTAATCACTACTGATAGTTGCAAAATTTAGCCTGGATCTGCTCTGGTAATCTAGATTGACAGGAGGTAAAAGTAAAGGGACAGAAGGGCAGAGGAACAAAGAGAAATGAGCAGGGACAGTGCTTTTCTGCTTTTGCTTCCCGTTCTGGGACGCGTGTCTCTGCTGGCAGGTGTGCTCAGTGCTGCAGCAGGGTGCTAGGAAAACAGGTGCCCTCTGTGGGTCTGGAGCGGCAGCTGCCACACCACAGGTGTGCTCGGCACAACAGGTACCTGTGTGACCTGTTGACATGCATTATTTATTGCCATTGAGATCCTAAGCCTCTTCATTACTCAGAAGATCCTGGGGTCCTGAAATATTCAGGCACAGCAGCAGTTAAACGGTGCAGCCAGCAGCCAGGTGCCTCTGACATCCTCTGAAGGCAAATGGCTTCCGGTGTTGGGCTTCATTCTCCTACAGGTTTGGTGCTTGGGTGGTAGCTCAGTGGGTAACTGGGCTCTGCATTTTCCCAGTGGAAGGGTGAAGTGTCTGTGAGAGTGGGTCCTTTTGACTTTCGGTTTTAACTTGTCCAAGAGAGGAGCCAACTCTGGATTTCATGGATATACAGAAATACAGGCAACTGCTACTGAAGACAGATATTTTGCAAAGATTTGTCTCTGTTTGACTGGAGTGTACATCAGGAAGAAAAATGACTTTTTTTATTGTTACCTGACCACATGCTCAGTGTGCCTGTGTCAGCCAGGCTAAGGGACTGCACACCCTAGGGCAACAGAGGCACCTGGACTACCCCTCCATCTGACTTTCCATGCTGGTGGGGCTGTTATTGGTCATCTCAGCCTTGCATGTTGCCATGCTAAAAACACCCAAGGCTAAAAATGTGTCCTGGGTAAGTATAAAAGGATGAACAAAGTTTCTGTCAATATGGATTTTTTCAGATACGTATGAATATGCTTCTCTATTTGTATATGTGGAAGTATAAACTTACATAGACTGAGGTGTAAGGTAGATGAAAAAATTGTAAGTGATTAAATACCATGATTATTTAATTTTTTCCTAAGAATTAAGAAAAATTAAAAATATGTTAGTTGGAACACTGGTATTTTGAAGGAACTGTATTTGGAAATTTTAAAATTATAGACTTCAACCTTGTTTTCGATACATAGCTTTCACCAATACTAGTAAAGGGTTTGTGCTCCATACTTTTTAAATCAATTGCAAAACTGGTGTGCCTTTCAGGGTGCAGAATCAAGGCCTTAAGAGTAAGGTTTAAAGATCTGAAGAGGATTGATTATTTTAATTATTTTGATTAAATTTTAATTTCTGGTTTTGCATATTTCAAGGATTTGTGACTGTAGGTATTCTTATGTGTAGTATGATCCACATCTTCAAACCTTATTGAAAAAGTCCCAGGAGTTGTTTCAGTACTTTGTAGTAAGCTTTAACACACAGTGGGATGAGGGAGTCTGTGTTCAGTGTCTTTTCTGTTGACTTTTTTCTATTTTAGTAAGAAAATACATTGCTGTTTTGTCCTTATACATTATTTCTGTGTCAGAAACTAGGATTCCCTGTTCGGGAATAAAGTAAGCCATGAAATATAATTCCAGAGTAAGTAACATTGCCCTTTCCTAACCCCATCATGTATGATTATATAACACTGCTAGTGCACAGCCTGCTCTACCAAGCAAGCAGAATATCATCAAACCCCAGTTCCACACAGAAACCTGGGCATGCTGGTGACTGATCAGTAGATGGCTTTAGGGCTTCCTCAGTGACCTCCCTGAGTTCCAAATCTTGCCCCAGCAGTGCTACCTGTAATTGCATTACATTTTCTACAGTGCTGAGGTTGTTTGGGAATAAGGGACATGAGGATACAGGTACCTTCCCTTCCCGGTGACTGCTCAGTGATTAATATCTATGAACATGTGTTGTTTCAGATCACTTCGAAATTTATGTGTGCCCATGATGCAGGCTATGTTTGTATATAATTGTAGTTGATAGATGTTTGTATCCCCCAACTTAGGTACTGGGGGATAAACCGCTCACATACACAGTGTGTCTTCCTGGAGGTGGAAATCTTGTATGTTTGCAGCTGTGATTGTCTCCAGGTTTAGGTATTTAAAATAGCTATTTCTGGTGATTATGTTGGAGAATGCCAAGGTACTGACTCTTATCCATAGTTTTGCGCTGTGGGATAATCACCAAGAATAAAATAAGACCTCTCTCCCCCTCCATACTTTCACTGCCAGTTTGCAAATGAAGGGAAATAGATATATGCTGTCATGAAAATAGTAAATTTTGGTAATCATTTCAATTGAATGATTGGTACAGAGTTCATCTATCATGTCATAGCCCTAAGTTGCAGACATTAATGACCGTTAATTGTTTCACTAAACCCATAGTTGCACATGTGAAATGTGTAAACTATAACCTGATTTGAAAATTCGAGTGCAAAAATGGCAATTTACATGATTGCAACTGTGTGCTATATAAAGAAACAGATGCAGCATCCAAACAACTGTAGCTTTTGGGATTACTTCTACTTTATGTAACCCTTTCCCCCTTCAAAAATAAGTAAATAAAACTGCAAAAGAGATTTGTAAGGATTTCTGACTTAATTTTGAATTAAGTATATTCTGTTAGTAGTTTATGGTTATGACTGGATATCTGTTTGAGACACAGAGAGCAAAAGGAAGACATTCATAGTGCTATAAAAAGATGGAGATAGGTTTATGTAACTCTTGCATTCACCTCTTTCCCTTTGGTTTTCTGGAAGGGTGGGGAGGGGGTGTTTAATCACTTAATCAGTCTTTGGCAGTGTAGTGTTAACATTATTCACTGCTAAGTGATGGAAGGTATGGTTTCCTTAGTAAATATAATTTTCTGACTAGTATTTTAAATTAAAAAAAAAATCAGAATAGCTATTGCACTGAGGATATTTAAAGCAAGTAATGAGAATTTTTCAGAACATAATAGTGATTTTTTTTCGTGCTCTAATGTTTTGAAAAGCCAATATACCCTGCAATGAAGTACAAAGGCACCTTACAGAATCAGATACCTGCTCAAAGTATCACTTGGTTTAAATCCCAACAACGGGAGATTATCTTGAACTTCCTGAAAATCTACAATTTGACTCTGGAAGTTTTACCTGTCTGGTAATTTGATCTTGACCTTTGTGCAAACGCAGTGAAAATATGAGGGTCCAAGTCTGCATCACAAGGATGAGTGCAAAAAAAAAATATTTTTGGCTATAATCTAGCAAAGTACTCAACATCTGCTGAAATTTCTCATCTGCTTAAAACTGAAGACCGTGGTCAACCACTTTGCTGAATCAGTGTGTTTGCTAATTTTATGTTTTTCTGTAATTAAAGTTGGCATTTGATCCTTGTGTCTTTAGCATACAAGTTCTTAAGGAGAGAAACCACGCCATGCTGGTGTATCTTTGTACAAAAGACTGCTGCCTGCATAATTTGTATTTCCCCTTTACTGCGAACCTGTGTGCCTTCCCCTGTGAAAAAAACTTGCTACAGTGTTTAAAACTTAGGCAGCTTCTGGGACCTTTGCCAACATTCTGCACCGGTGTCTGACAGACCCCTGGCTGCTCCAAGGACCCTCACCTCAGAAACAGAAAGGCTGAGAAATTAATTTCTCGTGTCTTTCAAGACCTGAGAAATCAACAACTTCTTAGTGGGTTGTTACTTCCCTAAAAGCTCTTTAGATCCTTTTTGATAGATCTGCATGACTTTGATACAGGCTCTGGGGTTTCCAGACATGTGAATTAAAGCCTTGGTTTTGTGCATGCAGTCTTGAGGAGTTTTGGCCACTTATGCACAAGATGTGTGGCTTTTTAAGTTCATTAAATGACCATGGAGGAGCTGCAGTGACTTTAGTTTTAAATTACTTAGAGAATATTTTCACTTATCTCTCTAAAGGCTGTTGGTGCTGCCACATGTGAATGTTCCTGAAAGTTACTGGAAAGAGCTAAGGCTGACCTAGACAAGATGAACGTAAAATCTGTTTGTCATCTAATGCCTTGCATTTTTTTAATATTTGATTTGCAAAATGCACCCATCTAATTATCCCTAATGGAATATTTTTTTTAAATTGACTCCTATGTACATGAATTTAATTTTTATTTCCTATATAAGCAAATTTATTGTTACTTTATGTAGGTACAAGCAATCCTGTCCTTGAGCTCTGGGACAACTTAGGTATGACCTACACTTGTGAAAAAGCCAGTAGATTACAATAAGTGCAGCTATGGGACATGGTGGGGGTATTTAAACTGTGTTTTTTACCTAAGCAGCAAATGATGGTGAGATCTGAGTTTAAAGGAACTTCCAGATTTGAAATATGAAAGTACCATAGGGTCTTCAAAATATTGCTTTATGCCTATTAATGAAAGATTTTTTCCCTATATTTCCTGTAAACTGTTTAGCCAGTCTGTTATACTCGTTTATTACAGGAGTGAACACCTTTAAGTATTCTGTGAAAGGCATTTAAGTTTGTACCTGATGTAATCAGCATGACCTTACAGAGTTCCAGATACAGCCCGTTTTTTTCCTATCCAGACATCCACTGGCCTTTGGAGCTGTACAAGCCCTGCTGGAGGGCTGCAAACCTTGACTCCATGCCAAGGCAACCTACTGAATAGAAAGGTCATTGAGCCACAGTTACCCAAAAATAATTCCAGCTCTTTAGCGGAAAGCTTTGGAGCCTACTGCTCTGCTCTGCTGTCAGGAGTTGTAGGTTGTGGTACCCCCTGCAAAAAAAAGAACAAAGTCTGTGTGCCACTTTGGTAGAGTAACTCTTCTTCCCTGAAAGACAGGTTTGGGTGGGAAGGAAATTTGCTGCATTGCTATTACCATAAGTAAGGATGCTTAAGCATGCATACGCAGTATGTTTCTGCTTTTATTAATATTTAAATTGAGTTGTCGTTGGTATTTAAGAAAGAAATCTTCTTGACTGCAAAGTATCCATTTTCTCTGTCCTTTTACTTATTAACGCTCTTTGTCATACACCTAGTATCACTCGAATTCAAAGGAGTGGAATTTACAGAGGAGGAAGACTGACTTTTATGTAATTAACTAAATTACAATTCCCAGTGAATTCCCTGAGCTAATAAAAAGGTTTGATATTTATATCTCACTTTATTACTTAAGAAGTTACATGGTGGTACACATAGTTTAATAGTGGTACAGAAAGTAAGGGATGAAAGGAAAAAAATGGGATGTAAATAGTGAAATATGCTTGTTCCAGCTCAGAATGTTTCAAGAGAGGATGGGACATCTGTGGAAAATGTAAAGAATACTTCAGTTATATTGATTTGGAAATTCTTGAAATATGGAGTAACTTGAAAAAATGGAGGATTAAATGGTGAAAGAGAAAAGGAAAGGAGAAGATAAAAGTATAAGGGAGAAAAGGGAGATAAAGGGAAAGACAAACTAGAGCTTTGAATCTTAAGAGATGTGGTAGTATTAGAAAGGAAGGATTAAACAAATGCAGAAACACCAGCAGGATGGTGTGGTTACATTAAGAGTTCTATTTTTGTGTCTGCATTAGGGGTCAACTTGAAAATAGGAAATTAAACAAGTAGTTTGAAGAACAGACAGTGGAAAAAGCTTGAAAATAATTGGAAAATTATCTGAGCATGGGTTTGCCCTGAAATGTGGAAGATAATGATAATACAAATGGAATTTGCTGTGTTTCTAACAGAGAGGACAAAAGGTCCCCTCAAATGCGCTCTTTTTGTTTCAGTTTCTCAGGGTACATGGATGAGAGGAAAGCTTGGATAGAAGCACTTGCTATTTACAGGCATGCTATTACTCTGGTTTGGATTAGTATCAATCTTGTGAAGAGACTGTGAAAGTGGATTTAGTCAGGAAATACTAAAGATGGAATTGTCACCTACCTGTGGAACAGTAATATAGATATTATTCATTTTATAGGGCTGTTTTAAGATGTTATCGAAAGACGATAGACAAGGATCTGATGGAAGGTCTTAAGCTGAGAACTGCTGACTGCAACAGTATCCCTGTGGGCTTAAAGATGTATCCATGCAATAATTGGAGTAGTCTATGGCACAAGAAACAATTGGTTACACAACTCTGGCTTGCATGGAGGACTTCATCCTTCAATAAATCATGGCTCTTGACATTTAAAGACTGACATAGCTGAAAGAGCTGTAGATATCTTTGGCTGAAACACACCATTATTGGCAAAAAGGCCCCACAACCAACCAACAAAACAAAACAAAAAGAAAAAATTTCATGTTTGTTACATTGCTTATGCAGTGGTGTTTCTTTTCAGTAAATCAATAGGCTGCTGTTTTGGTTCTGTCTTGCCATGACATAATGTGTTAATGTGATACTCCTTCTGTCCAATAATCATGGACTGAAATGACAGTGCCATTTGCTTTCTTTCTGGTTGTTATCAAGTCCTCAGTTTCTATTGCAGAGAGCTCTTAGTGTTCTTTGGTGATAGAGCAAACTTTCTCAGCGAAGTTCTGATGAGGACTTTGGCTCTCTCCACTGGCAGCACAGTTTTTTTCTGTTAATAGAGGCAGGCCTGGGTTGCCTCCATCCTTCAGAGGCAAACCTGTGGGAAAGCTCCTGCGGCTGCCAGATTGTCTTCCTTTGTTTGCACAGGACTCAAGTGGTGTGCTACAGAAAGTTCAGGGGATTCAAAGCACTAGGAAACAAAAGGCAAAAAGCTTAATTACATATTATCCCCTCTGTTTTTTCTTGTGCTTATTTATCAGTGTAATCCCCACTGATTTTGGTTTGAGATACATGCATAATCCAATTAGCAGAAAGGTCATCAGGGCATGCAGAACTTAGAAGTAGTCTGCTGTAAGCTAGAGGACTTGCTTCCCTTGACATTTCTGAAGGTTTTCCCTTGAATCAGGGGAACCAGGAATCTGCCCATATCCTCACAGCAGCTGGGCTGTACCAGCAAACAGAGTTGCACTGATGGCAGTTTCTGTAGGCAGTAGTAGCCTGTGTATGCACGGTATCAGGCTGCTGGCACTGGGAGGCTGGGCTGGATCTGGGTGATATCCCTATTGATAACACTGCTTGACTCAGGCAGATTACTTGATCTTTAACATTAAGCAATAATGTTTGAACAAACATTCCAAATTGGAATCTATCATTAATTTTAGCACTTCATCTTTATGTGCAGTGTGCTGAGTTCATTGACTACCAGGCAGCAATTTCAAAGAAGCTGGAGGACAATTTATGTTAAAGGTAGAAAGTTGTTGACTGACTTCATACTGTAATGAGAAGTTAACTTTCCTAGAGTATTTTTTCTTAATAGTGTGTAGTAGCATATATAAGCATTTACCACAGATGCCTAATTGCTACTTCTAATCTCTACAGTCTTTTGTACACACATACATGTAACAGGGAAGGCAAGAGGAATGTGGTTTCCCCTTTTTAAGATTTAATCTTTAGGTTTTTTTCCACTATCAAGAGTTAATAAAAAGGCAGAAGTTACTAGTTGACCCAGTCACAATCGATTTGAGCTGCCTTGAAATGTCTTGATGAAGAGAAATTTTTAGAGACCTTGAGTTTATTCTGGGATAGAGGAGAGCATAGGAAAAAATACAAACCTGACTTTGAAGGTAATGTTGTCTGAGATGAACTGGAAGGTGAAATTACGGAAAAATCTGGGTATGAAAGGAAATGATGCTTGTTTTTCTCAGCAGTGTTTGTACTGGCCTTTGACATTATCATCTGGATACAGGAATACTAGTCGTATATTTTGGTGGGTTAGTTATTACTACTGTTATTTCCCTTTTTCTTTTCTAAGTTTTTTTGCCACTACTGGAATTGGAGAAGCTGGCAATATTAATTTGTGATGTAATTTTCCTGTATTTGAATTGCAAAGATTAAAGCTGACTGAGGTTGCCATTTATGACAAATTGCCAGATACATCTTGCATTTTTAGAGTCATAAATGGGCCCAGAGTGTATAAAGTCTAAATGGTTTATTTTTCCAGTGATGCTTGACAAATTTAAACATGTAACTGCATAAGCATTTATGAGTTCTTTACTCAAATCATCAGTGCATTAATGGGAGAATTACTCAAAAAAATATGGTAGTCAAGGGAAATAGAAAGGGAGAAGAAAGATCAGCTAGTGGACTGAGACCATACTGCAACACTGGGAAGACTCTATAAAAGAACGATGGTGAAGTTTTAATCCTTTCATGTTTGATTAATGTTAGAGATGATATAGAAATGTTGTGTTGAACAAAATAGCTCTGTAGGTTAAGGCTGTATAATTTTCTGTTCGGATTCATCTTGCTCCCTTTTAAAAATACTTGTGCTCATCACAGTTGCTCAATTTCAACTGGAGTTCTGCTTGTGTATAGATTTTGTAATGTCCTGCAGTTATTTTATACCATTAAGTTATACTGTCCTTCAAGTAATGTTTGATGCTGAACAAAAATTGTGCATACAATAAGAAAGGCTAATCAGAAATATTGAAGAAATGTGTCTGTATTTTAGTCAAAAAGCTTTGGATACAGTTGATCAGAATTTCATGGAAATTTAGTAATTATATGCTCAAACTGGTCTGTTTATTTCTTGCTATTTATACTCATTCATAAGAAAATATTTGTATCTAACCATTAAGTATTTTATACTGAATTCATAAGGGCTACTGATTACATTGAAAGCCTTCCTAAGTTCCATTTTCATTAGGTAGCCTGTTCTTGAAGGAAACTAAGAACAGGATTTCCCGTGTGGAAATTGGTTTTGGGTATTTAGAGCCAACCTGAACATAGTACACTGCAGAAAACTAAACTAAGTAAAGTATGCATTTTTATTATTTATCGTGGTAGATAGAACTTATGCTAAAAATTACCACAATAAAAAAAAGCAACACAGTTACCATACTTTCTCTGAATGATCATCAAGAATATACTTACCTAGTTACTAGGACGTGTTTAATTTGTTGCCTCTTGAGGTGTAAGACATCTTCTATGGAATGAAAACAGCATCATCACTTGTTAACACAGAATATAACAGTTGATTACTAGACTAGATAAATTTGTACAATGATATGCAAAGGTGCATCACACAGAAAAAAATATATGTACAAATAACATGCAAAGAAGTTACATATGTGGAAGCGTATGTTACGTTCCCAAGAAATGCACTGGCAATAAAGATTTCTCTCCTTTCCATTATACGTGATTTCTAAATGCTTTAAATCACAAGTGAAAACATTATGGTAATGAGAGAAGAAATTCAAAAGACATTAGGGATTCAAAATAATTTGCCCTGAAAAAACAGCAAAGAAGAAAATACAGCTGTAAAAGCTTTAGGTTTCAAGAACTGAAAAATCCAGACTTGTGCCTAGAGGCTGTCAGTGATGCCTTCTCAGCAGAGGCCTAAGGGATTGCCTTTAGGTCTAACTTCCTGCTGTCTCTGCTTCCTAATTTCCTTTGCTTCTTGTTGGCTTCAGTAAATAAATATATGGCTACTATGATAGATTCAGTTCTATTGGATACAGCATACTGAATTCTTGCCCTGTTTCCAGGACAAATGCTGTCTGCTCATTTCAGGATGTCCTGGCCACTCTTCAGGGTAGATTCCACTCTGAGGCTTCTGCCACATTGGTAGAACCTGTTTCTTGAATGCAAGATATTCATAACCAACTCTGGGAGAAATTTATTAAGTAAATTTAATTTGGTAATCTTCAACAGAAACTTTGATAGTTACTGTAATAATACCTTGTTATCTTCAGAATTCTTAGAAAATAATAGGAGGTGCTTTGCAAGTAACACCTCAGTTTTTGCATATTCAGCATTCTAAACCAGCACCATATTCTTCAGGTGTGAATTATTTTATTGTGGGGCTCGTCTGTGTTCAACACTTGCAGCTTTTGGGCTTTTTCTTCCACTGGAAGAATTGCTTCCTATTTGAAATCTGCCCTGTGGCAAAGACTGAATTGCACTTTTTGATATGATTTCCCTTGAGTCTTCCAGTCATTCTGAGGTTTTACTTTCAGATTTCCCTCTATATGTACCCTGTGTTGCATAAGGAACTCATATGCACAATAGGAGACAATAATCAAAAGAGAAGGTAATGAAATACATAAAGCACTGTTTAGTACACTAGGTACTCTTACTCTGAATAAGAATAATATTTTCAAATAATATTAAATGTTACTTCTTGAAATAAGACTAATTAACAATTTGAGAGAGGTGCGTTTAAGGAACACAATCTCTCCAAGACTTAAGAAGAGAGGATGCTGTTGTTAAAAAAATGGTGTGTAGCTGTGTTGGGTCCTTTGAGTGCACTAATATGCAAGATATAATTTTACAGATGTTTTTTCATTGCTACACTTCTCAATGTGGTTTTCTGCTGTTAAACTGTAAGTGCCAAAAGTTCTAGCTTACTCTTTCTTTGGCTAACAAGGGCCATTCACTAGTAAGGGACATTCAGTTGTCCTTGAAGTTCATCCCTAAAGATGCAAGAATGTCTAAAGGTTTCAGGAAAACCGGAATGAAATCCCAAAAGCACAGAAGGAACAGGGAAATCAAAGCAATGTTGTCTCAGCTGTTGGTATCTACCTCTTAATTTATTTCTTATTAGAAGGCAGGTCAGAAAAACTGTTTCATCTTTATCAACCATCATCTCATTCTAGTCCTAGAGGTGTTCCTGCCTATTGGTGAAAATGGGATGTTACTGGTATGCCTTGGCATAATTATGGCCTTCGTTAGTTATCAGAAATTAGAGCAGCAGTTGATGCACTCGGCTTTGATGCAGACAGATGAATATGCAGCAGAAGCACCATGGTACAACCCCCAGATTCAAGAACTCGTCGCTTCTTCTCATGAAAACCTTGATTTGCAGACTCAGTAGTTGGTCATATACCATGACATTTCTCACAAACCAGACAAGTAATTTTTTAGTTCTGGTCTCTTTCTGTTAGGAAAGAGTGCACTTTTTTCTAACTTTTACTGTACTTTCTATTGTAAGGAAACTGAGGTTTTATTTAATGACCTAGTCTCTTTCTGAACACTGACAAAACAGGACTGTGTAGTACTCTTGGTGTGCGTAAATGCATGGAATACCATACTTGGAAGGCATTAATACACAGTGATATTCTTTGGAGGCATTAACAATTAATAGAGAATAAAGCTAATGAGGCAAAATGTAACTAGAACAGACATTCATTTCCTCTTAAAATAACATATTTATAGGACCAGATTTTTGTAGAGGAAGAAGAAATATAATCACCCGTTGCCAGTTAAAGCAGCTTTGCAATTCAGCAACTGATAAATTGTATTCTTTTGTGAAAAATAAACAAAACATCTAATTTCAAATATATTTTCAACTGTTAAAAATTATTAATGTGATATTAATGTAGTATTAATACTAATGTCTATAATTAGTTTTACTTAGTTTTCATTTTAAGGGTTTTGACAAATTCTTGGGTCATTTAATTGTACAGTGTTTCTTGATATATCATGGAGACTTGTGTTAGGAGATTTTTCCCACTGTAATCAGAAATCTAAAAAGCTGTATTCTAGCTATTTCAGCGCTGACAACTGGGCTCTTGCAAGGTCACTTACAAAAGCTCATAAACTTAATTAAGTTCTCCTACGAGCTTTGACATGAAGAATAAGTTGAAAAGTGTTGGGTTGCCAGAAATTTCGAAGTGTTCCCAGTGCTACAGCCAACAACGTGGCAGGAGAGGGGACAGGGCAGAATGGGGCTGTGTTCTTTAGTTCCTGGCAAAATGATACAAAGATAGAGCAAAATCTCTTGTGACTTTCCAACTTCTGAACAAACTGTACTCTTCAAGTATAATTTCAAATGTTGTCAGCTCTCTCACATGCTTAATGATATCATATAAGGGTAAGAAATTATCTCTGAATGTTTGCTTGAAGTCAGTATATTTACCCTGATGTAACCTCTGTGTGCTGTGTAACAGTGCAAGGGCAATGCTAGGTGTAATTATACTATAATTGTGATAAGTAAGATAACATCAGTCACACAACATCTTTTACACTGTCACCAGAGCTGGCATTTCAGTCTTCTTAACTGTGTTATGGATGGCTGGGAATGTGGGCTGCACTGCAAAAATGCATGTGTTACTGGGTCTGTTTTTCTCCATCAGATGATCTCACATGATCAGTCAGTCAGCACTATACACTGTTGGACTGGCAGTCTTTTTAAATAAATAAAACCAAAGTTCCACCTTTCCAGAACCAATGGGACTTTATTTTACATCAGCAAATCCAGTGATCCAGTAGCACCCCTTGGGCTGTAGTCCCTGTGTCTGTCGCCCAAGTGGTGTGGCTGGGCTGTGCTGGTCTGCAGGATTTGGAAGGAAACCCAAGTGAAGCGTTCAGCTGGCATGCGTGACTGGAGTGAGGCTGGTGTGAGGAGGGGGGATACTTCTCTGTCTGAAGCAAAGCCAGTCCCCATGCCTACCAGCATGGCTTTTTCACCCGGCACCGTGATTTCTAAGCTGTCTGTGGGAGGACCTGACCTACAGGTCTGGGGCTGCTTGATAAGCACCCTCAAAGACCATCAGTCACTGCATCAATCTGCCAACCCTTATTTTCCGTTGTCTTCTCCCAAGGTCTTCCCTTCTCCCACCCTCATTCTGACCCAAATAAACAGCCCTCTCTTAATTACTGTTTTTTTCCCCAATACTTACCAGTTTTGGTATGTCTGACAGTGTTGCCCAGGTAATATGGCCTTACACCACTGCACTGATAGGGCTACCTGCGCACTGTGTTACATGCATGACCAGTTCGGTGGTCACAGAGAAAGGTTCACATATTGATGGGTAAATGAGGCACTGGTACCTCTCTAAATCTGAACTGCTAGTGGGAAAACAACATGCTAAGTGATCAGATCCAAGTAAGCATGCAGGTTTTAATTTGAACTATTTTTATGGGTAATTCAAGCACTTGAAGAAATGGCTTTTGAATTGCAGCCTTTCCTGTAAATTTCCCTTAATGTCCTGGTAACTTGGAGAGAGTTTATTTTAAGAGACATTTTGTAGGTGACCTCTTCCGAGGGACAAAGTATCTGGATTGTTTTTGAACTACCTCCTTTGAAATCGTGTTTGTAACTAAAATAAATCTTAAAAATGTGCACATTTCTTCCTTTAAAAAATATTAAATAAATCAATTAAGTTGAAATCCAAAACCCAGTTGGTCTAAACTGTTAAACTGGAGTAATTTTTGCATATTCACAAGTTAAACAGTGCTAGACTATCTCATGATAGTGAATTAAGGACTTCTTTTCACTTGCAGCCAATGCTTTTAACTACTGTCTTGTATCTTTTTCTGTAGATTTATTGTTGCTAAGGGAAATACTTTGAATCCTATGAGAAATGTGGTATGTTCCCACACTAATGGAAACTACTGTATTTTTGTAGTATACAGTTTTCAAGGAACTCCTCATGCTGCGAGTTACATCATGAGTAATGAACGCATTGGCTCTGGGATCTGGTGTTCTCCTAGTGACGGCGTAAACTGTGTTGTAAATACTGCATTTTTAAGGGAAAGGAATGAAAAACCTCTTTAGCAATAACTCAGGCATTCCAGATTAGTTAATTATAATGTTGTGTGATTATCTTTGATCTCAAGCTCTTCTTAAAGTACTCGTAGCTGATTTATTCTTGATATATTTTAGTGTGCTAGTCTGTTACTGGTGGGTTTTAGCAGTGTGATTTTATAGCTGTTGGATAGTTACATTAACCATTGTATTGTTGCTACAACTGAATGGTATTACAGTTCTAAATCTAATTAATTTAATTCTAAATCTAAATTGAACTAGTGAAGATTCAAGGCCAGATCTTATTATGGTGTGAAAAAGAGGGGAGTTAACTTTCTGCAATTATTTCAGGTGTAACTTACATAGGAGAAGATAAATTTTAACAATGGTAATGATGTGAAACATTTGGAAACAAAGGGTAAAATACCTCTGAAGTATGTTATGTTTTGGTGCTCATCCATCATTAATAAGAGACCTAGTGGCACTGTTAAAATTGTAGTTTAGGCTGAAAGTTTTAAGACTTGCCAAACTGTGTAATTAGTAAAAATCCGTAGATAATTCCTCATGTCTAGACAGCAAAAACTGCTTTAGTGTTCCTCACTGAAATCAGGGCCTTTTAAAACCAGACTTACGGGCATGTGTCCATAATTAACTACTTAATGCATGCATTCTTGTAGGATTTTTCTTGTATGAACGTGCCTGACTAAAAGGAGGATGTTGAGGAAAGCCATTCAAAACAATTGTGCTTCCAAAATGAGTGATTTCTATTATTTCTGATATCAGCCATGCATTTGTATCAAGCTACACAAAAATTAGCCTAGTTAGATGTTCACATCTTGTGTGGCTATAATGTGCAAAGTGACCAAGAATATGAAGTCCAAAGAGAAAAAATTCCTCCCTAAAGATGCCAAGTGCTCACTGTAGAGGAAAGGGAGAGTTTTATACCTCATTGATGCAAAGGGCTGTTTACTAACGGGTGTGTGACTCCAAATGTAATGTTTATGGACATAACAGAGACTTTCATCTACTCTTTGCATGGGGACAAACTTGGTTCTCATTTAAGAGGGTGGTCAGGCTCTTCTCTGCTTGAGGCAGAAGAAAAGGAGTTTAAGGCAAAAATAATAAACCTGTTGAAAATCTGAAAAAGGAGACTGCCCATGAAAATTTCAGCCAGAGAGCAAAGGACATGCAGGAATGCAATTTAATCTTAAACTGGCTTGAGCTAACTGCCAGCATCTGTGGTGGGCCATTTCTCATACAAGGATTTGGCCCATTTATGAGCAGGGGCCTGGCAAAGCCATCAGATGCATTTCAGCTCTCTTCTGCATCATCCAGCATAGCCAGAAAAGAAATCAAAGAGAATAGAAAGTGTTTAGAGTCAGGTCTTAACTTTTAAGGCTCAGGAAGACAACAGGACCTTGATCTGATCCCACACTGATTCCCATATAAGTTAGTTTAAGGTGAAAGAAAAAAAAAAAAAAAAAAGGTATTCCAAAGTTGTGAACCTTTCCACCTTAACCGTGCCAATTAAACTGCAGATGCTTGGGTTACAGTAGTAAAGTAAATGAAGTCCTTTTTGGAGTCAAAACCAATCTATCTTTCTTTCTTTCTAGCAGGAAATCACCTAGAAAGGAGAAAGGACTGTAGAGTGAAAAGATAAAAAGTAAAGTTGAATTACAAAGTAATTATTAATAGGAAATGTATCTAGTAATTAAAAAGAATTATTATACACTGTTTAGTGGATCTTTTAACACTATTATAAATTTCTACTGGTCTTGATATAGACAATATGTAGCTACTAGAAGCAATTTACTTGATGCATTCAGTAAAGATTTACTGTAAAATAGACAGGTGTAATACTTTGTGATCAATGTCTGCAAGTTGTTTACAGTAATTCATGATGCCTTTGCAATTCTGTGCTTAGGGTTATTTTATTTTATTCTTCCATTAATATATTTTTAATTCTCTAAAATGAGAGTAAGTGGATCCGTTGCACCAAGTGTAATAACTGCAACTTCACCCAGAGCCTCCTCTAAGGGCTCAGTTCCCGTTTTCCAAGTTATTCATGGCACTTTCGTCCCTTGCAAGCCATGTTCTGGCATGTTGTATTCCCTAATGGATCTAAACTTACTGGTCCAGTATTACTAGAGAACTGGTCAGTTCTCTAGCTAAATGGATGGAACTCCTCAGCATTGTTTCTGCCAAATTCTGCTTTCTGTTTCTGAGGGTTTTAATTTTTAATTTGCATGAATAAGCATTGCTTCATCTGTTTACAGCTGTAAATTAGGATAGTCAAATGCTTTTGTTGTCATCGAACAGGGCAAATGCTGGTTATTTATGGGAATTTATCATAGCATGTAGGGTGGGGTTTGGGACTGCTTACCGCATCCCTCAGTTCCCCCTCAGGGAACCCGCCAGGCAGTCAGCCCATCCCTGGGGTCTCAGGTGTCTGGTGGGGAAGGTCTTCCTTCATGGGTGGCCAATCCATGGTCCGAGTGGGGGATCAGAACTTTAAATCTGCTAATCTTGAAGAGATGTTAGTTATTGCCATGGTTCCCCCGATGTGGACACTCCTGACAAGATGTTAGTAATGATCATCCAGCTTTTCAGCTTGCCTTTTCCTGGTCAGACATAACCTCCAGGTTTAGAAGCACTTCAGCTTCCTACGTTCGTGAATGTGAATTGGGGTCTCTATTCAAGGACAGAAAGGGTGTGAGCACTACCTTCAGTGAGACTCGTTTCTGGCATTTTTTAGACATAAAGCCAGCATATTAAGAAGAGCTGTATTTTTAGTCAGGATTGCTTCCTAGCAACGGACCATTTACTGTACTATGGGCTTAAAATGCTTAAAATGTATTAAATCATTTTAGCTTTCCCACTTTAACCTCGGTGGATTACACTAATGCCTCAAGGCTCTTTTCCTGTGCTACACTGTATGCCTTCCAGTCAAGGCAGCAAACTACTGTCAAGGCCGTATTGTGCTTAACCCCAAATTATGTTAAACTTTTTTTAGTGTAATGTTGGTAACATAATTTCTGCTTCCTTCCTACTAAGCAACTAACTAAGTAAATATTTAAAAGTTTGAGAGACTGCTGTCCAAAAGCTGTCCTGATTTATACTTTCACGAGTTAAAAAAAGTAATTAAAATAGCTAAGTCATTTTGTAAAAGCTGTAAATAAAAGTGAAGGAAAAATCAGAATGAGGATGGTTAACCTTTAAATCTGATAAATTTTCAGAATTTTTAGTTATTTCCATGGGATAGAAAGGAATATATTTTGCTGGTTAGATTTTTGTTAAGATTAGTGTTTGATTTTTTTTTTTTAATTATCTTGACTTACTTCCTTCTAAATATTTAAGACTTGGTACTGAATGATTTTCACTTCATGGTTCAATTTTGGCTTTTATATTCATGTTACAGTACTGTTTTGTAGAACTTACTCCAAAAGTACATTTGATTTTCAGCTGTAACCAATGTGCGTATCATGCTGAAGGCAAATAATAAACCTGTCTGGCTCGAGCAGCTTATTGTCTAAATAAAGCCTGTACTGTTTAAAGAGGATACTTTGACTCAAGCATTTAAATGGTCTAGACAGGATAGTGCAAGAAGGCAAAGGTCATGCAAGTACTTTTCTTCCATGCCCTCTCACCTTCTAAATCTTGGTTAAATCTGAAGAAAATAATCCCCTCAGACAACGGACGTGCCTTTCCATCGGCACAGTGTAGTCACCTAGACTAAATAAAAAATTATTTTACACACATTTTGATAGCTAAAAATGGTTATAGAAAGAAATAAATAATAAAAATTCAGCAAATTCTGGCTACTGGCTACTCCTTGTAGAGTTCTAAAATATCTTAAAGTTCAAATGTAAAATAGATTAACTAAAGTTCTAAAAATGCTTTTAAATTCTTTAAATTTTAATTTTTAATTTATTTTAAAAACCTAAATATTTGAAATATTTGGGTATTCTCTGAATACACATATATTGGATATTTGAAATACTAAGTTCTCAAAGCACTTAAAAATATTCTTTACCATATAAAAGAAATATCTATTAATTTGGCCCTTGTAACTATATTTATGTCCCATTCAGCATTGAGGTCAGTAGAATACAAATCTCCTGAGATTCAGGAATTTCATAACATTATATTTATTAATACTTTTTGTCCTATTTTCTTTTCTAGTGTTTTCTTACTAGGTCTGGGCTAAGTGTTTTTGAGCATTCCTGGAAGTTATAACCTTTTTATTTACCTTGTTAGGCTTCACATTTAAAATGGGAAGTAAAAGTCTTTGGCCAATTTTGTTGTTATTTATGCATGAGTAAAGCAAATCACAGCTATCAAGTTTTGTGCACACCATGGAAGATGTTTATGCAAATCACTGAGTAAGTCATTTTGCATGCTTCATGCAATTTTGCATATAATAAAAAACTTCAATGTGGAAAACAAAAGTGCTGATGAAAAATGTCTGTTCACTCTGGTTGGTGAAGTCTTTTATTATGTACAGGGTAAAAATAAATTGTAAACATGCTGCCCTATTACCATGTCTCAGTTCTTGCCTGGTGGGAATAAAGAGGTTATTTCTGTCTTGTTCCTTTGCTTCAGGTGCTTTTCTCTTTGATTACCAATTAATATTAACTGTGGTAATGAGTATGTAGTATGGAAGCTGAAACTGAAATCTCAGCAGTCTGGCGGATGGGAGATATGTTTAACTGTTACTGAGATGCAAGGGGAAATAAATCATCAGTGAATTCATGACACAGTTCATTACCTGGGCCCAAATAACTACAAGTTTCTGTTGAGGGGTTGTACTTGTAACATACAATCTTAATTCAGACATTTCTTAAAACCAGGTCCTGAATTAGACATCAATTTTTAAAATACTAAATTTTTTAACCCCAAAAGATTAATTTTGTACTTGCATTTCAGTAAAAGTAAACTGAAAAAAATGATTTTGGTGTATTCCTAGGTTTGTACAAGGCACTGCATAATGTTATAAGATGCTGATTTGGCCCCTGTTCCCAAAAATGAATTATTTGAGAAGCTCTAACTAGGAGTGATATAACATGTTCTTTACCTGTGCTTTCTTGCTTTTCAGTCTGGCAGACCAGGTGCTTGAAATCCGCTGATTTTCCCTACTTTTCATACAGCTACATGTTAATTCTTTTTATTCTTGAAACTTCTTATTTATTTGGGTCTCAGTCTTTCACGTGTTTTGTTGCAGCAGCTTGCTCCTGTTTGTGCATGGTCTGAAGCTGCCAGATGAAGTATGGCAGGGGAATGAGGTGGAGATATTCTCAGCTCAGCTGGGAGCTGAGCTCTTGTTTGTCTCAAGAGTAAGGTGCTGCTTTCCCATAAGACACTTTGGAGCCTTGTAGGAAAGAGCTTTCAGGACTGAAACTCTGGCTTTGGCCTCTACCCTTGCCAGATCCTTTTCTGGATCTGGTGCTTCCTTTCCTTCATGAGCATGCCATCAGTACCTTGGCACAGCTGGATGTGGATCCGGTTGAAATGGCCTGGAATGCCAGTAACTCCAGAAGTTGGTCAAGGGGGGCAGCATGGAATTCAGCTAAGTGCAATGCTGTGATACTCCCCTTGTGCCTTACTCTGAATGTGTGCAGCTCAGCGTAGCTGTGCCCAAATGCGATTGACACCACCTGTCGTGATGGGAGATTGTGCAGGTCAGTTCTCTAGCACTGTCTGTGAATTATGCTTTTTTCAAGGTTGGGATAATTCAATCTAAAATTGCTGTATAATAAATATTAGGATTATGCTAGGCTGTAAACATTTCATAGTGTCTTTTATATTGTGCCAGGAGGATTTCAGCCCTTTTAAAAACTATAGTTTGGGATGTCATTTAATGCCTATTTTGTATTAGGCTTCTAATTTTCTCTTTTATGTGTATTTTGACATGGGAAAAGATGAAATTGTCAAATGTATTTCAGAGCAAAAAGGCATGCAGAAATGAAGTGTCCGTGTTGATATGGCAGTGAGCTGCACAGCACTGAGCTGATGAAAGCTGGTTTGGAAAGTCTAAAGTCGTATTTTTCAGGTCCTAAATTTTCCAAGAGAGATGTCTTAATTGCAGTTTTCTGTATGCTTGAGAAATCCAAACAATGCTTCCCGGATGGCATTGACAGTGCCCGGGCTGGCTGTGGCTGTGGGCAGGGAGCCTCTGGGGCCTCTTGCTGGCCTGTGCTGGGAGGTGCAGGATCAACTCCTTAACCTGCTCTTTTCTCCTACCTTCTACAAAATCTGCCATAAAGTGAGTTTATGCGGCTGGCAGCACTTGATGTTTTGATCCTTCCATATTTTGTATTGTCCCAGTTTCAAGATGAATTCTAATGAGGTTATAGTAAGAACCTGTATTTTAAATTTTCTTTAGTAAATCTAAATAGTTTGAATTGTACATATAATAAAAAAATATTAAAGTAGTTGTATTAAAATCCCAAGGATGAAACATCATCCTGAGTTCCTCTATATAAAGTAGCTTTGCCTCCTCCACCACAATGACCTTCTTGAAGCCCATTTCTTTCTCTGCTCTGAAGTATTTTCTTATTCTATTGCACACAACCTTCACTTACCTGACCCCTTTCTATAGATTTTGGTGACCTTCAGAGATATTTATAGTTGGCTGAAGTGTTTTATGATATAACATTATCAGTTGCCAGTTGATGGTACAGGAAACACCTGCCCCCCCTTCCCCACCCCATCTCCCCTGGTCTTTTACAGACAGATGGTTGGCTATACCATGTGGCGAGGTGCATGCCGAGTCTTTCAGTGTTTCTGTGTCAGTGTTACACTTGAGGTTCGGTGTTCTTTTGTGGTTCTTGGTGTATAAAACTGTATTGGTGTTATTCTAGCAGAACTTAGGAAATTCTGTTGCAGTCAAATGCGATTTACTTACTGAGACAACTTTAAAATATTTGTGGTGAAGATGAAACAATTAGATACTCATCAGAATCTGTTTTGTTGCACATATGCCTTAGTATTTGTTCAGGTATCTGTCTGACTTGAAGCAAACCACATACTTAAATCTTTAATTGACTTGATAGTCTTTGATTTTTCTTACTAAATTTGGCTTCAGGTGTGAAGGAGTATAGAGTGCTATGGAGCAGATTCAAATTTCCTTATGCTCCTATACTGTGGTTTTTCAAGATTTTTGTATTACTGCTTTGCTAATTAAAGAAAAGAAATCAGTAGTCTCATAACTGGCAGAGTTAAAAATGAGTTTTACCAAAGATACACAAGGCAAGAGACAACAAGTTAAGAAATTGAAACTGGAAAATGAGCTGTAAAAAAATCAGTGGTCTTTAAATGGTACCCAGTTGTTCTGAGGAAAGGTATCTGCAAATCAAGAGATATGTCATATCACTCATGTCCCTCATGTCATGAGGACAGGAATGTCCTGAAAAGTGTAGGTGTATTTATCTGCATAATACAGTGTTCCTAGCTTTGACATCAGGCAGAGCAGCGTCTCCTTTCAGCCCTGCTGTGAGCTGCCCATTTTCCAGAGCTGTGAAGAAATAGCAAGCACAGCTGGGTGAGCTCTTCCTTGCCTGCGTAGGCAGCTGGATGTGAACATGGAGCTGATAAAGGCAATCTGCCAAAGAGCATGAAACCCCAGACCTGGTGCAGAAGCTTGCCCTGTTTTAATTCCTCCATGGCATAAATGGGAAATCAGAGACTGAATTTGGAGTACTTCTCCCCAGAGACAGCACTGTTGCAGATTGCCCGTTATCCCACGTAGATTATAGTGTCAGCATAGCAAGGAGTTGAACTTGGAAATATTTATAAAACTGATTTCCATTTAGTAGAGAAGACCTATTTGTTTGCAGGATCTGGTTTTATTTATATCATAAAGCTTTGTTTCCTATGCTAAACCCCCAGCCTTATAATCAGGGTTACAGATAATGAGCTGTAAGTGCAGCTCAGGCGAGGAGGTGCAAAATGGCTTTGAGCCATCAGCCTTGGGACAATGACGTGACCTAATACAAACTTTCCCCAGCTCTGCTCCAGCAGCCTCTGGGATGCTCAGTCCATTGCTTCTCCTTGTGTATCCCTGCTGTCATAGGCCCTTTTTCTGGGAGCCAGGAGCTAAATATTCTAAAAACAGCTGCTCTGCTCTCACTGCTCCAGTGTCTCATTTTTAATGCAGTCCTAAGACACTAAACAAATGGGTTGGTTCTTTTTGTCTTGCACATTAGATGGTACTCTGGCTCTCTGATAGTCTCTTTCTAAATGTTCTGCTTCATTTTATAATTCATGATATACCTTGTAGATATACAACAAATGAGGGATGATGCTATCCTTGTAAACACTTGATTATTTCCAAATGAGCGACCCAAACTGCAGGCCAAAATAGCCATTGTTGGTTTGATTTCTTTCTCAAACGCAATATCACTGTCACCATTTCTGTGTTGTAATACAAGTACAGTCAAGTGGAAGAGGCTTAGAAATTAAATCGTAGCACTAGGCAAACTGATTCAGTGGCATTGAAATGTCATTTCTAGAATTATCCGGCTTACTGGAGAGTGTTTCAAGGAATAACCTTCTGGCGTGGCAGACTACAGTGCGGGATTAGATGGGGTTTGCACAGCAGGCCAAATTCTGCCTGCTGTTAATTAGGATTGTGTGAGCATAGGTGAGGGCAAGAACTGCTCCAGCGATTGCCATTTGTTTTTAAATATCTGTGGAATGTTTGTGACATTATGTTTTCCTGGGTAGAAGTGGGCTCATACCCTTTTTACTTTGGAGGGGGGGGGGGGGGGATAGAAAAAAAGATGATGTGTTGACAAAATTGTTCTACAAAGTCACAGCATCTGTTTTGTTTTCAGAAACTTAGTACATGTTTAGGACCCTGCTTTCAAAAGAAATACATCTGATTTTAATTTTATCTAGAAAACCCGGCAATATTACCCTGTGAGCAGGACCTAGAGTGTTTTCCAGAAAAGCAAGAAGGCCTCTAAGGAAGCCACAGAGTGAAGAATAGGTGATGAGCCTGCAAGGCAGTTTGCCTGGTCCTACCATCCCTGCTTCTGCAGGGGAACAGAAAGAAAGAAAGAAACTCATGGTGAAACTTTTGGATTTGACTCCCAAAACCTTTCAACAGAAGAACATGGGAAGTTAAGATGGACAAGCTTTACCCCAAAATGTTAGTATGGGGCTTTGTGTGCTTCCCAAATTGCTATTTTAACAGTGTCAGAATGAAATATTCAAAGGCACAGCTTTGAATTCCGAGTTGGTCCAAATGTAGGATAGAATATGCAATATGCTGCCTTCTGGTTCAAGAGGTTAAAAGAAATTGGAGCTGATTAAATAGCATTAATACTGTTATTTTCAATAATGATCTTTTGATCTGGGACCCTTTGCTATTTTTAAGAAATCAGATCAAAAGTTCAAGTGCTAAGAGGTGCTATAATTGTAATAAGCTTCTGACATCGTGAAGGGAACTTTTGGCACTGTCGCTAAAAGGGTGACTGCAACTGATTTAATGGTGTTGGAGGGGGCTACCAAACAGCTTATTGAAAGGAGAATCTAGGGCAAAGAAGAGGTACTCTTATTTAAATTATTTCATGAGGAAATCAGACGGTATGTGAGCTGTATTTAGGGCACTTCATTTTCACCTGGAAAAAAATTGCACACGTGTCCTGGTGGTGAAGAGTGTGGGAGTGAAGAGGAGAAAGGCTTCCAGCCCTGCTACCAAGTGTGACAGATTATTTGGGGGGCAGGGTTGTTTCCTCATTTGCCTTCTACTGGGCATCTGGCAAACTGCTAATTTCATGGTAATTTCACAAAGTTCATTGTGGGAATCATTGGACCCGTTTTTAAGGAATTCGTAATTCCGTTAGGTAGTTGTTTGATTTGTAAGTATGTGTTGAACATGGCCAGGTTTAAAAAGCAGAAGCTGTTGCTTGCAAACTCAAGCATGTTTTGTGTTGATACTGCAATCTGAAACAATTAATTTCAAGATTTATTTTTTACTTATTATTATTCCATTTACAGTAGAAAGAAGATCTGACAAGGCTTGAAGGCTTGTGACTTGTGAGTGCTAATTTCTGCTGTAGTTCTGATATAGATATACTCCATGGACCAAGGAGCAAGCCTTATACAATAATTCGTTATTTGAGTTCTATCTGTTTCCTGATTTAAACACCTGGAACTGGAAGAACATTTAATGATTGCGTATGCTTACTCTGTTAATGATTTTTGTACCTCATATGTAATTCTAGGCATTTAATATTATTATTTATAAGAATTCCCACTTTATTTATATCTGCCTCTGTAGTATTTTTAAGTATTCTTTTGCTAGTGCAGAAAAATGGGGACCTTTAAAATAAGTCCTATGATTAAACAATAAGATTAGGTAGTATTTTTAAAAGGGGAGAACACACTAGAAGTAACTAACTTTTATAATTTTTGCCAGCAACCCATGCACCCTTAGCTCATCAAGGAAGGTGCTGGCAGCTGTTTGTTTATGTTAAGAAGGGATGGCATTTATGTCTTGTGTTAAATCCTTGATTGACGCAAACTGCCTAAATCTCCTTAGGAAGAAACAATCACTGTGAGGCACACTGGGTCAGGTGGGCGGGAGGCTGCTGTCATCCACAGAGCTGTGTCAGGACAAACGCGTGCCTTGTTTTGCCTGTGCTCATCCAGCGTGGTTTGCTGAATGAGAAGGCTGAAGAACTGCAGTCAAACCCTCCCTTTGTGCTCCCTTTGCCAGCCAGTTGGATAGGGTGTGCAAGGGAGTAAATTCTGGGTCGAAACGATCACTTAAGATGCAACTGTGCTTGAATTTCCTCTCACAGTGATACAAGGAGTAAATTGTAAAAATAGCAAATGTAATGAAAAGTTGATTTTTCTGTTCTCTATGGGAATTTTCCTTGATGGATCAATAAACCCAGCAATTTTTTTTGTTTGTTTATGAACAGAATTGCAGCATTCTGCTTCCTTTAAGTAAACCCACCATGCAAAGAAGGGGAAAAACTGAAACAGCGTTGTTTACCAGCTAGAATACCTTTCTGCCCTGGTTTAAAGAAATAAACCTGGTAGTTTTGCAGCCATGACATGACCTGTTTCATGACTGTACCAGGCTTGGCAGTTGCAAACTGATACCTAGGTCTTCCCATGCCCCTTGTGCGCTATATCTCACCCAAACTAATGTGCAAGTGTGTCAGGAGATGAGAAATACATAACTAAGGAGAGAGGGGGGCTTTGAACCCTCCGTCAAAAGGTTATCTGTCACAAAATGTCCTGTAAAGCGGCCTTAAACCAAAAATACTAGAGATCTAGCACCTTCCAAATGACCTGACTTTTCCAAGAACCTGAATGATTTATGTTCTCCATTGCAAATTCTTTTCTGTCAGGGCTGACCTAATAGACTTAATACAGAAATAATTTTGCAAGTAATGAATCTTTCTTTAGCTCTACTGGATTTCATAAGGAAAAAAGGATTAAGAATTTATTTTTTTTAAGGAAACTGTATTCCCTGACAGATCTCAGGTGAGGTTTCAGATATTTAAAACAAAAGTCCTGCAGCTGTTTGATTAAATACTGATTTCCTGGGTGTTTTAAGAAAGTAGGATTGGGAGCAGGGATTTCTTTGCAGGTAATAGGAAAACAATAGAATAAATTGAAGTGGAATAGATTGTAAGATTGTTGGAAGAAAAATTGTATTAATTAGGAAAACAATACAGTGAGAGCAGCGAAACAGAGGGAGAAGAGAATGATGATATATACAAGTGAGTGACAGAAGGTGGAAGCACAGAAAAGACACAGAAAAGAATTAATCCAGAGTTCAAGGTGAGCTTTTAAGTTAGCTTGGTTGGAAAAAACGTGGATATAGAAATAGGCAGATGTAATTTAAAACAGAAATAATCTGAATAATCAAATTCTGAAAAACTCATCTGATTTATAGATAATTCCTTTAAGGTGATATGGCTGAGATCTTAATGTTTTGAGATGTACCGAAGTGGCATTTGGGATTCAAATAATCAGATAATGACATACAACTGAATACTGGTTTTGTATCTGTAACTCAGGGCTCACTGTTGTCAGGCACCACAAAAGTGTGTAAACTTCTGTTTTTCTGTGCTGCCAACAACATTTGCACAGTACATGGAAGACAACACAACCTGATGAAGATTGCTTCATCTCTGATTTCTATGTATTATTACTGAAACAAATATGTAATAATTAAAAATTCAGTCTACAAGATCATTTCAGTTTCTAATACTTTAAGGAAGAGGTGTAAAAGACTAACTCCGTGTTTCTTTACTGTCCAGGAGCTGGAAAAGGGATGTTCCTCCTCCCTCTCTCAGCCTCAGCTGCAGGACAGGCAGAGGGTTTTGGGTGGGCAGAACAGTACTGAGAATGTCACAGCCATGTATCAGATTCAAAATAATTTCTGAAGTAAAATTTCCTCTCTTAGAAAATCCTTGTGTTTGGTTCATTCTCCTTTCTTTCTTAATCCCTTTCCCTTCTTTTATTTCCATTACACAAACAGCCTAATTGCTTTTATAATTCACATTCGTTCTGTTCTACAATGCGTTCACCTCTCTGCATCATAAGCTAATCCCAAAATATCTGTTATGTACCAGAAATAGCAATGGGAGGTTTGTGTTTTGTTGTTGTTGGGTTTTGGTTTTTTGTAGTTTTGGGTTTTGTTGTTGTTGGTTTGTTGTTTTTTTTTTTCTAGAAGCTTCTTTCCAGCAGCCTCTTGTCTAAATACTGCCCAGCAATCCTGTGGCATTCCCCAGATCTAGGACACAAAATCATTCTCTTAATTCCAGTCTCTGATTACTTTCTGCTGCTGACTAGTCTCTGGACCTGAAACACACACATACAGTATGCTTGATTTGCTGCACCACTGAAATCTTTTATCAGCCAGGAATAAAAAACAAAAAAAACCAAAGCCACCCAAACCTGTTCTCTCTGTAGTTGCACAGGAGGAAGCACAGTCTTGGGGAGCCATAAAGTTTGAAATTATCTCCAAGTGATCCAAAGTGAATATGTGCTTCAATTTGTATTGTGTTATACTGATCTGAATATTTGCTGTGTCTAAAAAGTAATGAAATTTCGTGTGGAAAGGCGATGAGAAGGGAAGCAGTAGTTGAGGTGGGTCAGTATCAGTGAAAATTCATCTTGGAGAGGTTTATAGGAATAACTCCAGCTGCAGGGAGTTAAATATGTATTTTTCTTAATGGACGCCATCAACAATCCTAAATCTGCGTGTAAAATGCCTGGAAGTGTGGCAGATGTTTGTGTTACCCAGGCCTTAAACAAACATCAACTGCCTTAAACTAGCCAGGCATTTAAATGACAGCATTGCGTCCAACACAGTTTTGTTTTCTAAATCTCCTTTGACATGCTTTACCAAAGCTTTATGGAAATAATTAACTGAATTAAAGTGAAGAAGTAAGAATGTTCAGAACACAAATAAGCTGATATTAGTGGTGCTCAAATTTGATGGAAAGTCTCAAAGCCTGTAAGGGCCACATGGGATGCTGTGCACTGTGCAGGTAGCTGGTGGGCTGGCCCTGCCCGCCAGGGGAAATGGCTGGCTGTCCCATCAGGCAGGGATGAAGGGGCATCTCTGAAAAGACCCTGGAGAGGTTTAGCAGCATGGCATCTGTCGGGGTTGATGCCATATGGTGCCAGGTTGAAAGAAAGCTCCAGATGAGCAGGTGAGGATATAAAGTGGAAATAACTTGAGTTGGCTTTGGTGAAACAATCACCTGAGTGCATTTTAAATGTACATTTGTGTCCATAAATGGGACCTGGCTTTCCCTGTAGGAGTTAATGAAGCTGAAACAGCTAGGGCTGTTTCTGTACATGGGAGTTGAGGAGCATCAGAGGTTTCCTGGCACAGGAGCGCAACTCTAGAGTTGTCAGAGCAGTCCCTGGTGTGCATTTGGCCAGGACTAACTTGCAGTCTTCCAGGCAGCTCTTTGGCATCGCTCGTGAGACAGCACAGGCCAGGTAGTATTCCTGCGGGGTGGTTTGGATTCAGCCATCCTCTTTTTGAAGGGGAAGAGAGTTAGTTTAATAGTATGGACTTGGGCAACTCCAAGCTGATTGGCTTCAGTTCAGGAGAATGGTCCAGGCATGTTTGATGCATTAGACCCCAGTGAGGGGAGCCAGGAGTACTAGTGCTGTTAGTGTTCACCAATTTATCTTCTGGGGCCGTGAAGTGATTGCTCTGCTAACTACTAGGAGTGGACCAGGAGCCAAATGAGCCAGGAGGAAAAGTCCTGATCTTCCTCCAGCCGTTGTAGGTACCTCCATGTTTATTGAAAAAATGGTTTCTGTTTCTGCCCTTGCATGAAAGATGGGCATTTGCACAGCCAAGATTGCATTTTAGTAATCATTTGTAAGTCGTGTTGTGCTTGATAATTCACAAAGCAGTGGATGTTTTGCAGAGTATTTTTTTTTACTGTACAGCTGATCACAAATTGAATCAGTGGTATTGCACTGTCTTAAAAAATATTAAAGATTCTTTTGGTTAAATTGTTCTCCATATTCTGCTTTTGAAAAATAGTACTTTCACAAATACATTCTGTGTTGAAAACCAAACTTTTCAAACAAAATACTGATGTTGGCTATACAGCAAAGTTAAATAGGAAGCAAAGTGTCTGCTGTAACTTCTGGTTATGGGCAAAATCAGGTTTAAAAGCAGGGTATATCATGTCCTTGGCTCTTGAAGAATATTAAGTAATCATGGGAAAGAAATGGACTGAATTATATTAGGAAGGAAAATAAAATAACACTATCAGCTGAAGTCTCTATTTGCAGAGATAATGTAACCTTCCGGGCAGTTCCTGCTGTCATGGGCTGTCCCTCTGCTGCCTAGTTCATGGTCGAAAGCGCTGTGTAATGCTCTAGGGAAAACTCCTTCCCATAACCTGGTACTTGACAGTACTAACATCCATACTGACCTGTGTAGTTTAATGGAAAAGCATAGCAGTTCTTTGTGCATTTTTTTCTCCCATGTACAGTCATCTAAAAGGACTGCTTGTACGTAGTGGCCCACATTTGGGTGGGATGCTTCTGGAGAATTTGCGCTTTAACACAACAGGAGGTTACTTTTAATTTTACCAGAGGGAAAGCTAAGGCCCTGATCACAAAAAGAGAACCAGAGTTAAAAAAGGACATAAAAGGAATGAAAAGGAAACTTTAAGTGTATTTAACACCAACCTCCTTCCTTGGAAGATTTTGCAGAGGAATCTCTCAGCCATGAAGCCTCAGGGGCAGCTTAGCACCACAAAGCTTCCTGGGAGTTACGTTTCCTATCAGCCTTTAAGCTAACTTCAAAAGTTGAAGAACTCAGCATGTATCTCCTTTTCTTCCCTCTTTCTTCCCCTCCTCTGTTAATTTAGCACTTGACATAAAACATGCTGTACCAAGTTTGAACAAAGAGTTATCTAGCTCCAATAGTAGCCAGTAGCAGAAATAGAGAGAAATATAAGCACAAAGCGGGTGTGTCATGATAGCCTTCCACAAGACGTTTTATTCTCCATGAGGTCTGGCAAAAGGACTGTGACAGTAGTATTGTATCTAAGGTTTATCTGATGTGCATTCACTGGCTCTCAATAGATTTGTATTCCAAGAATGTATTGTGTCCACTCAGTTTTGGGTCCAGTTCTGTCATTTGCTGCACACGTCATTTACTCAACAGAAACATGGTTTCTGAACTTAGATGGCAGGTGGTTGTGATGGCTCAGGTTCTTTCTTGGGGACTGATCTTTGAGATCAAAATGCAACAGGAGGGATGCTTCTGCCTTAAGGGGTTTGTGTACATTTGAATTCTGCTCTACCCACTAATTAGCACCTTCCTTCAATTTAAAGAAAGCTTTCTTCTTTTTGGTTGTCTTGTGAGAGCATGAGAAATATTCTGCATGTCTTCCAAAAACAGGTGGCCTTACAAGAGGATCTCTTGCTGTTGTCAGCTACTTGGAGGTAAGGCACTGGTACTGGGAGCAGGAAGCTTTCTCTTACACACCGAATTTTGATGCCACTGGCAACAAAAAGATCACATGCTCCCATTTTAAATGCTGAGGAGATACCATGGCCTTCAGAACTAGTGGCCCCTTCTGCCCGTGTTCTGCCTACTTTAAGTCTTCTGTAAAGTGAGGAAAAAAGCCCCTTTCATCTTACTGTGTTGCTTGTTGTGAAGATAAATTTTTTTTTAAGCTATAGAAAATGCTAGGGATGAGCTTCTCAGAAAATTCAACGAACAAGTTAATAATACAGGCTTCAGAGCAATAGAGGAGGCCTGGGGCCCAAACACTCAGGGGAAAAAAAGAGAAGGAAAAATATATATAAGGTAGCAGCTCAGTAAACACTTCAGTGTGCTGAAAAATGTAGGAGCTCTCTGGAAATCAAAATATGATTATGTAGGTGAGCACAAGGGAATTCAATTAAAGTTGACCAAATACTTAATTGCTTTATTTTGCGGTTTTGCTAATCTTCTATCCAAGTAGGCTCTGTTTGTAATACATTGTAGTTTAACCTTGGTATGACTATGGTTTTTGTCATTCTTTCCCTGCTTATAAGAAAAAAAAAAAATGACAGTGTTTGTTATTAATAAAAATAGTAAGTCAGTATTTTTTTGCTATGTTACTTAGTTTTCTTGAGCCTATTTACATGTCTTAATTGGCAAATAATTGCTTTCCTAATCCAGAGAAATAGCATTGAACTGTGAATTGACAAGTCCAGTGCCTTTCAGGTTGATAGGTGGTGACTCTGCTTTTGTTTGTGAAGGATCACTGAAAATTCTGTGTTACTGGCCTAATAAAGTATAGCTTCTATCAGTACAGAAAAATAATGTCAGGTATTTGTAGGCTGTAGTATTCTGTGATAAATGGTTCTCCAACAGAGAACATGAAATACTATGGATGAGAGTGTCAATAATCCACTCTTATTGCATTGATAGAAGTTGGAAAAATAATTTTAATATAACTTATTTTTAGTCCTTTAATGACCTGGTTTTGATATAATCTTAGAGGCTGTAATCTGTAGACCATTCTCTGATTCCCTGCAAACCAGTGCACCTTACTGGGTAGTATTTCTGGCTCATCTATTTATCTCAGCAAGGCTTTTTCTATAGTAGTAATACTGAATTCTTCACAAGAATTTAGTGATAGTCCTGTTAATATTTCACTGTTTGTGCAAGTACAAGGGTGGATGTAGAAATCCTTGTGTGATGTTTTTATTGTTGGGGGGGGGAGGGGGGGGGGGAA
>JAVJGI010000050.1:71946923-71962309 GCA_035590275.1 Ibycter americanus | reverse complement strand
AAAAAGAAGTGGTTTCTGTTCTATGGCTAGAAGACTTAGGGAGCTTTTGAAACTATGATCGGTACCAGGGAATTTCTCTGTTGCTGTTTCTGTGGTTTAAATCTTCCTATTACTGTGTTTTCTAGTACAAAGTTCTTTTGCTTCAATGCTGTGATGCCAAAATTTGCCATGATGGGAGCCTGGTCTTGCAAGCTTAGTTTCAGTATTCTGTAAAATCTGCTGAAGGGCAGAAAATAAACCTCTGGAATCAGAACTGCCCTGTCCTAATTGCGATATTCCAGCTGGGACTGGGATTGTGTATTCTTCAGAGTAGTTCAGATTTGCCCCAAGGTATTTGTGTCCCACAGCATGTGTTAAACTTTTTAAAGATGATAATTTTGCCAAAAAGCTAGCTCAGTAATTGTACTGTAAAAAAACCCCATGTTATTAATACAGTATTGCATCAGAAATTGCTATACTTCTTACAGCCTTCTAAAATCATATTCACTGAAGTTTGCTGTTTGCTTCCTCTGAAAATAGTATAATGCATCCTAGAACTGCCTTATGGAAATCAAAATAAATTATACAAGAGGTTGTCAGTGTTCTGTGTAATTTTCTTTGCTGAATCTATGTCAGGTAAATAGAAATACCTATTTCATGAGAAATAAGTATTTGGCTATCATCAAAAACTTATGCAAGGTTTCTACTTACTTAATTCTATTTTGGCATCTGAACTGGACCTAACACAAATACTGGTTTCTGAAACAGTGACAGAATTTTAACAATCCTGCATTCCCAGACTACCCTTGCAAAAAAACCCCCCAAAAACAAAAAACCACCAAAAAACCCAAACAAAAACACCAACCACCTGATCATGTATCAACCAAAAGTCACTTCTAGTTTCAGTGAGTTAGAATTGTTAACAATATGGTATGCTGCTAATATAAATAAATCACATTTTAAGTGATGGGGGGAGGAAAGAGGATAACTTTATATTGACCTTGGTACACCTTAGAAGTGGCTGTATGAAAATATGTGTAGAAACCAGTTAATATTAATGGAAGCCAGTCTGAATTCTTATTGAAAAAAAAATAAAATAAGTCTGTTTTCATTCTTATTGTGAGTCATCTAGGTGGGGTCTGCCCTTCCCTCTCCAACTACTGTTGAATTTACAGAGTATACTTACAAAGTCAGGGTTAAGAGATTGGCCTGAAGCAGGCAGTATTTTCAGCTCTCATGGACCAGAGTTTTGACTTTATGGGGCTTTGCTTGTCTAGCATGCCTATTAAAGACCAGTCTCTAGGTGTAAGCAGAGGAGAAGACTGCCTAGCTTACTGAGCAGCTGGAGCCGAAAAAAAATGTTTGTGCTTGTTGCTACTTTCAGGAGTCACTGTCTCATCATCTGTTATTTCAGCAGTAGCAGAAGCAGCAAGTGGCTTCTCCGCAGTTCTTTCTCTTCATACCATTCCTTGCCTGTTGCTGCCTGCTCCTTGCTCCTCTTTACTACACTCCCAGAAACCTCTGACTAATGCAGACATATATCCTTCATTCTTCTTATTTACATTTAACCTATACTCCTATTTTAAGCCAGTTGACCCTAATCTTGCAAATTCTTAATCTGTTTAGGGCCAGTAATATTATGCATATGAGTTTTCCCGATGGTTTCAGCGAATGGGCTAATGCATGGAAGTACTGCCATGCTGATGTCTAATGAGGTTTTTTTTAGGATCGTAGTTTTTATAAGGAACCATGAGTAAGGTTCATTTGAATGTATCTTCTGCCATAATGCATCTTCTGCCTTAATTACTGTCAAGCATAATTTTCCTTTTACAGGGGAGATTTCCAACCTAAACTGAGATTTCCAACTTGACGTTCCAGTGCCTAATATCTCGGGATGGGGGTGGGGATGGGGGGGGAAGAAAAAATCTGTATCCACAAACATCAAGAAATCGATTGTCCAGTGTCCATGTTCAGATACTTCTCCATGATTTGTTTCTGGATGCATAGCCCATTGTTGCATGTTAACAGGAGGCCATGCGTGCTGCAAGGCATGCATCTGAGATTAATAAAATGTTATGTTACTCCAGCAAGTGTGCAGGCTTCGTTCCTACAGCAGCTGACGTCACTGGGAGTGCGGAGCCCTCCCACTCCTCCTCAGTAATTGATGGTGACGGCCTCTCTGCTGAGCTGTAACCTAACATAGGCACTGAATCAGATCAACAGCTGAAACACCAGCAAACAGTATTGCTCCATACAGCCAAAAGCCGGGCACTTTACACCAGGCCTTAGATGGACAAGTATTTCACAGAATGGTTAATGCAGGCTGATTTGCTGAAGTTTTCACTGATGCACTGCTTTGCGTCGGAGGTTTTGCTCTTGTAAGAAGCGTTGCTGCTGCTGCTGGAAGAGCTGGCCTGCTTGGAGCGAGACTGACATGCTTGACAGACGCCTGATGTCTCCTCAAACTAAGCACATTACTCCTGGGGTAAGCATATATTGAAGGAGTGCAGGCCAGATGCTCGGGATCCCTTTAATTTTACTGTGCAATGTACAGGCTGGCTTGCAAGCTAACTTAATTACAGTTAAACTGTTTCACTTTGCTCTCATCTAGCCAAGTTCAAATGTTGTTGAAAGATGTGACAGCCTTTTCATGGAAGTCCAGATTATACTTCTGAGCTTCCTTTTTTAAAACATACTAACTTGCTGTCACATTGAAAAACTGCAAAAAACTGGAGTTGAGGGAAAGGGAAGGCACTCACAGGTGGCTGTTACCAAGAGCTCTTCTATCTATAACCCTATTAAAATAGTTAATACGAAGTGGCTTGCTGCTTGTTCCACGTTTTGGGGGATTGTGCTAAATTGTTTTGTCCTCAATATGAGAGCAATGGGACTCTCTGCTGGCAGTAGTTTGAAGTACATTCTCTTTACAGACACAAATGTTACACTATTATTTTTGGTTTGGCAAATGTAACATGCTCATGAGTTTTGGTTTGGCATCATTTGACCAGGTACATGTATCCTGGGGCCAGGGACTTACAGTAGCAGATACCCCACTGCAGCTGTGCTTGTGAAATAGAATATAAATACATGACAGATATTTTTTTTAAAGTTATAATTGGGTGTGCTTTGTTTTCTTTTTTACGCTGTAGAAAACAAAGGATGGAGATGAAAATAATAGAAGTAACAGGCATAAACTTAAGCCAAATGTTTGGCTTAAACTTGCTGCTTTCTGTAACCTTTATGAGAGATTTGAATATAGTTGCAGTGAAAGAAGTGTACCATAGGTATGACAGTAGCTTTCCAGAGTTATTCTGAGAAAACCCAGGGACAATGTCTTGTGTAACAGGTGCTCCACAGCCGCCTTCTAGAAGGAAATCAGATTTGGATCATTCCTATCCCTGGATTATTTAGGGATCTCCACATAGGAAGCTGAGTAGTTATTGCTAACATCATTCTGTCTTTCTCTTACAGACAACTTTCCTTTACTCAGATTAGAACGTGCTCATATGTTTGTGGGGGGAATAATGCAACAGTGGGTCTCATAAGAAGTGTGCTATGAAGTAGGAAGGTATACAACTATCATATGCAAATCCACTGGACTTGTTTTCAGCACAGATGTTCAGAACAGCAGAAATCAACTATTAGAAGAATCACAGAATCGTTTAGGTTGGAAAAGACCCTTAAGATCATCAAGTCCACCCATAGGTACAGCTGGCTTTAGCCTTTTCTTATGTAATTAATATAGTTAAAAGTGTAAGTCTTCCAAGTTTTAAGATATGTCTTTTCTAAGTGGTTCTTAAGACTTCTGATGAACTGATGTGTTTTGGTGTTCTCTGACAATCTCAATACAATTATAAATGGAGAAAAATTGGAAAATAACTTTTTTTAGTGGGAAAAGGGTATAAACAAAAACAAAAAAATCAATAGGAAAATATTATTTTCCTAAAAAGAAGCTATCTGATGTTAGAACTTAGCACAAATAATGTCCATGTTTCCATGCAACATTTTAATCTTTCTGCCTACTGGTCATCAAATGGTGTTATCAAGGGGTCGAGTTTGATTTATCTGGGCTATAGAGTAAAACAAAGCTTTTCCATCCTATCACACCATGAATAAGTCCACGCTCTATTTGGCATAGTCATAGAGGTCCTGGTGGACAGAGGAAGAGGTTACTGTTTGACAGGGTAAGAGGATCAAAGGGAGCAGCGCTGTGGATGTGTACAGCCTTTGTGAACTGAGAAGCAGCAACAAAGCAGGATAGGTGAAGTTGAACACAAGCAGAAAGGACTAAAATTTGGCTGAAGGGATTCAGCCATGTGTAGTATACATGGATTTCTGAACATTTGGTCAACGCTTCTTTCAAAGTGATGGTTGATGAGCATTCTTTTCAGTTTTTTTCAGTTTCTACCCTAGTTTCTGGATGTGTCATGAGGGGAAGACCATTTAGCTTTGCTAATGTGAATTTTGGCTGTAGTCACTTCTTGTTCAGAAGCATTTTACAGGAAGCTCTGCTTGCAAATTAGCTTGTTTTTAGCAGCACAAGTCCTCAAACATTATCTGATTGAAAAGAGGAATTGTTTAAATGGCTGAGAGGAAAGTAATGGGAAGACTGGGAAGATTGAAAAAGAGATATAGCTTGAGAACTTTCTCTTTCATATTTCATGGCAATTATAATTAAGTAAATTGACTATTGATGATAGTTTCTTAATGACGGATGTTGCATCAAAAGTGGATACAAATTGCATAATTGAACAGAAATTAAATAACCATTTAATGAGTACTTTTTTTCTGAATTTTTTCTGAATTCTGAATGCCAAGTTTCAGGGTGTCCCTTCTAACAAGTTGACCCCTGAAGCATTCAAGTAAATTAAAATGTTACAGTAGGATGAAATAAAATAATACTTATTGCATAACCACTGACATGTTTTTAACACCAACACTGTCCTTGTGGCACAGAAATTCTTCAGTATGGAAACTTTGGTAACTGCCAGAAAGTGCAAGCACATCAAGCATAGTAATTCTTTATGGTCCCCTGAGGCTGTCATTTTGTCCTTACCTCACTCACTATGCAGAAAAGTGACATCCTGCCTTTTGCCAATTTACCTAGATTTTCCTGAATTTATGTTTTTAGCATCAGTGGAATATATAATTACTGCTGCTATTTTTTATTCAGTTTTCAAATTGCAGTGAGCAAGCCTAGGAATTCATAAAATTGAAAGGGTGAATTCTGCTATTTGGTTTCCAGGATGGATAGTGTGGAAGTGCAGCATTAAAAGGGTGTGAAAGGAAGGGAGGTAAAGTGCCTTAAATGTTCATTGCATTCAGATATCCATTTTGTAGGCTATGAAACCACTGGGCTGCTTTATTTTAATTTATTTTTTTTTCTGTGGGCCAAAATACAGAAGGTGTTATAATTATGAAGAAGGATTTTCTAATTACATATGCACATGTGACTTTTTGCAAATTTTTAATTACTAATTCCTAAAGTCCTTTGTTGTAAGTACAGCATTTCTTTGCAAAGTTTTATGCACCACTTGTGCTGCATGTACACTGCATGAAAGCCTGTGGTTTATATCATACTTGCAACTGTTGAATAACAACAACCGATACTCTGTGAAAAAGATAGTTTGCAAATTCTCCATACTGACTGACAGACTAAATGTTTACATTGCTGCTCGTGCCATCATCTTATATTTAAACAAGCTGCTGAGTATTAAAGTGTGTGGACAGTCTTTGTATAACAGCTTTGATTTTTAGGTTGATTTCCTAAGACAAAATTTATGAAATCCCACTTTCCATCTGTTAGTTGTGCTTCTCAGTAACTTCAGTCCAATGGCCAATTTCAGTCAGTCTTGCAGAGGTCTCAGAAGTACTGAGGTCTTATAGCAGACATTCCTGGTGGCTAGAGCTGTTAAAGCTATTTGCTTGACATGCCAGTGTGTGAGAGTCAAGGCACTCTCAGGGCTCCGCTGGGATCCAAAAGATAGCATCCAGCCAGCTGATGAGCATAACTTTAACTCCAGAGTAGATGAAACAAATACCGCTTCTTGTTCAACCAGAAACTCATGGAAAGGGAAGTTTGAGGAGGGGAGGGGAACCAAGGGTATAGAGCATGTGGTGTGTAGGGAAAATGAGAGAGAGCTGAAGGTATTGTGGAGGTGTGTGTGGGAAACCAGGCTTCATTACTTCTGCTCTTCACAAAACAACTTGTTTTTCTTCAGCTTGTTATTAATGATACCTTGCATTTTGCAGTATTTTAGTGGATATCAATTTCTATTTTTTTCTGCATGTTTTGACGCTGCCAAAAAGATACTGACAGATTGATGATTTAGAATATTTACCCCTTAAAAATTGTTAGCTTGTTAGTTAATGGTATTGGTAGAATATTAGTATCAGGGGAGAAAAAATCATTTTAAAGCTCTACTAGCAATTCTAGGTATAAAAGCTACATTTCACTTTGAGTAGGCTCACGCTGATCCAAGGATGTCAGTAGAAAGACTGGCTCACAGTTGCAATAGTTGTAATATAACGTAGTGTCTTCTCAATTTGTTTGACAAAGTCCTCAGTCAAGTACATATTATCATTTCTGTGCAATTCAGCAGTCTTGTAAGTATGTAGTTCAGCAGCTCAGTTCGTCAGGACAGAGTTTCTTTGAAAATCTGCGTGACTCAGATATGCTTGGGCTTTACATTTTTCCCTCTTATTAAGAGCCTTATGATTGGGAGTTTGGACTAGATGATCTTTAAGGGTCCCTTCCAACAGAAACTATTCTGTGATTCTGTGATTTTCCGTATTTGTTTAAGCACTCTTCAGTGACAGCTTTTTATTTGGAAGTTTCTGGTTATTTCTTTTCTGTCACATTCACATATACTTTATTATTATATGATAATAAAATATGCGTATCTTTCTTGTCTGTTAATAATGTAACAATGAAACAAGTGTTTTCAAACCACAGTATTATTTGAAAGAGTAATCTCTTCAGTACTTGCTCTCTAGAAACTTGTAAATTGTGTATATATATGAGGCATTGGAAAAAAGTAATGTTTGAACTTTTTAAATACCGCTTTTCAGCAATATTTCCAGTTCATCTTGGAAACAGGGTCACTTTGGTACATCAGAAACAGGTTAATGCTTAATTATATAATAGTTTCGGTAACTTATGCTAAGGTAGAATGCTAGAAAAGCCATTTTCAAACTAAGCACTTTGATAATTTTATGCCAAAATCGAAGTAATCAATGAGTTCCCAAAACATCATGATGTTTTCTGGCTGAGTATTTTCTGTGAAGAAAAAGTGATCAGCTTCTGTCGCTGTGCATTCACATGGATCTCCCAGCTTCATTAGATTTTCTATAGACTTAAAGCAGCTAGCATTGTAATGGCAGAAGTTTTTCATTTTAGGAGATACATAACATTTCTGAACTAAACTGCTTGAGAGAATAATTTCCTTCTTAAATTTTAAAAGCAGCTTTCTGCATTGATGCTGCTTTAGTGTAAATCCAGTACTCCGTTCATGTCATGTACAGCATGATACACAACTTAGGTTCAGTTTTATGACTTTAGCAGAGGATAACTTGTACCTTGGAATTCAAAATACTGCCTTTTTTGTTGGTCACTACCATATTAAGATCAGTTATGGATTTGGTCAGAATTCTTATATTATTAACATTTTTCATAGTGGTAAATCAGTTGTCTAGTAAATATTTTGTACTTAGGAGGATTTTGTCAGTGACTTCAGAAATCCTCACCCAACTCACCTTAGTATCATGGATTTGAACCTGAAAAAGGTAGTGGAGGATGACTGCTGAATCACACGAACAGGTTCGCTTTCAAAACTCTAACTGGGAGTAGAAAATGCTGGAGTGCCTTTCTTGAAGTATCAGAGCCCTGCAATCTTGGACAGAGAAGCAAACCTGACACAGAAATGCAGTTTGATGTGTGCTCTTTGGTTTAATGCATGAGCTTTCAGTATTGGTCAGCACTAGGAAACCAGGCTGTTGAGAGCATTCTTTTTATCAACATGATTGTGAATCATAGCAAGGGGGAGAGGAAAAAAATGTACCAAACAGGCAAATGTCATTGAAAAATCTCTTTTCTACACCAGTCTAGGAGAATATAACTGGGAAAAAATATGTATCATTTCAGTGTAGGAGAGAGAAGACCTTTCCACCCTGCCCTAAGTATTCACGTTCTTCCTCTCTGCTAACAAGATTCTGTTAATTTGAGTGGACAAGGAAGATTGACTATAAGTATCTTACCTTCATGCTGCATCTCATCAGGGCAGTTCTGAAAATGTCATTGTAAAATGTTGCATTAGTTTTCTGTAAGGAACAACTTACTGTACATACTTCATCCATTACATTGCAAACTACTGACTCTGTTGAGCTAACATACTGATTATTCTGACTGTGTTTTTACCGCAACACATTGAGAGTTACTAGCCAGGGTCACACATCTGGCTCCCTGCTCATTACACTGCAGTCTGTTTCTGCAGTGCCAGGGTGACACGCATCCTCATAGGTGAGAGAGACCATTGCAAGAGCACGTGTGCTGCCTATTCTGAGTTCTGAAGTGGGTCTCAAGCGATACATAGGCCTTTCTGCAGAGTCAAGTTTTCCAGCTTTCACATTTCACCAGAATTCATTTCACTGGAGCTTGTTGAATTGTACAAGCCAGTCTTCACCAAAAATTAAACATAATTAATAAAGCTTTTAGGATTGCCAAAAATGTGAACATCAGAATATTAGAGGTTTCAAACATAGTAAAAATGAGAAATGGGAACTGAGATTTGAAGAAGTGATGAAGTCAAAGAAACCACAACATTTGGTGAGAATCAATAACTTAAATTGATGGAATTGTGGAATGATGTCTTGTGCCAAAAATACATAAACAAAGGCCAGTGTGCCAAAATGCCTCCTGTGTCCTGCTGTTGAGGCTCTGCTGATCAGATGTACTTTTGTTTCTGAAATGAGAACAGAATTCGGACGTAACGGTAGCTCATGTTTTACAAGCGCTTCTATAAATGCAATTTTGAGGTACGGTTGTACTTGGTACATGAATTATTGCCTCAATTTGAAAAACAAAACTGTTTTAAAGGACCAAGGGCTTGGGCCTCTCCTCAGTGTCCTGAATATGGGAATTGCACAGCAATAGTACTCAGAGGACCACCTGTAACTTGGAACAGTTTTCAGGACATGGATATGGCCAGAGGTGGTTACTATCCTTGGTAGTTCAAGGTAGCTCCTGTATGCACCTGCAAGCCAAAGTTACTCCTCAGTCACCGGCTCTGGGACATCAGCATCTGGAGATCATCCATCTGCTAGTGGCACTTGAAACACGTCAGTGTACCGAGAAGCAGACGTGCGGAGTGTGAGAGTGAAAAGCCTTTCACTGAGATTAAATCTCAGTGTTTATTTAATGTAGCATTCAGTGTAGCAGCATGTAGTGGTGACATTATAGAGTTAATTTCGTAACTTTTCAGTGGAAAGCTGTATTTTTTAAGGAACTGTAGCCATCACAGGCTGTTTTTCCACAGTTGTGTAAGTTTTATATATTTTACTTAAATATCTTGGTGTTATCTGTGAAGATTGGTTCTATAATTGATGTTCTTCTGCTCAAAAGCATATGCATTTCCCTGCTTGCTATTAATAAATAGAGCAAAATCAACACTATCTCTGTTTTAATCTTCAAGATATTATTTAAATGTGGTTGTTGGTGACAATTTTTTTCCAGCCACTTGAAGCTCTTACAAAATTTACAGCTGTTTCAGAAGTGTTTGGCTACACATTCGGTTGCAGGTGATTTGTGTGAGCATCTTAGACCAGCAATGGCACGTTGAGCACTTGACTTGTTCTTCTGTCTGTATCACCATTCTCTGTGCTTCACTGCTGCAAGACAATGTTCCCCATGACTGCATTTATTTATCATTAGAAAATAAAAATAAAAAATCTTGCCCATGCATGGGAACAGTCACCTGTGGGCAGATCTTCCAACCTGATAGCATTTATAGCACCCCTCCAATATCTGAGTCATGCAGAGGATCCATAATACAAGAGGTATTTGTATTATGTGTCCATAATACAAATGGTTTTAAACCTTTGCTCGGTTCCTGACACTAATTGTAAGCTGGGTTAAACATTTTAGCATCTGACTGCAAGAAGAATGGCAGCTTGTTATTTGTGTGACACTGTGAGAACATACTCATGTTATCTTTCAGTGCAGGAGGAGATAGCATGTGCCCCTAATGTACGTATGTTTGCAAGTTGAGAAATTCAGTCTGCTGTTAATGTTATCACTGCTGTATCCTGAAATAGAAAACTGCAGGCAGATTGGATTGTGTTAGAGAATGGTAACCATAATAACCAATAACAATCTGCAAATGATAAGCAGCTTTAGTGTTTAAAAATAAAATTTAAATAGCATTCCAATAGTTCCATGGGCATACTTTCAGATTTTATTTTGTTATTCATTCATTTTAAGCTTGGTTTTGGGATTTAAGATGTGACATTAATCTTAAGGAAGTGTTTCATTATTGCATCTTGAATTAGTCAGCGTTGGTTTATTATATACCTAAATTAAATGTCATAGACTAAAATGTTACTTATCAACCCTCTTCCAGATGTACACCAGCTGTAAAGGAGAATTACAAACATCCTACATGATTTATGGAATTTTATGGAAGGAGATGTACTTTGATTTTATGGCTAGATGTAAAGCCAATACATTCAAAAAAGAAATGCAAAGTCTGCTGGAGATGAACATGGAGCATCGTGATGGTTTGGAATCTGCACCATGTTCTAGGATGCTGCCCCACACTTCTGCTGATACAAAAATTAAAACAAACAAAAAATCCCCTTCTAATTTGACCCAAAACTTCCTGTTTTTTGGAGGGTGCTTCAAAAAGAAAGAATGGTGCCATTCAACAGAAGTGAAGGAGGAGGTACAAATCATGTTCTGGCCTCTCTACCCCCCTCCTTCCCTCCCCCCCAACATACAGATAGGTATTTAGAAGGAGTCTGGGAAACTCAGACTGAATTACTTACTGTCATGAAAGTGTATGAGCAGCACGGTGCTATGATCAATCTGTTAACTCTTCTGGGTTGACTTGTTTTCAGTCCCCCTTGCTGAGACAGTCCTATCATTTTTGTAAGATACCTGAATGTTTCCTGGAACACAGAGTCGTGTTTCCTGGTTGTTCTTAACTGCCAAGACACTGCGGTTGCCACCATGCTACGTTCAGAGCGTAACAATGGCAATGAGAAGAATTGGAAAAGACCCATCCTTCAGAACATGCTGATGCACAGAGGAACGGGAAGGCCTGGGCTTCACATCCTTCCTGTAGCTCTTTCAGGGCAGTAACACTCCTGGAGCTGTAAGCAAGCCACAGTTTGTGCTGGTGGAAGCGTGGTGCCCATAGTTATCCTGACCACCATGTCAGAAAATCAATGGGAGAGCTAAAATTCATAGGAAAACTGAAAAGTTACTTGCTAATCATAATTTTCCCATTTAAGTAACACTGTTAAGAAATTATTTACTGCTGGTGTGGGATGGGCTAGGATAGTTTGAATGGTAGGTAATCAAAGCAAAATAGCTCTTGCTTTTTGGTCCCAAATGTGAAATGGGACAAGTCCTTCAGATTTTTTTGCCCCAGGTAAATTGAAAATGAAAATAGGAGCATTGCTGAAGTTCCCTTAAGAATGAAACACTTGTGTTTACAAGAGACAATTCTTGTTGCTAGCTGTACAAAAGAGAGTTACAAGCTGTTGACACTCTTCACTTGGATTTGAGTTTGAACCTGAATTAGTAAGAGAGAATCAATTGCTTTCCATTAGAGTTCCTGAAGAAAAAAATGTTGTTACTGTTGGATGCAAGTTGAAAGGTTCTTGTTTATGGAGGAAGGTCTGTTTAGTCTATTAACCTTGACAACGGTGTCAGCAGTTTTTTCTGTTTGTTTTCCCAGAGGCACTATGTTGAAGTAGTATGATATACGAAGTTATTTATAGTGTAGACAATTCATAGCTATGCTTAAAAGACATGGGTCAGAGTTTAAATACCAGAGTTAAATGCTATCCTCCTAGACAATGTGAAAAGTCATGCTTAATCTTTGAAAATTAAAATGGAGAGAATCACTAAAATACCAATGTGAATCAGATATTTTTAATATTAATTTGTTATGTTTTCACCGAGTGGTTGAGATAGGAAGGCACCTCTGGAGGTAGTCCAGTCACCTGCTTGGAGCAAAGCCACCTAGAGCCATTTGCCCAGGATGGCTTCAGATGGCTTTTGAGTATCTCCAAGGATGGAGACTCCACAACGTCCCTTGGCAATCTGTGCCAGTGCTCCGTCACCCTTACAGTAAAATATAAACACCCAACAAAACACCCCCCCCCAAAAAAAAAAAAAAAAAAATCCTTGTGTTTAAGTGGAATTTCCTGTATTTCAATCTATGTTCATTGCTTCTTGCCTTTTCACTGGGCACCACTGAGAAGAGTGTGGCTCTATCTTCTTTACTCCCTCCCATCAGCTATTATACATGTTAACAGATTTTTATGAAAGGAACAAAATTTGCAGAAGCAATCAGAGCAAAAAAAGTCCACACATATCGACACACCTGCATTTGTGCCTGCTTGCCTCTGTTAACAGATTAACAGTTTAATATTGCTATTGCTGTCCTAGATTCTACAGATGAGCAAGGGCTGCTCTGAAATTGCTTGTGTACAGTGGGAAGTTAAAGAAGTGACTTACTTTTTACTCTTGTGATTTACTCATCATTTCAGACTGTAGTCTTGACTGTCATGGCCAAGCCTCTAGGTAGTTAGGGTAGTTCAGTTTATTCTGAAGGCTGATTCTCATGGCCCAGTCTTCATCAAGCTGGGTTTGTATGCCTGTGTAGCCCTCTGTCATACGTCTTCAAGCACTCGTCCTGCTGGAAAGTACCAGTGGAAGAGAAGACCAATTCCACCCTCAGCTTTGCTTCCACCTTCTTTTTTTATAGAGCCATTGCTATGGTTTTTACACTTTCTGCCTTTATCCTAGGTCTGTTGCTGTCCTAAAATTCATCTCTTGCTGAAGTCTCCACCCTACAGGTTTTTCAGGAGCCCCTTTTTGCTTCATCAGCCAGTTCTTCCCAGGCATCCCATTTCAGCATCTCTGGCCTCCTCCTCACCATTCCCTGGCTACCTCCTAGCTTTACACCAGTCAGGTAGCCAGCTGTCCCTGAGCAGGTCTTTTCAAATCCAATTGTTCCCTGCCTACCATGAACGTTTTTCTTGCCTAATCTTAATTTGTGTCTTCTGGCATGGCTTTTAGCATCTCCTCCCTGTAGGTCGTGCAGTCACACTGCTTCCTGCTTTGTTCTGCATTCTGGTTTTCTGCCTTTCGCATTCCCACCACCTCTCCAGTCACATTGCTGCCAGATTCCTTTTTCCAGCCTACTTCTCTGTCTCCCATTTCCACTTCTGTGCGCACTCTTTGTATATGGATCATGAGATTCTTGCCTGTACTGCCTCGCTGCAGGAGTCAGCACTGGCTAGATGCTGTCCGCCCTGTGCTGGCCAGTCCCATGGCATACTGAGCCACTGAGGAAGGAAGCCCAGAGAAAACCCACCACTGTCACTTAGCTGGGAGTGGAGCACAGGTCATCCAGAAGTGCTGTGTTAAGTTTAAATGCCCTCAGCAGGGGTGGCATTTTTGCAGACTTTAACTCTTGAACTATAAAAGCTATATAGATCTGCTTTCTGGAGCCCTGAGACAGACTTGGGTGCCTGTCATGATGTTTCACTTCAAGAGAGCAATGAGCAATTCAGTTTATTTACTGTCCGAGCTGCCAGAATCTGGCTGCTTGTACTGTCTGTAGTGAGAATTACTTGTGACATGAAAGTCACTTATGGTGACGGTCTGAATAATGCCCTAAGTCTCTGTTGAGTAGACTGCAATCCTTCCTGATTTCATATTCATTCCCAAAGTACAGGAGCTGATGAAACTATTTAGAAAAAAATCACCGCCATAATTTTTAATACAGGAAAAGCAATATGTTTTCCTTATTCTTGATGGTAGGAACAGTTGTGACATTCCAGCTTCCCCCCGCTCCCCCCATTTGGTTGTGAGAGCCAAGAAGGGAGCAATCAAGTTACGGCACCCAAATTTCAGTTGTTTATAAGAGATGTATCAGACAAGCGAGGTAATGGGTGATGACAGTAGCTTTGCCTAGTATTGACAGGTGTGGTTTCACGCTAAAAAAGCTGTGCAGTAAAGCTTAGGCAACTGCATTAAAACTAGTAAGTGTATGTAAACACATGCGTTGAGCATCAATAGTGGCAAGCAGCTTGGGCAAGTGAATATAACATTCCACTAGCAGTGTCTTATGTCTGTTACTTACCTAAATACATGAATGGTGCATGCTTTATTTACTTTCTAGGAACATATTATGATATTACTTGTTTCAAGCGTAATTTGCAATTGATACAATTTGAAGTGACATGTTTGGCTGACAGATTAAGCTACTGCTATTTTGTAAATGTATGGTTGGAAGTAAAATTAATTTATTCTGTTTTCCAATTTTCTATTTTCACGAGTACATAGCTTGAAGTGTGTTTGTGAATATATACATGAACTTAAAAAATCTAGACTTATGAGTCATAGCACATATAGTCAACAGAGGAGCAAAGGTCCGTTTTGGCAGAGAAGGCAGATTGAGGGAAGAGTATCTTGCTAACTCACGCAAGAAACTGAGGTAGTCAGGACAAGATGTGTTGGAAATAAGCAGGGGGAGGAACAGGGAGAATGTTTATAATGTATTTGAACTGCTTCATTTGGTGTTTTTGTTAGGAAAGAGGTCTTGTCCTCTTTCCTCTGTGGAAGAGAAGGAAGTTTAGTAGCTCAAACTGGTTTTCAATGCTGTATGTGTTCATGGTGTCTTGTCATGGTATGTTGTATATATTATATTGACATGATTATAGGTATAAATGGGCAAGTATACATCCACAAATTTCCTCCTTCAGATGTTACATATTCCGTAATTTTTCCTAGAGCTTACGTGATGGGATATAGTGATAGCACCAATATGAACTGTAAGGAATGTAGTGGACTGAGCGGACGGGGGGACGGGTTTCCTAGGGCTGTGTTGAAGCAGTTTTGATGAGAGCTGTGTTGCGGCATGCCGGCTGGTGGCCTCTGCCCCACCTGTGAAGGACAGCCGTTCCCAGAGGGCAATACTGCTGTACGCCTGGCTTACTTTATGCTGTATTCCTAGACCATCTTTAATGAGATCGATCTTTAAAACCCCATTTTAGTATTAGATGGGGAATGCTGTTGGCGAGTTAGTCTCCAAAGTTTTTTTTTTTAGAGTTTTATTTTCTAGGTGCTTCTACTTCTGTAGATTTTCAAATGTTCAGCTAACACAAAAGAGCTC
>JAVJGI010000050.1:71803602-71946501 GCA_035590275.1 Ibycter americanus | reverse complement strand
GCCAGCAGCACGTGACGAGGAGCAGGAGCCTGAATGAGCGGCTTGCAGACCCCCGCCGCGCTCCGGCCGGGCGCCGCTTTGCTGCCGCCGCTCTCGGTGCGGGGAGTTCCGACCGCGGAGCAGTTTGCCAGACCGCCGGTTCCCCGGCCCCTTGCAGCGAGAGGTTTTGTTGCCGTGCCCGAGAGCAGTACCTCCGGGCAGTCTGAGCGTGGGAGGCGGCGTTGGGACGGCATGGCAGCGGTAACGCCTGCCTGGCCGGAACGCAGGAGTTGAAGATGCAGCTGAAGATCTTGCTTGAGGCGTTTTGAGCGCTCTGGACGTCTGGTGTCAGGCTGTGAAGGTGTAGCTATGTACCTGTTTGGCAGTGAGGAGTACGAAGTGGTAAGATGTAAACTAAAGGATTTTTTTTTTTAAATCGTTATTTACTCATAATGTTTCCTGTCTCTCAGAATTCATTGGGCAGCTTTGAATTTCTCTCCCTGCTGTTCTCTCTGTAGTTGAACTTTAATACTGGCCATTTCGATTGCTTTCCAAAAATGACATTTTCCTGCAGGTTCTTGCAAGTAGTGAGGTATTATTTGCTAGATAAAATTGAATTTTCTTGTCACGTTTATTGCATTGTGGTGATATTGAAAATATTCAAGTACTGAATATTAGGAGGCTACTCAGACTTTGGGTGAAGCAAAACCATGCTTCCAAATAATTCAGAATTTGTCTCATACTTTGTAGTGCAGATAGACTACAAGGAGCTTACAAAACTGCCCTTAACTGTGTGTTTGTGGGGATGTTGCCAAACCATTTCTTTTGTACAGTTCAAGACATGTCATTGTAGTGTAAGGTAATGTCCATCAAAGAAGCTAGCTTAAAAAAAACCCTCAAACACAGCCACATTAAAATCTGTCACTCTTTACTTAAATGTTTGTGGAAAACGACATTTGAAATATGTTGATGATGTCAGAGAAGATTAAAAGAAAACTGCTAGTAACTCCACGCTGTTGCGTGGTGTTAGTATCTGACATAAAAGTTTGCAATTTTGCAGCTTGAGGCTGAAATGCTGTGTTGTAAGCAAACTGGATGGATTAATCCACCCACACACCACTCGTGACTGGGTCAAGACCTGAGGAGCTTTGGAGAAAAATTATGAGACCCAAAAATGTGTATGAACTTTACTATAGGACATCAAAATAAATTTAACGTTTAAAAGTGACACATTCTTTGCATATAACTGGCAATTGCAAATGTTTTGTTTTGATTATTGAAGTTACTCTTTGAAGTACGAAAGTGCCTTTTATGGCAGTCTGTGTTCTACAACACATTTCAAGGAACTAATTTAGTTATTTTGGACTTTTTACCCATTTTTTCTTTAATTCCAACCAGCTATGTTTTTGAGATGCAGGAAACATAGAAGAAGTTGTTGAGGAAAATAATTCAAATGCAGCTGTCTGCACATTGCTCTCATCTGTGCGTGCAACTCGCACAAACTTTTACAAACCAAGCAAGGCAACTGAAAAGAGCTTAGTTTCTCCGAAGCAGTAAGCAACATGGCATTGCAGTAATTACTAGTTTACAAAAACTGACAAGCAAAAGAAAGTTTCCAACTTTAAAGCTTTTGATGAACTGATATCTTTTTTTTTTAATCTATTACATCTTTGTAGCTCTTTGTAAGGGTTGCAAATCCATTTTAATAGGTTTTTGCCCAGTCTCTACATTCTGTTGTGCCCTGTGTAGTTAGTTACTGGTTTAAATAGAGAATGAGTCTTTTGAGTCTGAAATTTTGAAGTACCTTGAAAATAACCTAGATGACTGAAGAATAGTGTTAGGGGTTTGGACTCCAGTATCTCTCAATCTCTTTTCCTGATGGTGTTACAACTTTTTAAAAAGATTAAAGTATTCTGTGTTATGGAAGATAGTTTAATGTTTAAGACCCCTTTCACAGGCAGGTGGGACATCTTATTCCAGTCCCTTTTCCACTTCATAGTTAAGCGGAGTGAAAAAGCATCAACAGAGAAAATAAGAAGTCCAAGTCCACCATGAATCGTGTGGGTTTGGGTTTTTTAAATTTTTTTTCTTTCTTTTTTTTCTTTTCTTTTTTTTTTTTTTTTTCCCCTTTTTTGGTTGTGTTGTTGTGGGTTTTTTTCTCTTTGATATCTCTGGAGGTCCCTGGAACTGAAGTGTAATCATCTGTTCAAACAAAATGATTTGTTAAATCAAAACCAAAATATTATTTAGGCTTTTTCATCTTCGTTTTTCTTTAAAGCAAGATTGTTCAGGGGAAAATATGGATGCACTTTTTTAGTGTTATTTTGGCAGCCAGACTTACCAAGATGTTTGCTTTACTCAGTGGTAAGTAAAATTGAAAAGATGGCCTATGTAAAGCTTGAAGAACCATTTTGTTGTTCAGTAAAAGCTAGAATCTGTGTAAAACTTGTGTCCGTACAGATCTGTAGTCCAGGAAGCCATATGCTCTGCACTGTGGAAAAGGCATTTGTTTTATCTTCCCACACAAACAATTACTTGTGAGTCACTGAAGGACAAAGTGAGTAAAAAGAGTGACAGTAAAGAATCTCAGGATTTAATTTTAAGTTCACTAATAATTTCAAACAATTTTAAATTAGTTTGAGGCATTCTAGCTATGCATATGAAATTTGATTTTTATCCTAGAACGCAGATTACTGATCAAATGAAGCACAGCATGATTAAAACATGTCTTAGAGGAATTAAATAAAACCCTCTTTAAAAACCCAACCCTTAAACACAGTAATAGAGAAATAGAACTTTATGTGCTCGTTGCGTGCATTTCATATGCACACAGACATGTCCACATGAGCACGCAGATGCATTTGCAGAAACGTGAGGGTCTGAAGCGATATTCTAAGTCAGTTAAATTTAAAAGCAAAACTCCACAGACTGATGCAACCAGCCTTAGTGGTACCCTCTTCTGCTTTCTTTTTGTTCTTGTGTATAAACAAGCTTGGATTATTAGTTTACTCTTGAGTGCATATTAAGTCCAGGTATCTGACAGCACTGATAATCAAGTTTTCTATCATCTCCTGCAAACCCTAGCTAAAGAAAGATAATATCGCTTAAGGATCAGTTATTAAAACACAACACTGGGGTTTATGACCTCTTCATAGTAAAAAAAATTAAAATGTGTAGTTTCATGACATAGTGACAAATGTATTTTTGAAATCATTAATAAAACCATGTGGCTGTGGTCCCCTCCTGTTTGGATGAGTTTTTCCATAAATGTTCTAACTTGGGATGTTGAGTGTCTTTCACATTGCATTTTAGCACTTCAAGCAGATGCTTATTAACCTCTTAAGAACTGGTGGAATAAACGTATAATATCTTTTGTGATTTTTTGAGGCTTTTTCTGATGCCATATACAAACCTGGAGGTGTTCGACTACAGTAAGCAATTTAATTTCATGAATACAGGAAACTATAAAAAGCTACAGGCCAAGCAATCTCATTTGTGGCTATACCTTGTTTATGTAGGGATTTTCCTGTTTGTAAAATAAACCTCTGATAACAGAACAGAATGGGAACATTTCCTCAAAAATTAAGTGGCAAGTGGGAGCTTCTTTTCACAGCTACCTGGTAAATTGTACTCTGCATTAACCTCCCAAAGCAAAAGCCTCTAAAACTTACTCCCAACAGTCTTTTGAGTTGCTGCATAAGGGATCATGGAAATACAACCTGCTTGCATGTTGGAGAGGCCTGACTGGCTCTCCTGTGCCCCCAGGCTATGCTTCGCCCAGCAGAGCATTTCCTATAACTGCAGGGCCTATGCTGTTGCCTCCTCTGGTGGGCTTTGCCTGGGCTGTGGGCACTGGGTGTCTCCAGCCGTGTCCCACCACTGCTTTTCCAGGGGACCCTGGGTGGAGGTATGTGGGCCAGGGCTGATGGCACTGGCTTGTCTCAACTTGGGCATGGGACACCTTGGTGTTTCATCACTCATCCCTCCTGGCACTCTTTCCTGATAGAAACTTGGGGCTCTGTTGTAGTAGGATGATAAGACACTGTGGTGGTAAGTGTAGGATTAATTAGGATTTCTTTTGCGAACAACCCAGTCATTGGAAAGCTGTTTTATAGCAGAGTAATTCAGAGGCAGGGAAGAGTTTTCTTGATGATTGGTATCATTTGAGGAAAACCATTGAATTTCATTCACTCTGTTGCATGTTGCTTTCAAACGTTTGTGATCAAGTAGCTATTTTTAACTTTCTTAAGAAACTCAAAATATGGCCCTTTTGCTCTTCATAGATTTATATCGGTGAAAATAGCCTTACAAAGATTGGAAAATGTCTTTATAGTTCCAGGGAATTGGTTGTGATGTCCAGAGTAAATGTTTGGGTTGCCTTGGAAATCAAGCATTTGTCACTTGTGTTCTCCAGGCAAAAGTTTTAAAGAAGTTGTCTATTTAAATTAAATCTTCACTTCCCTTGAGTTTGCTTCTGTCCTCTTGCGGGATGGATCACATCTTATGGAATATTAAGTATGATGTTGATAGGTGCCAGTTATACTCATGGCTCCTGCAGGGTAGCATTACCCTCTAAAAGAATGAAAATCTGTCTGTTAAATTTCTGAAGGAGTGGAAGATTTTGAAGCAGTCAAATGACACTGACGTTTGAGAAGAGTTACTTTTTGGGTGCTGTTTGTGAATCGGACAAACCCTGATTCTGTATGCATGCAGCAGGCATATTGCTGATAGGGCTAATTTTGCTGTCTGAAGGGAAAACCCCGCCTATTTTAGAAACATGCTATTGTAAGTCCTAGAAATCAGTAGGGAGAACACATTGATGTGTTTTGAGTGTTTACTCTGAGTCATCGCCACTTACCTTATTTCAGAAACTGAGCAAAGGGAGGAAAGATAGTAAGGGTGTTGCTGAAGATTGGAGAGAGTCATGTGTAACTGTTTAGCATCAGTATTTTTATCATACTGTGCATTAACACAGGAACATGTCTAAAAATCATAAATCTGGATTGCTTCTTTGGAAATCTCTCACTTGAATTGCAAGTTTATTATTGCAAGCAAAGTTCTGCAAATTGCCTGTGGCAGATGCTGTAAAAATGTAACCTTAAGATTTTGGAATGATTTTTCCCTCTTCACCTTAGTTCAACCTAAGGAAGCAACATTTAATGCTGTGTTTAGATGGGTAAGTTGTACAGCACTTATCAGTCTAACTGGAAGTACAGACTTTAAAGGTAGGAAAATTAAATTCAATGTCAGAGGTTTACTTCAGGGCCGTGAGTCTATCCTTGGACAAATCACTTTTTGATTTGTTGCCTTTAAATTTTAGGTGATACTTGGTTCATTTCTGTTAACAATAGATGTTTAACTTTTTAAAGCTCATGAATTGCTATAAAAAGACCTGCTTTACACGTAATAAATGCTAGTATTTGGTTAATTTTGACTGCAAATGTTGTGTGTGTGTACTAGGAATGGAGTTACTCATGCCTGAAACTGATCAGCGAGAAAAGCTCTGTGTGAAAAATAGATGTGCTCACATCAGAGCTGGATGTCGGTTTGTTAAGCAGTCACCCTTAGCAAGCCTTTTCCCATGGATTCTCTGCCATGTAGCCAAAGTGTAGAACCAATACAGTTTTTCTGTCCTAAATTGGAAAAATGAGGGTCATTCTGTATGGCATCTTTCCCCTGAATAGGTCAGAGACGTCTCAGCTGTGTTTTAAGCACTGCATTTGAGATTTGGGATTCCCCCGACGGAAGCCTGGGAGAGCTGCTGGTTTCGATCATGTAGCAGAGTGACTCCTGACGCAGTTTCAGTTTAGCATAGGGAAACACTAGAGAGGAAAACCTTAATAAACCCGTGCAGGGAGAGGCATTGGTCATTTCTGTGTTACTCCCAAGACACACAGTGTGCTTTTCAGTTAGTGATTTGCGCAGTTGTAGTGACCACACTTCTTTCCCCGGAGAAAAATTGGTGTTTACTGTAACCTCCTGTAGTGTATGTGAAGTAGATTCTTTAATAATGATATTACTGTTTGACCTTCATATAGCTTTCTTTTCCTTGTTTCCTTTCCATAATTTGGATTTCACCGACTGAGGATGGAACCTTTTTGGTTAAACATTATATTGAAAGGATTTATACTATGTCTGGCCTTCCCCTACCTTTGTCCCCACGATCCAGCACTTCAACAGGCAAGGAAAAGGTGGGGGGTTCTGTGGAAGCCGTAGGTGGAGGCAGTGAGCTGTAAGTCCTGTCACGTGTGAGTCTATGATCAGGCATTCCCCAAGTAGAACGCAGCACACCTGTTCTGTAACATAGTGTCCTGGGTTATGTGGTGCTCTCAGAGATTAAAGACAGGGTTGCCCCCTCAGAAATTAACTTTCAGAAGCCAGTATTGCCAACAGAAAATACAAGGCAAAGCAACAACCGCAGTTAACCTGGATCCTTTTGTGCTGAGTGGTGTCTGGAGGCAGTGGAGGAGGGAATGAGCATGCATACCTCTTACTGTGGAAGAGGATCGTGGTTAGTGCACCGTCTTTGAGAAGCAGGCTCATACTGGAGGCATGTGCAGGGGGCAGCCCTGTGAAGTGAGCAAAAGTTGAATGGTTTCTGGCATTTAGAAACTAAGCACACTGACCAGCTCCAGGTGATGAAATAGTAAGGGACAAGTTTACTTCTGCTTGTGGAGTAGAGGGGAAAAGATGTAGAGTGTGGAAATCGGGCTGGGTTGGCAGGACCAGTGTAGTTCACCTCACAAATGTGAAGGCAAAATAACAAAACCAAAATGTTTACAAATGATGTGCACAGATGGGATGGGGGAGCCGCATCATGAACACTTTTGATGGAATCACAGAATGGTTGAGGTTGGAAGACACCTCTGGAGGTCACCTGGTCCAGCCTCCTGCTCAAGCAGGGCCACCTAGAGCCAGAGGCCCAGGACCGTGTCTGGACAGCTTTTGAATATCTCCAAGGATAGAGACTCCACAAGCTCCCTGGGCAGCCCAGTGCTCAGTCACCCTCACAGTGAAAAAGTGTTTCCTGATGTTTGGAGGGAACCTCCTGTGCTTCCAGTTTGTGTCCGCTGCCTCTGATCCTGCCACTGGGCAAAACTGAAACAAGTCTGGCTCTGTTGTCATTGCACCCTTGCTTCAGGTATTTATATATATTAACAAGACATCCCCCCACCCCCCCAAGCCTTTTCTTCTCAAGGCTAAACAGTTCCAGCTCACTCAGCCTTTTCTCATATGTGAGACGCTCCAGTCCCTTCATCACCTTTGTGGCCCATCACTGGACTCTCTCCAGTATGCCGTGTCTCTCTTGCACTGAGGAGCCTGGAACTGGACACACCACTCCAGGTCAGGCCTCATCAGTGCTGAGTGTTTTGTTTGTGTGTTTTTATTGTAACTCCCTCCTGTGCTTCTTGCCTTCATCTTCCAGCTCTTAGTAAGCGCTGGTGGAAAAAAACAAGGGTGGAGATGAGTGGAGAGGCCTGTCTCTCCATGCCCTCCACGGAACTGCTTGAGGTGGCTCAGTACTTCTATTTGTGAGACAGCAGCGGGAAGGAGGGAAGGAAGTCTTTCTCAGGATCTGAGAATAACTGGCTTCTAAGTGTGTCAATAGCACCAAGTCTTGATGAAATCTTTAAATTGCTTGGTCTTGGTTTCATGTTTTTTCCATCTGAATAAAATAAATATAGTACTGCCTATGTCCTGGCAAAGCACTGATCAGCCTCTCGTACTGGACAGTTTACCTCACTGAAGTGAGCCAGCATGAACTTTAAAATAAATAACTTCATGATTAGGAATATATGAGTTTTTCTTTTCTGTACTATCATCTGATCTATAGGTCTTGATATAAAAGATATGGCTATTTTCTAGTGAGGACCTTGAATGGAGGTTAATGTAGCCATAGTAATCTAGCTATGGCAGCACAGCACTAACAAACAAGCTAATTTATTGTGTTTCTCTGATTTATGTAGCTGCAACATACTTAATTATCTTGAATTCCTCTGCATGCGCGCGTGTGTGTATATGTTTCCAGGCTTTCTTTATACAACTTGCTCCCTGTTATGCCACATATATTCATACTTCTTATTTAATGAGGTGTCAGGAGACTTACGTAGCTAGAGAAGTCTTGTGGGTAAAATATACTAATGGCAAGCCTGTTTTAATCATGGAATGGTTTGGGTTGGAAGGGACCTTAAAGATCATATACTTCCAACCCCCCTGCCATGGCAGGGACACCTTCCACCCCACCAGGTTGCTCAAAGCCCCATCCAACCTGGCCTTGAACACTTCCGGGGATGGGGCAGCCATAGCTTCTCTGGGCAACCTCTTCCAGCTCACCGCTCTCTGTGAGTGAAGAATTTCTTCCTAATAGCTAACCTAAACCTACTCTCTTACAGTGTAAAGCCATTCTGCCTTGTCCTGTTACTGCATGCCCTTGGAAAAAGTCCCTCTCCAGCTGCCTTGTAGGCTGCCTTTAGGTACTGGAAGTCTGCTGTAAGGTCTCCCTGGAGCCTTCCCTTCTCCAGGCTGGATGAACAACCCCAAGTCTCTCAGCTGATCTTCACAGGAGGGTCACCAATTTATAACTCTCGGGGTGGAGCCCTACACAGAAAAGTTGTAGCTATTTAGAAGAAGGTAGCTTGAATGTGCCTCGTTAAAGAAATGGGACTTTTATGTGCTGTGCACAAATACAGTACAAGAAAATTCTAGATCTTGCAGAGGCCCCAATGTGGTGCCTCTAACAATGGAGTTATTTTAAAGTCTGTTTTCCAGTTAAATATTTGTAACGTGCATTTTAATGTCTATGTTGTCTAGTCTGTGGATGGATGTAAGTTAGCAGAAGGGATACACATGCAAGATGTTTTATGTGAGAAACTGAAATCGTGACTCCCCTGCAGCACATATGGAAAGCTAAAGTCAAAAAGGCATGTTCACGCTGTCTGCCTTATGTGCCTGCCTCCCTGGTGTGGCAGACTGCCTGTTTCAGATGCTCTACCCTGGGTAGTGCAGCTACTTTTCTCCCATCAGCGGTATTTGAGGTGGTGTCTGGCAGCCTAGATAGCTCGTTGCTCTCTTGACCTTTCAACACTGCAGTAGTTAAAACAGCTCTATTAAGCACTCCTAGCCAGGCAGGCTGGATACTGAATATAGTCCAATGTAACTTTGATAAGAACCTTCCACACAGGGAAACAGAAGGCCAAAAATCCTGTTTCAGATTATCTGATCTGAAACTTCTCTGATAATCACTTTCAGGCACAATTCCTTTTTTCTGTCCCCCACCCCCGCTTCTTTTACAGTTGAGATTGTGTGCTTATGCCTGTTTGGGAATATATTTTTGTTTTCCGGTTGGTTATAACAAGTAGATCTGATGAACAATTCAGAAATAACTGATCAACTAAACCTATTATTTATATTTATTCTATATTGGCCCTAAGGAAGTCAGTCGCAGGAAAAAACCCAACCATCTACCTCATTACCAAAGCCATGAGTATCTGTCTTCATGAAGACGTCTTCTCTAAATTATAAACAAGCTCTGGGCAACTGGACTGACTAAATTGAGTGCTGTTTGTTTACTTATACTACGTGTTACTTTCCATGTAACAACTTTAGCTGATGAATAAGAATTATGAGATGCTGGGGATAGTTAGCTTGTCTTCTGTAGGAATCATTAATTCTTTTTTCAGCAAATCTTCTATTTACACAGGAACAGGTAATGATAGCCATGACAAGCTTGTTCATTATTTTATGCATCTCTGACCAGATCGGTATCTAAGATTTCTATAGGGAGAAAATTTAGCAAAACTTGGGTGTTGCAATTGCTGTAACTACAGGACTATAGGAACCAGCAATTTTTAAAGCTTTTCTCTGAGAATTGAAAGAATGAAATCCCTGAGAAATTCTCCGGTGCACATTTCATTATACATTGTCATTTACAACGTAGTGTGAATCTGTATGTTTTAATTTAGCAATGCATAGGACTTTGGGGCATTTAAAATGCTCAAATAACATACTGTATTTTATGATGTACAGTATAGTTTTAGTGCTCTGTTGGATCTTACAAACAAGTCAAATGGAGTTAGTAAGCTTTGGGATTAATACATTTTCTACTTTTTTTAAAGACAGTTTCTGTGTTTTGTTCCGAATACCTTGGCAGATTTTATTATTAAAAAAAAAATAATCCTTTAAATCAGAGTATTTGTTTACTGATACAAGCAAAGCAATGTTGGTGCAGAAATCCAAAATGAGCCTGCTCCCTACTCAGTTGAGCTCTTAAGTCTAAGGGCAGGTAAGCAGTTATAGGAATTTTAAGGGGAGGGAATAATAGTAGGCCAGTTTATAGGAGCAAGGCTGATACATGGATAGCTATTGTTAGAGTATTGTAAAGAATATAATTGTATTGAAAGGCTATTCCTTCAAGGAACAACTAAATATGATAGGAAAAAGGTCTCTGCATGTCTTTATAGAGTGTATTTGCCTGAAATTAAATGAGAAACTTAATTTTTTCTTCACTGGAAGTAATTAAGGTTTTTTCATGTGCAGAAATGGGCTTTACTAAAACGGACTTTGTGCTGAACTTGATATGGTTGTATTTGCCTGTGGAAGCAGCTCAGCAGGCTAATTTTTGAGCGTAAATGTCATATCACTTCTTAGTTAATTATCTTAATATGCTAGGTTACTCTTAGAATTTCCTGATGTTTTTCTGGTGTGGGAGATTAACAAGTGAAGTTCTATATAAAGTTGCAAAATTTTTACCCATGGAGATTTTCAAAACTCAACTGGACAAGGCCCTGAGCGAGCTAATCTGGCTTTGAATCTGGCACTGCATTGAAGCAGGAGGTTGGACTAGATGTCCTGTCCTCCTGATGTCCCCTCCCCAACCTATTTTTTTCTGTGATTCTATTCAGAGAATACAGGCTATATAGAAATACTACTGGTACCGAAGTAGAAATTCCCATTTTTTACATTATAAGTCAAAACTCACTCTTAGAAGTGTTCAGTTTGTCCAGCAAACATGCATGATTTAGATTCCATTGCTGAAGCATGCCCTATATAATTCTGAAATTTTAGGCCTCTAATCTGTAATTCACTGTGATACTTTTGTCTTCGTCTGCATTCCATATGAATGTAGTGATACATCTGTAGAGAGCTGAAGGACAGAGGCATTAGAGTGTTGCTCAAATATAGTCAATTTCTCATACGTATCATACTGTGGTTTACCCCATATATTTAAGAAAGTTATGTTCTGTTTCCTTTAGTGATCCTGTGGTCTTTGTAAGATAGAAGTATCCATATTGTTTGCTGTAATTCTGTTACTTGTTACACGAACATCCTGGCAAGAAAATGGGTGGCCTTCAGAGATGCCTGAGTAAAATCATAAGGTCCATTGTATAACACTCTAGTACCATATGTGAAATGTTGCTTTCACTGATTGACATTTCACTAGAACTTAGCAAGAAATTGTGGGGTTTTTTTAATAATTACCACATACACCTATTTGCTGATAGCAGCTAGTAAACTGCTTTGCTTTCTAAGAGTTTTCCCATGCATGAGTGAATGTTATTAACCCCCACCAGTAACGTAGATGTATAAGGGAAAAATTAATAATTCTGTTCAGTCGTATCTTGTTCGTACTAAGTAATGTTCTGATCAATTTGGATCCAGAGAATCTGCAGGCAAGAACATCTGGGAAACAGTCTGGATTGGACTGTCCTTCCTCTGTTGAGGAAGCAAATACAATCCAACTGATAGCATTTCCTCTAACTTTTGTTGCCTTGTCAGCACAGAAATAAAATTTGAAATCTTTCTGCAATCAAATGCCTCCCAGTAAAATGCATATATTTAAAAAAAAATCCAAACATAGCAAGTTGTGCTGTTTCGCTTAAGGCTATTTTAAATAAACCTGGACATCTGTGTCTGTAAGTGTGGTGGAAGAGATTAGTCCTGCCAGTTACACAACGGGTTTTGTGGATGAGCTTGTCTTGTGACAGTTGTCCCTGCACTTCTCGGGTAGATTTTATGATGTGAATTAAATGCTATTCAATTTAAGTAAGGTCTACTTTAGCATAATCAAAGAATCAAAGGGGAAACAAAAAGGAGCTGCTATTGAGATCATAGGCTGATGATTTTGAAAATGAACAGGACTTAAAAATACTGATGCCTTTTCAATAATAAAAAAGATCCATGCCTGCAGACAACTAACAGAACATGAGAGGTTATAAAAGAGCACATTTGTGCTACTGCCAACTTCAGCAACAAACACTTCCTTTTCTTCTGTATGAGGAGAGAAACAATAAGCCATAATTTTTGTTTTACCCATTGTAAACTCAAAAACTTTGAACAGGAAGAGAGATGCTAGCTTTATGGGTTAGTGCTGATTATAGATAGAATCATTATTACAGAAGATGTGATGGAAGGAGAGCAGTGCAAATCTAGAGTGAAATTCTGATTTCCTTAAATGAAAGTTTACAGTACTTTGTAGTAAGTATTGTATGTTCAGCCTAATTGAAATCAGTTAAGGATACATGTAAAATAAAAAAAGAGTAATAATTAAGATTCTAAACTCCTTTTTTTTCCAAAATAGAGATGAACTGGAATGCTATTGAAAGTCAGTAGGAGTAAGACCTCTGAAAGCATGAAAATCCTCAGCGGGGCCAGGGAAGACACCATTGTGTCTCTGGAGAGTCATTGAGAGGGTTTGAGTACAAATGTGTTTGAATTTGTGGTATAGCAGCATGTATACAACCTACACAACTACTGGATGGGCGATAGATTTGACCTGGAAAAGATGATGCATCTTGGGTTTCTCTAGCATTTTGTAATCTTTATCTGTTCATGAATACATTGGGGACTGACTTCATGTAGAGCAGGGTCTCTGTTGGCTCTAATGGAAAACTGCATACAGTACAGAGATGGAAGTAGTTAAATGTTACAAAGATCTATATTGTTTAAAAAAAAGGCAGATATTAACTTAGTAACTCTCCTTGTAGTGCCAGGCATATAAGCACAAACAACATTGAGCTAATTGTTTGGTTTGACAATCTTGTTATACAATATTTTTCATACTAGAGAAGATATTTTTGTTTTTGTGATCTCTGCTGCTAAACTGGAGAGAGGCAAGAACTAGTGGAATTCAGAAATGCTCGTTGGCCTGCTGTCTATCTCTTACATCCTTGAAATTTCCTCTGGTATTTCTCTCATATTTCTCCTGTCAAAGCCTCATCCTTCTTTGCTGCTTTGTCATAGGTGCCCGTCATCCACTTACCTACTTCCTGCTGGCTCCTTGTTCACTGTCTTTCTCTTTTATCTTTAGGAATCTCATCCAAATAGTAATTGCCTTACTAACTGGCATGGCAGAACAGCAATCTCAGTGACATCTTTGTAGTATTCCCATCCCGTCATCAGGAATCCAGTGGTGATGGCAACAGTGGTACAGCTGATAAGTTTGGGTGGTAATTCCTCAAGCAAAAATGGATTCCCTCATAAACTGGTGAAAATACGACTTTTAATTCAGCATAACTGGGTGAGTTTAGGGAGAGCGTTAATTTAATTTCCAAACAATGGAGCAGAGAGGAAAAAGCAAGCTTTAGCTAGTGCAGTTCCTGAAGAAAAAAACTTGTCAGGGATGACAGGGTTTCATTTGTATTTCTTTGGTGAGAGTTAGCACAGCATATTTTGAGACCTTAAAACTTGCAGTACTGGAGTTTCCATTCTTGGGTCTTTCGTTGCTGCAGGTGCTGGAGGCTCTCTTGTGACCAGAAACTTGCTAGGGATGTGTTGGAAGGAGTCCTTAGCTGAGGGGTTTTACAGCATTGATCCTGGTAGCCTATTAATAATGTTACTTTACAGCAATGTGAGGTATTGCATGTCTTAAAATTTTTGAATGAGTTGACTATTGCATAGCATGCCTATAAATACAGGTTTGCGTAAGGGGTATGTTGGCTCTTTTTTGAGGAGAATTCTGTTATCTTTTCAAAGTCACATATCCTTTTCAAATCCTGAAGTCCTGAGTCCTGTATGAACAGGAGCACAGGCACTAGAGGTGATCACAGCACTCATTAGAACATACCTGCTTTAATGTGACCAGTTTTGGTGCCCCAAAAGAAGACAAATGTGGATAAATCAGAGAGAGTTCAGTGAAGGACCCCTGAGAAGGTTGGGGCTGGATCACTTGGCCTGCAGGTATGGGCTGAGGGACCAGGGCTTGTTCAGCCTAGAGATGAGACGGCTTTGGTGGGAAACTGAAGCCTCCCCAGCATCTATAGGGAGGTTATCAAAAGCACAGAGCCAGGCTCTTTGGAGGTGCGTGGTGAGAGGGCAAGAGACAAGACACGGGAAACTGGAATAACAGAGATTCAGACTGGATATAAGAAAAAACATCCTCACTGTGAGCATAGTCTGTCAATGGGACAGGTTTTCCCAGAGAGGCCGTGTAGTCTCTATCCTCGCAGGTTTTTAAGACCCAACTGGATAAAGTTCTGAACAAGCTAGTCTGGTCTCACAGCTTGAGCAGGAGGTTGGACTCAAGACCTTCTGAGCCCCCTTTCTGCCTGAAGTACCTTGTGGTCCCAAGAACAAGATGTAGTATGTTGTCATAGCTCTGACACAGGAGACAGCTTGTGCAGATATTGTAGTCCTCAGCCATTCTTTTTTAAGACTTTGGACTTATCAGCAAATCAAACATGTATTTTCTGTCAATACTCAGTATTGCAACAATAGATGAAAGAGCAACCAGTGGTCCAAAATTTGGTGCTTCTTCTAGAGGAGGAAATGGCTCAGTGAGGGATGTGATGCGCTGTGCTCTCCTGACCCAGACAAAGTCTGTTCTGAATCAGAAAGAAGCCTGTTCCTCATGTTTCTTTTATGCCTGAAAAACAGAAAATGTTTGGTCTTCTAGGTTGCAATAATTTTGAAAACCTGAGTTCACTTACTATCCTGGAAAGTGGCTGTTGTATTCTAATAAGCTTTGAAGGTTCCGGAACACAAAAAATATTCCAACATTGAGTTAGGAAAGTTCACACTATCATGTGCTGCTTTTATAATTTCCTTTAATTTTTCTATTGCAGTTCATTTATATTTTATTTCCCTTCAGGTTAGCATCTAATTCACTATTTTCAGTAGCAGGCACGTTTCTGTTTCCAGGTTGCCTAAAACATATACCTCTCTTTTAACCCTCCCATCTTTATTTAAGCAATTGTATCTCAGAAGTGCTGAACATAAATCTGTAGTACAAGATCTGTCCTAGCTGTAAGAAAATATATTTAGATTTATTGTTTATTAGGGATTTTACAATATCAGATGGTTTCCTACAACCTTTTACTAATGCATTTTTTGTAAACAAGTGTTGTATATACTCTTCCCATTCTTGTGTTCACTTGCAGATGGAAAACAGTGATAGTAACATACAGAGACATCAGTCTTGCTTCTTAGTAAAGACATGGGGATAGTGCTCTAAAAGCTCAATAGGAAGGATTCATGAGTCAGAATCACAAACTCCGTCTTTGAAAAGGCATTTGGTGGAGCTGTACAAGCAGTAACATGGGGATTGGGATGGCAGAATCAGGCATGCAGTGCTTGCTTTAGCTTCTCGTCCTTGGATGAATATGACACGCCACACACTTGATACCCTCACCTGCTCTGCGTGGATGCACTAGGTTAGATATCTTTTAGAGTCAAATCTAAAAGAGCCAATGGATGTGAACCATTGACATCATACAATCTATATATTAACCGGTATATTTCCATTTTAGAACAAAAACCGTGAAGATGTATGCCGGAGAGACAGAATTTCCCAAGATTATTATTTTGATATGTGGTAGACGGTAGGGACAAAAGGCCTTTCCAGAGATGCTTTCATCAATGTGAAAGTATTACAGACTGTTGTATTCTTGAAATCAGATGAAAGTAATTGTAATATCTAAAGGGTGTAAGGAGCTTCCGCATCTTGGGAAAATTGCAAGTAATTTGCTTTGGGTTATGCTGGACCTAGATGATAGGTAATGGGTATAAAGAAAGTATCCTGATATTTTTCATTACAATTAGTCCACTGATGAGGATATCTGTATTATATATAGTGGGTTTGTCCTGAAGTAAATGGTGCCATGCAGTCTGAAAGCTGCTCACTTGGTGTTTCTGGCAGGATTGGAGAGAGGAAGACTGCAGATACTTAAAGAATGATCGTGCCTGCCACAGATACCAGTGCTGAGTCACAAAAGAACCGCTGTTTGACAAACTTGAGCTTTCAGTGAGCCTGGATTAGGGAAATGTAATTAATTCCTTAGTCTTCACCGTGTGTAATTTTAACAAAGGTGTTGATAAGAAAACCTCTCCTAATATAAGCAGTGCGCAAATTGCAGTGTTTTATGTCATGACAGTAACTGATGGCTGTTAACAAAAGATCATGACTAGAAAATCAAGATTTCAGTAGTAGATGATGGGCTGGAAAATAAACTTATTAGAGGTTGAAAAATACTGTAGACAGCTAGTGTATGACAGCGGTTTCTTCAGAGTGCATGCTTGTCAAACTAACTCATGAAGATATATGGAAAAAAAATATTTAAACAAATGAATGCTATATTTACAGTATAGAAATGAAGGGTAGCAAGTAAAAATACATATTAAAGCAATCGTTACATTTGAGATAGTAAAATAGGGAAGACTTTACTGTATGTACTTAACCTGAACATTTTTAGCAAGTTAAACAAGCAAACAAAGTCCCAGACTTTCCATTTGCTGCCTGGAGCAGATTAAAAATGTTACGTTTGAAAATCAGGTAGGGATTGTACATATGGAGATAATTTGATAGAATAGGAAGAATATTTTTTTTTTCCTTCAAAATTCTCCATTGCTAACAGAATTTCATGCTAAATTTTCAAGGAAGTTATTTTTAAGTATGCAGAAAATCTTAATGACTTGAACCAAAATTCCAGATAAAAATATACTGAAGATCTGGAACAGAGAAACTAAATTGGCACTTTTCACTGAGCTGAGACAAATTGAGATGATGGTTGCCATGCTTTGCTTCACATTCTTTCCTTTTCTAGTTGTCTTTCTGTTTCCTTGTTTTCATCCCAGATGTGTTTTCTATCTTTCCTCTTTTTAATTGAGCCCTTGTAATTTTGTGGCTGACCCAATCTTTGTCTTTCTTTCTGTGGTCTTGTATCAACACATAGCATTTTATATTCTAAATCCTTTTTTTCTGAGTTGTCTTTCTGCGATTTAAAATCCTGCCTTTGTGATAGCTGTGGTCGATTAATTAATACAGTCAAAAATGATATTTTCATTTTCTCTGAAAACTTTCAATTTTCTAATCACTTCTGTTTCAGTAAACACCACCGTAGGTCACCTTGTTACTAATAATCCTGGTTTACCTTTGCCTAAGGGCTTAGACATACTATCAAGTTATCAGAGCTTTAAGAAGTTATCATGAGTCAGCCAAGTTGTGTTAATATCCATGTGTGTGCTGACAGTCTGAGACAAAAGTGAGATGATTCAGGTTCATGCAGCTTGCAATCATTTCCTTGGTGTATTTTTCTTCCTTTGACACCTGTCTCTGAGTTGTTCCACTGGTAACATCTTAGCTCTGTTGTTGCTCTGACTTTTCCTTACAGCTCAAAATTGTCAATAATTTAATCCCATCCTCTAGATCCAGTTAATTGTCTTGAAAAATCAAATGCCATTTTTCTTTAGTTTGAGGAATATTTTTTAAAGTTCTCAATGATGTGATTATACTGTTGATAAATCATATTTTGATAAACCATGAGACCTCCTTATATTCCTGTCATTGCCCTCTTCCTCAAAAGGGCTTTCTCTTGTTTCCTAAGTGTGAGAATCTCTCTGCCAGAGTATACAGAGCTACCAGATTATCCTCCTTCAGAGGCTTTCACAGAACTAATCTCTGCCATAATACCTATAGAAAACTTACTTAAAACAACAACCCACCATGATTATGCAAGGGATGAGTCATAATGCTGATATTGAATATTTAAAAATGCTTTATTTTCTATTGCATTGCTCCCTTGATCCCTTTCTTACTCCTGTTTTTTTCTGCCCATATTCTCTCATCCTTTGGACTGCAAGCTCTTTTAAGGAGGGTTTGTGATTCACTTTGTGGCTGTACAGTGCCTAATACAATAGTGTCTCAAGTAGTTTTCCCTCTTGGTTTTTGCAAAAAAATGGTAAATGGTAACACACCAGAGCATCCTACAGATACGGCGAAAGCTTAGCTCTGACTCTGAAGGGTCTGCCTGTTTGTTTGCTAACTAGACTGAGCTCTGCAGCTCAGCTGCCCTTTTGGAAACAGTTTGCATATTGTCAAAGTTTTTCTGAAGAGTCCCCATGAAGACAGGCTATGGTTCCTCTAAAAATAGCTACTCATGCCACCTTTTCGTAGCAAAACAACAGGAAAGCAAGCATTTAGGCTAGTATCAGGAAATGGGGGGTGGTGGTGGGTATTTTGGTTTTTATTGTTTTATTCTTCCCTGGCAAAGTACCTGGTACAACTGTTTACCTGTTCGTGAATGCCAAAATCTTGGCTTCTGCAAATCTAAGGGCTGTTTTAAAAACCTCTGCATTCATCCAGCTGTCAATTGGATTAGCACCTTGGAAACCTGTTAGTGTCTAGCTGGGTGCTGTGATCAAGCTTGCCAAAGTCATGTTAAGGGTAAAGAGAAGACTGGTTTCCTATATAATCTCCTTTTTAATCACATTGCCACCCTAAATCTCCCAGCTGTCCTAAAATTTCACTCCTGTTATTTGAAAGTCCCCCATGGTTGTAGATGCCATAGCAATGCCCAGTTAGCTCTAAACAACAACAAAAAATTCTAATCAACGTTGATTTTATTTTTTAAATGCAAATGTAGCAGAGGATTTCAGTGACTGCTGTAGGAGCTGGTAACCCTCCTTGTATAGTAATTGTGGGAGAGCTAAGTTTTACAGCATTTAAGTGTAAGTGTGTGTGTAATGGGCAAATGGCCAAGCACTGCAGGACCCATGCCAAGGACCAGAGAGGACATCAGGACTAGTCTTGGCAGTTGCCAGACTGTGAAGTGTTCATGGCCCTTACATGACGAGTCAACAATTCCTGCTTGATATCCCTTTAAGGAATATGTAGTCTCTTTCCTTTTTCCTTTGTTAAAATGTATTTCTTCAGTTCGGCATACACGCCAAATACACATTCCATACAATTAATTTGGTCTTTTTGTAGCAATTCTACCCTCAAATAGTTAACTTTAACATCAGTATGATGCTGTATAGCATTCTCAGAGCAGCATTTTATGCTTTCTTCAGCGTCACTCAAAATAATGACATTGCTTAGACATCTGGAGAAAACTTCGTAAGAAATTTTCACATTCACCAGCTGTGGCCGCTCTGCCAAACTGAGGTCTCTACTGATGGTGCATTTGTGGAAGTGCTTTTATTTTTTTTAATCGTGTGGCTTGTATGTCAGGTTGGTCAGTTTACGATGAATCAGGACAATCTGTATTCCCTATTTATAATTTGCCAATGTCAGCAGTTTCACTTCATGCTAAACTTGAACATTTCACGTTTTGCCTTTTTCTGATTCAGTCTTAAGGATTTTAAGTGAAATGAAAATTTTATGGAAATAACCTTTCCATAAAAGGTTGAAAAAAATTCAACATTTTTTTTTTTCCTTTACCTTATTTCCTAGCACTCACGAAGTAGTAGCACATCACAGGGACATAATATACCATCTCAAATCATGTCCTAGCAGGATATGGGATGTTGTTCTTACTATTTCAACAAGATTAGAAGATAAGCAGTTAGCAATATGTCTCTGTAAATTCTGAATATTGAAATGAATTGTTCCTCTTACTGGCACAGTGAGGCCTCAGTTTTCCATAGTCAAAGTATAAATCGAATGAAGACACAAAGATTCTCCTTTTGGATTTAAAATTCTCTTCAGCATTGAATGAAGAGATGAAAAATGTATTTGGGAGAAGAATTCAGTATTACAAATGAAGAGAGTATATATATTTATGTATATGTGCAGTCACATGTGTTTCTTTATTCCTTGTAAAATCTTGTATGTTTGCTTACTGTTTCATACCTTCATTTAATAAATAAGAACATAAAAAGTCTCTTCTTGAAGGAACTTGTTTGATCTAAGACGAGAATTATTTGAGAATTTTCAGTAATGTGGAAAGTTATCTGTCCTAATGATACCCAGTTCATAAGTGGATTATCCCATTGCAGAGAAACTCATGGTACTCAGAGGATCAGTTTTATTTTTTGTGAGGAGATATAATATAAAGGCCATGACTGAATTTGCAAGTGTAATGACAGCTGTATTAACCCAGTGAGAATTTATTACAGTGACAGACCAAACACAACACAGATTTTACACTATGAATGTAACACTGCAGTCAAAATCTGTACTTAAACTCCAACTGTAGTGACCAAAGTTAAGTGTGGGTACAGAAAACTAACAAGAGACCTAGAGGCACCACCTGCTTTAACTGAGGAGCTTCTACCTGCAAGTAAAGGAACATAATAAAATGCCTTCTTACTTGAAGGACCCAGTCTTTTGAACATGATACACTTTTACAATACTAAAGAAGATAAGACATGTATGGTCTTGAAGAAAAAGGAGCTCAAATGTGATCACGTATGGCTGCTAGCAGTGTGAAAAGCATGGGTTCATATTATGAGAATACCTCATAGAAGCTACCCTAATATAGTAAGATAGTTGGTAAATATGTCAAGCATGTTATTAAAACAGGAAGTTATTTTTTCAGACAAATTGGGTTTGTAAACCTGCCAAGTAAAGAGGAAAAGAAAAGGGGAAAAAAAAAATTAGATGGGGTAATTATTAACATGACTTATCTCACTTTTATTAAACAGTTTGCCATGAAAGATGAGGAACTGGGGGCTACAGTAGCATATATTGCATATATATATATTACTGCAGCTCTTCCACGTTGCAGTGGAAGGAGATGGAGACCTGCAGCATCTCAGAAAGGCTGAATTTCAGAAGCTCTTGGGAAAAGATCCGTACTGTTCTCCAGAGCAACCCCAAACATTTCTGTAAACCGGGGATGCAATGTGGTTTCCTAAGCTGGCATGAATGAACAATGCACATCCACTTGGCCCTGTTTTCCTTGAATAGTCAAGGTATTTCCACTCTAGTTTCATCACAGTTTTTATATAAGTTTGATTTTTTTTTTTTCATCTTGAAGTGGTTGAATACATTCTTAGCTTGTATAAGAATATGCAGTAGTTTATAAAATTAATTAATCATAATTGTATGCTCCCCCTTTTCCTGCGTTGCCCTGATGTCTGGCTTTGATATTATTTTTTTTTTTCCATATTCGAGAGGTGAAGAAGCTCCCAAATTCAGCTTTTCACAGAAAATTTACATGACCATGTCTGTCCCACTGGGAAAATAAATGTAATGTTGAGTTTGATTCATGTGATTTGTCAATAAAATTAAAATAAATTGCATCATTATGATTTTTTGGATGTGTGTTGGGACTGTGGCCAACATGACTAGCACTGTAAATGATCTCTCTGGCCTGAAAGATGAAATGCCAATTTTAGCAGTTCCAGCCTGACCCAAAAGGCATTTTGCCCCCTTAGGGGAGATAGGAAGTACATTTCTGTGCTTCGTGACTTGGGCAGCATCCCTTCTGGACAGCAGAATGAATGATAGTAAAAGTGGTGCCATGCCACTTGCTTAGTGGAAAATACAATGTGTTCACTGTGGAAGTACTGTAGAAAGCTAACACCCACACTGTCTGTTGTGCTTTGCTGTGTCAGGCTTAATGGCTGGGGTTTTTCTTCTTACTGAAAGGTAGTGTTGTTTTGGGGTTGGTTTATAACACTGTGCCTCACTTGGCAGCTGAGTGGCACTGAGGAGCTGCAGCACTGGTGGGGAAGGGTTTGAGTGTTGAGGGACACCAGAGTGTCCTGGAGGCTGGGGCTCTGTGGGGGGGATTCATCACAGTCTCTGCTTTCATTAATGCTGTGATAACATCAATGGTTTTGACCACAGGCCGCTGTTGTGTCAAGCATAATAGGATTTAAACTCTATGCTTAACTTCTATCTGCTTGTTGCTGCTCATCTTTTGCCACTTTTTCCATCGGGGGCCTGTATCAGAAGTTGTGGCAGAGGGAAATTTTAAAGAATTGCCAAATTTGAAAGGCTCTGAGGAGGTTACAGGACATCTGGGCATTTTGCTAAGGGACAAGATTCTTTTAAAAATTAAAAGTTTGAGTGTATTTTATTTTCCGCTTCTTTTGCTTTAGCTCAGTAGGCATTTTAGTTTTGGAAGACCACTAGAACGTGGCAGATGTATTGGACTCCTGTAAGCAAAATATCCCTTGGAGAATAATTTTCTTTATGTCAGTTTAAAGGCAGCTTATTAAACCCTATGCTGTAACTATTACGGGCTTCAGGAAAGAAAAAAATAAAACACTCGGAAAGTTAAAATTTACGTTTATTTTAAACTGTCAGTTTAGTGACGGCTATTTTTAGCTCTAATGGTGGTAAAATGTAGGCTGCTGCATCACTTGTGATAGGGCAATTTCATTGTTACACAGCACAAACCGTGGCAGGATTTGGTCCTTCCTAGGACATACGACACACGCCTGACCACGCTTCTCAGCTATAATCTCCATTCTCTATTTTTCTTCTAACTGTGAATTTATGTCAAATTTATGTCAAAGGCAGGTGCTGCAGTCAGCTACAGTGATCTTTTTCAGCTAGAATGTTACATGCCTGTCAGAGAATCGTAAATGCTCTAGAAAACCATGCCTTAGCATGTTCTTCCCTTGTCAAGTTTATGAAAGGATAGAGGGTGATTCTGAAAAGCAGAATACAGAAATTAAATGTTTTGTTTCACTTTTGCCATATCAGGATCTAATATTAATGTTTAAAGTGGTATGTTGTAGTTATTCTTTGCTTCTTTCTTCTGCTCCCAGAATAATTCAAGCAGTAACTAGAGGGTTAAATTCCTGCTCAACAGGCATATTTTTGGATGTACGTTTTTTGTAAGAGAGCTCAGAGTAGAACGCAGAGCTTTGCAGCGGAGGGAAGTGCTGCGTGACAGAACTGAGCGTCCAAGGGAAACGTGGCTTGCAGCAGGCATACATGATGGGAATGAGAGGCTGTACCAGCTCTTCCAGTTTCGCAGGGACCTTGCGTTTTCCAGCTGTTTACCCTTGAGATGTAAAATGGCAATTTGGCATAGGCTAACAACCTGGTGTGATGTGAGCATCTGCGTAAAAGGCTGCACATATGGAGCATGCCCAGTGATATGAACAGCCTGTTACCCCACCCCCAGCCAATCTAGGAAGAGATGAAATGAACTTTGCACTTGCAAATGTCACTGAATACATTTTGCACAGGATTTTAAAAGGTTCTCCTATAAGCACTATTTTTAACAGCCAAATCCACCCCCCAAAACAGAAAGGAAAAAGCCCTAGGTATTTTTCTGTGATTGATCTCAGTTTATGATCAGCTGAAGCATCCCTCACAACATTTATCTGAAGCCTGGTTTGTTTTACATTTTTATCATTCAAGTTGAGATTTTTGGAGGTGGTATGGATTTTTTGGATTTTTTTTTTTTTTTTTTTTTTTTTTTTTTTTTTTTACTGGCATGAGAAAATTTGAGAATTTTATTGCAGTAGAATACTTGGAAACAGTGAGGCTGCAAGCTTGAAAGGCAGAGGGAAGAGAAGGAAGGCTCTTGCAGCAGAGCATGGATAGGAAAGGAGCAGTGATTCTGCGGTGCTCAGTGTGCACATGTTTTATGAGATCAGTGCCGGGCGCTGCAGCTGCGGACAATAACTGAGCTATCTGGCTAATGAAGGCCACCTGGATCAGGCTTCTGAAAAGAGCCAAAGGAGGACGTCTGAAGAATTCTGATATCTGTGTAAGCCCTGCATTTTCATTATTGGTATATATGATATGTGTTGCAGAGAGGGAGAGGAAAAAAAGGCAGTGAGGAGAGGACAGTTGTTTTCATTCTGATTGAATTAGCAGAACTCTGTTTTGTATGCAGGGAGATGCAGAGAGAAAGCAGAGCTGTCATTATTTATAGAGCTGTTCTGGCATTGTGGCTGCTTCCATTGTGGTGATACAGGGACATGTGTTGAGTCCAGACGGATTTTATTAGTTGGAAGTTGATTTGTGGTCATTTGCATGTTTTGCTGAGGGGCAGAGATGGATATGAGCCATTTGCAGTTCTGATGGGGAAAGTGTGTCAGGTAAAGAGGTTGCCCTAAAATAAAAATGGATAGCAGAGGTTAAATCTGTTAGCAGTGATATTGTGTAATGGTAATTATTGATACTGAATTTGCATTTTTATTATAAAATTCTGTTTCCTTGACAATACTGTCACTGTTTATACTTTTAATTTCTATGGAGCCATCCTTGAAGCTGCTGTGTGTCCTTCAGCCCTGCACTGCACCAGTGCTGTTACTCTACAGAGCAACTGGCTCTGCTTGCTGAAAAGCAGGCAAATAAGGGCATGGGGGTAGTGCAGGAAATAAAACACCAGGGAAGACACCTGTACTTTTGGAAAGTCTCCAGAAAAAAATACTTACCTAGACATAATTTTTTTAAGTGACTTTGCTTTTTGGGCAGTTACTCTCTTTTCAGGGATATAGAAATAAGAGAAAAGGCAAGGTGTATACCCACTTCTCTGGGTTTTTTTATTTTTTTTTTAACACCAAAACAACTTGTGACATAATTTTCCTTTTCTTGTGCAGGGTTCGGCGGACTCCTACACCAGCCGTCCATCTGATTCAGATGTATCTTTGGAAGAAGACAGGGAAGCAGTGCGGAGAGAGGCAGAGCGACAGGCCCAGGCACAGCTGGAAAAAGCAAAGGTAAAGTGTTGTTTCATGTTACAGACTCATAAAATGTTCAGCTTTAAAGAGCTGTCATCTCATCCAGTACTAATACAAATGTTTTTAATGTATTAACATACGGCATAAGACTTCTTATAAAGATTTTCCAGTCAGCAGTAGAAAATAGACTTTCCAATAAAAATTGCTTAGAACCAGTTTTTCATAAAAGGCACTTGATTGGCTTGTGTATTTCAGAACAATCTTATTTATATCTGTGCATTTCTTCTTTTATTGAATGTAGGCATTTATTGCAGTGTATAGGGTCAAAACTTTGAGTTCTTACTGAAGATGTTTGTGAAAGTTTACCCGTGGATAGCTACAGCACTCAAAACTACAGTTCTAGGAATCAGGACTCAAACATCCTATTCATCTCCCTTCAGTAAAGGATCAGTCCCTACAAGTCATATGTAAGTAGGGAGAATCTGTTACAAAGGTCTTTTTTTTTCCTGAAGACTTCACTGACTTTCTTTACAGTTTGTGTGTTAAATGACACCGTGGGTAATATGCTCTAGGACTTGTTAAGATTTCTCCTTCTATCTCCACACTCCTGGCAGATAGTGACAATTTAGTAAGGAAATACTAAATAAGCTTTAGGTTCTTACTCTGTGTTTATGTATTTTCCATGAGATCCATTTAGAACTTGTGAAGGTTTTGGCAGTGAGAGGATATGGGCTTTTTTTTTTTCCATCTATGCTGTATCTTTAAATACTCTTGCACCTGTAAAAATCATGCTCATCTTATTTGTTATCATTCATTTATCACTTTGTTCCAGTTTTTCTTTTCTGTATGCTGTCTGCCAGACTTCAGTGTATTACTGTTTTCCAAGATATGTTTTCCATTTTCATATCTTATATTTAAATATTTAAATACACTATTGAGATCCCTTGTCAGATCTACCTGATCTGTGTTTCTCTCACTTTCTCTCCGACTCCCCTCCTCCATTTTGCCTTGCTTTTTATGTCACTATCTCCCATCCATCTCCTGTTATGTTTCCTTTTCCGCTGCCAGCTTTGCCTGTACCCATTTATGCCACCTGTTTTACAAGGGTTCTTCAGAAATTCAGGACCCCAGATCATTGAGCTATGCACCTGATTGTATGGCGAGGACCAGCTCCATAAATAATACAGTACTATAATGCACAAGCAGACAGCTTCATCAGGTCAGAAAATTTGGAACAGAGAAGCCAGAGTGGTGGGGTTTTGGAAAATGTAATTAATAACTGACATTTACTAAGAGTTCCTAAACAGCGTTTTGATGAGCTGCTAGAACTTACCAACTGTATGAGATGCTGAAAATCTCTTTGAAGAAGTTTGATCTTGCTATCCTGGGATCACTGTAGCAGAAACTTGAAAGAAGCAGCCCGCTTCTTCCGTTCTGCCTTGTATCTTAGAGATGTTGCTGATCGTAATCGGGAGTTTCAGTTTTATCAGGGCTGCTTTTTGCTAGCTCAAGGTTTCTCTGCACCTAGGAAAATGATAAAGGCTGCCCTGAAGTTCAGGTGAAGTGTTGAATTTTATCAGTAAATGCACAATCTTTAAACAAAGAATTGAAGTAATAATATCTTGCAGACTAATCAGGGTAGCAGTACAGCACTAACTGCTGGACTGATGCATCTCTTAGCGATGAGTAAATCTATGTGAGTGTTGCTATGGGAATTTGGCTTACAGATGCTGGCTTGAATGCATGGACAGCCCTTATGTAATATTCATGACCTCTAGCACAGTTGCCATTGTAGTTTGTAGAGAAACTGCTAGCAGACCCTGACTTTTTAAAACTGTATTTCTATACATCAAACCAATGTTCTCACTCCAGCTGGCATAAGATATAGTCTCTAGGTCTGACACCGTCTGAAACTGTAAGACAACTTGTGAACAGTCAAAGTAGCAAAGGCACTGCCAAAATCAACCTGCTGTAACAATGGATAATTCCAGTCATATAGAAAACACAAAATGAATTATTTAAATAATTTGTACTTTAAAATGGATTAAAGCTCAAACTACATTAGCATGTTTGTTTCTCAATGATAAAAATAATTCCAGGCTGTAACATATAAAAATAATTTTCTGTATATAACAGTGTAACATTTAGTCTAGTCTAATATTTAAGTCAATAATATTAAATAAACTATTGTGTGCATTTGGTGCTTACGTTTGAAATATATGTTTTATGAGACTTAAAGTAAACCTAACCCAGTAGATCTAAAATATGACAGGGTACGCTTTTCTGCCTTTATTGGTGATTCAGTCCTTCACCTCCCTGAAACACAGTCAAATTAATGAAGCGGTAACTTCTGTTGGTGCTGCCTGGCTCGTGTGTGTGCCCAGACCTGCTTCCTGTAGGCAGCAGGTTTTGCTGCCTGCTCTCCGTGGCTGCCTTGCCATCATCCTGACCAGCTACCAGGCAGAGCCAAGTGACGCAGCTGCTTTAACTTTTCACCTTCTAATATCGTGAGGGGAAGTGTTGATCCTAAATACAGTCATTACAATTGTATTTGTCACAAGAATTAGAAGATGACATACATGAATAATGCAGCGGTGGAGGGAAAATGATAGTAAATTAAGGGTAGATAAAAAACTGCTAAACTGTGTCACGCACTTAATGAAAACAGTTTAATGACATCCATTTTCCTTCCTTACAGCTAGGGAAAACACCTTAAACTGAAGTGAAAAATATAGTAATAAAGCACACAATGGTAAATTGTTAGGAGGATTTTGATATTTCTATATTTTGATTTTTATGAATTCTAAGTGTTTGTGTAAGTGAAGCCAGAATATAATACGCATATCTGATATGTCTACAAACAGGGAAAATAAACCCCCTAAAACTTGTAAGAGAATACACATTCTGGCCATTTTTTAAAATTTATTTTATACAAGCATTGCTTCTCTGGGAAATAGTTAAGCATATTTTGCTGACTCACTTTGGCATGTGACTTACTGTAAGGAAGGTGGGGTCATGGGTGCACGTTTGGAGTTGTCTAGGGAGGGAAAATTAAGAGGCAACTAACGAGGCTACCTGCAGGCCAGCAGCTAATCCCAAGGGAAACAAATCTTCAAATGAAGCTGTTAAGCTTGAAGCTGAGATGAAGTGTTCTTGGTTAGAACAGTTTAGCAATGCAAATACAGAAAGGTTGTTGGGTTGAGGTATTTTTTATTTTTGTTTGATCTATTTTTTTAATAGAAAAAAAGCATTTCAAGGCATTGAGGATTTCCTTGGTATCCTCCTCATAGTCCATAGCATGTAGCTGTCTCTGGGATAAAGAGGACCTGTGTTGTGACTGAGTAGGGCATGCTATCAATGCCCAAATCTAAGGGCTTGTACTGACATTTTACTGAATTTCCTGTTTCCGTAAGAACATGAATCTTAAGCATTCACAAGCCAAACAATAAATAAGAAGCACAATGACATTAACTGCTTTTAGTGTCAATATTTTTTAAATTGTCATTTCTACAGAAAAAAAGCTCTTTAGTTTTGAAGGAGCATTAAAAATAAAGTATAGTAAATAAAGATATTTTTAGTCCATTCCTTGCAAGTATTTAATTAATTATCACTTAAAATACTGCACCAAGTGAGAGGGATTAGATCAAAGGAAAACTGTGAGGTATAAGTATCAGTGAGACCTTTAAATTCAGTACTAAATTAGCTGAAGTTTGTACATAAGAAAGGGGACTTCAGTAATTATTTTTGGCCCTCTCCAATGCTGGTAAATTCAAACACTCCGTTGATTTATTTTGCCTCAAGCTCATCATATGCTATGAACTAGTTTTTGACTGAAATACGGTGTCAGGTGGTCTGTAAACCTCTTTCTTCTCTTCTGCAAGAGTAAATTATTTCTTGTCTTCAGTTTTTTAGATTTCACCTTCTTTTTTTTTTCCTCCCATGCCTTTAGAGCTCCTTATGCAGAGACAGTTTTCAGATGAGATCTATAGAATATTTTCAGCATTTTGGAAAATTATTTTTTTTCCCCAGTTATTTCTAACAGATTGGGTACTGAAAGTGCCAGTTAATAATCCAGGTTCTGTTTCTCACCCAGGACTAAGGGACAGGCCTGTGCTCTTTGTTCTCAGTTAAGGATTGTTCTCAAGATCCTTTGGTCCTGAAACTGCCTAAATGGCTGTCAAAGTCGGATCATGGCCTTCCAGAAGTCAGTAATTGTGCCCATAATAGGAAGTCTCAATTCCTCTCAGCTCTGCTTTGTTTGTGCTGCACCTAATGCTCTACTGCTAGCATCCTTTATAGGAGTTTGTTAAAACTTGCAGTATCCATAGTTTAAAATGCTATTTAAATAGTTTTTACATTAAAATGGTGAAGCACTAATATTTTGATACCACGCATCTGTTTGCTGGCTCTTAAGCATTAATATAAGCTGTTGTGTTTTGGTTGCTTGATGTGTGCTGTAGTAGTGGTGATGGCCTGTGACTGTGCCTGTCAAATAATGCAATGTCTGAAGTGTAATGCATTGCCTCCATGCATGGGTTGGGGACCACAGATTTGAAATGTGTAGCAGGCTGGGATAATGCTTACATATCCCTGTGAGGCTGAAGGCATGAAAAAGATTGTCAGATGTAATTATCCAGTGCAGTGTGCCAGGGCTAGTTATTTAAGTATTTATTCACTCTCGGACAGGCTTCATAGCCTCTGAATGACCCCATGCTGCTAGCAGGCAGCTGCAAAGCTAGTTAAGGTATGTCTGCTTAAGCTGCAGTAGCATTTTGACAGACCAGAAGCGCCCATCACCTTGATATATGTCCTTAACGTTATGTCAGTTTATTCCATCACGGAGATACTATTTTCTCTCAATTACAAGAACATAGTGGTGCTGAACAGCACCCAAAGCGATAGCAACATAGGGTAGTACTTTGTATTAGCAGTTGTGTATGGTAATATTTTTTTTTCATTGATTTCTTGTCATTTGCCCTTTTGTTTTAGAATACTTCCATTGCATGTTATAATTCAGATAGCTAATGTTGTGTGTCAGAGTTGTTGGGATTACATGGGAGCCAGCACAGTGGTCTAGCTGGAAATAAATGAGTTGTTGATCCAAAAGTACAGTTGCAAATCTGGTTGTTGCTTAGCTGCAGACGAGTTCTGCATTGTTGGATCTTCTCGAATCAGCTTACAGATACTCTTTTTCTTCATTTTCTTCATCCCTTTCTGCTGCTTTTTCTTTGGACTGTAATACTGGAACGTAAAGCAGCTCCCTTTATGTTGCTGTCTGTGACCTATAGTTTTTTCATGTTTCAATTCATGATCTATTTTGTCTTCAATGTAAGTGTATACACTTACTCTGCACTAGTGCCTGTCATTATGTTGGTTATTTCCCTGAACAGTTCATCCATTCTCTGTGTTGGGCTGCATTGTTCGAGGGCTGGCATTATTTCTTCCAGCAGGTTCTCATGTAACCTGGAATGAAATGCTTCAGAAATAGTACCCTCTCTAATTAAAAAACATCTGTCATCCCCCATTCATACTGTGATTATGGAGTGATCAAATCTGTTTCAGGAGTACCCTCTCCTCTTCTGCTTCTTGGGTATGAGTAGAAGAAGAGAATGGAGGGATATTAACACAGCCTAAATTTAGATACATAACTGTAGATAGATCCTTTAGTATCCTGATGTTCTTCAGATAATCAGCAGAAAGAGACACATTGTCTCCGAGGAATAGCGAGAGAATGCTGAGAGAAGGTCTTGAGAACAAGCATAGCTCTTCTGCCTGCCCTCACCTGCTGCTTTCACACGCACCTGCTCGCTTCCTTCATGAGATGTCTTTGCTCTGACTTTATGAGTATGGTTAAATCACCATATAAAAGGCAGCAATACAAGTGTTAGTAAAGTTTTGTAAAAGTAAATCAGTTCTTCCTTAAAAGAAGTGTTGAAGAAATAGTTTAACCAGAGTAAGCATTGTAGGGTACAAACACCTGCATTCATCTTAAATCCTCACCTGGATGTTTTTCTGCTCCTCCTCCCTCAGGTCTCTGTGGGAGACACAGCCTGTTAGCTGTCAGCTTCTGCTGCGTGGCTGGTACTGCAGAGGTTACAGCAGAGGCTCCTTGCTGTCATGTGCCTGATGCTGGCCAGTTGTACATGGTGACAGCCACCTGCTACCTCCTACCTGTGGCTGCTGAGCCAAACTGCAGAGTAAGCATGCTCAGGCCAGCCCTTGCTGTGGCTCTGGTAGTGACTGATGGGTCGAGGTGTTGGGCCAGATGCTGGCCTGGGGGTCAGCAGAGGCTGCGGAGGGTCACGGGAATCGTACGAGAGGATGAGAAGTGGCTTTGGGGATGTTCTGTGTGACCAGTGGGGAGGAAGCGTGCTTGATGGACCCCAGGAAAGGAGGAATTAAGGTGTGCCTTTGCAGGCCGCTCAGGCTGGTGCAAAGGTGAGCACTTCCGCAGATGTTAGAGGTAGATGCTGCTGGTCACTCTAAGCAAAGTGGTGGTTTCCAGTTAAGAAATATATGACCTGTTCCATTAACTTCCTTGAGGTTTAAGGGTCTGATTTACTTTTGCCAATGTCTGGGACAGTACGCTGTAATTCAGAACTTTTTTCCAGCAGCTGGTCCAGCTGTCTGAATGGCATGTTTTTTTAAGCACTTAATATATGTCTTTTTGCTTAAAAGAGAATACTGATTCAAAAATAGAGGGGGAAATACGATTTCAGGACACAGGTCGTCATTAAAGGTAGCTAAAAATTTTGAAATCACCTTAAGTTAAATACTGAGCTTTTTACATCTCTAATATCTATTTTGGGGATAATTTCCATATCTTTTCTGCTCTAAATGATTGATATACATTTCCCATTTCAATTCCAGCTTAATGTAGAATCTGTCTGGAGATTTTTGGGGGGGTTATTTTTAAAAAAATCTTGTATTTTTCTAAAATTAAACGTAGTTGTAAAATGTTTTCAAGGTAGGCATTACTGATGCAGGTTTATGCGAGCATTAGGGCTCTTAGTTATTCTTGAGTTCAGTAAAATATAGGATTTTAACTGTCTGTGGATCTGGACCTGTGTTTATATCTGTGTGTGCTTATACATATATGTATGCATTATAAATAACCATATACACATCCATGGATATACATTTGTATATATATCTGCATGTATTAGATAACTAGCACTGGTGACTTTTGCTGGCCATTTACATTCTATAGCTGGTAACTTCCCATTGTAAAGTGTTTGTTTTGTGTGCAGGGAGAACTGTTGTACCAAAGGATTAACTTGTGAGGAAATAGAAGGGTTTTCGCAGAGAACAAAGTTACCTTGTGATCAGAGCTGGTAGTGGGCTGCCATGGGCTCTTTGGAAGCAGGAATGAGATGGAGTGGGGACTCCTGTGCAGGGCAACAGTGGCTCACCTTGCAGAGGTGCCCCAGCTAACACTGATTCACATGATGTGGTGCAGTGGCTTGGAAAAGACTAGTTTGGACAACAAAAGCATTATGCTTTCTGCTGTTTTACTGAAGTTACTGTTTTCCAAACAGTTCAGGAACTAACCTGGCTTCTGTTAGAGTGGACGCCTGGCTGATGTGTGTTATTATGCAAGGAAGTACTCATCATCTGCAAGGAAACCAAACTCCCAGACATAGTTCTTGAATCCTTGGCAAAGATCTGAATCCTCTCCCTCCTCACTAACCCACTCTCCCCAAAAAAACAGGAAGGAATTAAAAAAGAACAAAACAGTTATCTGTAGTTTTGGTTTTATACTTAACCAGAAAAAAGAAATCAATGCAAGCAAGCTTCAAAAATAATCTTTCTTTTTTTTCCCCCACAATTGCAACTTGTAACATTACATGCAAAATGGCAGGGAGTTCTGACTATAGGTAGCAGTAGAGTGCAAAATTAGACTGACATTAGATGCCAATTTAAAAGTGTTCCTTTGGAAAATTTAATATTAGTTACATAAACTAGTCACTGGTTGTATAAAACTTTTGAAAAATGAGTAGGAGCCCAAAGTAAACCTGTGATATCTGGGAGGAAGATGCTCTGTGTTCCCAGGTTAGGAATATCTGAAGTACAAAACTGAGCTTGAACTATGAAGGGTGTCTGGATTCTGCGTGATTCATAGTAGGAAGGGAATTAACTAAAATAGAAGATTCAGAGAGGCCCCCACTGATGCTTTTCTGGTTGTCTTTCTGCCACCTTTTCCATCTATACTCTGTGTAAAGCCAGTGCAGATCCTAGAGGAAAAAAAACATAGCCTGAACTTTCCCTAACATTCACCTGTGGAGCCTACAGAAACCTCTGAACACCTGTACATTTAACCTCCAATCCTGCATTGACATTTTCCGTCAGCATTTCAGTCACCTGGGTTGTATTCCCAAATTCAGTATCATACAGAATATGCAATGCATAAACCCTCTTATACCTTTAAAATAATCAATCCTGAGGTAAAATGTATATGCTGAGATACATTTTATGCTGCCACAAAATATCAAACAGACTTTTATCCTTTGTGAAAATATGGACAACTGTTTACCCTTCTCCCTCCATTTTTTGGTGTAAATGTCAGCAATGGGTTTTAGTCATACAGCTTTTACAACTATCTGGTTTTATTTTTACTTGATTGGACAAGTTCAGCTCTAATAGCAAGTAAGCAGGCAAGCCAATACTTCTATCTGATCTGATATGAAATCTTAACATGTTTCAGGTGGCGTTCTCTAGCTTTAGATGAGATGTTACTGAAATATTACTTCTTGCAGTTATTTTTCTTAAACTGTTCTCCTCCTTGCTAAATAAAGAGGATGATGGTTTCATCCAGGATTTTTTAATTTGTATCCAAGTTTATTCATAGCAAGACACATGCAAATGATACCTAAGTTTTAAAAAGTGATACAATGTCAAGCAATAGAACTGTGGAGACAATTCAGACTAATACTGATGGAGAGATTCCAAGGGTTTCTCCCTTTTTATTTTTCTTTACTGTCTCCAGCTTTACTTAGTATCCTCCTGTCCATATTTGGATAATTTTAGCATACTGTAATTTTCCTATTACTTTTTTGTTTATTCATTCAGGTGCCTCCAGTAACTGGTATGAATATGTGAACTTCTCATTCTAAGAAGTGAGACTCCCTTCTTGCTTGTTGGAATATTTGGTGAAATAAATTTTTCCCAGCTTTCTGACTCTCATAAAATGATGTTTCTGTGCTAACAGCTTAACCCATTTTGGCTTAGAGTCTAAAATTTGTTGGGTTTTGTTCTTGGAAAAGTATGATAGTATGTTGATTTTAAAATAAAATACTTAACATAAATATAGACTAAAATACCTGTCAAGAAGACTGTCCTTTATTCTTATTTCGGGAATCTTATCAGGCAGATACCTATTTTCAAGGTGATTTGTTGTTTATTATATCTAGAATCCAAAATCCAATTTGAAAAATGATGCCTTATTTTCAATACTTTGAACACATCTGCATTTGACAGGTATGGAAAGCAGAGATGCACCCTATGGTTTGGGTTTTTGTTGTGCAAATGTACATGTGTTATTGATCTGCAAGCCACTCTTTTTCAGTGACTGGAGGAAAAGCAAAGGGAAAAATATCTTGAAAGGGAAGATGAAGGATCAAACCACAGCTGCTTTGATTATTTTGACTGGAGATGTCAGATTGTTGAATTGAGAGAAGGGATGCGCCTGCAGCTTTTTGGCTCCATCTATTCTGCTAGTTATTCAAAAATTGAGTTTTAAAAAGTTGTTGGATTCTAGTATTTCACTTGGGGCAAAATAGGTGAACACAAGGCACTTGGGGATGCTTTAAGTCCCAGTCACCGCTGTCTGTCATATGAGAAACACTTCCTGACTAAAATAAAAATGAGAATACTGAGTGCCTGCCGTCTTGCACATCAGCTGTGCACATTGCTTTTAAATAATCGGGAGTAATAAAGGCAGTAATTGGAAAGGCAGATGTATTTCTGACTTTCAGTAGCAGTCAAATTTCAACTGAAAGTATCCTTCCTGCAGGAGCTGTAAGGGAACTTACTGCATATATCCCAGTTGTTTCATTATTTTGACCCTTTTATTCCCTTTTCGCAGCAAGGCATGTGACTCACCCACAAAGTACAAAGTTCCTTGCCTTCTCCCTTAGTGTTCCCTCGTAGTGAATCCAGTTGAGACGTAACACAGAGTCACCATGGAAGCGCTCAACTGTATCGCTTATTATTTTTGGCCTTTATAGTAGCCCTGGTGCGTTCAGTGAGCTGGGTCTGGTGGGGGCTGAGCGTGGGCCTGCCTTCTGCTGCCTCTCTGGCACTCGAGCTGTCTGCTGCAGGCACAGGCATGAGACGTTAGGTTCCCTGACAGGAACGTGAGGAAAAAGAGTGTTTCCAGTGCCTGTCACCACTCAGCTGGCAATGACCTGGGGACCCAGATGACTCCAGCAGCTTGTGCAAAGGAGGTGACTGCTTCCCTCTCGTGAGGATACAGCCGTGGAGTGTGCTGGTGTACATGGCTGTGTATGTGGGAACTCAAATGCAGTTGAAACCCTTGTTCCTCAGAAAGGAAGAGATCCCTTACTCCTAGGTTTAAACTCTTCTCAGCATAAAACCACCAGATGGTATCACCCAGCGTATAACCGCATCCTTGCTGTTTGCCTTCCAGAGCAAGAGCTTATCTTGGCATTAGGCTCGGCACTGGGTAAAATCTTCAAGGAGAGCTCTCAAACCAAGAGGTTCTCTTGAAAGCCCGTGATTGAGGTACAGGGCTGAGGACGAGGGGAGGTCTCAGAAGTGTAAATGGGGCAAAATACTTTTGGAAAGTAACAGACAATGTGGATTGATTCACACAGCCTTGTTCTGTGATTCAGCTTGAAGAAAATCTGGTGGGAGTGAGGAGGTACAGGGAGTTGAATGCTGACATTCTTCAGCAGGTTTGAAAGATTCAAATTTTACCTTGCATTTCTCAGACCTGACAGTCTTTCTCTCGCACCTTTTGATTGTGGTGTGTCTGTCTGGCAGCGTCATTTCATGGCAGTGGCTTTGGCTCCAAAACATTAGATTAAGAAGTTTCCATCTGCAGCTGCTCGGTTCATTTATTTTGGTAGGGTTATTTCTAAGCCAGGTCAGTTAACTGCAATGAGCGTGGTGCAGCCTCATAGGAGCAGTGTGCTGTGGCGCGGGGACATGGATGGAGACTGTGCTCCATACCACAAGACTGAAAAAGCAAGTGTACCCTTTCCAGCTGAGAAATCCATCTTCCGCATGGGGTAGGATACTGCGCTTAACCTTCTGCTGATCCTAGTTTCTGATACAGCAGCACATGCTGTTGGTTGTTCATCAGTCACAAGTGAACTTGATTGATCTGCAGGACTTTGCTTCAGAAGCTATCTGACATGAACAGGGGCACGTCTACACTTTTGTTACTTAATCCCAGGAAAAGGAGCAAGACATACGTATGCCCTTTTATCTGTTTCACTCTGTCATGAATTGAGAAGATCTTACTTCTTTCTCAAAAATGATATGTTTCAGTATTTCTTCCTGGATGCTCCTGGCAAATCCAGGCTAGAAGTTTTGCCTAGCGCAATCTGGTGGGTAGTTGTGTGCGCACAATTAGAAGTAAACCTGCATTTTCTCTTTAAACTTCAGTGTGTGTGGCAGGAATTTCCCTGTATTCATGAGCTGTAGGCTCTCTGCCATTACTGCAGGATTATTGCGCACCCAGGAACAAAGACAAGCATAATTCAACAGCTGGAACATGTAATATCAATACCATCCTGTATGCATCTTTCATGTCATCACAGAGACATGTTTTGATACCGTTTTCTGTGTTTTATTCATCACTAGGTCCTTGAAGCTATGATCATTAATTCTAGGAACTGTGAATGTCTGTCCTTGTACATGACTTCCCACAGATTCTCCCTGTAAGTTTTAACCCTGATTAGAAGCTCTGATCACAGTAGTCTTTTGTCAGAAAAAAACCACTACATGTAATAAACCATGCCCAGTAAAGCAAACTCCTTTATGAGAGCCTGGAATTGCAGACATGAAAGGCTACTACATGTACCGTAACTGTACCACATTCTCAAATGCTTTTGTGAAACTATAATTCATCATATGTGTATTAATAGTAGAAATGTTATTAATTGTGAACAGAGACGCTTCTCCTTTTGAAAGGCAATAAAAAATCAATGCCTTGCTGATACTGTCAAGTTTCTTACACGTGTAAAAAATATTTTTGTCCTAAATCCATTTCTTTGAGGTGTTGCAGAAAGCATATGTTTGCTTTGGGAGATGGTTCATTTAGGTACTCATATAGAGTATTCAGTGGCAGTATTGCTCTGCAACTGTCTGTTCAGATTCTGTTTATCCATATAATCATAGCATCAAGCCCTAGACATTATAAAAAAAATACTATGCTGATCCGTCTCAAAAGCTCTGAAAAAGAAGTCTTGACTTTTGTCAGTAAACTCATTTCTCTTCAGAAATTTCTATAAACCACAGCTAACTCAAGAACCTCCATGTAGTGGTTTTGTTTTGAATATTTTAAGTCAAAGTAAAAGAAATGAAGTGACAAAGTACACACAAGGATTTATGTGACATTAATACAGCTGAAGAAAAATTCATGTAGTGATCCCTCTTCCAATTCAGGGCTAAGAAATATCTAAGCACTTATGACAAAATATGGAAGGCCTAGGTTGGACACCATTCCTCTTGATTTATAGCAAGGTGTTAAAATTGTTTGTCTTGCTCCAGGTGTTTTTTAGTTTTCTTCTGAAGTCATTCTGCTTGGATTAAATAGAATATTATCTGTTGAATACATTGGCAGAAACAAGTGTCTACTTTGAATGTCCTGACCTTTTTTCTTTCTTTAACTTGTTTAACACATTTTCTCACAAGCTGAAAGTTTAGGTGGAGATAAAAGGGGAAGGAGGTCTTATCAGATAACTGACATCTGTTGATGCTGTTTTCAGTGGAAGAACTTTGAATGAAAATAGAGGAAAACGTAACATCTCGTGGCAGTTCAGAACATACTGTTTTAACTCAACTAGTAAATTAAACAACTATTCAAGGTCTAAGACCCCAAATTTATCTTGTTCAGAGAATATAAATTTAATTAAGCAGTCTGGTCACACATACTGATTTCAAGAGAGTCAAAATATATTTTTGTAGAATTCTGTTATTTACTGCAGAATTCTAAACCTAAAAAATGATATTTTTTTTACTTTTCATTACTGTAGTAGATTTTATTTTCTCAAATAAAGAGGCTCTAAGTTATTTTTTATTAGCATTTTAAGTACAATCAGTATTCGTTGTCCCTTAGGTTCTTCATTTTATATTAGGATTGAGATCTTTAGTAAAGTATGAGGTCTTTAGTACAGTGAAAGGAAGAGAAACTGTTGAAGAACTCAGCAAATTAAGTGCTTGATTTCTTTTAGCAACCATTGAGTAGCTGCTGTGTGTTGCTTTAACTGTATTAAGGACAGAAACAGCTTTAGCAAATGCTGGGCCCTGTGTGAAATCAGTATCAAGTATGCACAGGAGAGAAACCTTTTGCAGAGGTGGGGGACGCACATGTTCTTGCATAACACTGTCAAATTTAGCAATGAATTGAATAACACCCAAAGAAATTTCATGTGTGGAGAGTAAGGCTTCTCTAATTAGCTGTAAAACACCAAATGATGGGTACTAAACATGGGATTATAGCAGTAAGCATCTCTGCTGCAATGCATCCATCACTGTCGTATTAAAGAGAATGCTGGTTGTGGTGGTCAGTGGTGTTTCAGGGTGTCCCAGAGCTCTTTTGAAGCTGAGATTGTTTCTGCACTTCTTGGCTATTTCACAGCCTTTTGTATATCAGCTGTCTCGAGTCAGACTGAAACACGTACTGATTTTGGCTGACCCTCATGAAAAAGAGAGGATAATAAATATAGGAAACATAGTTAAAATAATTATGGTGAAGCAGCCACTGCCTCTGTCACATCTCTGTTGCATAAAATGCACTTGTAATGGAAGCTATTAATACTTGTGCCTTGCTCGTCCTTTGCAAATGTTTTCTTTGTTTGCTTTGTTTGAGTTTTTCAGAGCAAGTGGTCCTGTTCGTATGACTGTTAGGTTTACCTGTACTGTACAATAGTTTTTGTTGAGTTTTCTCTGTGGCGTCTTCGAGTGCCAAATTCTTGTTTGATAATTGTCTGTAAGTGTACCAAATACTTGTGCTACACTGCACGTTGTCTGAGGCACTCTGTGTTTACAGAAAATTATTTCATTTTGGAAGGGAACAGAGGGGATAAAATCTCACAAATCTTCATTGAATGTTCTGCAGAGGTTTCTGATCCTTTTCTCAACTTTTTTCGCTTCTGAGTCCCAACACGTGCTTCCTCAGTGTCTCCCTGCCAGAGATGACCAACAGAAGCTTTGACACCAGATTCTTCTCAAGTCTGCTTTTAGAGATGGAGATCTAAATTGCTTCCACACCCTGACCAGCAGCTCAAAGACTAAACAACTTTGCTAAAAGCCAGCTCAGACTGGCATGCAAAAAGCCAGCCATGGCCAGCAGATGATATCTAGACCCATACTGATACCGTCTTCCTCCCAGCCAGCTACTTTAAGACCTGGTTTCAGCCCCATTCAAGGGAGAATTCCATGGATCAACTTCATTGCAAAGCAGATTTAATAGATCTATTTAGTAACACATCATGTTTAAATTATTATTTAATCTCAGAGTCAAATTCAAAGGAATAGGAGAAGTATATTTTAGTGTCACTCTAGAACTTAAAAGAAAAAAAAAATCTGTCACGTATTAAAAAGGCCCTAAATCACTCCTACTTTCCCTAAAGTTGTGAGATGGTAGGCTGTATATGCAGGAAGCTGGTTTTGAGTAACATATTTTGTTTACTGTTGAATGTTTAAATTGTAATATGAATTCTGTATTCAAGCCTGGGCTTAGTCATTATATTTAGCCTAGTTAAAGTAGAAGTTATCAGATAGGCTTTTGCAATTTTTAAAAATTACTCTGATCGGTTTAGAATGTCTATCAAAGCAGGCACTTATTACATGTATAATGTATGTATGCAGATAATAGATACAGGTAAAGAAAGGAGCCTGCACTGACTGTGAAAGAAATCTGTTGGTTTGTTGGTAGGCTGCAGCGAATTTCTGCACATTAAATAGTGAAAGAAATTCTTTCAACTTTAAGTCAAAATGTAGGCCATGAAGCAAAGTGCTTTTATCCCACAATTACTTAAAAACGTCGTGAACTCAACAACCAAATAGTGTGCATGTTTGAAAAAGAATATATTCCAAATATATTGCATTAAAACATGTTTGTAAGCAGAATTAGTTCACAGTTATTTTAGTTTTTTATTGATCTGCACTACTCGGTTAATGCTGTAAACTTTACACTGTCTTTTCTATAGATGAATGCTGTGGTCCAGCCCTCTTGCTGGAAAAGCTTTGATGTGATGATGTGGTGAAATAAAACTGAGGACTATTAGAGTTAATGCAACCTAATGAGAAAAGAAATAGGTAATACCAGTATCAGTTTTGTGATCCTGTTCACCCCATTGCCATCCAAATTGTGGCTTGGGACCAGAAGAGAGGCTGCACAGAAGTAAGAAGACATAATTTGGGGGTCATGGGAAAATAGCATTTAATTTTGGTGAGAATGTTGGCTGAAAAGAATTAAGTATGCATAAAACTGTGGCCTGAAGGACATTCTGAATCAAGAGTTCAATTTCATTATTATAATACCCTTGAAAGTACATTTTAAAATATTTCTGCTTCATTTCATAAACAATCAGTATATGACATCTGATCCAGGCCAATTCATCTCAGCTGTGTATTTCTCGAACAGGTAATTTAGAAGGGGATATCTAATATATAGGTAGATATAAACTGACTAGTCCTAATTTTCTAAAATGCAAAGTTTGTCTAGATTTCACTGCAGCGGAGGATTGCATTCAGATCAGTGTCTTGTTTGTAGGGCAACTACAAGAGCTTTGTTTAGTGGTGATTTTATCCTAATTTTCTCCATCCAGTTATATATTTTACCTGGCCTGTTCCTCTCTTTCCTCTCCCCTTTTCCTCAGTTTCTCCTTGTTAGGAGAGTGATGAGGTACATTAGATCCCAGGCAGCCAGCTCCCTTCCTCCATGCCCAGTTGGAACATCTCTGCAGGTGGGTAGTGATGCGGGGGGTGAGGAGGGGCTGGGAACTGCTGCCTGCCGCCTGTGAAAAAGAGGCACCAATCATCACAATAAGAAAATGTCATTTTTGCAAATCTTGAGAGCTGCCTCTTGTGTTGAGTTGAAAGAGGAGAGGGGAAGTTATGAGGGGAAGGACCTCCTTTGCAGAAATTCCTTTATCACCAGTATTTGGCTCCTCAGCTGTAGAAATAAAACCAGCTGTGTAGACAGCACACATCATCTACCCTTCATATCTAGTCTAATTGCTGGGGTCTTTCTTAATGGCCTTCATTCATGTGTTTGCCAGTCAGTCAGCAAGTTGGGGAAAATTCACAACATATGTATTAAGCTGCCTTGAGAAGAGCAGGAACTTTCTTCTTTGGAACTCCTTCATTTAGTATGCACTGCTTGCTACTGCTGAACAGTTAACACAAATATACATTATAATCTCTGATTTCATGTTCCATTTTTTGTATGTATCTGGAGATTCTCTGTTTTGGTTTGGTGGTTTGGTGTGGTTTGTTCGGGTTTTTGGTTGGGTTTTTTTTCCAGACCTTAGCTAGTTTATATGAATGATCTGGTGTGGCACAACATACATCATGGATTCAGTGAAGACTTCTAAGTGAACTTGTCATAACTTTGGTAGAGCCAGGGTGACCAGCGCCCTTACTGCCTACCTGTCCACTGCACAAGAACTCTGCTTCCTACTCCTTAAAGACTTGTTTCTCTTGGGTTTCATTTGCAAATTTGTCATGGTTCTCTCATGCCTCTCTGATTTTAAAAATGCTGTAGGGTTTTTTTTTTTTCTTATGGTCATTACTCTTCCATCTTTCAGCCTATAGAAATACAATCTGAAAACTGTTAACTTCTTCTGTAGTACCTCAGATACCATTTTCTGGTCATCCTGCATGTCTTATCTCAATCTGTTATGTAAATATGGTAGGTTGTGGTGGGTTTCTTTTCTACTAAGCCTGATTTTCAAGATAAGGAAACCTCTTGCATGATAACATTTGAGTTACCATACACATGCACTTGCAGCTCTTTTTCTGTGCTTCTTAAAGACAGCGAGTTGGTGATGACTTTGGTGATACTGCATGCAGTGTAGGTAAAGTTAATCTCTTGTGCTAAAGCACTGAAGCCCCAAAAGCATGAAAACCCTGTGGTCCTGATTTTTAGCATGTCTTTCTCATTATGTGTTATCTGCTTCAGACATTGTTGATCGTATGTTCAGAATCGGCTGCAGATGTTTTTTGGGAAGTTGGTAGCTTCTTCAAGGTTTAAAGACTGTTAATAGGTTTCTACTGGTATTATTTATTTTTATAGTTTTTGGCAGTTAATTGACTTTTTAAATGATGTTCCAATGTGTCAGATGTTCTTCCTTTCCTTCAAGATGGCCACTACTACACAATATGAGAGTATTATTGTTGTTGCTGCTTGATTCTTTGCTTGCTTGCTTAAGGTTGAAACATTTCTTCCTGTCCAGTTTGTATGTTATAACAAAGACTGTGAGGTATGTGCAATACTGGTACATGCAGTAGTCTAGATGTCTATTAAATGAAAAAGGACATCTCTGTAGTTGATAGCTTTAAAATTACAATGTTCTTTTGGAGTGGTGAAAAATCACAGATAAGTTTATATTTCTAATATTTTAAAGTGCAACTCACCATTGCAAATAATGACACCACAGCCATCTCTGCTGCATCTGCTTTCCTATTAGTGAGTTTTCCTTGCCCTGCTTCCTTTGCTTATAGATCTTTTTATGAGGGAGTAATACTGTCTTTCTGTAGAACATCAGGTGCGGTGATTTCCACTCTAGTGGAACGGGACATATTAAACCGTTCATACATCAAGAGTATTTTTATAGGTATCCCTTTCAAGATGACTAAATAACAGTGTGAAATGTGTTTCCTGGTTTTATGTCTGATTTATAGTTGGATCTCTGAGCCTGCAAAGGTGCTGCCTTCCTTCACTCTAACCAGCAAACATGTTCTGTAAGTTCACATAATGGTTGGCACTGTCTTGCGAATCAGGAGCACTGAAAGGACTGTTTGCTGTGCTGGGGTAGAGAATTTACACACATTCGTTTTTGAGGGACTCCCGATTTTATAGCCCTTAGCATAATACATGGAAAGGGTAAAGACAGAGGCAATATTTGCCTCTTGAATTCTGGATGTAGCTCTATCTTTATTCTTCTCTTTAGGAACGTTTGGTACTTTCAGTAGCTAAAAATAGCTCTTGGCAATGTAAAACTGAACAATATTTCACCTAAAAGATTCCTCTATTATTTTCCTTTTCAGATATATAAGCATGTAGAGGAGGAAAAAATCCAAGTGGAAATCTGATTTAGAGTAACAGGCGGAATTTGTTAAAAGTTTTGCCTTATTTTTGAAATGTTGCTTGGTTTGAAATTTCAGAAGACCAAGGGAAAGTTTTAAGTGCAATGTGTTTGGAAAAACAGCATTTCAAACTTAACTTTTTATACAAGAAAACAGGGTACAAATACAGCTTCAGAGACGTGTGGATGGTTGGGTCTGTTACTGGTGTATTGCTTTATCTTTGCATTTAGTAGTTTGCTTTAAAAAGTAATTAGCCCACATTTCTACAAATGCAGTTCTCTCCGTTCAACAGAAAAACGTAAGTATAACCCCAGTGAACTTGGTTTCGGTTTATTTATTGTTTGTAGTAATAAAAAATGAATGCATTTGTGAATCCTGAATCCTGAAAAGAGCAGAATAAAGATACAAGAAATACGATACTGAAAAGATTTGGCTGGATGCTGCTTGGACAACTTCAAAGCAAATAATATGAGCGAAGTGGAAAAGGACAGTGAGCAAATGCTGTCCATTTGTCCAGCTAAGTGTAGCTCACAACATGCATTTTTTTTGAGGAGGCAAAAGCCTTTGAGCTTTCTCTGTTGTAATCTGTAGGAGAGATTAGCCAAATTTTACTTTTAATTTCTGAACACCAACATATTTGATTTGGAGGGATTGACGTTTTGGGAAGACAATGGTTGAATCGTTACCAGGTTTTGACTCATAAGGTCATTATATATGGAAAGCCAAGGATTTATTGTTAGTTTAATCAAAGAACTATTATTATTCCAATTTCAATAGTTTAAAATTGTATGCAGTTAAAAGGATATATACACAAACTTTTTAATGCGTACCCTTTTTTTCCCACTGTGCCGCTGGGTCCTAAGGTCAGTGGCAGCTTTTGTGATTAGGATGGGGGTGCAGTCAGTCATCAACATCCTTCACAGAGAGGAGCACAGTGCTGATGCTGGTGGTTCCTTCCTGTTCCATATAGGATCCATCTTGGGTTGGTTTTACCTGTTTGCCAGCATGGTTTGAGGCTTGCGTTGAGCTTTAATTCTGCATTACAGCTACAGGTGCTGTATGTGGCATGCTCTACATGTGCTGATACTGGTTCTTTGTTCTTTTTTTACCCCTGAGACTGCTTTTATGCACAGTACCCAAAGTTGCATTTGTTTGATGGCCAGTCATAGATCACTAGACAAGCAGCTTCTAACCCTATGGCATCTGCCTTCATCCTGTGCCAGTACTCTTCTGCTGCATTTTATTGTAGGGTCACAGACAATCCACTCTGCATAGTTTAATTATTTGTTATTACTGTCTGTTAATTGCAAAAATATATTTAATGGGTGTTACGCAACACAGTTGTACCAAGCTAAGCAAACAGTAAAGCAAAGTGCATAGCACTCACCTGGACTTTAGATAGTTTCTGTTAGGAGCTAAAGTGAGTCTCCAGGCAGGGAAGGACCTTCACACCTGTGGTATTAATTTAACAGTAAGCCTGTGGCCTGTCACAAGGAACAACACCGCTTTATTCCTTTGTCTCCAAGGCCTGTAGAAGGTTGGTATATACTCCTTCACTTGCCAGGTGGCTTTTCTCCCACCTTCTCCAGCAAGCCTTTGAAAGGAAATTTGCCCAGATACCGGCCAGGCACCACAGTAGCACCGAATTCTGAGGGGCCAGGCAGAATTTTATCCAGTTAATCCTGACAGCAGGAGAAGGGTGAGAGGGTATGGCAAATGCCCTTTGAGAGGGGAAGGAGAAAGTCCCAAAGAACTTCAGAAAAGCAAAACCTAGGAGATCCAAGAAGCACAGTTTTTGGTAAAGTGGCAATGAAGGGAAGAAAATGAATGACAAAAAAGGATCAGAGAAGTAAATGCAATTTCCCCAGTTGCAGACCTAACAAGTCACGAGCTGAATACTAAAAATAGTGTCATTTCTGAAGTGTGCTCCCAAGTTTCTGAGCCTTTCGGCAAGTCTGGAAAATATTTTAAAGCCTTCTTTCACAATTGTAACGACTAGAATATTAGCTTGATTTTTTTTTTTTTTTTTTTTAACTGAAAGCTGAGATTGTAACAAAATCATAAAATTTTAAGACCATGGACTTTAAGAATAAGGACTAAATAATTGACTTTAAAATTATGCATATTGGCAACACTACTCACTTGCTTTCACAAAGTGATTAGCTGACAGGGAGGAGAGATGAGAAATGTGAACATTCCTTATCATTATTTTGCCTTTGAAAACTGTCTCCTAGTGCATGCAGCCGTCTATACATCTCCTCTTCTTCTGCATTTCAGATCTTCTTATCTGAATAACTTCAGAAAGTAACTTAGATACTCCAGGACATTGCTGACTTCATGAGTTGAAGGGTTCTGAGAATAAATGGAGACGATGAAGATAATAGGTGAAATGTTAAGCGATTAGTGACATTTAGAATTATGATAATAGCTGTTTCCATTTTGTGAGGAAGGATATAGGTAGCCCCGTTTATTTTTGTCTTTCTGAAGTGAGTTTGTATCTCTGAAAACATTCTAGAAAATGTCTTTAAAAGATACAAATGCCTAGAAAGGAGACTTCCATTTACCAAGAATGAAACCAGTTTTGTTGTGAGCAGTCCTAGTGTCTGTCCAGTGACTGCACAGCCCATTTGTGTGAATAGCCTTACAGAAAAGCCATACAGCATGTAGATTCAATCACTGCTGGCATATTTCTATATTTAATCAAGAGTTATTATAGAAATACTCCTTTTAAAGTAATACCAGTGTCACATGAGGATTATCTCGGAGGACTGTTTGTATCTCTTATGGTTATGACCTACATTATCTATATTTAGAGCACATCACAGATCTGAATACCCGTGACTTCACATTTTCTACTGTGAACTTCAAAGTTTAGTCAGTCATGAATGCATGCAAGTAGCAATGTAAGCTTCTTTATTGTGGCCTTTTAGACCTATGCAACATTCTTCCCTGGTAAAATGCTCCCATTCTTTAAGCTGGTTACGCATCAGAGGGAGAATAAAAGCAAAACTGTTTGCCATGGTCTTAGTCTGTGCATGCTCAATAATTATCCTTGTTTTGTATTATTCTGGTAAGAATTTGGTACATTAGTAATTTTGTATTTTTAAAGTAGAGACTTACCTTTTCCTCCTTGAAAGATGTATTATTCAGGATTCCTCCCTCACCAACTTCCCCGTTGAGAGTGGTTCTTCAGTGTGATGTTCTTTGCACTTGAAGTTATATATGTGATTTCTTAATTACCCTTTGTGATGCTTGGTCATTTTTTTGTCCAGGACTAGTGCCAAATGAAAGGCAATTTATGATTACTGAGTTAAAGTAATGGCCTTTGCAATTCATATGTTTTAGCATATTAGTTGCAAAGGTTACTAATGGAAATAGCAACATTAAATGGAGGACAGTAACCCTGCTAAATTGGAATTGATTATATAGTCATATACTTGGATAGCTAATTGAAAATCAAGAATCTTTTATTTAATGCAAGACTTATTGGTGAATTAATGCAATGAGAAAAATAGACTTTGCTGTTTTGAGAACTCTCATTTGATTATTACATCTTTATAAAACACATTTTTATTTTAAATCAGCAATAGTTATGACACATCAGTTAGTTACTTAAGTTCTCCTGTCATGATAGGATCTTAGAGGATACTTTACTATTGATTTTTACCCTATAGATTATTGTATCTTAATGAATTGTACTTCCAGTTGTCCTGGAACTTTCTGACATATATAGAAGTTATCTGCCAGGATATGTCAGAGGCAAAATTAAACATCTAATTCCTTACAGGTTTGGATGAAACCACTTAAAGAATTAAAATTATGTTTCTTTTTGGTTTATTATTTTTTTCCCCACAAAAGACTGAGAAGATTAACTTTGAAATTGAAAAACTTCTGGAATGTGGTTGTTATTATTTATTGTTATTGTGGTGTAACTTAAGTAAAACTGTTCTTACAGTTTTCTAAAACTGATTTGCTAATAACTTTATTAGAACCCATAACTCCTTAATCCATCATTTGAGGCAAGAAGTCTGTAATTTTTGATCAGTACAGCTTAGTTACATATTGGAACAACCAAATGAAATAAAAAGTTGCAGCCTGTAGCACAATTTCATTTTTCATGTTAGAAATTAAGAATTGTGAGTAGAAAATTTGTGAAGAGGCAGGGGCAGAGAGTCATTCATAGGCTGCTTACAAAATTAGAAGATACTGAATTGCTTTCCCTTAGCTAATTTTCAGTGACAGCCTTTTGTATGCCATAACCAAGGTTGAAGAGCAGCACCTCTCCTAACAGTTCTAGTGGAAATACCTGCTTAGTCTTAACCCTAAAGATCCTGTACAGTATTTTCTTAAATAATTAAATAATGCACATACAATCTGTTCAATTTTGTATTTTAGCAGAGTTATACAAGAAGGTGAGAAAAGGAGTTTTGTGCCCTGTGCGGAGGCATGAGCCTTCCTGGTGGCTGAGCAGGCTGCAGCCTCCAGGAGCCACTGCCATGGGGGCATGTTTGCAGAGCAGCACCAGCTGACAGCCGTGCCACCCTATCCCTTCAGGCAGGAGCTGGCTGTGCTCTAAGGATGTGGCCTTCCTCCTAAGCCATTCCACAATTAATGAACTCCATTTAGTTCAATAAGGATTTTATAAACTGCTTTTTGGTAAAGACAAATACAGTGTTTCCTCAGTTGTTTTTACAGTTCATATTGTATGTATACAGTTGCGTGTTTCACCTGAGTAATTTGTTGTCATGATTTGCTATGCCATTCAGTCTTCCTTGGACATGCATGTGGAAGACGGCCATGCTTCAGTATACTTTAATAAGAAGGTTTTGTCAAGTGTTACCTTGCTGAAAGGGAGGTGTAAAACCAGGACTGATCCTGCTAATTTTAACTTGCCAGGGAATCCCATTAACCTTTGCTCCCCTGCAAAGTTAGCAAGCAGAGTTCAGTAAGGTTGTTTAATATTGGCAGGATGTTCTAACTCTGCAACCATGAAATTTAGCTCAAGAACTGCTGTTAGTTTCCATGCTTTCTAAAACCACGGAGCCAGGAAGGAGCAGGGATATGATACTGAATGGGAGGAGGCGGTCAATGAGAGCACTGCAGCTGGCAGTAAGATTTCTGAGGAACAGGACTGCCAGAGGCAGAGAGAGCAGCTGGGTTGGAAAGGCAGAAGCTGGACTGGGCAGTGGGGGGGATCACGCCCTTTCTCCACACAGCCTGACAGCCAGGGCAGCAGTGGAAGCTTCGGCTGCTGCTTTGCCCTAGGCTGGAGGAATGGGGTCAGGACTGTGAAATCCAGGAGCCTGCTGGGAACTTCTCTAAGCTGCAGAATGGTCTGTAGGGGCCAAGAATGCATATAGTTAAAGCTGGAGAGTTCCTGGGTGTCCTGGTGGGAAAAAGCAAGACATGATGTGTGGAGGGCTACAGTATTCATTTTGAGGATGGGAACTGTTGAAATGCATAGGAGTGGCAGATTGTTGGTGAACTGGCATATCTTCATTGCTGTCTGCATTTATGTCTTCTGTCTGGGAGTATAGTTACCCTGTAAATTGTCTGTAAAGGTGTACAGAAAAATCACGTTCTTCTGTAGCATATGTTAAAAAGAAAAAAGGTAGATAAGTCAGTTTTCTACTATAATGTCAAGATATTGTCATATTGTCTGTTCAGAGGATACCCTTTAGCCTGCACCTCAAAGACTTCAGTTACCTGCGAATATTCTCGCTTTCCTTTGTATGAAAAGGAAAGGGTAGTGATTTCTAAGCCTTGGAGATTTTAGTCCTTTCCTTCATATGCATTGGCCATTTACAGAAATGCCAAGTCTGGTTTAACATGGGAGTTTACCTTCCTGGCCTTTTGACCTTTTTCTGTTCTTGGCACTGGGTACAAGTTTTATTGTAATTAAGTGAATTGGTGTTTTTTCTTTAAAGTCAGACATTGATAGCTTAGACTTGATTCACCCAGTGATGATATGTCAATGCGATGTAGTAAAAGAGTGCCTTTATGAAAAAAAGAACAGGAAAGGTATCTTCACAGTACTTGAAACAGTTCATGAAATGCTGATGGGAGAGAAATGACAAGGCCAGGGGGTCTAGGGGTTTGGGAGGTTATGGGATGTGAAAGCTAGTCAGCTACCATTACTCTTTGGTTGAGCACTTCGATATGGTGAACAAAAAGGTTAAAGGTCTCATGTTGTTTGCTCCTTCCCTCTTCCTTCTGGGAACAGTTGCATCCCTTTTCTTGGCTTGATCAGCAGTAATCTCCTGACCTCATAAGGCATTTTCCCAGGAATTAAAAGTCCCCTCCCTCTGTTCCCTGCCCTCCTGCGTCCCATGGGATGGTGCTTCTCTTAGCAGTCTGACTAAATATCCCCCTTTGAGAAGAAGAATGTGTCTTTTCACTGGGGTGGTAGGATTTTCTCTTTCCAGAGAGGAAGCAATATTTATGATGGAGGATCTGCTGGCTGCTTGTGTCTGCTATGCTTTTAAAGGCTCTAAGCTTTTCCTAAGCCTCTCAAGGGTTATTAGGTCACCTATGGCTTCTGCTTCCTGAGGAATTCATTGGTTGGTTTCAATGCTAATGGTTCAAATCTGGTACAGTATACTAAGCTGGTGAAAGGCAACATGCTCTTCACTGCGTGCTTGGAACACAGGGCAGAAAAACACTGTCATAGGTTGCTTGAAAGAACACAACTTTTTCACAGAATGTCTTGAAGTTACCTTTTGTCAAGTTTAATATTTAACTTAATTTGATATTTAGGATAATAAATGTAGTTTGTAGACCCTGGATCCTTTTTCTTACTGAATTCCTCTTTGCTGAGGCTGTCGTGTTGCGGCACTACCATCAAAACAAAGGAGTTCTCCAGTACTACAACTAAATGCTCTCTTTCTGTGACTTTGCCTTTTGATTGGTTGCAAAGTGTGGTTAACATTTGTGCACTGTTCACACTTCTTTTGCTTTTACCTGCTCACCTGTCATCACAAAACTTCAGAGAACTTGCTATGTATAAGACTTCTACTCCTTCAATCAGATTTGTGTGAAAGACTGAAAACTTGCTGCGTGCAGAGGTCACGGTGTGTGGGATGGCTACACAGGTGAGCACCAGAGCACAGTCACGTGCAGCCTCTGCGTAAGATGCTGTGAGCCTCAGTCCCTTGGGCACCCAGTGTAAAAGTGTCAGAAACTCTTTGGTCTGCTGGTTTCCCATAATTCCAGTGCTTCTGAATGTCAGAAGCAAAGAAAAACACAGTCTCAGTACAAAGACCAATATGAAACCAGTATCCTCTTATTCCTTCTGAATTCAGAAATGGCTAATTTGATTCTGTGCAGCAAAAACAGGAAGAAAAAGTGTGAGTAAATAATACTGGTAAATCAGGAAGGGTTGAGTTTCAGGGGATTCATGGAAACATTGGGTTACATGGCCAGAACACATTATACCAAGCTGGACTGTAAAAAAGGGTGAATAAAATTGTTACTACCTTTTCCCTTTGACTTGTTGCATGAAATGAGAATAAATAGAAGGAATCAATTTACAGTTATAACAGATGAGAAAAGTTACATGGAGTTTGTCTGGTACCTCCAATCACAAAAGTGCAAACTGAAAAATATGGATTTATCCTAAATTTATCTTTTTATCATTTTTATACAACAAAAAACCCCAAGTCAACACATAGGGTGGCAGACCTGCTGCCTGCCAGGCAGCTGCATCTGGCCCTGGTAGCATAGCCAGAGCCAGTCCTGCCACCCAGGGCTGCACTTGCCTGAACCAAAACATTTGGTTGTTTCATGCCCACCTCACTGCAGTGCTGTGGGCAGGGAGGACTGGGGGCATGGCAGAAATGTCTAATGGAGGCAGGTGACTGTCCATCAAAATGCCACAGCTACTTCGGTAGCTGCATTTCATTCTGATGCTGAATTTTTTAAGATTCTGGTTGCTTACCAGATTTTTTTTCCTCTCTGCGACCCCTGGGTCTAACACACATTTTAGCAAGAAGGTCTGCCAAGCTACATAAAGCAGGCAGATAGTGAACAGTTTTGCACTTTGGATATGCTTATGATCTTCCTTTAATGCTTGGCAGAGCAGTTGAAGGTGATGGGGGGGAGGTACAGAGGGAAAAGGAGGAGGGGGAATTAATTTTAAAATGTATTTTGAGCAACAGGCTCTGTCCTTACTTGGTGGCTGCTGTGCTTTTGCCTGTTGGGGAGGGCTCTGTAGTAATCACGTCAGAGGTAAAGCTAGAGGCCAGATTTACCACTACATCTACTAATTTTCTCCATGAGCAGTGCTGTGATGCAGGGTGGTCGTAGCTCACATGCTTGGGCTGCTTACAGTAGCCCAGCAAGCTCAGTCAGCTGCTGCTCAAAGACAAGTGACAGAACCATGTCCCATAAATTTCTCTCCAACATGCTTTTTCACAGCTTAAGCTGTCTCACTCCTCTCTTCTTTGCCTTTTTATTTATTTATTTTTCCTCTGTGACAGTTTTATCAGTCCTCAGGGTGTTTTAAATGTCACATTTCTGGTGGGTGTAAAAAGCTTTGGATCAGCAAGTTCTAACAGTGCCCTGTGTGGCCTGACCCTCCTATGTTAGCTTGCCTGCAGCAGATAATCCTGAAACAAAATGCCCTCCAGAGTACCACCCTGTTCACGTCTCTTGTCCTTTTCCCTGCCCGATTGTTGGGAGAGTGGGTGTTGAAATCACTGCACTGTCTGGTAGCTTTAGGGTTGGAACCAGCCTGGGAATAGCAGATACCTGGTGCTTTTTTCTCTGTGCCTTAGGTTTTGCAGGTTGACTCTGGGAACAGGGCTGAATACTAACGTTAACTTCTTGGTAATGTCCTTTGGGTTCAGCAAACCAGGATGTTTGGCTATTTTTCTGGCTCCTCTGACCTTCCATCTCCTGACATACTTCTCCCTTTGTCTATTTGTGACCTTTCTGCTCACAGATACGCCTGCCACCATCATGGTCGGCTTCATCTGTTTCTCTTTCCTGCAAACACTGGCAGCCCCCTTATTGTAAGATATCAAGGAGGGCTTTATGGGCCCCTTTTCCACACTTTCTGTGTCTCAGTAAGTTGCTGCCTGACCTGACCCTTTATGAGTTGCTCCCTGGATGTCCCTGGAGGGGACTATCTCTTCACTATTAATCTAACCCTTTTTCTCATGAAGCTGGGGATCTTGGCCTGTGCTTCCCATCAAGGCAGGTAGGTATCCTCCCCACACTCATTAGCCTGTGTGGCAGCCTCCCACGCAAGGCAGACTGCTGTCCTTTACCTACAACTAAACTCGGTGCTGAAGGTTAATGTGCTACTTCTCTGATTGCAAAAGATGCCCAAGCGCTTCTACATTTTCATTGCTTCCTTTCTTTGCTGTTTTCCCAGATGTTCCCATGAACTGTAACGTTCTCCAAGTTGCCCCCTTACAGTTTTATTTGCCCAAAACTTAGTATTCTGGGGCTGTTCCAGCACAGGCAGAAGTACTTTCTGGTGTGAACTGTGTCCTCTGGAGACATGTTTAAATACATCTAGAATCTTTTGTCTGGCTACTGAGGCAGAGCATCACTATTTCTCTGTACTCAGTTTGATACAGTGGACAAACCTTTCATATATTAAAGTGTTAGTAGTAAATACTTTTTTATATCTGGGAAACAGCTCAGTGCCATTGGGGGCATCCAGAATCCTTGTATGAGATCCCTTCTTTTCCATATCTTCTCTCCAAGCTGTCATATCACCTAGAAGTTACACCTCTTAGCAAAGTCATTTGTAGCATCTCGTGATCTGAGTTGTCTAGAAGTGATGAATATCCAGGTGTTTGGCCTGTGTGCTGTCCTGCTCCGCCCCAGAAGATGATGTACCACATCCGCTACCTGAGATACCTGGGTTGCAGCTCCTTCCATCTCTCCTGGGTCTATATTCTATGGTGGCACCCTCTGCAGTTAGCACTGTCACCATCTGAACTGAGCAGCAATTGCAGCAAATAGGCCTCGGTCAGCATTTCTTGCAGGAGCAATCTGCCTGCATGCAAGGGCTTGCCTCTCCTTTCTGGTGGCTCAGTTCCTTTGCCATGGTCCTCTCTTGTCCCTCTTGCCACAGTGACAGGAACAAAAAAAACCAAAAAATTCTTGCTGAAATCTGAGCCTGAAGTCTGCTCAAGACTGCCTAAACAACTTAAAACTAGAACAACAAACTTCATGAAATGAGAAAACTCAAAATGAGAAAGGCGACTTCTGCCAGGAGTAGGGTTGGTCTTTTCTTTAAGGCATGTTTTCTGCTCAGCAACCTAGTAACTTTTTCGTTTGAAATGAACCCCACCTTGTCTCTTTTAGAATCCTTGAAAAAACAGTCTTTCCTTCTGCCGCTTTGGGTCTAGTCTTTTCTTATGCTTCTCTCCCTGCCTGCATATTGCTATTGTGAGCTGCATGTGAATGCTTTTATGAATTTATACATGTAGCACTTAGATGATACATTAATAAACATATGAGAAGTTAACAGAGTATCAAAAAAGGATTATCAACCAACCCAATATATGTATATAGAGTCTGTCTGTTTTCTTTGGGGACAAAAGGTAGGTAAAAAATAATTCACTAGAAATCTCTCTGTTCATAGAAAACAACAGTATAAGATACGCAAGCGAGAAGAGATTAGCTGTGCTGGTGATGCCGTGAAGTGGATCCAGCATGAGTTTGACCAAGCAAGTGGACACAGTGAAACAGAGAGAGAGTTTGAGTGTTTTGTGAATGTTAGGTTCTGCAGTCCATTGCCTGGTGGTTGATTTCATCTTTCTGGGATTTTCTTTCCTTCTTTTTTAATATTGAAGTAGTGTTAAATGATCACACTTTTTACATAATAGTTGGCAAAGACTGGAGATAAAATCTAAAATTAAATTAGCTTTATAAGATTGACATATTTTGTTTTTCAAAATAAACTTATGTAAATGTGAGGGAGCTCACACAGTCAAATAAAATTAAGACTTATAGGGATTTCAAGGCATTCCCAAGAAGTCTGTTCTACATCAACTGAGGATGAGCTGTACCTAAGCAATTCCGTATAGGTATTTGTGTAACTTATTCTTCAAACCTTTGGCAGTTAGAAAATAAGTAATATTTCTGCGTTCTCTCTGCTGTTTTCTACACCTCTAATAATCATTGTTGTTCCTGTCCAAACCATTTCTCGTCTTCCTACACCCTCCTGAAGTGCCGTGCCTGAGATGGTGCAACATGTGCTGGGTAAGGCCCCAGCCCCCCTTGAATCGTGTGGAAAGATTCTTTTGGGCCATGCGGGCTGTATGCTTGTCTGGTCATCTTCTATGAGGTACTGTCTTTCACGTGTCTGTGACAGTCCCTTCGAATTGTGATCCAGTCCTTAAATCCTGCCATTAAAACAACCGTCAAGTCAGTTAAATATTTTTTATTTACAGGGTTCATGAGTGCTGTCTGATATCTGCAGCTTTCCTGATTAAATTGTGGTCTGTTTTTCATGTGGATCATTCTTCCGCTTTAGAAAGACAGTTATGAAGTCCTGCTACTTTCTTCCAAAGTTCTTTTAGTTTCTCCCAACTCAGTATCGTTGGTAAATCTAGGAAGGATATTCCATACTCCATCATCCAAGTAGTTAATGGAAGTACTCAATAGTAATGGACAAGTCATACAAAGCTTCAGCAAGTCAATTAATCCAGCTTCCATATTTGATAGCAACCTACCATTAACTTTTCCAATCCATTGTACAGTCCCCTTATTTCAGCAATACTTTTAAAGCTTGCTTGTAAGACTATTAAGAGGGGCAAATTTCAGTGCATCAGTCAGTCCAGCAGAGAGAGGGTTCTCTGCCATCTGTATTCTCCTGCAGAAAGAAGTTAGGGCTGTGTGACTTATTTCGTTATAGAGGTTTTCCTTGTTATCTTCTTCTTTCTCTGCATAAGCTTTTTATTTTAATTACGTTTTTCTAGAAACTGAAATTAGTTTGACTGTTCTACCATTTGTCAAAGTCCCTTTTCCCCACTTACTACGGCTCAATGATCGTCAGAGCAAAACATGCAATAGCTGGAGTTTTGTTAAACCTTTCTCACCTGTGCTTATCTTTCTCTACCCTTAATTTTTACTCCATCACCATCAGGGTGGTTTGGGGGTTTTTGGTTTTGTTGATTGGTTGATTGGGGTGTTTTTTTGTTGGGTATATTTTCCTCTTTAAATATGCAGTAATAGTGAACTTTTTAAAAATTGAAGGTTGGTCCAAATGTACATGGTATTTCTGCTTTGTCAGGAACACAGTTCTAGATTTTTCCTTTGGGTGAGAGAACTCTTTTCTTGCTCTGGTTTTTGCTATTAATATACATTAAAAGCAGGAGGAAAAAATATTTTTAGTATTGCTAACTAATTATATGTAATTTTATGCTGATATTTTTCCCCTATTTGTTGGTTCTATTGTATTCGTATTAATCTTCCCTTCAGTACTCTTTCCTAAGTTTCAGGTTATGTACTTCTTTTTTTTTTGTTCATGTAGGTTAGTTAGTGCCTGTGCCCTTAATATTGTTTCACTGAGGACCTGTCACTTCCCTGAACTAATTTTTTCCTTGAGAACTGCTTCCCATGGGAAAGAGTTATACTTGAGAATACACTGAAAGTATATTAAAATCTACTTTCCCGGAGACCATTGCTTTCATTCTCCTCTTACCAGTCTTTCCTCACTGATGGTGAGTTTGTCCATTTCATGAGCACTTGGTGTTTTTCCACTTTCATGTTCTTAAACAGTTTCTACCACTCCGTTAGAAAGAAACCTGGAAGAGCCCCTTTTATTTTGTTTTCCCTACTCATGGTTTCCAGCACATTCACAGGCGTTACTCTTACCCTGTTTGGCTCCATTCTGAGCAAATATCTACACAGTTTAAATATGCAATTAAGACAGTGACCTATTATTACATGATTCATGATTATTCAAATGAAACACTTATCATCTTCTCCGGGCTCGACTGCTTGTAACATGTCTCTTCTGTTTCCCTTCCTTAGCTTTACTTTTTTCTTCCTTAACTTTATCCTTAAATCAGAGACTTCCAACAGTCTATCTCACAGTACATTCTGAACCTTAGAGAGGTCTGCATATTTGTTATGCTAGGCAACATCTTTCTTTTCCAGAAAACGCTATCTCTTTTATGTAAATTCTAATTATGCAAATTATCACACAACTCAGTTTTGTTAATTAAGACATGATTTTTATTATGCAGTGGACTTCAGCTCCTTTCAGTTACCATATTGGTGAGAACACAAAGTAACAACAAAAGATTTGTGTGAATTGTTCAGTGATATGTAAACAGTTGTCTTCAGTTTTTAACAAATGAGAGGATGCTGATTAGTTAGGTACACAATATTTATTGTTTCATGTGAAACCAGCCTTTGTAAAGTCATCATGATAGCATGTGCTATATTAAATAAGTGTCATTTTTCAATGAATATTTTAAAACTTAAGCTGTTGCATTAAAGTAATACAAAAATTACAAAGCTACATGAAGTGAATATTGTGTTTATATTTATTCATTTTAAGTCATTTTTATTCCCATTGGGCAGAAAAGGATTCATTTTAGATTAAAACCAGTAAAACATTCTTTTGTCTTCCAGTGTGTTGACTCAAAAAGTGAACAAAGCCATAAAAACTAGTACTAGAAATCTGGAATTTGATACCAATCATCCAATGCAAAAGTTATTCACACTAGTGAAGAAGAGTATTTCTTTGGGATGAAATACAAATTTAAAACAAGATTAAAATTATTATTTCATTAATACCTAGCGATTTTATTTTGTCTCTCCATTCTCCATATCTTGTAAACAGGTTTTCTTTGCAAAAATAGAACATTTTAACAGCATTGCAGCTTAATATTATACTTTAAATTTCACCCCAGTCTCTTAGTTTCTTTAAGTAAATATGGAAATAGAATATGGCTATTGAAAAAAAATCATTTAAATAAAAGAAAAAAAAAGAGCAGAATTCTACTATCTGTTTTCCTGTATCACCAGTCGCTTTGTGCACAGGAGTTATGCCATAACGGCCGTTTTCAACCTTCTGGTTGACTACCAACAATTCAAAAAGGCTTGCAAAAGGAGTATAGCCATTGATTTTATATAATTTTGATATGAGAGGAAATGTATAGAATTTTAAAAGTGTTCTTGTAGAAGCTTTGAAGTATGTAGAATTTTAGTTGCTTATTAGCAAGCCATATTTGCTGTCCACTAATTCTTTGTATTGCGTGTGAATGGCATTGATGCACAAAGGGTGTTGAGGTGTCCTTCCATGCACAAAGCTGAATCACCAGATCCGTAGTTAATGGCATACATCAACTCTTTATAGTGAAAGGTACTTTGAGGGAAATTTAAGAAAAAAACAGGGGAAAGAAAGAGAGGGGAAAAGGTAAGGAGAGACTTCCGTTGGCCAGCTGGAGAAAGAAGTGATGGGGTCCCCTCATAAGTGTCCTTGTCTTCCTCTTGAGTGTTCTGCCCTCTACAGTATGTGATGATGAGAAAGAAACTGAGTTTTTGGTTTCTGCAATATAAACAGCCCTACAAAATAAAGGGCAAGACAGTTTGGGGGTTGGAGGGGAGGAGGGCTGATTCTCATGCCAGTGGCAGTCACTTCCCAGGAGAACCTGTTGTAACAGCAGGTGAAGGCATGTAAAGCCCTGTGTAATGTTGAGCATGTAATTGGCAGCTGCTTATGAGTAAGATGCTAGCATGTGTAATACCTGTTGTCTGTGGATAAAAAAACTTTGTGTAGATAGGCAGCTGTATCATACAAGGATATTGTCTTGCTGAGGTTGATTCCCTGGTAAGACTGAGCATGGGCTGCTCCACTTGCTTTGATTCAGCCTAAGGAACTACGTCCCTGCATACCCACAGAAAATTCAGTCCACTGAACCAAAGGATGTAGAGTAAATTAAAAATGTCTAGAAACCCAAATTAGACTTCTTACTGGTACTTTGCATTTTGATGCTGTGCCTCTTTTTCTTACAAAGAGAAAATTGTTACAATTCCATGTCATTGTATTTCATGCTTTTGTAATAACTCTTGCTGAATCCAACCTGGAATTAAACCTAAACAGTTCTATGGCTATAATAAGATTAAGGTTTATTGGCAGCTAGTGTTTCATCTGCTGGCTAGATGACTAGCTGTGCACCAGCTGTATAATATATTCTGTAAGGATATCATCATCACAGCACTTCACCCTTGCATCTCATACACCCACCAGGAAACCTGTTTTATCTTGTGCTCCGAGCAAGGAATCCAAATGAGATGTTTTAAGGAAAAGTAAATAAGAATATTAGGAAATACTAAAGAGAAGTAATTCAGTTTCTAGTGTGTTACTGTGAGAGAGTATTTTTGGACAGGAAGGGGATAAGAACTCTCATAAATCTTTAGGCCCTGATTATGGGCTGCTCTTGGCCCAGCTTAGATGAAGAATGGCCCAAAGCCTGGCTTTTAGCTATCTTATGCTAGCTCCTCCCCTGCATGATTCTGCCTGGTTTGTGGCTTATGTCAGAGAAGCCCTAGTGCTGCTCTAACTTAATTTTAAATCTTTGGAGGATATTTCTGGTGAAAAGGGATCTCCAGAACACATGGGCAAGGCCTTGACTTCGTATAATGGGGCAGGAGAACTGCAGGGCACCAGCCACTCTGCTGGTGCTAAACCTCCTGGGAACTCTTCATGCAAAAGAAGGGGAAGGGGTAAGCGCTCACTGGTCTCGCGGGTGTGCACAGCCACAGTGATGGCCAAGCTGAAGACTCCAAGATGTGCATTTTTGCCCAAAGGGCAAAAGGAGCATTACAATAGATACAGCAGAATTATAATAATGAAGTTAGTGATGTAGAATTTATTATTCTTCTGTTTGTCATTCTGCCAAAATTAATATATTTGGTCTAATATTTTAAATGCTTTGTATCAGCTTCAGGTAAACTTTATTTAAAAAAAAAAAAACGAAAAATTTTGGTAAAACTACATTTCTGATTAGCTTTCTTTAAATAGCTCTAGCTCCCAAGTCTCACAGTTGTTCTGCTTTCAGCAGGTATTTGAGAAGAGCACAGCCAAAGTGTGCCTCAACTCTAGTGCTATTTCTGTTACAGAATATTAAAACATTAGCAGTCTGTTAAATCTGTGATTGAGGTTGCAAGGAGTTTTTAGCAGTAGATATACTTTTATTTGTATTATTATTTAATTTTTCTTATGTATTTATATAAATGTATATATAAAATAAATATATATTTCAATCATACTGATAGTGTATGAAAATGTCAGCATGACACTAGAAATGTATTACGTAAGGGATCTTTTTGTTGTTTGTTTTAATTAAACATAGACAATTTCACATACACAAAATTAAATATATTTTAAAAAAGCAAGCTAAGTGTACAGTATCAGGTGCTCCAAAGCTAGAAAATGAAAGACGTAGAGTGGTTTCTGCTGGCTTAACTTGCCTGTGCAGATATATAGTGCTATAATCTACTGTATAGTCTGATTATATTTAACAAGTAGTTGATTATTTTGTTTCTCCTTTCTTGTTCTCTTTCTTGTAGTGGCCAAGTGTTGCAGTTACTGCATATTAAGAAGAGAGAAATACTCACCAATGATTTCTTGTTTCTGGGGGGCCTTGTGCAGAAACTGCCTGAACACTGGACAATCATTGATTTGTCCTTATAGTGTTGGGGCTGAACTGCTAAATCACAGATTGAGATCGAAAGTTTCCATTAATGTTGAGTGACAAATTTAAGAAACTTTCCGTTCGTAACAGTGAGTAGTGGGTAGGATTTGGTATGCCTGGATAATTGGGGGTTGGTGCCTTAGTTCCCTGCTTGGGGGATAGAGAGAGTCAAAAGGTGATTCATGCCACTTTAGAAGAGATAAATCATTCCTTAGAGACTTCTTGCCTTTCTCTTGAACTGGTTGAGCCTTGCTCTTTGATGGCAAAAATTAAACCATAGGAGTATTATAGGATACTATAGAGAGCTCCTTGTGTTTCATGCGTTCTTGATCTGTTGCAGTGGGAGATCCTTCCTGCATGCAAGTGAGATACAGTACTGAGGCAGGGGAATACATGATTTCGGAAGTTCATGGTTGTACCATAATACTGTACATAATGAGGACTAAGTTAAAGATACCACCACCATTCCCCTAAGTTAAAGGTACATCCATTTTGACTTTTCCTGTCTCCAGGATGCTTGACTTTCAACTTCATTAAATGTACTTTTAGCACAGCTTTAAATGTGTGTGCTATGTGTTTTGATTTCTGTAATCTGTATCTAGGCTGTCAGGGAGATTTGCAGTAGAGATTCCATTTGAACTTATATATGAGAAGTATCTCAGATAGAGCAAGACCTACCAAAACAGTAGGTGTTCAGTGAAAGAGTGGGATAACATACGCTTTGGACATAAAATGTTATCATGTGAAAGAGGCAGGAGCATTGAGTCAGCTGTATGTTTACCATGTGCTGACATAACTTCTCAGTTTTTGTTCAGCATGTTAGTTAAGAGCTAATATAACATTTCACTTTTCAAACTCTAAAGTATCATCCTTGGAACATATATTCATACAACTTCTGGAAATAGAGTGGTCTAGCTACAAAGTATGTTTCTAATAAAGGAAGAATTTTTCAGCATAGATTCTTAAAAAACCACGTGTAACATACTATGTAAACGTGAAACATTTTGACATTCACCTTTGGCTCCAGCAGTCATAGAGACTTTCTGATACAATTGAAAAAATGAAGTGCAAAATTATTTAAATATTGGAACTAGCAATAAAGCTTGCATGCATAATATTGAATTAAGAAACATTTTCTATTACACAGCTTTTTTTCAGGAACTTTTGATAATAGTATCTACATTTTCAACCAACCATTGCACTGTTGATTTATTTAGTGTTTTCTTTGGCTTGCTGTGTCACAGATTTATGCTTTTCCTGAAGAATTTTTGTGTGTGAATAGCCTGAAAATGTTACTGCAGATCTTTTGTCTATGTGAACCTCAATTTAGCCAAAAAGCTAAGATCTACTAAAATGCTGTCTCATAAGCTTAAAATGTCTCATAAGCATAAAATGTCCTCACTGTGACAGTGAAAAAAAGAATTTGAAATAGCAGCACGGTATTTTTATTGCAAATGACAGTTTTCATCTGCTGGCTTTTGCTGCCAGAATAAGCATGTTTTCAGTAAGCACAAACAGACTTCTTCAGCTGTGCCTGTTTCCAGTTGTTCCTGTGAACTACACAAGTGGGTGGTACTGAAGAGCCACCTTTCTGGCACGCTTGCACGCAGACAGCACACGGCCACCGATGAGTTTTGGCATTATGCTCTAATAAAAAAAGACCCCACTTACATGAGAAAGCTTCGTGTGCGTCACTAAAGCTATTTCAGTCTTTGCTGCCTCCTGAGCTGAATGTAAACCGACATGGGTGACTCTATTCAAATATGATTTCGTAAAAGGAAGTAGGAAGCATGACTTTCAAGCTGTGTGTGAAGATGAGCTAATATAGTAACAAAAGTATCTCTAGAGAGTACCAGAGGGGAAAAAAATCTCTTAAGCCTACCTATTGTTAAGAAAAAATGGATCTGGCAGACTCTTTTGTACCAGCTGGATGTGTTAAATCTTCCTTCTTTTCTTTAACATTGAGAGCAGGCATTGCTGTAGCAGGGATACCAAGGAACTGGAAGGGCTCAGAGATTTCTTCAGTGAATTTCACCAACGGGCCTCAAGCCTAAGGAAAATCACACTTAAGTTTTAATAGATGAGTTTCCATGCAGCAACACTTAGAGCCTGCTTGGAGAGTCCAAGAGGAAGGCTGATCGCAGCAGTGGTTTGTGTAATGGGCATGTCTCCTTGGTGGCCATTCTTGCAGAAGGGTGTGCATTTGTGTCAGGTGCTGGAGAGCCATGGTTGTGTTGTTTCCTAGGCAAGGATTTGGTGAGCTAGTCCTTTATAAGGTAGCAGTGCAAGCACTGGTAACAGCTGGGCAGAGTTTACATTGCTTTAGTTTTGGAAATAGATGGTACAATGTACCCAGATCAAATAATTTCTCAGTGCCTGAGTCAGTAAGGAAGTTTGGCTCCAGAACTACATGTTCTGGCTGACCTCTTCTCTCCCAAATCCCTCCAGAGAGATCCATGCTATCAAAAGCATTAATGATTCAGAAGAGTTTGAATCTCATTATATGATTGTTTTACTCAGGCTGGAACTTACTAACTACAATTCTATTGTGTTTTGTTCTCCCGCTGTACTTTTGTTTTTCAGCTCCTTCACTTTGTTGGAAGTGTTGAGTGTACAACACCTTGCACAGGGAGTCACTAATCCAAGACTTGAGCCTCAGGCATTAGATGGTTATGAGGGTAGTGCTGTCAGCTGTAGCAAAGTAATACAACTGCTATCTTAACCTGAAATAATGGTGTATCACACACGTGCACACACACAAACCCTAACCTAGTGGTTAAAGTAACCCTCTGTGTAGACCACTTACAATTAAAACTGGAAATAGGTGATTGCCACTTGTAATAACACTTCCTTTTTCTCATACTGGAGTATAAGATCCATTATTTGTTGTCTGTTACAGATTTTTATGTCCCTCACTCATATATCTTATGAGTGAACCATAGTTCCTGCATGGTTCTTTAGCATGACAGTGGTCAAATACTGGAGCAAGGATGCACAGAGATGTCGTGGTGTCTGTCCTTGCAGATGCTCAAGACTTACCTGGACACAGCCCTGAGGAGCCTGATCTAACCAGACCTGCTTTGGGCAGGGGTTGGGCTAGGTGACACCAGAGGCCCCTTTCAACCTCAGTTATTCTGTGGTTCTGTCTTGCTGCCAGACTTGTTTGATACGTACACCCATGCCAATAAAAGAAGGCCCAATCTTTGCAGGGAGGTCATATATTGATCACGACTTTTAGGGACAGCAGGTATACTCTAGTTTTCTGTTGGGACAGCTGCGAATTGTCGTTGCTACCTTAGCAATGAGATTGCTGAGCAGAAGCTCTTGCTATTGTTAGAGATTGGACAATTGCTTATCTGTAATGAGGCTGCAGCAATAATCAGCATCTAAGATGTGAATTTCCTGTGAATTATGTGTGTACTCAGGTGGGTTTGATTTTTGTTTCTTGTGTAACAGATGTATAAATTAGTGTACAAAATAATGTAAAGTTGGAAAGTTCTTTCATTGGGTATTAATATTGCTTAAGACCTAAACACTATGTACAGGGCTGCTCTGTGGAAATAGTGCCAAACGTAGGTCATCACCTGACATATTTACTCCCTACCTAAGACTACTAATGAAAGGTTCAGTAGTAGTATCATCTTTCCTCAGGTGAAAAAAAATTGTGTGGTGAATTAAATTTTCATGAGTGCAAACGTGGTAGTGTTTTGAGAGACCCATTATATTCATTACCCAAGAGAAAAATAGTCCCTTGCTTTCAAGATAAGGTTACAGGCATCTGTGAAATGTGGATGTGAGGAAGGAAGCGTAGCATTATTCAGAAATAGTGAGGGAGGAGACTTGCTTTGAGATGAATTTTCTGAACTTTAACACAGATACCAACTTCAACAAGCACTTTGCCAAAATGATAACTGAAGTTTCTGAGTCAGTTACTGACTTAGCTGGCATTGCCTTCATAAAAGATGCATTCTGGTTTCATTTAAACTGGCATAAATGCATTACACCTCTACTGCGGGAATGATGTAATAGGGTGAGAAATGAGATGGATCAGAGACCCTAGATCCTCATCACCTACTGCTGAAGAAAGTAAAGGCAGCCTTAAGCCTTGCTTATATTTCTGTAGCCCTAGAGTCATTGCTTCACATAGGGCAACCACAGGTGTAAATGAAGATGGTTGGAGAATGCTCTAATCTGTTTTTCTACACTCTGGTAGTGGATGGGGAGTACAAGTACCTTAATTATCAAGCAGCATTCCCAAAATTAGTGGCCATGAGGGAGATGACCTGTTCTGTGAGCAAATTCTGTGTCAGAAAATTTGCCTCCTTGGCTGGATCCCCAGGGGCTGCATCCACTGGTTTTATGGCACAGCATAAAAAATCTGAAATGAGTTATAGGGAAGAAAGGGTCCTGTCATGTTTTAAGTACATTACTAGAAGAAAGATTGTGTTATTTTGCTCTGTTATTGGGTGAAATATTTCTCAAATACAAATTCAACCAGGCAGGTGCAAACTTGTTTAAACCGACAAATTGACTGAGACAGATACAATGTGCAATGCTCGTGTATGCATGCAATACAAGTTAGTCATAAAAAAAGAGTGAGGGAATATAAGTAGTAGAGTATAATAATACTTACTGTAAATAGTATTGACTCAGTATTGAGGGTTGGCATGAAGATGTATATAGTGAATATAAACTTGTGAACCAAAAGAAAGTGAGATCCAGACAGAAAAAGAGAAATTCAACATTCCCACTTTAGTTCATGTCCATTGCCAAAAGTGTACAGCCAAAGTTGCCTTAACAATTGGTGAATAAGGTTTCATTGATTTATATTCTGAGTTTAAATCAGAAGCTGAAATTTGTTAATGAAGAACTCCACTCCCTGCTGCCTTAGTGGTACAGATGGTGGTAGTGCTCATGGTCTGCTTATTGTTCTCCTTGTAGGGTTATTTGGTCTGGTGAATGTTGCATTTTCATACAGCAGGAGGAAAGGAAAAAAAGGTGGAAATGTTCATTCTGAAGATAAGTGAACTTTTTCAGGCTATGTTGTTTCTCTTGAGAGAGACGAAATGTTAAACTGTTTAACATCTGGAAGCATCTGTCTTTGTAGTCTAGCCTGTGGATTAACTGAGTGCTAAACTGCCATAACATTTTCGTGGAGATTTAGAAAGCAAACAGAAAGTGCTTAACTGTTTTGACCCAGCCTAATTTTGAAACTGTAGAATATGTAAGCAAATGCTAGATATATTTTAAAGTATACATGTGCATATGTTAAAAAAAAAATTAACATAAGGCCCTGATTACATAACGACTGGATTATTTTTTTTAGTTGAAGACAATGTAGTTCAAGAAAAGAAAAAGTAGTTAATTTGACAGTTCTATGAAACTTTCAGAATTACTTATTTATGTAAAAAGGCTAGCATTTAACTTTTATAAATTAATTAGTTTTAAATATTCAATTAGATGAATTATTGTAGTCTAATCCCATGTTAATTCAGTCTCCCTTTCTACCAGTATGACAAGTATCTAAAACGGGACATACTGTTTCTGTGAATATCTGTAGCTCAATGTTCTGCTTTGTTTTTCTGCTCAAGAATTGTACATTAATTTTTTGATGGCAGAAAATGACAGAGGATTTTTTACCTGCAACTTATCTTTCATATTAAGATAGTTCTGGAGTAGTTTCCGCTTTTCTCTTTTTTCTTTGGTAGTCCGCTGTTGCCCTCTAATAGGAAATTTTAGATTGCTTCTAAGAAGTATGTCAAGGACATTAAGTTGCTGAAGATGGCTATTTGTTGTAGTGCAGCAGAGATTTTGAAGTTTTTAGTCAGCCTAAAGTCTTTCATCCATTGATACTGTTAGAAGTCACAGTACTCTGTTGAGTATTTTTTGTATTTGCTAGAGGATATAGCAAATATGAGAATGGATAACTGGGCATATTATCCCCTCTATCAGTGTTTGGCAAAGATGGTTCCTTAATATTTCTGTTCTTGTTCTGATACATTTCTACAATGACAGTTTACTATGCTTTACAAAAAGATCATTCTTAATAACAATGAATAATTTATTCCATGCTACTATTTAATGATGAAGTACTGTTTAGGAGATTTGACAATGTAATGCTTATTCATATCTGTATTTTCAGTGTTGAAATGAGTAATAGCATAGAAAGCATGAACTCTGTTGATCTGTAGTTTTTAAATTCAGGGAGGTTGTGGGGGTTCGTGTGAATATTAAAACCCAGTAATTTATGTTTTCTTTTATTTTTAAGAAAGATACATGATATCACTGAATTCGGTGCCTATGTGACTACTTTTTTCTTTGTGGCCTTCCTAATTCTGTAATAGTTAGGTACCTTGTATGTAGGGTAACTGAGTGCTAGTAACAACTGAGAGAATTGTAGAGGAGTTGAATAAGATACGAATTTGAGCTGCTAGGAAGCGGCCGTACCAGAGTTGCATCAACACTGCAAGGTTTTTTAATTGATGTGGAGGAATCACTGAATTTTGTTTTTTGCATGGTCATTCTTATGAATGCCCATTTTCAGAAGTGTAATCATGAATGCATAATCATATCTTGATGCCCTTCTAACAGTTAATCTGTATTGTGACAAGGTTAACTTATTAAGGGACTTATGTGGCTAATATTTACATACCTTTCATTCTGGTGTCCAGAAATTTGTGTTAGGTGCCTAAACTCCTTTTGCAGCACACTGGAAGAGTTTAGGGTATGAGAAAGATGCCCAATACAAGGAGTTAAGCCAGCTATTGTTTTTTTATATGTATAAAAAAAATGTGGCTATCATTTTCTAACACAGGATAGAAGCTAGTAAGAACATCTAGTAAAATCATCTAAACCAGTTCCCTCATTATACATATTTTTCTACATCTTTTTCCTGTTAATGGATGAATTTGATCCACTTACTAGTTGTGTCTTTGTATTTTTTTAAATATTATTTCTGATTTGAACTTTCATCTGTTGCACAGTGCGAATATAGTCGTTGTTTATATAACCTGTATCTATTGAGTGACATCTGCAGCATATTTCAAGAGCAATAGGATTTTCCTTATTGAAAGAAAACAGACACTTTAAAGATTATTGTCCATTTATTTTGTTATTGCATTTCACATAGTACTCTAGTTTGTTAATTTATTTATTATTTAATTTAGAATAGGTGACCTGGAAAGAAAAGCAGTCAACTATTTGCAATATTCTAATTCAGGCTAAACACCAAAAATGACATTGAACTCTTGGGATCTGTAATTTCAACCTGTAAATATATTCAGCTGTATTTAATTTTTTAGTCTGCCATAGGCTTTCCAGTTAAATAAGTGTCTGTTTAAATGGTACCAGTTTCAGTCTTCAGAGCTGTTCTGCCCAACCTTTCTTAAGATTCTTAAGATTTTTCCACTAATTCCAGAAGAAAGAGCAGACAGGATAGAGTAAAATCTATTTCCAATAATTTCCTGCTCATCTCTTTGTACAAATATATATTTAGTTCCAGAATACCACGTAAACATGAAGCCCATTCTGCGGTCCCCTTCAAAAATTTACTTCAGTTGAAACTACCATTTTCACTTCTGGACACAGAGACTCTCTTGACCCCACTGTTGTGAAAGAGCTTGTTGTTTCTCCTTCTAAATTAAAAAGCCTTCCTAGAATGTGCACTTTAAATGTAAATTCTTTAACTGTGGTAGTTCATTCAAATACAGGCCTATTTAAGAAGTTTTGAAATCTGCTTCATTGGAACCCTGTGGCTTTTACAGCACATTAGACCTAAATTAAGCAACAGGGAACCTTTTCTCCCTTTATTTCCAACTGTCCTTTCCAGGCCAGGTGGCATGATACTGTCTTTAGAATTATTTATGTATCTCCCTCGTTATTTTATCATGTATTTTAATGTGGCAGATTTCTGTTCTCTAGCACTATGCAAGTTGTCAGAGTAATTCTGGATGGAGCAGGCAGGGATTTTTGGTAATCAGAAAAATACAACACCGTTTTTAGTTTCAGGTACTTGGGTTTGCTGTCATGAAGTAGGGGATGTATTTTCATATCCTCTTTTTGAAGAACAAAAGAAAGAATTCCTTACATAGGAAATGAGATATATTCCTTTTTGCTTGTCATCTTAGCAAAGTACCATATTTTTAGCCAAGCCGAAGTGATGATGGATACCAACTAATAAAGCTGAAATTGTCGTCTGGTAGAAGTTTTAGTATATTTTAAGATTAAAAGTTATGTCATGCCTCCCTCAGTCACTCGTGAGCACCTCTGAGACTCAGTTCCTGTCTTTAAAAATATTTTACCAGGCATAGTGTATAGGATCTTCACAGTAGATCATAAGAGCAGTCTGGAGGATTTTGGGGTGGGCTAAAAGTTTAACCTGGGGTAGGACAACTGTGGGTCCCAGGGATATTGTGTGATATCCTCTGTCAGGAGAGCAAGCTCAAGGTGTTGTTTGGTGTAGAATAAACCAGAATAAAGGTTGTTCTGTATTCTGGTTGTACCTTTGGGAAGACGAAGCCCTCTATAGCTGTAGGCTGGGCTGAACTGGATGGCAGCTTTTACTACCTGCTTAACCATAGCTGTGCAGAAGGGCGTTCAGCACCAGTGGGGCTTGGAAGGAGAAGCTATGCAGGAGGCTGGAGGGCAGCGGCGGGGCAGGGGTGGCACTGACTCTAACTGCAACTGCTTCTTCAAAATAAAACTTGTGAAAATCCCATAACTCGCTGATACCAACTACAAGTATAGGTTGTAGTATGAATTATGGGAACTAGCAAATCTTTTTGTGGCTGTTTGTCCTGGTTTTGGTTAAACCATGACACTGGTATTTGTTAACAACCTGATGGTCTGAGGGCACATTACTGCACTCTGAGAATGGCTCTGCAGTGAGATGTCTTGCTTAGGGGTCACTGGCAGCTGCTAGCATTGCCTCTGCTAATTTGTGATTTCCCTGAAGACTGTTTGGGAGCTGGCATGTGGTCCTCCATAACTCTTGACGAACGTGGCAGCAGAACTGCAAGCTGAGCATAGCATATGGATTGCCAGCCAGCACATGATTTCTAATTACTGATTTGACTTATCCCAAAATTAATCAGAGCACTAGTAGCTAGAAAAAATCTTGTATTCTATCAAATGTGTTGATATTAAACAACTGAAGTAAGTAAACGTGATGCTTCAGGATGTTTTACATGGATGCTTTGAGAGTTCTCTATAACTGTTATGATTTTTAAAAGATAATCTACAGGAATCATCCTCTGTGTGTATGTTGGTACATATGTACGTGTTTGTGAGGGAAATCTTCATGCTGTTTATCTTTTGTTTTGCAGGGAAAACCTGTTGCATTTGCAGTTCGGACAAATGTTGGGTACAGTGCAGCTCATGATGACGACGTTCCAGTCCCAGGCATGGCCATCTCATTTGAGGCTAAAGATTTCCTTCATGTTAAAGAAGTAAGTAAAACTAGAGGAGTAAGTGAATCTCTCTTTAAGGATCTACGTAAGTAATAGTGCTACTATTTCCTAACATTAAGATAACACTTCACAATGTCAAAGCACAATGCAAGTGTTACATAAACAAGGTAACTGCGTATAAGGAAGTGAATGTTCTTTGAAACACTCTTTTTGTAAAAGCAATGGCACAAAATAGTTACAATCAAATTAATGAAGTTTGAAAAGCAAGTGCTTTTCTCCTCTAGTAAAAATCACTTACTCAGAGTGTTAAAAATTGACATCTGCATATTCAACGATACAATATTTGTGGCATTTACTGTTCTAGTACTCTGAGGGTTCATTGTGCTTCAGCAGCCAAGGGTTGATTCCCTTGAATCCCTTTTGTGTGACTCAATTAACTTCAAAATCCTCAGGTCTCCTTTTTTTCGCTGAAGTTACTTCTCTGGCACAGACAACATTTTGTTAACAGTTACATACTGAAGAACTGATGTGATGTTTCAAGATCATAGCAGCTGTCAAAAAGGCACTTTGCATTTCCTGCATTGGTTTCCTTTTTTTTTTGTCTTCGAAAATTTTCAATTTTTACAGTTTCAAACACCTAAAGTTGTTTTCTTTCTCTGCTCCTTGCAAGACAATCCAAAGCAAATAACTTGGTAACTTTCCCATACAGGTCCTCCTTAGCAGCCCTCTGCTTCCTGCTGAATGATTCCCTCAGTTTGTGACATCTCCCAGCTTCTGGTCATATTCCATTGTGTTTTGTCACAAAGTGGTCCATCTGGAAATGGAAATTTATAGCAGAACAACTAGAAAGTTAACTTAAGGATGAGAGCAACTTAGCCACGCATTTGAAGTTACATTTTTGTCGCATTTTATATTATCAGAAAATCCCTCAGTAGTTAAGATCGATGGTGCACAGTGATTCTGCTTGTGCAGGTGCTCTGTGGAGGCAAGAAACATTCCTGATACAAAGGTATAAATACAGGTGGACAGAGACTACAGAAACACAAGAAATGAACTTCTGATGCCTTTATACTGATGACTAATTATCATAATTTTCCATTAAACACACAAAAAATGGGTATTTTGGATTCAGGCTGTTATATAGTGAAGGAAATATGATTTCTGTCTGATGATAATACAAAAGAATTGCTTGCCTCTGTCTTCTGACAAAAATAAAGATAAGCAGGCACAAAAGTCCTGGCAAAAGAAAGCCATCAGTATTCTCTGGTGAGTCTGGAAGCACTGGAAAATATGGCTCAGTTTGGTTAGATTAAATGATTTTGTGTAGTCATCTATTCCATCTGCATTTTCAACGAGGTGGTAATCTCAGACTTCATGTCAAGTGTTTCCCCTGTTTCCATATGAACCAGAAACACGGTGTTAGCAGGTTTTCTGTTAGAATGTACGCTTTTTTGCTCACAGCACAGCTTAGACTCAGATGGAAATAGGCATGGGAGAAAATGAGGGAAAAAAAAGTTTCCTGAACTTTTCTGGATCTCCAGAAATGCCTTGAAAGGAAGCTTAGCTCAGCTGAGTTCTTACATTGTCTGTGGCTGCATGTAGCGCTGAGAAGTGGAAAAATAAATTAAAATGTTCTTGCAGCTTCAGGTGTAATAGAACAGGCACTCTGCACTGATTTGCCTTTAAAAATATCTGGTTTTCTGTCTAAGCAGTTAACAAAAGCTGTCCAGCGGTGCTAGGCCAGAGCTGGGTTGCGGAAGGGACCCTGCACCTGGGCCAGGTCCACCACTGGGAGGGAGAGGTGGGAAGGGCTCCGCAAGGAGTCAAACTTGGTCTTGGAGTCTCTGGTCCTGTGTTCGGTGGCGGCTGTTAGGTCTGTGCATGTTCAGCCTCTTCAGGAGGGTGCCCTGAGCAGCAGCCCTTCCCTACACAGCTGCATCCTCTCCCTCCATCTTCCTTGGCCACGCCCTGTGCACTCCCCAGGGCTCTGTATCCCATCAGATATTGCTCCTTCAGCAATTTTGGTACTTCCAAAAATAATTATTTTTGCATATGAAAAGTAAAAAACCAAGCATATTTGACTATAAAATGCAGTGTTGCTTTTATATTTTCTACTTAACTAGTTGCTACAAATAAAATAAATTTGTTAATATCCAATAACTTTTGCCTGCATAGTAATGCTGTATTGGATCAATGCTGTCCTCTTCTTGTCTGTGAGGAGTGTTCTCCAATTTGTGCTGCTGAGAGGGCCTCAAACAAGAAAAACCTCAGTTCAAAATGTACATGGGCAATGGTGAAAAGTACTGCAGTGATTATGAGGGTAATTTATTTTCATTATTAGGTTACATTCATTAGAACTCAGCACATATAAAGATGAAGGATTCCTTCCTGCATGAAGAAACATGCCCTGCATCATAGTCACTCCTGAATTTCTTGAGGCTTTAATGTGTGGCCATAATTCTGCTTTGCATTTAATTCATAATTGTGTTTCCCTTGGTACTGCAAACACAGATGAATTACAGAGAATCACTCACCCCAGCCAGCACCTTGAGAGCTGGACACCTCGCTACCAAGATTTCTGCTATTGCTTTTTAAAATAAGAAAGTATTGTGTGTGGTATTACTTACTTGTAGAAGTATCTTATCCTCCCTTTCAGATACTAGCACAGCATTTAGCTTTGAGACTTTGCAAGAGTGAATTCCACATGCCTTTATTTTTGTGCGAATAAAAAATTCCTATGGATTTAGCATTTCTATCAATTACAGTAAAATCAATGTTGTTGCATAGTAGTCTGTTGTACTGTAGGCCAGCATAAAAAAGTAGTGGCTGTTCAGATTGTAATTTAATGGTGACTTTACTTATCTATCTCTTCCTTTTACCAAGTTAGTGATACTACTTCTGCAGACTTCATGTATACCATAGAGTGGATCCATATAATGGCAGCCTCCATTGACTCAATTGCTAGTCTTCCTCCACCTATATTATCCAGCATATTTTAAATGCACATGCTTATCTTCAGTTAGCATTTTCCAGTGAAGAATTACGATTTTAACAATGTGTCAGTCTTAATACAGCTTTGAGAAACTGCTATTCCAGATTAGCTCCCTATTAAATGTTGGTATTCTTACTCATAAAGGCATCCCGTTGGATGAATGTTACAGACCCCCTTATATTTTGTGAGCTTGAAAGTGCATCTGTTTTAATCTTTTTTTTTTTTAGCTAAGTATCTTAACATTTCTTTCAATCATCACAACATTTCTATAGTAGCCAAAATGAAGATAATATTGCAATTTAGGTTGTGTATTGTTGATTCACCAACATTGTATTCTTGGGGAAATTAATTCCTTTTTACATGTTTTATTCCTAACTGTACACTTAAAACTACTTACTAAATAATTAAACATGCACTATAATGTCTACATTCATAGCTTCATATTCAAGAAGGCAACTTCTCTTCTCATTCAGGTGTTCTCTTACAATTTCATAAAAAATAATCCAAATAATCCAAAATTTGTATTTGACAGTAGTTTTTCCTGTGGAACTCCTAGAGTACTGCATGTGGGGCCATACATAACAGTGACCTATTCTCCAAAAATGGTGAATAAATAGTAAAGGAAAAAGCAAATAGTTCTGCTTTACAGACCTCTGCAAAACAAGCAAACAAAAATCCCTGTATGTGTATGAATAAATACTATTAAATTAGTATAGTCATCTCAGATTTCATATAGCTGAAATTCAGTTAATTGGACTATCTTGTGCATTTGTATAATTGTAAGGGTTTTTTCGTTATCCAAAGATAGCCATTCCTTGTGGACCTATCATAATATGTTTAAGATGCAGATCATGTGAGCTCTATGCAGTGGAGCATATCTAAGTAGCAGACGGTAGCCATATTTCAGAAGATTTTAGTGAGTTCAGAGAAGCGGGGGAGTTTTAGAAGTAGTATTTTTTATTTAAATATAGAACTGAATATAATGGAATAAGAAAAATAGATTATTACAGAGCTGTAAAAATGGTTGCAGTGGGTAGGAGCAGATCAGAAGAAATCTTTGGTGTCCACCGAGGGGAAACATTAAGGGCAAACAAAAGCAGCTCTCTTGTATGAGGGGAAAAGACTGTGAAGCTGAAAAAAATGAAGATGTTGAAATGGGTGGACATGAAAGCCAGGGAGAGTCATGAAGTCTGTGAAGGAAGGTTTCTGCTTAAGTACTGTAGCATTTTAATAATTTGCAAGGTATAATTATTTTAATGTATTTCTGAATATTACCACAATTCTTCATTGCCATAATAACATAGTACAGTGATTAACTGCAGGGAAGAATTACATCAAATGACTTAGCTGCAAATTAAAAATAATAACAGAATGATCCCAAATACAATAAGTTCTTAGTTTATGACTTTTTTTTTTTTTTTTCTGTAGAAATTTAATAATGACTGGTGGATAGGACGGCTGGTAAAAGAAGGCTGTGAAATAGGATTCATACCAAGCCCAGTCAAACTAGAAAACATGAGGCTGCAGCATGAACAAAAGGCAAAACAAGGAAAATTCTACTCCAGGTAATAACAACAAATCATTAAAAACAGTAGCATTGACTGTAACAGGACTTGGAAGTTAATGCTGTGTATGCTACAGTTCTGTTTAATTATTGTAATTGGCAGCTAGAAACATTTTGAATCAGTGAAGAAGTAATACTGATTTATATAATTAATGTCATTGCCACTTGAGAGAGAAAGCAGATATTTAGATTGGTGGTCTGTGGCAGCCTACAAGCATTATTATTCCATTTTATTTTCATAAAATATTTTCAAATATACATTGCAGCTAGTACATTTACTATGTGCAAGCAAAATTTTTTACTTTAATATCAATCTCTCTAAATTCTTTAGCATTTGTTACTTGTTTTCATGATATTGCAATTTCTAAACACTTTTAAAGCTGATTTTAGAAATTATAGCAAATGTTAAGATTCAGTTATTTGTAAACTGAAGCCAGTGCCTGTTAGTTAGCTCTTAGGAAAAAAATGTTTTGGTCTTCTCAAATTCATTGCCTGCAAATATAGCTTTTAAGAATACTGCATTTTATGATGGAAGTTTCATGTCAGGTAATTTGTTGTCTCTGACTGCAGCCATCATTACATAAACACAAAGATTCAGTATCTAAATGTACTGAACAATACTGTAAGCTGGTAATAATGTCATCTTTACTGTAGAATTCTTAATAAAGTAGTTTTCCAGACATTAACACACGTGGAAGTAAATGCCACTTACTTCCCTTTGGGTATATAGGAAATAAATATTTCCACTACGTCTTGAGTGGGATGGACCTGGAAGTGAGAAAACAGCTGGGAAACATTTGGGAAGCCAGAAGGGCTTTCCTACTGCAGTAGGAAGAGCAGCAGTGTTTGAAGAGCATGTCTGTGCTAGGAGGAGACCAGGATTCTGCAGTGCTCAGCCACATTCACCACCTGTGAAATGCTTTCCCGGGAGTATGCTGTACTCAGCAGGAGGGTGTCAGGTTCCTTATATCTCTTGTGACGCCAAATCTGACCCAGTGATTTGGTCCCTTTCCAAATTGTGAAGGCTTCCATTCTCCAGAACTCCTCACTGGAGATAATACTGTCCTATGTCACAAATGCATTTACTTAGTACTTACTAATATTTTAAGTTGGAGGAAGTTGAAACTAGTACTACCACAAGAATTATTTGAAGAATGAAATAGTCTTTCTTACGTTCTTTTCATTGCTTTTCTCGTTACGGTAACTGAAATAAAATTACTAAAAATACTGTTTCATTTTCACAACTTGCATAGGTTTTCACAAAGCAGAACTTGACAAAACACTAGACTGCTTTGATTTTGTTTGAGATACTTTTTTTCCTAAGTCCTACCTTGTATTGAGATAGCAAAATAATTTGTACTTTATTTAAATTGAAAAGATGTTAGGCAAACACTGGCATTTTCCTTAGGGAGCATGAATAACTCTTCTGCTAAAGGAAATAGATACGCTCACTGACTTAAGCATTAGTCTTAGTAATGGATAGTAGTATTAATAATAGCGTGTCAGTAGCCATATTAATAATTGGATCGCATTAAGATCATGAGGTAGTGAGAGCATATGCAGCAGAATGAAGCTGCACAGCAGAACAAGGAGCATGATTGATGTTTGCAGTTCCTCAGTCCTCAAAATGTACATACATTTTTGTGTAAGATGTATGTTTTATACCACTGTCAGAAATACTGTTTGTCTCTCGGCTAAGCAGCTCATTTTGAAGGCAGGTAATAAATAACCTAGAGTAAATACTGAGAAAGCTATGAAACTTCAAACTAATGTGTTGCTTTACTCCAGTAAATCAGGAGGAAACTCTTCATCCAGTTTGGGTGACATCGTTCCTAGTTCCAGAAAATCGACGCCTCCATCATCTGGTGAGTAGGTCATGAACCCTTTGGTTTACAGACTCATGCACCTAATCTGTTAAAATTCATATACATTTAGTCCTATTTTTCTTATTCCCTGTACTTCGTAGGGGTAAGGCTGGGTGGTTGTGTTGTGTATAAGGCTGGTTTGGGTAGGTTTGCAATTATGGAATCAATGCCAGCAAGTTCAGGCAATGATAGGGCTGTTAATGCACAGAATTCCCTCTCTGCTTTTATTATGGTGTTTTACAGCAAAGACAAAATGATGAGACTGCATTGCAGTAGGACAGTTAGAGGTTTGGTCTGGTCTGAGCACTCCTGCTGAACAAGAAATACCTTCTGGTACAGGAGAAAAAACAGCAATAAGAATAAAAATTCCCAAGAGGTTTCTGTAGTAGCATCAAGAACACCATTATTTTACAACAGGAACTTTTAGTTTCACAATCCTGATAATAAGGATGTTCTTCCCATAATTCTAGCATACTGGATATTTTTTGCCTTCTGTGACAAATTTTTCACAAATACTGTATTGTATTTAGAGCATCAGCAGACAGATTTAACTTTAGTTAGGTTGGATTCAGGAGGTATGAAGCAAATACATCACGAGTTGGTGGAGGAAACTGGCATTAGCTCCTTCAAAAAAGCATAGCAGAAGATTTTTTAAAAAAATCTACTAAATTCAGCTGCTGCGTTGCTGGATGTTTTATGTTTTCCTGGGAGAGAAAACGTACATTTTGAATACTCAAAATCAGAAAATAATAATGAATGTTGCTAGTACCTTGTCTACTGAGGCAGAGGCATGTATTTTGCAATCATACGAGTTTATATGGAGCTTGTTCTACAGAGCAGGCATCTTAAATGACCCTGAAGGTTTTGAAGTATTTACATGGGCATTAAGAGAAAGACAGAGTAGTTCAATCAAGTTATGGCAGTAGCTTCATTTGATTAAATTAATTGAAAAATGTATCTTTCTTGGGAAACCACGAATTTGTTTGTAACAACCAACTTTATTACAATTGCAGTTTTTTACCAAAATTCTACTCAAGTTCCCTACCTCTCTTTTTCTTTCAAAAATACATCTTTAGTTTACTATTATGTATCCATCACAAGTCTGCAGAACACACCTTAATCTTTTATTTTACAACGGCTTTAAACTGTCATATTTACTGTTAAGGCCCACTTTTTCAACAACTGCATTTTTGCAGTAAAAGCGTCCATGGATATATTTTGTAATTTTCTAGTTAGAGCATCTGAAATGCTATAATATTCTTTTATATCCTAAAAACACTTGGAGATCAGTACATATGAAATTTCCAGAATGTTGCACAGAACTGAGAAGTAAGAGAACAGATAGCATACTTAGGTTACCAACTGACTGATTGCTGGCCATGCTGTAATTTTCATTGCATGAATCATTTCTTCAGACAGTAGTTTTCAGGAACATGGTTTTCTGGAGAAAGAAGGAAATCTGATAAAGTTTATTCAGTTACATTGAAGATTTGAAGAATATTTATGAATAGTGCACATTAGCTTATTCTGTGATCTTAAGATTTTGGGTCTGCAGTTTTGGTTTTTTTTTGCTTAAGACATCCCAGGAAGGGTGAAAGAGGCATAGTTCGTGACTAACACAAGAACTCAAGTGAGTTTGAGGTAGAGTTCAACTGTTACTCCCAGGCCTCCTCTTTTTGAAAGTATAATATATGACAAATACATAAATTATTTAATGAGTTGAAGAGGTCTTAACTGAGTAAGTTAACTTTGTTTTTTGACTTTGAGTCAGGTATTTCTTTTCAATATAAAATAGTGTCACAAAAAAAACCAAGAAGATGAAGAACTGGTGAAGAACAAATTAAAAGGAGGCTCATAGCCATTTAAATAATACCATATTGATATAGTAATCAATTCATACAGTCCTCATGGGCCATCAAACAGGATGGGGATAATGGTGAAGATTACTTGCAAAAAAACCCCCAATGAACTGAAGATAATTAACAGTAAAAGAATTATTGTGGAAGATGGTGCATAGTGTGAAGACTGAGAATGAAAAAAGGAAATATTGATGTCTATCTGATCAAATGCTGCATTTCTTTTTTACAGGAAAAACTTAACAACCTTGATTTTTCTTTACTGATGGTTTTAGTTGAATATAAAACCTAAGGAGTTTTAATATGCCTTATTATGAGTGATTTATAGCATCTGTGCTGGCCTGTATTCAAGAAAAGATAATATGTTCTTTTTATACTTATGAAGAGGATGAAGGAACAGTGTTGCTAGAAGAAAATGTTATGTGATTTCTGTGGCTGTTTTTAGGAGCAGGAGTACAGAAACAGGGTGCAGATCTACTCACAGGCTTTCCTGGCAAGAGCAGGCTCAAAGGCACGGTTCTGTAACTCAAGGATTGTCAGGCATCATAGCATTACATCTGTGGCTAATTCAAATGGGAAAATATACTTTACTCAAACGGAAGAGATCACTGTCTCAAATGTCTCTTAAATCAGTAGCTGCACGTAGGCTTGACAGAAATACTTACTTGTTGTTTAACAGCACATGCCACTGTATTAGTTGATGTCCCACTCATCAAGCAGCTGAAAGGTCACTGAGGTGGTTTCATAATAGTTTGCAATGATGAATTATGGCTTTGGATAAAGTCAGTGCAAATTATAATGCTTACAGATCTTAGAGTTAAATTCAGTTTGACACAATGGCACAGCAAGGTAAGGGTATGTTGCCAGAGTGTGTCAAGAGGTGGGTAAAGATCTTTTACACGCGAGGGTGATGTACAGCATGTTTGTGGATCACTTTTGTGTACATACTTGCTTTCTGAAGACAAATTCTAATACATTACTTAAGATCAGGGTTGAGCATTGCAAACAAGAAAGCTTTTTTGGTTGTTGTTTGGTTTGGTTTTGTTTCAGATGTAGTTAGCAGGTATCTGTTGGACACAGCATTCAGGATAACATGGCTTTGCATTTTGAAAATGTATTTATTTCTGAGTCCATGATGATTATTGCTTAGACTGTTGTTACTTGCTCAAGAAGGTAAAGATTTTATATTTATGTTATAAGCATTGTATATTCTTTTGGGATAGAGGCTGAACAGCAGTGGTTTGTTGTATTCACTTCCATTTTGCCCTGCCTACATCCTCACTCTGTAACAGGATTCAGGTCTCTGAGACAAACTGGGACCAATTTCTTCTCTTATGCTACTCATTGGTTTTAGTTTTCACTATTAGTAGGTCTGATTTTATTATTTCTAATAAATGTATCTTTCCACTACTGTGCATTTTTAGTTAAAATGGTTAAAAATGCCAACTGTAGTCCACCTGAGATAAATGCAGATACTATTGTACCAGTATCAGGCTGATTTTGTCTTCAAAAGTGATTTTTCTTCTGTTTCTTGATTTCCTATAGACATGCTAGTGACATTTCAGATTTCAGTTGATGATATCCATTTTGAATTAGTGTTTATTGCTATAAAATAAATCAAATGTTGTTGGCCAAGTTCGGTTGTTTACGTTGGTGAAAATCTGATCTATGCCAGTAAGGTAGTTTGGATTTACACTGGTGTAACAAGAACGAACTTGGCCATTGCTCTCTTTTGTAAGAGTAATCCTCTGTATGTCTGGTGTAGCCGTGTGAAAGGGGGTCAGAGGAAAATATTACAGTGGCTGTTACAGATTGCCTTCTGTCTTCTAATCCTAATGTACTGCACCCTTAGATTTTTCCCTTTGTTTTATTGTGTTTTGTACTCATGGTTGACTTTTCAATTTTTATTTCTTTATTTATTACTCTGGACAGTTTTATTTCTCTTTACCTGTTAGTTCCTTTTTAACCTATCTTTACTTTCCCTGTCATCTGATAATTCTGAATTGTTTGTCTGTATATAGCTATAGACATAGATGCCACTGGCTTAGATGCAGAAGAAAATGATATTCCAGCAAACCATCACTCCCCCAAACCCAGTGCAAACAGTGTAACATCACCCCACTCCAAAGAGAAAAGAATGCCCTTCTTTAAGAAGGTAACACCGACTTCCAAGCTCCCATCTGTCCACCTGCTCACCTGCACTGCGTCACATTTCTAGTCCTGTTTAACTGTCTGCGTCCTTTGACAAGCCAATAACATGCATGCTTTGTTGTTCTTTGTTTCTTTTCCATGCTGCTGTAGCTAAGCAGAAGCAGAAATCGGTAAGTTTGTATCAACATTACCTGTGTTTATCCTGCCACTGGCATCATTAGCATTGTTACCCCAGATTAACAATGCAGCTGTTAAAGAGTTAAGGAAGAAATGTATCGAGCTGTTAGTGGATTCAGTACAGGAAAACAAACAGTCTCAAGTTCAGTGTGTCCATTAAGCTCTGCTACAGTACTTCCCTTTTTGATGGAATAATAGGACACTTTTAGGCCTTCTGAAAGTCTGAGAAATTTATTTCTAACAAATCCATATAATACACCTCTGTAGTGTATACTTATTCTTTCCATCTCTATCCTTCTCAATTTTTTTTTTCTTTTTCCTTATAAGTCAGTCTATCGAAATCATTGTTGGAATCTAATTAGATATGCAGATTGTGCTTCGAAAACAAACAGTCAAAACTATTTTTTGTATTTTTAATTTAGTCAGTATTTAAACTTCTAATTCACTAGGTGCAAAATCTCCAGGTGAACAAGACCAGTGGAAAACCACAGACTTGTTTTGACGGTTTACTTTGAGTTTCTCCTGTTGTCATGTATAAATTATCAGCCAAATGTTCTTGCCATCCATCAGTCAGACTTTTTTAGTGTCTTAGCTATTCGAAATGGTACTGGTGGTTCCCAGGAGAGCCAGCGTCTCTCTATGGATAACCCAGATAACTACAGAATTATGCAATTGGCATCCTGTTACAGCAAACTCCGATACTTTTCTAGGATCTTTGCTGGAATAAATCATCAAGACATTAGGTTGCAGCCAAACTATGCAGTAGAATACCACATTTCTACTTTTCTGTTTTTAAATCTTTAGTCTTCTTAGCTCTTACTCATTTGTTTTTAACCACACAGTTAAATCTACAGGTAACAACAGACTGTTATAGTGCTTACAAACAGTGCCAAGTGACACTTGCCCATGCTGTGGGTGCTGTCACATTTAGTAAATACAACTTTTTCTCTTTTTTTCTTGAACTCTTTTAAATAATACTGGATCCTTCACATTTCCAAAGTCACCAGTATTTGCTTCAGTAGGGTACTGTTAAGTACGATGTCATTCACAGCCCCCTATGGAAATCAATAGCAGTTTCTTGCTTCTGAGTAATTTCTTACTTAATCATATTTATAACCAAAAATAAATGATAAGAAAGAATAATACATGTTGACATGTATCAGATGCTGTCTATATAAGCATCTTTCGAAGATGCAGCTTCTAGATGAACCACCTTGGACCTTCATGATGGCTAGTCCCATCTCTCCGTTCTGTGGTGCCTCTTTTCTTCCATATCAGAATAATTACTGATTATAGTAGGTTTTGTAATACTGACCTTTACAGTAAATACTGGATGGGCATCCTAAACTAATGTATATAGTCAAACCACTGAGCAAAAGCTGTATGCTCAACACTGCGCTAGTTTTTATTCCAAGTTAATGTTTGAGCTTGAATCTGCAAGTGAAAGCTGTATAGCTCAGTGCTAGTCCCTTAGAAAATACTAGATTCTCTAATGCTAAATTAAAGAACTTGAATGCTTCTGTTAGATAGCTTTTTCTCAGTTCTCTGCTGACAGCTTCATTACTTCAGGCTGTAAAGATTAGAGAAAAAAATGCCTGTTTCAACAGAACAGGTTTTAAAAATACCCCATATTCCATCAAATAAGGCAACTTCTGTGCTTTCCCTGATTTTCAAATAGCTGGGTAACTTCTGGCATGAATACCTTCGGTTGACTCAGCCACATTAAGACAAAGATCTGTTAGATCAGGGCATAACATGCTATAAGCACTTACACATCTGTAATGATTTTTTCTTAAGATCTGTCTCTTAATATGCTTATCAGGTTATTAGTAATACTAGCAAGAGCAGTGGAGGGCTGCATTTTGATACTGGCACAGCATAATTGCAGGGTTTTGCTTTGAAATGTGTTGAGTCAGATTCTGCACTATGTAAAAGAAATTCACATGCTTATGATGCCTTGGGCACTGCTATTCATTCTTATGTTACTAATTACCTGGTGAAGCTACAGGTAACAAAAAATAAGATAAATTATGTTGAAAAACATTCACAAAAATGTTTTCCATGTTTTAGACTGCTTTAGACTGCTGCTTGTGTAGCATTTTGTGCTGTCACTGTATTAATGTATGTCTTTGTGTTTTTGTGTTTTGGAATGTATATACATATTAATGTTATTGCAAAACACCTTGGGATACATTGAGTACTGAAGCAGTGAGCAATGACTGTATTCTGTGACCTTGACTGATGTATTTATACTGTGTAGGCCTTTGAAGAATAGATCTGGCATACCTTTTTCCATATCACCCACATGTTCCTGGGTTTGGATTTCAATCATTTTTCCCCAAGACAAAGATAAACCAGCCCCTCCTTTACAAACAGAAACTCTTCCTGATAACACTCATTCTTGGTGATACATATTGAATAGCCATTTATTAAAGAAAAGAACCCAGTTTAATTTGTTTATATTTTATTCTGATAACAATATTAACATTTTTGCAAACTTTGGAAGCAGACAATCTTTCTACATATTTTAAAATACTTTTTATAAACTGTGCAAGATACATCAGTAAGTAGTTTGGTGAATAGTGTACTAACCGAATCCATTCTTGGGTGGTGACAGGAACTTCCCAAAGTGGAAGGATTGCTATCCCAAGCTCTGTTTATGAAAATTTTCTAGAAATACTAGCTTGATCAGTCATTATTTTCATTTCATTTGCAAGTGAATTGCAGATGCAAATGTGGAAGTCGGGTTATGAGTGCTCCTATGGGAATTTGCAGTGGTGTCACAATGTTTTGTCAAGCAGTGGGCAGATCTGAGCATAAAAAGAGATGTGTTATGCTTTTCCCATCCCTTTTTGTTTTATTTTTAACTTCCGTAATTTTTCTACATAAAATTTTGGTGGGAAACAGGTGTCACAGCTCTAGAGTTGATCATTTCAAATCATTAACTGTTGCAAATAACCTTTTCAATTTAGTAGTTAGGAATTGTGGAGTAGGATATGTGAATGTCTCTAGAGTAACTGTTTTGTAGCTATCCAGGGCAAATACGAAAACAGCAGGAAAACAAAAGTCAAAGAAAAGCTTTTTCAAAAGAAATTCCTGAACCTGTTATGTCCTTATCTTGTACTACCAGTGTTCGGGAAAAGTTAATGAATCCATGATTCCTGTGTTGGTGACATCACTGGAAATTCAGAGTTCCTAATGTTGTAAGTAATGTGTAACACTTTCTCTAGGTGCTGTGATGCTGAAAACTTTTTCTGTTTTGTAGACGGAGCACATCCCTCCCTATGATGTAGTGCCTTCTATGCGACCAGTAGTTTTAGTGGGGCCTTCTCTGAAGGGATATGAGGTAAGTGATTGTTGAGAATGGTTTTATTTGCCAAAACTGTTGCGCTTCATTTGTATTTGAGTGTTCAAAGGTAGTTAAGCTGCATAACATAATTTATATCATAGGCAAAAATCTAGATAGTTTTTAGTTCTACTAGATGGCTGCTTATTTGTATTGTATTTTGTATCAGAATTCAGATAAAGAATAAATTACATTCCAATCTACTGTTCAGATATGACTTACTGTCAACTTTATTACATATTGTTATTAGCATTGAGTATTATGAGTTTCTTATGTGATTATTAATTTGTTGTTTGTTTGCTTCTAGGTAACAGATATGATGCAAAAAGCATTATTCGATTTTTTAAAACATAGATTCGAAGGGCGGTAAGTACTTTGCAATGCAAATCTACTGGAGTTCAGGTCCTCTTTAGGTACTACCAGGTTTTTAAGGAATAATGACATTATTTTTGTAGAAAATTAGGAACAGCAGCAAATTCCTTTATCAGTGGGCTGTAGCATGGTTTTTAAGTTTTCTCAGCAGAGTACAGAGGCTGTGTTGCAGTGGGATGTGTTCGGGGCATATATTTGTTGAGAGTGGAAAAAGGATGTCATCTTCTTGATGACTGTGACATTCGTGCTTTAAATTGCTAGGTATTTATCTACAGATTTAATAAATATATACTCTTTGAAAGTTTAGAGTATTTTTCAAGTGATACCTCATCAGTGCTTCCTAGGTTCTGTACAAGCTGATGAGGGGAACCATTCCTTCTCAGCTCTAGTTCCTTACAGTGGCATCTAACTTGGGAAGAGTGCTAATGAGATTCAGACTATCTAATGTATATGATTGTCAAACTCTTGATCCCTCAGGATGGGAGCTTGGTTTGACAGTAGTGCTGGACTCTGTAATGGGAAGTCTCAAAAAGACTTCTGGGGGGTGGGGCAGTCCCCCACCTTGCTGAAATATGGTCACCCTTGTTAGCAGACAGGCTACACTTTGCTGGGTTTTGATCTGAGTGCTGTTGCAGCCTGTCCCCCACAGCGTACTAGGCAAGGTCCAATCTGATTGGTATTTGAACCTCCAGGTATTAGTATAGTGCAAATGTCAAATGATAATCTACCTCTAAAAGCAGTGGCATCTTCTGTAATTCAGACATCATGGACCAGAGGTGTAGGGTGCATTCTCCACATGGGATTATATTGCTACTAGATTGAGCCTCACATTAATACGTGCTAGTGGGTTGACATTTGGGGGGGGAAACTGAGAAAACAGGAAGGTCTTGTTATAATATCTGTAACTTGAGTGAATGTTCTATTTAGTTTGGAAGTGGGCAGAGAAGGAACACTATTCTATCTGTCCTGGTGCTGTCAAACTTTCAAGAGGGAGCTTGAAGTTTTCTGTCAATAGCTTCAGCTCTTTAAAATACTAGACATTGCGGTCTAAGCTGTGGGATTTTCTCAGTCAGAATGCTGATGTTGATACCTAACTACTTAGCAGTCCCTCGTTGTATTAGTCAGGGTTGTCAAATCTTACATATGTACCTTCAGAATTGAAAGGTACCAAAATAGTGAGTGTTGCAAGCAGAAAAAAGTTACTGTGTCTTTATGTCTTGAAGTATTTTAAAGCATATCTAATTTTCAGTTGTAGATCCAGTTGTGGTAGGGTGAATCCACAAATATTCTCAATACAGTTGATGTCTATGGTAGCAGATTTGAAGCATCCTAAACTTCGGTAGCAATCTGAATTGTTACTCAAGGTCCTCAACGAGTTTGTGCAGGAGGTTCTTAGATTCATGCTACTGCTTTCAATGCCACACTGCTGTCCCCACTCTCATTGTAATTGTTTTACTATGTGAACATACATACCCTTTGTTTCAAGAGCAGATTTGTTCTTCCTGCTGTCACATATTTCAGAAGACATTAAAATGACCTTAAAAAGACTAAAAAAAAATCTTAAAATTAAAAATAGTATTTTTAGACTGATAAATCTAGCTTTGTTCAATATACTGTGATTGTATTTGAAAAATAGAATTTTTCAAATTCCCAAAAAGGGAAAAAAATATTTTCTATTCCATGTAGGAAGGAAGACTGGCAGGAAAAAACAAAACAAAACTCAAAAAGTTGTAAAAGTTTGTAGTGTTCATCAATTAGCAAATAAAGATAACTACTGAGTACCCCAAATTACATGTTGGATTTCATTTTAAGACTAATGGCATTATCTGTGAGGGGCTGTGCCAGAAATCTCAATCTTTGGTTATGTTTTTAGCTTTAGTTAAATCATGCCTGTTTCCAAAATGATGTTACTAATCAGTATTGTACAAATAATTCTATTTTTCCATATTAACTTCTGTCTTTGTTACATTTTGTAGGGTTTTAGATAAGCATATACAGATGTTGAGCTCATTGAGAAATGACCTATTTGGTTACATTTCAGATGAACAGCATCTGACTGTGCTTGCTAGGAAGGAGCCCTCCCTGTTCTTAGCAAATCCATTTCCTCCTTTTAAATTGCAAGTAAAATCGTACAAAGAAGAACAAGGGGATATGGTCAGTCTGATTTAACTTTCAGCACTGGAAAAATGTGACCCCTAAACCTCAGTAGACCAGAGAATTTGAAAAGTAATTTATCCAAAGGGTGCATTTTGACTCTGTAAACCAAAACAAACGGAGTTAACTGTTTTCCTAGGAAGAATATGCAGAAGGTTATGTAGCAGGTCAGTGCAAACAACTGGAAGTAACCACTTGTTTCTTGGCTCATCTTTTCTCGTAAACACAAAACTGAGCCTGCTAGATATGCAGCCCAGGGTTTTCATTTGCATGCTTCTCTGCGTGCTGTCCCCATTTTTAGGTGACCAGCATATATTGCTGGATCTTTCTGGAAAATTACAGGTCACTCTTGCTTGGTGAAAAAACATATGTTAGTAAACGGACAATAAAAATAGAGTTATATGGCTGTACTAGTTTCCCTGCTAAGCCTTTCCTTTACCTGTTAAGTCTGCATATCCCTTTATGTCTTATACATATGGTTAAAATAAGCCCCGTTATCATTTGGTACCTTTCAACAAATTAAATCAAAATTAGAGAAAGGAGAAACCAGCCTATTCATACTGGGAATACTGGTGCAAAGTCTAACCACCTAAGGCCTGTAGCTCCCAGAGAAGTCCCATCTTCTGCAGCACATCTCTGACCTCCTTCTGCCTGCCCTCTTCCCAGACACCTGTAGCTTTGCAGTCAGTGGTCATACTGCATGTTGGTACTGTGCAGAAAGGGGGTGTCTTATCAGTAGTTCTTGTAACAGTGTTAGTTAGGTAAAATTTCTTCTCTATTCACAGTGTGCAGAGCATACTGTGCTGCTGAGAAAAACTTGTTTTCCTGTAGTCTTAGCCATCTTCTAGTGTTAAATGAATCTCTTTTTCTCCCCACATCCCTGCAAGATAAATAACATTCTGTTTTATTTTACTGTATTTTATTTTTGCAGTATATCAATTACACGAGTCACAGCAGACATCTCACTTGCCAAACGCTCAGTATTAAACAATCCCAGTAAGCATGCGATAATAGAGCGATCTAACACAAGGTCAAGCTTAGGTAAGTACCTATAATGATGCTGTCTACAAATTGGCTGTAAAGTATATACTACTCTCAATTCATATGTGTATGCTAAAAATAGCCTTCTCTCTGCTGTGAGAAAATCACAATTCCCATAATTCAGAAATCCTGGCACTAGAAATAAGTCTAAAATCACTAACAGGTAAACTTTATATAGCACTGATTTGGTTTATCCTGCGTGTGTTCAGTTTTCATGTTTTGCTGGTTGTCTCAGAGGGGAGAAGTAGCCATCCTTAAGGTAAATAAGATCTGAAGGGGTGTTCCTCAGGTTAAATAGAATTGATGGTTTCAGAATTCCTGAAATTATATGGCTATTATTGATATTATGTGTTATCTTTGGTAATATTACTAGTAGTGAGAGCTGCTGATACTAGACCTGAAAAAAATTATTGAAGTACGCATTTCCTGAATTATGTATCAGTTTAATGTTGAGGTTAGTACAAAAAAGAAGGATGGAAAAGGGGACACTTTAAAAAACTTTATAGGTAGATTCATAGCATACATATCTGTCATCTTACATGAGTCTTTTTGTACTGAAGCTTGTCCAGTTGTTTAAGTAATTAAACATTTATTGGCCAGGAAGAAAAACAAGTTTAGCTGGAAAGATGTAACTAAATGTCACCATCTACAGTACAGGTGGCTACACTGGAGCTTGTCATCCCAAGGTGTCCTTAGATTAAACAGGTAAGGGTGGTCACTTCGGAGTCTCAGCTCCTGTGGCCTGACCTCAGCCTTTCCTTTAGCACACGGTGTGTTATATCTGTGACTCCACTGCTGCCGCTGGCTCATTCCCTGTGTAGAGACACCTGGAGGTAGCCAAGATGAATCCTGCCAGGAGTCTGTGTACTTGTGTTAGGGCACTTAGCTGAGATATGGGACACCCATGTTCAAGTCCCTGCTCAAATACAAAAACCGAGGAACTTGAACTCAAATGTCCCAGATCACAGGTGGATGCTCCAGCTAGGTTTCTGTCTTCACAAGGCTGCAGATTTCTCTTAGTAGCCTTTGAGAGAGCTTGGTTTCCCCTGAACACAGCATTGTGTCTTGGAATCTTGTAAATTTTGTGGAACCCGAAAGGAGTCACATTCATCCTACTAAATGGTTTCTGTATCAGCTTTATAACAAAATTTCTGACTGTGACTGTACTTTGACTGAATATTTAACATTTTGCTTATATACCTGTCCTTATAATGAGCTTCTCTGCCTTATAAAGTTTGACATCCCTTTCTTGAAAATTTGCTTCTTAAAACTCTTGCTTTCAGCTATGTGGAGGCTGTAAATCTTTACTTGCAAGTAGTCTGATAGCTTCCAAGTATGTCTTACTTTAAGTGTTTTCAAATATGAAAAAGCAGTGTACTGTAACAATGTAACGAATATCTTTACAGACAAGAATACGTGAATGTCAGTCTTGTCACAAAGTCAGTTTAATAATCTAATGAAAAGAAAAAGTGTCACTTCTTTTGAATGGAACTGAGAACTGGTAGTAAGGATGGAGGTCACCAAGTTGTGGAACAAGCAGAATCATAGAGTCATAGAATGTTCTGAGTTGGAAGGGACCTTAAAGATCATCTGGTCCAACCCCCTGCCATGGGCAGGGACACTTTCCACTACACCAGGTTGCTCAAAGCCCCATCTAGCCTGGCCTTGAACACTTTCAGGGATGGGGTATCCACAACTTCTCTGGGCAGCCTGTTCTAGTGTCTCACCACCATCATGGTGATTAATTTCCCAACCTGAACATCAAAACATGTGCAGTTGTGTGCAATACTGCACAAATATATGCAGCAGTAAAAAGCATACCATCTATTACTCATGCTAAGATATTTTCATATATGTAAAACAGCTATCACAAAAATTTATACAGGGAAAAAAAGTAATGCAGCCCAACGTTGTATATCTTTATCTCATGGAGAACCTTACCCTTAAGAATATCATCATCTTTCTTTGGGTAAAGGTATTTTTTTGATAGAGCTATTTAAGATGGAAGTTCTGACAGAACCTCATTTGGAGACACTCAAAACATGACAGTGATTAGGTATATGTAAACATGTGGGTGGGTGGATAGATAGATATGTGTCTATAGTTTTTGTAACAGGCCTGTTATTATTACCTAAGATGTCCTGCTACGTATCAGGTTTTCAGTTGTTTATAATTGTTCTAAAAATCAACTAATCTACAAAATCATTTTGAATTATCTTGGGAAATATTAGTTACAGCAACTAGGTCATTTTAACAATTAAGTTAGGGCAAAAAATAATTTTACTGATGTTAAAATATTCTCAAAACCTTTACTTTCAGAAGCTGTAATACTGCCATACTTCTAATAATCTATCAGGGGTTTGAAATTTGGTAGTGAATTGGAAAGTGTATCAGTTACATTTTTCTGGGCATTTTTTATGAAAATAATGAGTAAACTTGTCCAAATTATTAGAAGCTGCTGTTAATGCATGCCAAGCTTTGCATCTGAATTACTTAAAGACTCAGCCCTCCCTGGACAAGGTCCAGCAATGATGCTGAGCAGAACCAGACCCTAGCAGATTGGATCAGGGCGGCCAAGCAGAACTAAAGGGGAAAGGTGTTCTTCTTTCATCTTTCAAACCCTATTTTGTGGCGCAGCATGGAATATGGAGTAAAAAGTTGTTTACTTTGAAGATGTTCAACTGGAGGAGCAAGTGGCTTGGCTAAGGCAGAAAGGCAAGTAGTGCAAATCCCTTATGGAAAAGGTCGGAGTTACAGAGTAGGAGCTGGGATAGTTGAATCCACTGGTGAAGTACCCCACGTCCTCCAGAGATGGGGTTAACCATGGGAGGACAAAAACCAGCCAGGAAGGAAGTTAGGGGTGGAAACAATGTAGTAGCGCAGTGGGTTGGGAGGAAAACTGAGATACAATAAAACATCCTTGAGTCAGAAAAGGAAACTGCTTTTGCAAGGTGACGGGAAAACCCTTGTGCAAGGCAAAAGAGAAGAACTACAAGGCGTGTTACAGCCTGTTCCCCTGCTTGCCTTCAATGTACTGCATGGTAGAAATAGAGTCAGAATCAGAAAACATCATTGTAGTGTGCTGGTAGGTGGCCTATTCTAGCAGTGGTTCACAAGGAAGATGACAACATGCCACTGCTGTGAGTACGTAGTTTGTTCAGGTAGCAGAGGTGAGTGGCAATATCACACCATATAGCAGAATTTTATTTTTCTGTTTGTGTGATGAATTTGCTATAAGTTAAAAAAATGCTATTAAAAGAATATTATTGGGTTTACAAACTCATGTTGTGCAAAATAAAACTTAGTAAGTAATAGTAAGAAGGTTATCTGTGCAACTTCTTAGTATCTGTACGTTATGTATGCTGTGATTCAGTCCTTGGTCATGCGTTTGCAGACTACTCTTCCACCAGTCCTCTGTCTTGGGTTTTTTGAAAAGTGTACAAACTAATGTTGGGAATTGGAATTGTTCAGTGAATTGCTGTTCCGCTTGCTATGAAACTTGTACAATGTATGAGGCAAGAAACTTCAGGAAGGCAAATGAAATTCTCTGAAAGCACAGTAGGACGTTTTCAATTTAAATTTGGGAGGAGCAGGACAGGAAATAGTGGTTTGACCAAAACTTTTTGTGGCAGTAAATTAGTCAGTTTCAACAGAAAAGATTTCTGATCCAAGACTGAATTCATGGTCATAATGAGGAAACTCCTTCATCATCCATCTTCCAAGCTCCTCCAAGAGCTCATACCCCAGTAATTAAAACACACATTTGGCATATAGGGCACACAGAGTCAAGCTCCTGCTCTATCTGGTTTGGAACAGGGATCTGAATTTCAGTCTTAAGCATACTGAGCACTGGTCAATCACTGTTGGCTCAGCAGATGTTGATTCTCTGTTGAAAAAAGGGATAGCCCCAGTGTGGGAGAGGGGTCTGCTGCCTACAACCCTGTAGTCTGTAAGCTACAGCACTGCAGCATGATGTGCCATGAGCCTCTCTTCTGAATCACAGCAGCCTGCACACCTCATTCAGGGCCAACAAGTAGCCCCTTTGCACCAGTGAGGGCTTGATGCCAGAGATGGCACACAGTAAAGCTCACCAAGGTAGTGCAAAGCATGCTGTGCCTGTGGCATGGTGACTGTCCGTGCCTGGATCCTGGGTCAGTGCCAGTGGAGGATAGAGGCACAGAGGGAAGGGGCATCCCCTTGTTCCCCTTCCTGCCATGCCCCTCTGCACTGCCTCCCTCCCTGCCACCAGCAGTCCTGGCTCACCAAGTCAGAGGTGAGGTGCAGTGCTGGGGGATGGAAAGGGAAACTCTTTTTACTGAATTAATTGAAGAGCTCAGTGGCTCTTCAAAATCAAAGAGTGGCTTTTGCTGCTTCTGATACAAAATTCCTGTACACTGTCAGACTAGTTGTTTACAGACTTTATAAAGATGACTCTTTTTTTCCCAGTATTTTATGCATGTCTCAAGTATGATTTTTAGAAGTATTAAGTATTGTGGCTAAAACTGAGATTCAGACTTTGAACCTGTCAAACAATAATGTATGTCATCAAAATCAGCATGTTGCATGATGATGCACTGAGCTGGAAAATGCAGATGGAAACCTGGCAGTACTTTATGGACTACTGGAGCTACTGTTGGGTACCTTGTGAAATATCAGCCTTAGGGCTCCTCATTCCGCAGAAATCCTCTTACTTTAGGCTCTCCTCCTCACAGGCATTTAACTGGGGAGCTATTCTTTTCATTCCCAGCCTAGCTCAAAGAATTTTTCCCTTCTCTCAGATCAGTACTGATATCATGTACTGACAGTACAGAGCAGCATCAGGAATGTCCTGAGTCTTAGTGCTGACTTCTAAAAGAAGCTTCAAGGTTGTTCTGTTTTGAAAGAAAGAATCCCCAGAAATCAGGATTTCCTGTAGGACAGCATCCATTTTTCTCGTCTGAATGTAATTTGATAGAAGCATGGAATGGATTGGGTTGGAAGGGACCTTAAAGATCACCTAGTTCCAACCCCCTGCCATGGGCAGGGACACCTTCCACTAGACCAGGTTGTTCAAAGCCCCATCCAGCCTGGCTGTGAACGCTTCCAGGGATGGGGCATCCACAACTCCTCTGGGCAACCTCTTCCAGTGTCTCACCACCTTCATAGTGAAGAATTTCTTCCTTACACCTAACCAAAACCTACCCTCTTTCAGCTTAAAGCCATTGCCCCCTGTCCTATCACTACATCACCTTGTATAAAGTCCCTCTCCAGCTGTCTTGTAGGCCCCCTTTAGGTACTGGAAAGCTGCTGTAAGGTCTCCCTGGAGCCTGCTCCTCTCCAGGCTAAACAACCCCAGCTCCGTCAGCCTCTTTCATACAAGAGGTGCTCCAGCTCTCTGATCATTTTTGTGGCCCTCTGGACTCGCTCCAGCAGGTCCGTGGCCACCTTATGCTGCGGGCCCCAGAAGGAGAGGATCGTCTCACTCAGCCTGCTGGTCACACTTCTTTTGATGCCAGCCCAGAATAGGGTTGGCTTTCTGGGCTGCCAGTGCACATTGTTGGGTCATGTTGAGCTTCTCGTCCACCAGCACCCCCAAGTCCTTCTCCTCAGGGCTGCTCTCAGCCTGTATTTCTGCTTGGGATTGCCCCAACCCACATGCAGGGTCTTGCACTTAGCCTTGTTGAACCTTATGAGGTTCACTTGGGCCCACCTCTCAAGTCTGGCAAGGTCCCTCTGGGTGGCGTCCCTTCCCTCCAGCATGTCGACCGCACCACACAGCTTGGTGTCATCAGCAGAGTTGGAGGGTGCACTCAATCCCACCATCCATGTTGCCAACAAAGATGTTAAACAGCGTTGGTCCAATAATGACCCATGAGGAATGCCATTTACAATGGTAATTATTCTGCTAATTACTATGGTAATTACTCTGAAGTATCAGACACTGCATTTCTGAAAATGAACCCCCCAAAATTAGTGGTAATTTGTGATTATTTTTTGTGATTCAGTTTTTTGCCTGGAAAATACAAATAATTCCAGCTACTCACCTAAACAGGGTGTTTTAAAGTGAAAAATCACTTTATTACGTCAGTGAAATACCACCACAGTAAGTTTCATAAAATTGCCAACAAATAATTTATTCATTCTGTTCTGTTTTCAGAGGAAGATTAGAACAATATGCTTTGAATGAGACGTGAAACACATATTTGACAATGAAGAGAAAGTAAATGATTCAATAGCTGCTTATCAGTTGACAATGTACAGAGTTGCATACTGATTGAGACAGCAGCCCTACAGAAACAACTATATTATATGTTCCTGAGCATGCTGTCTTACAGTACAAACCACAGAAGGTTTCATTTAAGAGAGCTATCTTGGCATTTCCTACTCTATTAGTATTAGCTTTGCAGCCAAATAATATGCTCTCCCAATACAAGTATCAGTCATAGATAAATCATTGTCGGGACTCAGGTTACATTAGTTCTTCTCTAGTAACTTGCTGCAGGTCTGCTGAGGAGTCATGGGAAGTGAGTTCTTTCTCTACTTACTTTTTCCCTTGTATAAAATAGAGCCTTTTCTCCAAATCACTGCAAAAAGAAAAAAAAAATTCTAGCAAGCACTAAATTTATGTTCCCTTCCCACACACACACTATCTACAATAACTTAGTTCTGGTCCAGGTATTTAAAAATAGTATTTATGGCAATCACATTTGATCTTGTTAATGCAAAACAGGGTTTGGTTTAGATTTGGTTTGGTCGGGCCTGATCTGGTCTGAACGGGTCTCCTGGCTGCATGGCTGTAGGACATGGGGGAGATGAGTTCCTGTCTGTCTGTCTCCTCCTTGAACCGTCAGTGGCATGTGGACTGAGACTTGTGTTTATTTCTACATCTGGTATCATATAAAAACATTTTTTTATTATAGCAAATACAGCTCCCCAGAACTGCTTTATGTTAATCCAAATCCCTCCCCCCTTCCAGGTTCAATGGGAAGCTATTCCTTTACTCGCCCACCTTTGTATGGTGGTACCTCATGCAGCTGGACAGTCAAGCTACTGATTTATCCCTCAGTTATGCTCACGTTTGTGAGCAGCGGTTGTAACTGCAGCTGAGAAGGCTATTTCTTAGACTTTTGAAAATTTATTGTTGGTTTTAATGTAAATATTATTTTAATAAATGTTCTTTCAATGAGTTAATACAGTACAAAGGTAATGTCCTTGATATACTGATATCAGATACTTTTTTTTTCTGGGAAATAAAGGAACCTCTTTTTGAGAACAGATTTTACCTTATTACCCCAATTAAGTTTGCAGTATCGTGCCTATTATTCATAATTGTGCATAGCACAGTAAACAGTGGAGTGAGTACCATTATTTGGAACTGATTTAATAGATAATCCAGAATTAATTTCAAGGAGGGATAGACAAACAATGTGATAATCAGGAGCAGGAATTGCCATGAGGAACGGGATTTACAGGATTATAGGGAAGTCTCAATGGGCTTAATGCTATTAATGCTACAAACACCTATCAACTGAAAGTTTGCTTTTGTAAAGGCATCAGTTAAAAATAGACTTTGGATTTGACTCATTGGAAACCAATGCCACCACTGAATATTCTAGTGTAAAATTAATGTATACAAGAATTTTGCAGAAACAGTGTCTAGCTCATAAAGATTCAGGAGGACAGTACAGTCTTATTCCTCTCCTATATGAAGGCTTGTTTTATGTATAAAAATAAATGTTTGCTTGTCAATACTGTTATATGTTTAGTATGTGAAATGCTAGAACTAAATTTAGGGGAAGGGCAATTGATTCATTTCTTTAAAAGGCTAGAAGAAATCCATAATTGTGAAAAGAGTTTTCTCTCCAAGAAGTTACAGTACATGGTTAAATCTCATTCACCTGAAAATCAGTCCCAATTGGCTTAGTTATATTTCTGTACATGCCATGTACACATGCCATTTGCAGAGACTGCTGAACCAGCTTTGTGCTTTTGCTGCATTTCTTCATCAAAAGTACCCAAAACTTTTTTTTGGTTTTGTGTGTTACGCTTGTTATAACCTTACCTCATGCTCTATGCTTTGTACAAGAACCTGATTGTCTTGGCTTTTTCCATTCTCTGCTTCATTAATGCGCTCCCCTTCCAGATGTTTTGGGTATGTATACAAGCTTGCAAATTACTTTTCCTGCTGTTTTGTGTTCAGTGCTTTATTGTACCTCACAGAACCACTGTGTGTTTCTCAGTGGCTCACTGGTAGACAAAAGCCAATCCTGTACTGTGTTGCTAAGTATTTCTTTTAGAAAATCTTGCTGCTTTTCCTTATTTATTTTCAAGTAATTCTAAAAATAAAGTTGAGATTGACAAGTAAATGCTAAAGATTAGGTTTTCCACTGTAAATTTCTAAGGTGTGTGCACCTAATGTGCATATTCTAACACAGATGTGTGAATGTTGGTGTAAAATATGTCATCATGTATACGGTAAAATGATTGCAGTCAGATGGTTGGGAATCTGTTTATGTGCTTTCTGTGTGCATATGCAGTAACCTGCCAGGCATTACATACACCCAATGTGCAGTTGAGTGCCTACCTTTGGAACGTTGTTTCTAGAAAGTGTATAGGGCTCCCATTCACATCATTAAGTTGGTATCCCAGAGTTTTGTCTTCTGACAATGAAACATACATGCTTGAAGAAATAATAGTGGATTATCGGTGCAAATTTCAGCCTTATATTTTTATTTTCTTGATATCTGTGTGAAAAGCCAGTCGAATGCTTGCAGCTATGGTAACAATTTATTTTATATTTATAGATATATACACTATATATATGTATAAAATAATGTTATGTGTTCACCGTGTTTGGTAATTTAATGACAGTTGTTTTATATAAGGTTCAAGTAAATGTTTTCCCAACTGTAAATCAAAAATAAGCATAAAAGAGTGCTAGCTAAGCCTCATAAAAATCCTTCCCTACTTACAGAGACTGTGGAACAGGAATGCAAAACTGGGATTTAACCCGGAGTATATTTCCATTCCAGAATCTTAAGGATCTAATACAGTTCAAAGAGAAGACAGAAGGTGTTCAATGTGCTATGGAAAATTCTGGTTGTCCCTTTATAATTTTATCTTCAAGATAGCTGGGACAAATGTCCAGAGCTACCGCTTGCAGGCATTAAATCCTCAGATATGATAAAGTAATCTGGTAAATGTAAAGCTGCCTTGAACCAGAATGCTGTAATACAGCAGCCAAGAACTTCTGGGTTACCATAAGGATGTGTCTACACTTATTAATGCACACATTAATGTGGGGAAAGAGTGGCATAAAGATCCTGAACCTGTTACAATTTATCAGCCTCACATGCCTCAAAATGCTCTTTTATGCTGCTGGGCCAGCCTAGATTTTTTTAACGTCTAAGGTCAGAGTCTCTCTAATAAATTCTCCAGGTAGTTCTGCATTAGAAGTTTGGTACTAACTTTCCCAGTATTCTAACTTACAAATAATTTTTGGATACAGTATTGGCAAAATATTTTAATGAAATTTCCTGAGTGTTTCCAAAGGCGGAGGGAGCGCAATAATTCTTGATTTCTGTAAATTAGAGAGTCCTCAGGTACATGTCACTGTATTTTCTCATGGTACTGCACTGAAATACGTATGATTGATAATATATTGAAACAAACTATGTTCTAGAGACAAAGCAATATAGCAGTGCATTAGAGTAATTTTTAAGGTTACGGATATCTGTATTGTAACTAAGATGCCTGGATAGGTGAAGGAAATACTTTCTGGAAGTTAGGTGTTTGCTTAAGAATACAGTTTGCTTCCCTTAAAACTATTCACACCTGTAGGTTGAATTGATCCAGTATTTTTTTTTCTCCTAGGTTCATGGAACTGATAAAAAGTTATTGTCTGTGTCCTCATTTTATCCAAGACTAAGAGTTTGGGTTGTTTAACCACAATGCAAAGAAGTTTGGGTTCATGTCTGTTCTCTGCTAACAGAGGTGTGAACTTCTCATTTCAATCGCCATGACAGGGCTATGATCACCTTTATGATGGTTGTCAGTCGGTCCTGCCTGAGTCTTACGCACTTTGCATAATAATTAAACTTTCCCTGGAGAAAGAACTGGAATCCATGTGTTTCACCTCCCACTCTAAGCATCAGGCTACAGAGTCAGTGTCTCTCCCACTCAGTGAATGCGCAAATGTTTTGCAAGTGGCACACCATCAGCAGGAGGGGTTGAATAGCCAGCGATGGAGTGATTCCACATGCTATCAGTGAGAAAGTCTGAGCATTTTTATTTCTGTTTGTTCTGAATAAAACAACAGACCTAGGCAACACTTAATGTCTGTGTATGGACCAGAGCTGTAAAAGCCTATAGCACTGCACTGAGTAATGAGGCATGGTGCAGAAATATTCAAGGTAGTGCCAGCCTGATGTGATGGTATCTGTTCTGAACTATGCAGAGAGACTTGCTGGGTCCCCTTGGCAAAATAAATGTTAGACTGCTTCTTTGCCCAGTCTTACTATGCCAATTGCTCGCTAACAGAGTGTAGGGGAGCTTAATGATGGGAGCAGCACTGTGCTGCATGGCACCTTCTGGAGCAGCTGCAGTTCTACCTGGAGAAGTTGTCTCAGTGCAGTTGTCCCCTGTGCAGTGCTCATCTACTCGTGTTTGTGCTGCAGTCTGCTGACTTCCAGCTTCTCCATTCATAGGCCATTAAAATGTATTTTCAGTTTAAACCTGGCATAAGAAGCATCATTTCATGAATGCTATTGTTTTGCTAGCCCAGTGAAATAGGGGAGGAAGTAGACATTTTCATGTGCTATTTAGTATTTTTAACACCACTGTCTGTTTTATATTTTCATATAATTACAGTATTGCATTTCAGGAGATGTTAGTCCATTATAAATAGATCTTGGTTACGCTGAGGTTTCCAAACATCCCATTGTATCTGTCAATACCACTTGGATGTGTGTGTGCATTCAAGGCCATCTGAATTCTGTCTAAATTGAGCCTCAGCAGGCAGGAGAAGGAAAACCCTGTTTTCCTGCAGCACCTCACCCCACAGCTCCCCTTCAGCAGAGCCCAGACAGGAGCACCAGGCAGAGCAGCAGGCATGCTCCACTCCTTTCTGCCTTATCCCTCACAGAAGCCCCATCTGTTAGGCATGAGTAACACATGCAGCCACTTTCCCTGGAAAATACTGTCATCCTCCCACTCCCACCCTCCCCTTTTTATGTAACAAGCTAGTGGCTAAGGGATTTGGTTGAGACCGTGGAGATGTAAGTATATTCACAAAACTACATTTATGTTAGAAATTTGATTGAAACACCTGTAAGCCAGGTGGTGAGTAGTATCTTCTGGCCTGTTGCCTAAGGACTAAGCTAGAGCATTTATTACTTCTTACTTATGTTCCCCTCTCCAAGCCATTTTCCTTCATAGCTGGGTACGCTGGAGGAGAGGCACATAGGCTTCTGCTGCCCAGCATTGCCACGAGTGTGGGGTGGGAAACCTGCCTGGAGACCACAGGGCTGAACCTCCCTGGCCGGGGAAGGTATGGAATGTGCTGTCCCCCATCCAGCATGACACTGCAGCTAGCTCCCTACCTACCCAGAGCAACCTTGGTGCTTGAGGGGAGGAACGGGGAAGATTAGAAGAAAGAGGCCAAGCACTTACATATGTGTGACATTTCGTATTGGCTTGCTTCAGACTGCTCACATACCATGTAGCTTTCTGGATCACCCGTGCTAGCATCTTCGTCTCTCCACTTTGTATACAGCGAGCACAGGCATCTGATGTAGTCTGGGATAGCCTGGCCAAGTACCTGCATTCGGGTTAGTGCAATACCTAATGTAGACACTTAGGTGATTTTGCCGACAATATAAGCATGTGTATGCACACATATGCTCACAAATTAAAACTTAAAATTTGAATTCTGTCAGTCAGGCTCATGATTTACTTCTTAATCAAGAGGTGTGTGGGCACAACTCAATAGTCATTGCTTCTTTCTTGGTTTTCTTTTTTCATTTTCTTGGATTTCAGACAGGACTTTTATCCGTTTCTTAGCAGGTTTTTGGTGCAATACTTTCTATGTGCTTTTAAGGCACTGCGGATATATAGCACATCTGTTTTATTTTGCCTCTGTTTTGGAATTCCTGATGCTGCTTTTAAACTTCTCATTTCTTTAATTATGTTCATGGAATTTAGTGATTACTTATCTTTCAGTAAGTGTGCTTATTTAAAAGAATTAGCATGAGAAAGATCATGGTTATTGATGTCTGTTCTCCTTATTTTATAAAATTACTGGAAAGCCATTTGTGCAAAGTGTTGCTAAGCATTTTTCTATGACATGCATTGACATAGGTATGTTCTTTTCATGCTATATGTCTATAATATCAGGAGCTTTGTTTAGAAAAATAGAAAGCTTTGTCTCTGTGGCTGTTGTGGTCCAAGTAATAATTAACAATTCTGCTTCTATGAACAAAACAGTGCCACTGATACCATGGACAAGTAGACAAGGTCAAATTGAATAGAACGTTAAAGTTATACTGTACTAAGTTGACAGTACATGAACTTCACTGTTCCTGCTGAAGATCAAAACCTCTTTGCTGCATATAAGCAATATTTTGTGGTTCTAATTTGGCCTTGGCAAGCCAGAGGCATGGCCATTTTGCATGGCATCACAAAACTGCTGTCTCATCAGGGTCTGCCTAGAACATAGTGCTGATGGAGCCATGGCTCTGTCAGGCTGGGTGGCCCAGTGACTCCTGGCTGCTGTGGATGCTTTCCGCCCAGATTTGAAGGAGGGTTGTGTTTCTCCAGCTGTGTACAGTAGAGAATGTTCTTTTAACATGGCATTGTGTAAGTAATCATAAATTCCACCACAGTTCATCTTGTTAGTAGTGAATTGACATAGATGCAATGCAGTGTTGCTGTGTCTTTACCTTTACTTTAGGTGAGATTATTGTAATGAACTGTTGAAGATTTTTGCTTGAAATTAGTTTGTAAGGTCCAACAGGTGTAAAGAATATTTGTCTGCCCCCATAATGGGATAAGCCATTTACTTGTGCTCTCATTGTACTGAATTTTTACTAATTTCAGGGTACAGTAGGGGTATTTGGAATTAATACATGGGAGTAAGTTTAAATATGCAGTATTTGAGTTTGGCTGTGTACTTCTTGTTTCTTAGAGTTGACCCTCTATTGTATAGAATAGACAGTTGAGTGCTCCTGTAATTTAAAATGTGTTCCCTTTCTGGTTACCAAGGAGGCCCTATGAAATAGATTGTAAGGGTCACTTTAAAATTTGATAGCTTACTTCTGGTTTTTAGTGTTGTAGCTGGGCTGCCAGCATTTCATGATGATTGTCACAGTAGATCTAATTACGTTTATGCCTCTCATTATGATTAGCAAATATAATTTATTGAAGTGAATTGTTACAGCCTCACTGTTACGCCTCTACAGTACATCAGAAGGGACATTATTATAAATAGATAATATTCATGGAGGTGGGACTATTGCTAAGCTATTACTGTGCTGCTTTGAAGATATCACACTGTCATTGTTCTCAGCTCCCTTTTTTAACTTCCAGTGACATTTGTGTTACTATCCTCACATGGTATTTTGGGTTCTTTGCTTATTTTGGGCAAAAGTCTTGAGAGAAAATTTGTGCTTTCTTGTTGAAAAAGAATCTTTACAGGTATAGAATTTGTTATTTGAGAGATGTTGCTAAAGAAAGATGAAAACCAGAGCTGCAACAGTAGATAAAGACTTTGTCAGCCAAAAAGAGAAGCTGCTATTATTTGAGTAATTGCAACAACCTTTTGTGTAGTGAAAAGTTAGAATGCAAGGAGGATTCCAAGCGAAATGCAGGCTTTTCCAGAAGCTGAAGAAGTACGCTGAGAGACAGGAGGTCACGACCTCTTTGGCAATCTCTGTGGCATTTTGTCCATCTGTTTTTGTCTGGAGAGGTAGAGACACAGCACATTACTTCATCAATCATGCAGTGTAGTTCTTTGAACTTTTCTCCTATACCCAAGTTAGGAAAAATAAATACCGAAATACTTTTGAATTGATGGAAAAGATACCTATCTTCAGACTCAGGTGGAAACTATTGGTTCATAGGACCATAGTTACCTGCAACTATTCCCCTGGGTGTGTTTCACAATATAAGATACCCGCAGGCATACTCTGCCCTGGCAAAGGGTTGTTTAAAAAAGCGTAGCAGGAAATGTAGTTCACAGATATGTATTCTTTACTGGCAGGAAAGTGCTTCCAGCAGTGTAGCAAATACTGCTTCCCCAGACAAAATTATGATACGCTGGTAAAAAGGCAGATTTTTCTGGTTATAAATTGTCTTGAACAAGGGTTTTAGCAGTCTGGAATGGTCTTAAAATGATACATTAACTGATATTGTTACACTGACTGAAGTGTTGAGCCTGGCTTGAAATTGCAGGAAAGCAGTCCAAACTCATCATCAGAACAGTATGACAAATTATCTCTGATATGTTTATTCTTAGTTGTCATTTGGACTTAAATTAGGCATAGACTACTGAGTATCTTCTACTAAATCACTGAGACAATGGTAATCAGTCATTCCAAAAATATCTCTATGCAACAGATTTGCAGATAACGTAATTGTGAATGTGCCAAGAAACATCAGAAGTTCTGTCTTCAGAACTGGTCCTCATTCAGACAGCAGCTGGGCCACAGTGCTTTTATCGACAAGCAGGAAGGCACATGCCAGTGCTTTCCATACCAGCACGCCATGCACATCTCACAATGTTCTCTGCTGTAAAAGACCGATTGGCATGTACTCAGCTGAATTTTAAGATAACTACAAACAGATGGAGGTGATCTCTAACAGACCCAAAACAATGTCAGCCTTCTCCAATAGGGAGCATACTATATAGATTTTCTGATGGCCATTTAAGATGTTACTTCATTTGTAAAATGATCATAGTAGTCACCTGTTGATTTGGAACCAAAAGACTTTGAGCTAAATGGAGACTAGCTCCAAAGAGATGCTTTGCTCTCTCTCGGAGATTTTGCAACCTTATCATGGTACCTAATTTATTCAGTTGCTATTCTAAGGTAACAAAAATCAATCACTTCACACCCCTTGAAAGAGACCATTCGCTATAGAAACCTCTCTCTAGCCAGGTCAGATAGGCTGTGTTTTGAAGGAAGAGTAGTGTTTGTGCCGCTGTAATAGATAAAATGCTCATAGTGTAATGTCAAGAAACTCTCTAATAAATAAGTTTTTGGTACCTCTTCTTGACAGTTAAGTTTCTGTTGGTTATCTTCTAATGCTTACTTTGAATGCGGTAGATAATCTAATCTGGTTTTGGTTCATGGAGTGTGCACAACCTTTAAAGGGAAACCTGTATGAATTACTTCCGTAATTTCTCTGTGAAGTCAGCCTGTATCAAGATTTGAGCAGGAAAATGTGACTCCATTTCAAGGATGATTTTGCTATTATAAGATTTAGTTTTGCTTCGCTTAGGAATGAAGATGGTTTCTACATCACTTGTGAAAGCGGACACAGTCCATCTGTCTTGGGAGATGTTTGCCCTTGAAACTACTACAGCCAGTCAGACAGGGTGCTAAGGAGCTGGGAGCACGAGTTACCGGAAGACAAGATGATTTTTTCCAGGAAAATCACCTTTCCAGAACTCCTAGGGTTGTGAGGAGGATACCATAGCATTATTTGGATTATTGAGTTATTGTTTTTAAAAAAGCGTTTTACACATAGCAATCAAACTTTTAATATGGTACCATACTGAGGCCAGTATATGAAGGAAACTGTTTTCCAGAGCTTTGATAAGTTGACATAAATGGAAAACCAGCAGTTTCTGCTAATACAGACACCTCAGTACATCTTAATGCCTATCTTGAGCAGTCCAGTGTGAGAAAATTGATTGCTACATAAGATTAAAGTCTGAGCTGAAATTATTTACATGTAGGAAATTAATGGCATAGTAAGATTACCATGTGATTCAGCAGGCGTTCTTACCTCTTTTTTTCTTACATTTATGGACTGGGGTCTTGTAAGAATGTGTCAACAGTATCTCTTCCAGGCTGGAATTGCAGGAAGCAGTGGAGGTGAGAGAGGCAGTCAGTGCTGCTGGCAAGGGCAAAAAAACCAGGGGCAAAACACTCTTGTTAACGTTGCGTTCGTTTCCCTAGGTGCCACTGACCTGGACGGCTAACAGCTCCTGCCAGCCTGAGGAGCAGCAACACACCAGTCTGCCGCATTTTTGTATTCCTTAATACTAATTGCCTTTTAATATTTTCATAACTTTTAATATTTTCATAACTCTAATTTTCTACTTATCTGCAGCTGAAGTTCAAAGTGAAATTGAACGGATTTTTGAATTAGCAAGGACACTGCAGTTGGTAGTGCTGGATGCCGATACCATTAACCACCCAGCTCAACTAAGCAAAACCTCTCTGGCTCCCATTATAGTATATGTAAAGATTTCTTCTCCTAAGGTAAATATTTTACTGATCATGCTGTTTCAGTCTTCCTTCCCCCCATCTCCTTTTTTTGATCTTAAATTCAAATAATCATGTCCTCATTAAAGTTCAGAGCTATATATTGTTACTGCTTCCCTTTGAATGGTGAATATTATTAATCAAACAAGTATCTTAGCCCCAATGTTACCAAAACCCATTTTGGGAATGATGCTGTAGCTCCAGTGGTTTTTTAAATTGAGATTGTGCTTTTAGTGTCAGTCATGTAAGTTAAGCTAACTGTTTGTTAAATCAAAATAATACAGAAATGAAGGAAAGATTTTTCACATAATGAATATCAGAGTGACTGATAAACTTTAACATCTCCTGATAATGTACTCTTTCATTCTGTGGAAACACCTGCACAGACCTCATGAGGAGGCATTTGAAAGAGTAGAACGAATTTATGGGGAGAGGGCTCAGGAGAGCAATTAAAGAATTTCAGCTTAGAAGCAAACAAAACTGGAAGCAGCAGAGGAGAATAGGAGGGGAACTTTTTAGTGCTCGTGACAGGAAAGGAGATGTCAGGAAGTAAATGAAAAGTAGCTTGTTTTGGATGTCAGCAGCATGGAAAATGCTCCTGAAGCCATCAAATGAAGAATTTGATCTGCTCAAGTGTACAGATTAAACATAGACATTTTAAGTGGTTATATATACATTAAGTCAGAATCTGCTCACTTTTATTAATGTCTTACTTCTCACAGGTTTTACAGAGGCTAATAAAATCTCGAGGGAAATCTCAGGCCAAACACCTTAATGTTCAAATGGTGGCAGCTGATAAACTGGCACAGTGTCCTCCGGTGAGTTACTGTTAATTGATGTCTCATGTTTGAAAGGTGCCTTTCTTTTCAGGCACGAGGTTAATTATGCAATTTCTGGGAATGCTTGCCCTCTTCTGGCCATATTTCACTACTGCTTTTCTTCAGAATGCTTCCTTAGGCCTCTGGGCTCTGCACAAGGGTGCAGGGAAAAAACAGTCCTAGTCACAAGCAGTTATTAGGATGTGTGCTGATACATTCACCACTTGAACAAACAGCATTTTTTTTACTTGATAATTCTTTTGGGGTTATTGGTCTAAAAATGAACCCTCTTAATGACTGTGCTTTAACTCTGGCAGTTTAGGGCAAGGCTGGTAGTTTGGGTAGCTCCCCAGGGGCGTATGCCACCATATCACTGCTGGCATTCTTGGTCACGGTTTTGGCGAAGAGCTGTGGGTTACTGTGTAGCTGAGAGCTCTGCAGTTCTTCTGTTGATGTGCACTGAATCAAATTCAATTTCCACCTATAAAGTGGAAATGATGAGACCCCAGCTGTGTGTTACATGTGGGAAGCGTTATATATAATGCTGCATACTGAGCTATCAAGACTATGGATAAGAGAGCAGAAGATGAAGGTTCATTTCAGTTGGATATGGGAATTTGCCATAGTTAAGGATCTGAGTGAGGGAAGTGTTTTTATCATGTAAATTCAAGCATCTCAGAGACTAGTCTCCTCAGGTCCCCAGGAAGTCAGTGAAGAATGCTAGAGACCTGAGCAGGATCTCAAAGCTGCCTTCAGGAGTACTTCTGTCTCCCTGACTGGGGAGGGAATGGAAGAAATATGCCTCCTAACTTTAGATGCCTAAAATTAGACCATATGACTAATCTCTAATCTGCTATTTGTATGACACTTGGAAACTGGATGATCTATATTACTTGTGTTTCTTACTGTTGTTAGTTATTGGTCTTAGTCTCTATTCTTATTCTTATTGAATAAGAACTATTAGCCTTAGTTCTCTATTAGTTATTCTAGATATGGGGAGTGAATCCCTTTTCTTGCCATTGCATTTTGTTCCAATAGCTAAAAATGTCAATGTTTAATCTTTCTGTCTGGATATTTTGATTTTAAGATCTGTTCAAGCTGCTTCTTCCTATCTTCATTGACTGTGCATTACTAAGTGGAAGTCATGAGGACTTGCTTTAGCAAGTGTAACATTAATGTTAGCTATGATTGCTGTCTTTTGTATCAATTGCATTAAAACACCAACCAAAAAGGGTGAAATATCTTAACACAAGTATTAGAAATGTGGTTCGTTTTTGATGGATGGAAAGTGTAGTCATCAATGTCTCTAGCTCATCTCCCTTTAGCTGGTGATTATTCTCACTAAAACCTTTCCTTTATCAGGAAATGTTCGATGTAATTCTTGATGAGAACCAGCTTGAAGATGCTTGTGAGCACCTTGCTGACTATCTGGAAGCCTACTGGAAGGCCACGCATCCACCTAGCAGCAACCCTCCTAACCAGCTTCTCACTCGCACACTTGCAACAGCCACTCTTCCTATTAGCCCAGGTCCAAATATTAATTTACAGGTACAGTTGTTATGCCATCTCTTCTTTTTTTTTTTCCCTATCAACTTCTTCCTCTTCCAGAGCACATTCACAGTCTGATACTAGAATATGCTGAGTATGTCTTACTGTTGTTAATAGAGTAAGAGCTTTTTCAGTAGAAGTTCACCCATTTTCAGTACAAAAGGCAAATACAGGCCCATTATTGTTATTTCCGTTGTATTCACAGTAGCATGTGTTTGCGCATTGGCTAGGGGGCTAGTTTTGATTCCAAGGACTAAGCCAGCCTGACTGAAAACATATGGTGATGCGAAGTGGAATGCTTAAGGTTTTATTGTGCCCAGGACACCACTGTGCCAGTAATATGTGTACCAGCCACAAGCATTTTTATAGCTGGCCATATGTAATCCAATCAGAGGAGTAAAACTGGGCTAGTACTATGCACATTACAGCCTCTGGTCTCTGACTGATGGGCACACTATTGCTAATAGGCAAATCCCAGCCCCAGAGGCCCTGCATGACAAATTGGGTTACATGCAGAGCAGATCCACAAATGTTGGAGGGCATCTGTTCTTATCTTCCCACAGGTTATAAAGTTGTAGAGGTTGAGAATGACTGACTGTATTAGTGAAGTCTCAAGGTCACAGTGGCCCTTTCGGTGTTTCCTTTGTTCTTTTACTCAGCGGCCGTTGCTGTGAAAAGTACATACTTCCTTCAAGCCAAACTCTTACATAAACCCTGAGTCCCGCTGCACGTTGTGCAGAAAGACCATGAGAGGCAGTATGTTCTGAACAGCAAGGGTACTGTCTAGCGAGCTGGGAAAAACAGGCTTTCTTCCCACCTCCGCACTGACCTGCCTGTTGACTTGGAGCATATTCTCTCCCCTCTTTTCTCCTTCAGCTTTTGGTTTGTGTAATTGTATATAAGGCTTTCCTCATAAGGAGATCCTGTCCTTTGTATATGTATTGCATGGCATGAAATGTGGTCTTGAAAGATGCTACTTCATTATAAATAGTGAGTGACACCTTGAGGCTGAGAAGATCACAGTGGGGATTAAAATACATCTATCCCAGCTCAAATATGGGCTTACTACATCTTAATTTCCACCTAGGTTCCCTATATGCCCAGAAGTTAGAATTCATAACTTTGGCTTTAACTAAAGCGCCTCCAAGGAAAAAAACATACCTGCACCCAAATTAAAATGGCAAAGAGTTGCTCTTTGTTTTTATGGTCTTGCAAAACAATTTCTTGTCGAAGACTTCCTATTAGATGATCACAGACTTGACAGATTTGTGCTTTAACAAGAAAAATTGCTTCAGCCACTTTGCAGGGTCTCTCCTTCTCTTGCTTTCAAAAGCAGTTGCAAGAAAAGGGACTGTAAGCTATAGCTCATTTCTGCCTTTTTTTCTGTCCTCAGAGCTGAAACACCCTGAAAAAATTGTGAACTGGAAGAATTTCTGAGTATGAAATTCAGTATTGTTGTGTGCAGACTTGCCAGATAAACTTCCTTTGCTTTGTAGATGTGTTTATTATTTTGCTCAAGGTTTTTTTTATGCCTTTTGGGTGTGGATTTATAGTTCGCTTTACTCATTTTATTAACTACATTCTCTGGAGGAATTATACAGAGTTTTAATAACACTTTTGTGAATGCTGTGCTATCTCCTTACAAATTAACAGATTCTTATTTTAAGGACTAAAAATGAGAATGGGTTTGCAGTTTCACATCTTGTTTGTAGGTCTACTAATACAAAAGTGTAGAACAACAGGCGTCCCTTATGGGACGTAGAACTTTTACATTCCTTTCATTTCATTTTCCTATGATACATTTTCAGCTGACATCTCAAACCTGAACCTGTCATGGTCTTGGCATAGAGTGGGGCTTCTTTCTAATCACGGCAGCTGAACCCATTCTCTCAATAGAGTTAAGACCCTCTGTTTGGAGAATTTAAATTCTATGTCTGTGCTGGTTTTGTGGACTGCTCTGCAGAGAAAAAAACATGCCACCAGCTATTTGGCCTGGAGGGGCAACATCCGCACTGCAAAGCATTTGAGTCATCCTCCCCTGGGTCCAATGCAGCACCCCTTTGCCATGAGACATAATTGGGTTTTGTGGTTTTTCAGTCCCAGGTGTACATTGTAATGAGAGATTTGTGTTGCCAGCTGCCAGAGTGGTATTTTTATAGCATGATGCTGACTGTGTGTATTGCATGGCACGAGGTGCTTGAAGGTGTGAGTCCTCCTGGGACTGTTTGAAATGAAGTTGGTGAAGACCATACACCTCCTGTCTATCTGATGGAGAGCTTGGGAGCAAGCTGTCCCAACAACTGTTTTCAGATTTTCTCTTGTAGGGAAATAGCTAATTCCAAAGAGAAGGCTGGAGCAACCTCACACAACTATGGTGCAGGCAATTAGGGACCACTGGATGAAAATAGGAGCAAGTCAAACGGACTCAGTGGACACAAACTTCTCTCTCCTATTTCAACATCACTTAAACTTCTTTACAAGAACCCCTACTTCTTTGAAATTACAAGCTGAATAATGAAATGGGTTTATTTCAAACTTCCTCCATTTTAGGCAAAAAAGCTTGGGAGACTGGGCCATAAAATTCCTGCACTGTGGAATGTAATGCAAATCAGAGCCCTGATTTGGTTATGAATCACAAAGCCAGGCCCTAATCCAGATTCAGACATTACCTGCTCATTGTCCCTGTAATACTTAGGCAAAATTACTGTTGATTAATTTGCCCATAAATCCCAATAGCCCTAACACTGTTCTGAAATTACAAGTATTGGTTCTAAATTTATTCACTGTGCTCCTCTGCACATACTCGTCGTAGCAGAGACGATGCATCTGAGTTTGTAAAAGTAGCATTCTGTTCAAAGCAGGTTCAAATGTTGCATTTGTTCTCAAACCACAGCAATGATGGATTTTATTAGTCACTATTATATATAGGTACATACATATCTGGCATTTGACCATATGAGAATTAAAGGGTTTCACATGTGTACCCGGTTTATGTGCTTTAAAAGCAGTCATGGTTGTGAACTAATAAAAATGTGTTTACACATCCAAAGCAGGCCTTGCTTTAGACTTCAGCTTTTCACTTGATTTCATTTATAATTCAGCTCTGCTGAGGCATTTCTGTTCACCTTGAACACATCTCTTCATGTTTACAATTATTACATTCCTTTTCTGGCAAATCAGAATAATCTTGAGAACCATAAAAACAAGAACAAAAAAGAAATTTTACTGCTGTTTCTTTTCTGTTACCTTGTTTTCATCTGTACCATTTGTTTCAAATTAGGAACACATGGAGCAACCCAGGTAGTCACTCGAGGTTTACGGAACAAAGTGTCTTAGAAAATGAAGATTTGTCAAATTTATCAAATTGGTGATTTGAAAAATGTTGCTTTTTGTAAATTTCTGATAAAGTACAGATTTCTTCGTATCCGATTTCTTGTCATTTTACTTTTTGGGTTGCTAGGAAACCTACCTGCCAGGATCTATGGCTGAAGGACAAAATTTCCTCCTTCCCCTAGCTCTTTTCCACAAAATAAAAAGAAAGAAGATAAGTCCGTGAGCTGCCCTGGAGGCAGTCCTTATTTTTAGACAGCTGTGAACCATAGGAGGCAAACTTTAGACTAACTTTGGTAAATTCAGAACACTCTCACAAACAAATGCCTGTAAAAGTCTGTTAAAACCTACTTTAATTTTGTGCCAATAGAGTTGATTTTGGCTTGATGTTCTTCACCTCATATGAGAAGGATAATTCAATTTCACCATAAACTATTTCTTAAAATTGTACAATTAAGCTTGAAAAGTCTTTGGCTGTGGTTTGGGAATAGAAGCAGGTTAATGTAATGAAACCCCCATATGAGTTAAATAATGCCACTTGTTCGTTTTGCAGTGATTTCAAAGCATTATGCTGGTGAAGGGTAGGTTTGTTATTACCTGGTAATTTTTATTTCAGTCTTTTAATAGTAGTGGTGTGTTAGGAAATTCTATAGGTGATAATATTGCTCTCCTCCTGCTGTTCTCAGCAATGGTCTGTGTTCTTGAGCTTTTAAAATTATGAGGTCAAAGTTTAATTTTTCATTACCATGAAGAAATGGAATTATTGCTGAGAAAAACAGAAGGTCAGCGATACTATTAGTATCATAATACAAACTTTATTCATACTAGATTCAATTTTGTTTTTTTCTTTTAAAAGGAAAAAAAAAGCTACTCTAAAAAGGCCAAGGCTTTGTACTTTGATTCTGTGCTGGAATCCACCTCCTCAGCCCTCTAAAATCACTTTCCCATAGTAGCTGTTTCCAAGCAGGCATCTGTAAACTCTCAACTGATAACCTGCCCTCTCCTGGCATGATACATCCTCTTTAATGTTTCTGCAGTTTGTCCTGCTTCTGCACGCCGTCTTTTTGTCTGGAGTGTGGTAGGCAACTATTGCAAACTGGAATAGTCAGAAACATCACAAAAGATGAGAAAGTGTCACAGAATAACCCAAGTGCCACCCTCCATTCTGATGAGAGTGAAAGGAATTGTTTGTATTATAATACTGAATTTTCAGTAAAAGTTGAATTCTAATGTTTTTTCTAGTTTACATTCAAAGTGGATTGTTGTGTACTTAAATTTTATTGGTTTCATGATACTTTCTAGTTGAATTTGATATTGGGAAAAGTTTTTAAATGTGTACTTCGTGTACGTGAACTCACTGCTGGTTGTGATAGCAGGGATCTCAAGGAGACCAGAGGAATGACCATTCAGTCCCTGAACGCAGCAGTTCACAAATTGAAGAGGAAGCACGGGCTGAACCCATCAAGAAATCCCAGCATCGCTCTTCCTCAAGCCAGCACCACAACCATCGCAGTGGTGTTAGAGGCCTTTCTAGGCAAGAAACTTTTGACTCAGAAACACAAGACAGCAGAGATTCGGCTTACGTAGAGCCAAAGGAGGACTACTCGCATGAGCACGGTGACCACTATGATTCTCACAGGGATCACAATCATAGAGACGAGTCCCACGGGAGCAGTGATCACAGACATAGAGAATCAAGGCATCGTTCAAAGGAGAGGGACCGCGAGCAGGACCACAATGAATGCAACAAACAACGTAGTCGTCATAAATCAAGGGACCAGTATTGTGACAAGGATGGGGAAGTGATATCAAAAAAACGTAACGACACAGGAGAATGGAACAGGGATGTTTACATCCGTCAGTAACTTTTGCCTCTGGCAGTCTTGTGTTTCTTTGAAGTCTTGTAACAATGCCCCTTGAAAATATCTTTGGGTTCTTCATTGCAGAACATATGGTATCCTTCTGTATGCTGATTTGTATTGCTGTTGCTCGCATAGCAATAGCATGAAATAGAATATTCATATACTTATTTTTTTGGATAGTGCTATATGAATTAGTGTAGTACAACCGCGGAGTTCCTGATGTTGTACTATGCCATTTTTCAAGCTGTTTTTTGGTAGCTGCCACTTGAACAATATCTGTTGCCATCAAGGTGTTGTTAGTGTTTTTTAAAAAAAGGTACATTTGATGTTTAATAACTTCCCGTGTATTCAGCAAGCCAGAATCAGCACATAAAAAATCTAAAACTTTTTGTCTGCTCTGATTTTTAATTTGTATGCACTTGATTTGCATATTGGTTTAAGAGCCACTGTCTGTTGCTTGTACCTCTGGTGGACTCCATTTGAAGACAGAATTCAGTCTTGCCTTACACACAGGGGATCATAAAGTCAAAATCTATTTTCTATGTACTGGTACTGTGTACTGTATATACAGTTTATAAATGTTATTTCTGCAGACACCTTCTTACTATCTAAGTTTGATCACACTGTTTTAGAGTCCTAATGCCAAGTCAGCAGATTTGCTTTTGAATTACTGGCAACTGGAACTAGCCTCGGTAGGAAATCTGTAACAGTGTTCAATCTAAATACTTTTTCTTCTGTAGCAGAAAGCTTATACTTACTGTAAATACAAATGAGTGCTTGAGATAAAGGGTCTAACTCTTATACCCTATGCTGTCCTTGCAAACCCAATTTTGCATTTTAAATTTATGGTAAAGGTAACGAACTTGCCACTATAAATTATTCTTCTCTATACAGGTCACAGAATTGCAATGGACACAGCTTAATTTTTGTTCTGTTGTCAGAATAATAGAGCACACATGACAGAGGCGTGTATGTGAGCGGGTGGGTGGTGGATGGGCGTAAGTGTACGTGTGCACGTTAGGCAGCAAAGTGTGAGAATCTACTGAAAAAAACAAAGGTTAGTCAAAAGCCCAACAAGTCTGTTTCTTCATTCTGTCTGTTAATTTAAAAATCCAAATTGCAGTCAGGGAATATGAGGGAGTTTAGTGATCCAGGTCATTGAGAAAGTGTAAATCTGCTGGCTCTTTGTTGAGACATCAGGAGAGTGGAAACAGGCAAATATTACTGTGAGTGTTTCACTGGAAATGTAAAATCTTCGTGTTTTAGAGTATTTGTTTTAGTAAGAAAAGTTTACACAGCTTGTGGAGAGTTATTTTGTTGGAAAATAAATTTTTGTAGCTTCTCCACTTTTTCTACACTTGCCAATTCCTCTGCATTCCCACTTTGCAGCCAGCTAACTGCTTTTCCTTCGCCTAAACTTGTGCTGCTGGTGAGAGCTTAGAAAAATGCGACAAAGTACTGTTAGGAGCTTGCTAGAGAAAATGCATTGAAGTCAAAGGGAGTAAACGTAGTATGTTTTGCATTGAACACCTGTTGCACTGGTAAGTTGGGAGAAATTCACTATTATTTTTGATTACAGGTTCCATACCCTTGCCTAGTGTAAAAGCTGTTCTGCATCACATGTAGTCTTTGTAATAATTGTATGAATGAAATACTTTTTGTATTTCACTGTAAATAGCACATTATAGAAAACAGTAGTGTGTTAATAATTAATTTAGCTGGAAGTTCGTTTTAATTTATTATTTTAATTCTGGGAATATCAGCATTGCCTGATTTTGAATATCATTTTAGTGAAATGGATAAGATACATGGCAGGTGCATGTTTTCTCCAATCTCCTATCCAGCATCCAGGCAATTCAGTTTCACTCCCATAAATGTACTCTGTCCTCCCTCTCCCTCTTCCGCCCCTCTTCTGATGCTTTATATGCACCTTTTACAACAATGTAAGAGTGTGAAATTCTGCTGTCGGGTATCTGGCCATTCCTCCCAGTGCTGCGGACTGTTGTGGTTATTCAGGGGTAGTATTTGGCTCAAAGCATCAACTGTGGGGGACACAAGGAAAAGGGTATTTTTCTAGAAATAAAGTTGTCAGCATTTTTTTAAACATCAGTAAATGACTGTGTAGACAAAGGAAGCATAGGTAAGTATTACTAAATGGATATAGAAAAGTATATAAACAGTAGCTTTTGATACGAGAGGTTTTTCAGGGTATCAGTGGAAAGTGACATTGAAAGACTGTTGTTTGAATCATACCAGATCACATGTAAATGGGAAGAGAAGTTACATTGTCTTGCTCTGTGTAACCTGGCTTTAGCTGTTTTACCATCTTCAGTAAATGCTGTTGCTCCCTACAACTGTTACACAACAGCCTTGTCCTCCAAGAAGTGATCTATGGATTCCACTTCAATACCCTGAGTATTTTTGTTCTTCTTTTCTTTTTTTTTTTTTAAACTTTTTCTCCAGAGTGTTTATTTTCCACATATCTTATATTTAAGAAATGTTTGGCAGAATTTCAAAGCACTAAGTAGTGTATGAAAACCATGGCGTAGGTAGCCGTGTATAGACAAATAAATGAGAAAATAAGGAGCATAGTCTTAAGTCCTAGTATTTAAGTATGGCCTATATATTGATTTATGGAATATAAGTATCTTATCACAAAAAAAGGCATGTCCTAATGCAACGAATGAATCACATTTTGTATAGTGCTGCTAATTATGTACAGATGACATACTAACACATGCATTCTGAGGCAGACTCAGTTTTTACTAGCCTTGCTAAGATACTTTCCTTCAGTTAAGAGCAACAAATTATATGTAATGTGAGCTTGTACTACACATATTGCACAATACCACCTGCCTGCTGAGCACTACTTTGAAAAGCACTTTAACAATAAGAAGCTTTAAAAATACTCCAACTGGAGGACATATCAAAGGTTATTGTGATGAAATGCCTTTGCAGAGTTTTGCCAATAGACAGGTTTTTATTACTGTTTGCATTAGGATACTAAGGAGTTCATATTTCTGTGTCTGGTTTCAGTAGTTTTGAACCTGAAGAATGCCAGAGGTCCCAGTGAGCTCCAGTCTTCTCATGTATGTGTGGTATAAAACAACCTGCAAAATTTCTATTCAAATGAGCTAAAAAGATAATAAAACCAGTGAGACAGACGAAAGGGAGGAAGTTAAAATAGTTAAGTGATACATGGGTTTTGTCAGCTCTTGCTCTGCATTTTTCTAAAAACTTTCAGTATATGGAAGGAATGAGATGCATTTGAACATTTACATGTATATATGTTAGATGTTAACCTTATTTTTGTATGTCTTTTCAAATGAATACACATCAGTGCTGTCCGGCAGCCCAGGTCTATCCTTTATCGGTTGTTTAGTGTCACACAGACATCATAGAAGAAAGACTTTTCAAGGAGGGACTGGAAGGAGGTGAGAATACCAGTCTTGAGACCTGTTGAGGGACAGGGCAGTTGGGATGAATAAGTAAACAGGTTTGTGCACAAAGGCAGCATCAGTAGGAGTTAAGAGCTGAAAGAAACTTTTTAAATTGATCCCTAAATTACTGCCTAGAAATTAAAAAATTCTTCTACAATACTCATTAATTCCTATTCTATGTCTGGCACCAAGAGTTCAGAATTTGAGAAGAGTTCCACAATTTTTGCTTCTGAAGGTGTAAAATTAAATAGTTTCTCCTAAGAATTTGGCCCTAATTAATGAAGACCAGTTTTAAAGCCACAATGAGTTTGAGTGGAGTAGCTGTTTTGACAGAATCTGTAAACTGTTAACCTATGGCCCTTATTATAAACGGAGGATAAGGAGATGAAATTCCACTCTTCAAACCCTGAATGAAAGCAGACCTCTATTTTCACCCTGCATATTTTCTTACTTATACATGCAGTTCTTGCCCAGGTCTAATACCCTGCTCCTTAATACATACTGTCTTTTATGAATTTGTTAGTAATTAGCATTTTTAAGCTCTGTTGGTTTGTAAAGTAATATTCACATTCTGTGACACCTGCAGAGGTTCCAGTGTCGTCCATTAATTATTCCCTTGGCTGGAATGCAGTGAGTGGTCTGATTGCTTTGAATCAGTGTCTGTCCAAAGTAAAAAGGTTAGTGTAAGCCACCTCCTGTGTTAGTTACTAAAGCCTCTTCAAGATTTATTTTGGTTTGTGGTTACGTTTGACCTCTGATTGCTTTAACACATCAGGCTGAAAGCTATTTCCCAAATGCTTTTGACTTTAATTCTATTCTGTCCATCAAAATAAAGCATATTGCAAAAAACTTTATTACATAGTCTAGAGGAAGAACAGAGAAATTATTTTTCAGAGTGTAATATAACATTTTTGGTGTACATTTACTTATATTTATTACTTTATTGCAGATCTTTCACTAAAATTTTAGTTCTTCTATCATCTGTAAAGTATGTGAATGCCATTTTTATTGTGAATGTTTTTAATCAAATGTTATTCAGTCAAACTTATTGCTTGGCAATTTGACTATAATTTATTTCCCCACTTTTATATAACAAACTGTTACATATGAGCTTACAGTAGTTTTATAGACAGTTTCTTTTTATAACTTCCCACCCTAGAGATGTGTTCCTACGCAGCTCCAAAAAAGATTTGTATCAGCTATAATAGAGATTAAGCTGGTTCTTCTAACTCATCTGTGTTCTCTTTTCTTACTTTATTCTTACCACTTTTACCTATCATGATTACCTACTCAGCAATGAATTCTAGCAGTACAAAATTGGATTTGCTCATAAATTTTTTTTAAACAATTAAATATAAAACCAAGGCTCTTTATATTTTAAAACTACCTACTCCAAAGTAATTTCTTGTTGATCACCATCACCAGCCCGTTCCTTACTAAAATACTTTTTCCTTAAAATGTGTATGAAAACCTATGATCTAAAAATTGGTGGACTCCATGACAGTGAAACAGGAATAAGCTGTATAATAATTTCATACTATACTAGGCTGCCTATTTTAATATCTTTATATTGACCAAGATAAATATTTAGATTTGGCACTATTACTAATCACTATTTCTGAAAATAGAGAAAACTACTTTTCAGACTTTCTTAAAGACAGGATCTGATTGCATGCCTAATCTATTGATTTTGTACGGTTAATCTTTCATTACAATAACAACTTTTTAAATTTAATATATAAATATCTCATATAGTATAAAATATATATATTTTTTCAATGTGCTTCAGCACCAAATGCTGAAGCATAATGATTCAGTGTGTAAAACATTCTTATCAGGAAAGTAATCCTATTAAAAATATATATATAAACCATACAACAGAATTGTGACAATGAGAAAGTATTCCTGCACTTACAGTTAAAGTCACACTAAGATTGGAAAAGAAAAGAAAATAAAAAAAAGGGCATCCATCCAACTTTAGTCATCTAACTTAGCCAAGCCTGTAGTCAAAGGACGGACTCTGGCTCCTTGAAGGGATGATTTGGAGCATCTTAAGTGAGCTTCTGTTCTGAGCTCCCTGATGGAGAGGTCTCAGCCCCTGCTCCTCAGTGGCCAACAGAGAGAGGGGCCTAGGGGAAAGAGCTGAGGCTTATCCCTTTAATATGCTAAGTGCTCTTTTTAAGTCTAGCAGTTGACTTTTGCAGAAACAACTCTAGCAATTCAGGTATCAGTAATTTTTTTCAGGTGAAGTCTGGTCTGCAATTACACTGGAATCAAATACAAGTCAATTAATTTTTCCCCCCCCCCCCGACACTTCTACTGAAGGAGAGATCACCTTCTTGAAAAGCCTGTGTATCATTAAAAACTAAAGAAATCTGGGAAAGCCTCAACAAATCTACTAAAAATTCAGCATCACACAAATCCTGCTACTGAAACTGGAGGCAAAGTTCCTTCCTTTATATGCGTACACAAATTTCAGTATATAGTCTATGTGTGCTGATTCATGTTTACAGAATTTATATCTTCTGCAAAAAGAAAATGTTTTTTTACTAGCACTGAGTTAAAGATTTCAACATGTATTAACAATAAAAGACTAATCCCTTTTGTTACCAAGTAATTATTTTAGCCATATTTAAGACTAAAAAGACTGTAATTTATAGTATGAGCTTTCATTATTCTAAATAGGGTATCTCACCTACTACTGATGAAACAAAATGACTTTAAATCATCTTCAGATATGTTGTGGTTAATGGCAAGGAGTAACCAACATAAATAGACAAGTAGAAAAGAATTTCATCTTCCTATACTGCTAGGATAGGCCTAGTACTAGGATGTACTAGTCAATCTTGGCAGAACAGAAGAAGGGATATTTGTTTTATTTAAGAACAGTAGAAAACATACAGTAAAAACATACATCATAAAAAAAAATACATCAAAACATCTATAGCAAATGTAAGTAAACAGCCAGACTACTGAGAAACAGAATTGTGTAGGTTGTTCTGATTGCGAGCAAATGCAAAAGCACTTTGGAGAATATATAGACAAATTATAAAAGAAGTACCGCTCCTCTTAATCCAAAAAAATAGTTATGTTTGAAAAGATAGACATTTTTCAGATAATACTTCTAAAAACTGGAAATTCATGAGTGAGAGGAAAACCACACACACACACAGAGATGTCACTTTACATTTTTAAATTGTACTTACCTTTCCCCTCTCATGTTAGTGTTACGATCAGTTCCAGCAGTACTGAGAAAAGAGAATACTGGAACTGAGGCAGAATTTTCAAATACATCTAACACCTTTAAGAAATTTAGATTGTTAAAACTTTGAGCAGTGTATTAAGGCAGTTCTCATTAGCATGCTTCCCCCGTTTCAATTTTCATATTACTTTAGCTGGTGATGCTTTCTAACAAATAAAGAGTTAATATTCTTAGTTGTTTGAAAGGTGATTTGCAACATTTCAGATGGTATTATGCATTGTTTTCTGTCTTCTAATATATTAATCACAAGTGTAGCCCCTTCTGTTGCAAATGTTTGATTTTAAAATTGTCACTTGTCAGCCAGTCCAATAGGCTATTTCAGAACCAATACAGTTTATGCATGGGAAGTTTGATGTTGAAACATTATTTATTTACATTCCCAGAGTGAGATGGTTTAATATATTCATGCTGCTATAAAAGACATGCTACAAAGCCTAATCGTATTTTGTGTATATACTATGTGTACAGAGAATCTTGCTTGTATTAAAATAAAAGAGAAATGAGGTTCTAAGTATCAATTTATAAAACAGTTCTTTGTAAAATGTTACAGTGTTTCATGAAGCACTATTTAATGAAACATTTAACTACTGGTAAACTTTCATAGAAACTACCTTTTCCAAAATTCATGGTAATAGTTCCCATCTATTTATGTTTGTATTTCATAAAGTAGCTTACTTCACCTCCCAGAGAAACGCTGTTCCTCTGCTTGCTGCGCTACAGAAGCAACTCACATGGGGAAAGACAGAACAGACAGCAGTATGAGTGAACATACTTGTCATTCATGCACTGGCCTGCTGTAAATACAAAAGCAAATGGAGACTTAAATATGATGCTGCCCTCCCCCCAAACATGACTTTCTCCAACCTGTGGCTCTTTCCCAGCAGAACAGCTGGCAGATTTTACTGCTGCCATAGCAACCCTGCGTCAGCCCGTTGGCTTGGCAACATTGCAGCGGTAAGGAACACACTTCACGTCTGAACTGTTCTTAGACTCAGAGGTATTTCTTCAGGTTGCATTCCTAAATGCTTATTTACTGTTTGATTTAATAAATTTTGCAATAAAAAATCCTATACAGTCCTTATTTGCCAGTGAAATCAGATCATCCTCCCTGGAATCTTGCAAAGAATTAATATCCATTCCTTGCAATGTCACAGCAGATGGATCAAATCTCTGCAGCAGCTTCAACTGATCAAGCGACAGTCCAGCTCCCCTCATGCCTTCTCCTCCAATGTGAGGTTCCTTTTTAAGTAACAAAGCAAAGCAAATTATTGCATTAATAAAGTTAAATACCCTAAATGTATTCCACCAAGTATATGCAGAGCTGCCTAACTCTTAACATGGAGAAGCTAGGCCTGTATCATCCACACCAGGGGAGGATTTCAAAGTAATGTGCCCCTTTCTTTCTTGCCTTCGTCTGGCCAATATGTATGTAAGCATATAGAATGGGTCCAAAGTAGAGTAGGTGGTGGTGCACCTAATCCGCTTTAGCCCAGTAGTTTAGAGGGCTTATTGAGTACAGCTAGACAGGTCTAAGTCAATTCATTACTCAAAGGACTGAAACATCACAAGAAAGCTGTTATCACCAGGCAGTAAGAAGGCCTAAAGATTTTAGGTTGCCACTTCTAAATAATGCAGGACTTCTCTGTGCTGACTAATAGCTATGAGTTAAGTCAAAAACAGCGATTCCATAGCCAGTTACTAATATACTCAGTAACGACAGTAGAAACACCTGTATTCTTCACATTAAAAACTTCAGCTGGAGAGAGTGAAAGCCCAAGTCCACAATACTGCCTGAAGAGGCATCATTTTGGAATATGATGCAGCAGAAAAATCTGAGCTTCAGATCTTCTGTCATGCAATTAGACTAACAGGTAAATTGGGACTACTGTTACGTATGTATATGAGGCAGAGAAAGAAAGAAAGGAACAGTTTAGGTATCTGAATTCAGGAGATTACATTTGGCATGAAAATCCTGGAGAGGAGAAGGTTGTAAAATCACGGCCCTTTTCTCAGCATTTCTGGTAAGTAGCTTTGCTTTTTATTTAATACACTGATTTCTGGAAAAAAAAAAATCTAATTCTTAGCTGGATTGGTCTTTCAATGCATTCAGTAAGGAGATAGAACAAAATGTGCAAAAGCTGGCTTTGCAATATCAAAAATGGATCTCCTTTGTAGATCTACTCTAGTGAATTCTATAATGCAGCCTATCTATAGCAGAGAATTTTTTTGAGCCGTCACACTTTGCTAATACGTGAGCTCACCCAGTCAGCACATGATGAGAGTTAGTTGCTTAACCACATACTGTGTGCTGTAAAGCTGGGCAGCCAAGAGGTTGCAGCATGACTCTTCTCTTCCTTTCCCTCAGCAGGATTTCAGTGCTTCCCCAGTAAGAGACAAAAAGAGATGTCCACTGCAAACTGAGAAAATGTAACATACAAAGGGAGACAAGGGTAGCGACTCAAAGTAATGCAATAGAAGGATGGAAAGGTAGAAGTCTCGGGAAAACGGCTTTATGCAGGATCAGGTCACTTGCTCAAAGACAGAGAATTTTTTTTGTCTACCTTTTCCTTTCAGTTAATTTACTGCATTTAAAGTGATACACAGTATCTCTTGTGTAAACCCCTAAAAGGAAGTAAGTCTGCACAGACAAAGGATCAGCTGCCATGCAGTAACCTCCACCTAAGAGATCAATGCCTATGGCTCCAGCTCCCATTTTTCCCTTATCCAGATTCCAGGATCTATTGCCAAACTGAGAAAGTGGGAGACAGTAGACTGGGTATATAAGGAGGTGTTCACTGAGAGACTAAAGAATGTGGGAAACACATAAAGGAATGTGAGGTAAGTCGACCTAGACTCCCGTTCCCTGTTCATTGGAAAAGTTCACCTTAGTTTACACTACTGAGGAGCTGGTTATAAGATACTATAAACTCTCTGTGCATGAACAATGCAGTGTCACCTCATTTGAAATATTCTATACACAAAATTTTTACGGATATGGCATTTGTATGTGAAAACTAGTGCTTTATTCAAGACTGGTATTACTGGTGAGAGAAAGTCTATTAAACCAGAATTAATCTTGCATTTGCGTTAATAGGGCTTGTGTTTTGCTTTGTCATTCTGTTGAGTACAATTTTTATGTTGTTAGGTGAAATGTATAATCTCAGTTGAAACAGCTGGAACTGAAAAATTCCCAGCAAATGGATGGTGAGAAAGCAGGCAGAACCCTGACATAGAGATCTTTTATGAAAAGCTTCAGTTCTGTTAAGTCTTTACCAGGCTTCATATAATTTCTCATTGTACACCTATTGTATATGTTTTTAATTTCAGTTAAAAAATGCACCTAAACTTAAGACAGATACAAGTCATCACAGAATGTATAAGTAAGCTTAACAGGTATCAGGGTTAGACTTCCTCAGAGCCATGATGATAAACAACTAACCCACCCAACTCATCATATCAACAAAGAGGAAGACAGACACATACGATCTGATGATAAATTCTCTCAAGGTACTAATAAAGGTAATATATTTTTGAAATGTATGCAGTATAGATAAAAAGTTATAGTATCTCCCTATATATTTCCTCCTCCCAGACATCTTAATGGTAGACACTGACTCCAGAAAAGACAAGGTACATTCTAGGTACACTGAGCCTGAAATAAATTTGTTCCCTCATTCCTATACATAATGCAAAAATAGCTCCCATACACATAAATTCCTCCTTCCTCAAAACACAAGGTTCTTTCCATTTATCTCCCATCCTTTATACAAGTCTTCACTACTTCAGTGGCATTAATGAAAATTTTTTCACCTCTCCTATGAATGTGCAAAAGAAGAAAGTAAAATATATGCATTAAAGAACAATTGCAAGAGAAATTTTAACCTGTCTGAACTACTTTTTGTTCCTCTTGTGTTGTAAATGACTGTTGTACAAAACAAAACAACCACAGTACACAGTGGGAAGCTACTTAGCAGTCCCTAAATGAAGCTCAATTAAACGTGAAAGTACATTTAATAGAGCCTCAGAAATCCTTGTGTTATTTCTATCCACAGCAGTTAAAATTGTCTGCAGTGAAAAAGAGATTTATTGATAGTAAATGTAGTGTGTAACTTTGTAGTGCCAAAACAAGCTCACTGGATTGTGTGAAGTACCCTAAAAATACTATTACCTGTGGCTCAAGCTGGAGGCATGGAAATGTTTTCAGGGCCCAAGCAACTTGCTCCTCATTTTCAGAGAGTGTAATCGTACATGTACTATATACTAAAACACCTCCTGGCTTTAGCAGTTTCACTGCCTGCAGGGAGAAATAAGCAACAGTTCAGCTTATTTTTAAATGCAAAAACTTTTGTACTGAGCAACATTAACTAAGAAACCATTAAGCTATGATATTAAAACTTAGCACTTAATTAAACTCATATCTTTCTAAGATAGACATTAGGATACTAATTCTTTTCAGGGAATACAGTAAAGGATCCCATGGATTAGAAAGATTCTTCTTCCCAAATCAGCATTATAGCTCATACAGTTTATTAATACCATTGAGATAATTTACCTTGTAAGATCTGTTATTTGTACAGCTTTGCATATCCCAGACAGATTAGTTCAAGTTTTCATCACCTGCTGCCAACCATGGATACACAATATTTTTATCAGTGATATTAGAGGTCAGCTGTTTCCACATATTTGGCATGGAAGCTGTATCTGTGGTGCTTTTCAAGCTGTGGTTCACTTTGAATATATATAATTCAGATTTAGACAAGTTTCATGAAATCTTACCTTTCAGCATCAGCCCAAGCACACTCCTACTAGCATGAAAAGCTGTAATATGGCCTCCTGGCTTTGTACTCCATCTCGTATCCCATACAGTACCTCACAGCACCACTGCATGGGAGTTCAATGCAGTGAACTTAACAAGAGTCTGTGCTGCTGCAAAGAAAAGACTTTTTCCTGCTCCGTGACTTGGATCCTTGTGATTATTATAAATTAAAACTGATTAAACTGAAGGAATAAAAAACCACATAAAAAGGTTTTTATTTACTATGGCTTACATACACCTTTCCCATGCTCCAGTAAATTGACTTCACCTAGCAACAGATCTGGTGGAGCTGAGAGGTTAACTGAATCCTAACGCTTCTTTACTTAACTGCTGAAGAGGCAGAGAAAATCAGGCACCATTTTTCAATATGAAGATTTATGCTGCAAAAGCATTAATGTTCACTTTAGGTTATCTGCTCAATGATTAATACATACCACAGTGAAAAGCTTGCGCTGTAGTGGCTGGTAAGAGGTCACTTCCTTTAAAGTCAAGGAATAAGCCATGTTTGGTCTCTGTCCCATCCCACTACATGGAGCATCAAGAAGAATTCGATCAAATGACTCTGGTAAGAATGGAGGTCCTTCTGTAAAAAGCAGTTAGTAATGTGAAATGTGGGTGTTTCTTTCCTTGAGACTTCACTATAGGTAAGGACAAGTTGTTACTGCTTCCTTGACATAAAACATGTATGTTCTGTAGATAGTGTCTGCAAAAGTCATCTCAGCTAGAGACAAGTCTCAGCACTGCTAGTGGTAGATTTCATCTCCCAGAAAACTAAAGTTTTGGTTCTGTGAGCTCAAACAATACATGATCTCTTTAGGCAATAATATTTTGTAACCTTAATTTATTAATTTGAAAGTAAAATGTAAAAGTAATCAAACAAAAACGTTGGAATATGATTGGTCAGAGGTGCTGGGTACAGCGTTGTACATATAGGCTGTAATGAACCACAGTCAGCTCGTAACTGAACCGAGTGTGCAGGTCTTTACTGAGAGAAGCCTGTAGTTAACCATTAAGACTGCCTTAAATAATAACTGGACTGTCTATATACTATTTCTTGCAATGCATATGTACCTGTAGGAAATAAAGCACTTTATAATAATATGAAATATTACAAGTTCTAATGCATGACACATGCTGCCTTCACAGCAGAACAATTCAGTAAACAAGGATAGTGAAGACAAGAACAATTTCTCAATATTACCTGGATAGATAAGGAAATATGTAACTTCTATATGCAGAGCCTATCCTTTCATCAGAATCCCACTGGCTCAACAGCCCAAAAGTTTCTATTACCTTAGTGCTAGAGAGATGAGTTGGCTCAGCATCAGCAAGACAAAAGTGGCTCCATACATGTATCTGTGAGTAACCAATGAGGAAGAGAGACATATATATGCTTTACCTCCTTTTCTCCTTCTCTTCCTCAAATATTCAAGTTAAGTCACAAGTGAAAACAAGTGACTTTACTGCTACCTAGCTTGTTCCAGCACTACAAAGTGAGTCTGATTTATCTACCTCTGGTCTATTACTACAGCATTCAAAATATGTCACGTCTTGCAGGGATGTATCAAAAAGCCTTCATGATCTCTCAGTATTACAGCTAGCTCTTGTTCATCTGTGTAAGTGCTACATAGCACCTACAATATTTTATGTTCATGGAAGGACTATTGAGAAAGTACCTTTATTCCTCCAAAGCAGGAATAACTGCAAGGCATAGGGAAAAGGAAGGTGAATTATGCAACCTGATTCCTACTCGGGCTAACCAGTGGCTGGAATAAAAAAGAGTGAGAAAGAACAGCATACTTTGCACAACAAACTAAAAATAATCAAGACAGCAGATACTGTTTAAATCATTCCATCATGGGAACAGAACCAGTGTCATAAATACAGCACTTCAGAAAAGCAAATGAAATGAACTTAAAATAATACACTGTGCTTCTATAGAACCTTCCCCTGAACAGCTGAACAAACACCAATGAACTAAACCTTGCAGCACTCCTGGGAGTTAGGTATTAATAACCCCATTTTAGAGATGAGGATTCTGAGGCAGAAAACCCAAGCAATTCTGCAAAAATATTTTTTTTCTCAGACAAAGTCAAACAAATTGGAGTATGGGGTTAAACGTTATCATAAAAGAAGCTTTAAGGTTTCTTCAGTCTTTGATAGTATCTGGGAAAGGAATGCATTTCCTTTGAGCATATTAGGTTGTGATAAGGACATATAGTTTGAGTTTTGTATTTGCTTGGTGGAGAAGCTGATAATCACAAAAGAATAGAAAATAAAAGAGCATTCACAGAGCTGAAGCAACTTAGATATCTGCCAAGATCTCAAGGACTTGCAGACCTGTAGCAGATTTAATACTATTAGTGCAAAACATTACTATTTTCTTCTAAAAGCTACTACTACCCAAGATGTTTACTCTACCTTGTTCATCCTCTTTCTTCTCAACTGAAAGTGCCTTTGTTCCATCATAGCAAAAGGCCTTAATGCAATTCAACTGTAGCAATACAGCATTCTGCTTAATTTTTTTGACCTTGTTAGCAATCTTGTCCATGGCTATTACTTCACCCTGAAAAGAAAGCAAAGTTTTTATCGAAAGCATAGGAATTAAATGGATGTGCAGTTCCTGATTTCCTCCCTGCCCCATGAGCACTGTAATCAATGAAGCTTAGTTTTCCCTACATAATTTTGTTATTCTTAAATCCATGTTCGAGTAGTCCTTGTTCACCCATATTTTCTGTGATACCTGCATTAGGATATATACTAGTCTGAAGCTGTGTGCATTCTGCCCGGCACTAGCTGCTTGGCACAGTCATTCCCTAAGGGATCCTAAAATGTCTGTCTTCTGGCAAGTGGGTTTTTTGTTTGTTTCTTTTTTGTTTGTTTGTTTTGAACTGTTTTACTGGGCACTAAGTTAGGTAAAAATGTAATAATTTGAATCATTTGAGGTAGAAGTTACAAATACATCCTAAAATAGGTCAACAGGTTTTAAATTTGCATGGAGATGGTAGGAAGCAGGATCACATACAGCTCTGTCCTGAGGAAATGAAGCCCACAGCGACACGTCTGGCTTGCTCAGACTTGCAATGTCCTGTTATACTTGCAGCAGTTGTCACTCACGTTACTTTTGGAAATACTGTAAATACTAGAATAGATTTAGACGTGGGGGGAGGGGAATCACAATTACGCATTACTCCTTTTATGTAAGAACAAGATTTCTCTTTTCCTCTCCCAAGATAAAACAGTCACACACCCCTATCTGCTAGGTGAAATCTGTAAGTGCAAAAAGTAGTATCAGTAAAATCCAGAACAGTAATACTATCTTAAAAAAAACCCAAAAAACAAACAAAGACAAAAAACCTCTACTAGCCTTGCTATAGCAAATAGAACCTGCTGAGAAAACATGACGTTTTCCTACTTTGTGATGGCTCTCTAGAGGCTTATGGAAGGGTAATATGACTAAGAGAGTGTAAAAAAACCCCCCAAAACCATAAAAAAAATAAAACCAAAAAGCTTCAGTAAAGATAAGCTGTTGACTGTATGCCATGTTAGCCAATGTAGGTCTAAGACTGAGAAGTAAAAAAGGATTTATGCTGCGGCAATGGTGTCCAGCCTTCAGCTACTGTGAGACAAATCACCTCTTACAGGAGCACTCAATGACCATGTGTCACTGCTTCTCTCCTACCTCCGTTCAGCCTGTTGTGGATGCACACTAACAACTCATTGTGCCTGAAAGTTAGGTCTGCTGCTAAAACAGTGGATTTGATGCACGTGTGCTGTACTGTGGATATAAAGAGGTAAGTCCTTCTCCTGAGAGACTCTCAGAAAAAAGAACAAGCTGGAAGACAATAGTTCTTCCCCATCTGGCCCATGCCAGCCACTGCGTGAACAACTTCCTGAAAGACATCTGGAAAACACGGTGGTCTGGACTGCGATCCAGATAATAAATTCTCAAGCTTTAACTATTCCCAATTCCTGTTCAAAAGCTCTTAACAATACAGAGTAATTTTACATTTTGATTATCTCATCTAAAAATAATATACTAATGTTTACAATTAAATCACAAGATTGATTCAAATATTTTGAAATGTTAATGATTTAATATACTGTGTATGGAAAATTAGTACAGAAAAACTGTGAATGGAACTTAAGAACCAAAAAGCAGTGCAAAATTACTAATGTATTTTCTCCATTTCTTAAATTGAAAATATATACTTAGACAAATTTCAGCATCTGTGTTCTTAATCTTTACCACTTTAGCTGAAGGTAAGCACAATCAAAATATCTAAAATGACTAAAGAGAAAAACAGTTACGCAAAGTTATACAAAATGTATGTACACAGATGGAAGGAGTGTAGATGTAAATGAATCCATGACAGAAATACATGCTTTTACAGACTTCCTCTATTTATCACACTGAAATTCTTGACTGGAAGCTTTATAAATCTATCTAATAAATGTCTAATGACTGTCTAATGCATGTTTGCAAACTTTCCATACTAAGGGAAGAAACACTTCGATAAGCAAACCATCAAAGAGCTGAATACATGTCTTTTCTAAATACATTCAATCATTACCCACTGCACATTCCCATTAATGCACAGACAACCATCGAAGTACTGCATAATGTAACTGCAAGATTTCTAAATAATCTGATATATTCTAATAACCCTATTCCAATGAACACATTGGCACCTTACAAAATTTTTAGAGGAAACATTGCACACTTTCCCCCTCTCTGCTAGAAAAGAGTAACCTGCATTTCAGTCTTTCATTTTGCATTTAAGTTTAATATATGCAAATTGTTATTCCTATATCCACATTCTTTTTGGCTTGTGTGTGATTTTCCTTTGTCTTTCTCTAAATATTATCTTTCGTTTCTTGTCATATTGTTACTTTCTCATGAGATATTTTTGGTTTTGTGACCTTCTACCTTAGAATGACAAATTCAGACTAGAAATTCAGTCTAAAATCATATCTGTATTGCATAATTGATACTTTTTACTGAGAAGAAAGTTAATTGGATTAGGAACTTTTTAATACGTTTTTGTACAGCGTTGCGCATTCTTTTAGCACATAGTAGTAACCCCTGATTTCCATGTATTCTCACTTTCATGAACCCAGCATATTCCTGTGTAACTTTGCCTTGCATGTTACCAATTCTTCCATTACAAGTAAATCAATAACATTTAAAAAGTGAAGTCAAACATATTTCAACAGGTCAATTTGCAGCAAATAAGGTTTTAAATGTGATGGTGACTATTTGATAAAGATAGTCTGTGCCTATTTCAGTAACTCTGATGTGTGGCAAAATATATTGGTAAGCAGAATGTTCAAATATTAATTGTTTGCTGTTGCAAATTATCTGTGCACCCTGACAGCTAAGTGACGTGAGCTGTACAAATGAACAGTGGTCAGACTTTCCTCACTGAGACAGAAAATGCTCGATGACTTCTCTTACCTGGTCATGCATTAATGTTGCAAGATGGGTTGTTTTTCCTCCAGGTGCAGCACACATATCTAAAATTCTCTCTCCTGGCTGAGGGTTTAAAATATGGCTCACAACCACAGAAGGCAAGTTCTGTCATAAAAACAAATATGGGAGAATTCAAACCTTATATCCTGTATCAAGTCCTGTATTAAGGAATGACAAATTCATTGAAACAAAAATTCATTCAGCAATGAAGATAACTATGACATTGCTGTCAGTCCCTTAGCAGAAAATGAAGTATTTGGATTATATAAAAGAGACGGTATAGGTCAGAAGTCTCCAGTGGCTCCTTCTTTATTTAAAGCTACATACGAGTATCTATGATTGAAGTTTAAGGGTTCATGACTACGGACACTACAGTGCTAGAAGTCAAAATAAAATGAGTTGATACTATTACAGACACAGAGCAGCTCTGTATATTACAAATATCTTATATTGACCTGTTTATTGGAACATTTACTATATGAACATACTGGTGTGGTATAGTAATGAACAGTAAGATCAATAGGCAGGAGTTTAGACTTGCTGAATTAAGGTACCAAGAAGCCAAACTGAGCTATTAATTATATAAACAGAACAGACGGACTGAAGAGAAATAATATGCAATAATTGTGCACTGTATTGCATCTTAGGCAATATGGAAATATTCTGAAAGATTCTCTTCTAACTTGGTTCAACATAAAGGTATAAAAACCTTTTAAAATTGTCTTTACTACATGTTGTCTTTGGTTGCAGTTTCAAGTTCCACACAATCATCATAGAATCATAGAATGGTTTGGGTTGGAAGGGACCTTAAAGATCACCTACTTCCAACCCGCCTGCCACGGGCAGGGACACCTTCCACTACACCAGGTTGCTCCAAGCCCCATCCAGCCTGGCCTTGAACACTGCCAGGGATGGGGCAGCCACAGCTTCTCTGGGCAACCGTTTCCAGTGTTCACAGTGACAAATTTCTTCCTAATATCTAATCTAAACCTACCCTCTTTCAGCTTAAAGCCATTCCCTCCCGTCCTATCACTACATGGCCTTGTAAAAGGTCCCTCTGGCTCGTAGGCCACCTTTACTGGAAAGCTGCTGTAAGATCTCCCCAGAGCCTTCTCTTCTCCAGGCTGAACAACCTCAACTCTCTCAGCCTGTCTTCATAGGAGAGGTGCTTCAGCCCCCTGATCATCTTCATGGCCCTCCTCTGGACTCGCTCCAACAGGTTCATGTATGTATGCTGCGGGCCCCAGAAGTGAATGCACTACTTCCATGCCACGGTGTTCAAAAACATGCATGTTATTTCATCTCACACATGGCAAATTCAAATGAAAAAAGCCAAGCTCGAAGGGCTGTGATCAGTGGCTATGATCAGTGGCACAAAGTCCAGCTGAAGGCCAGTCTGTAGTGGTATGCCCCAGGTGTGGTCACTGGCACCTGTGTTGTCTAACCTCTTCCTTAGGGAGCTGGGTAACAGAATAGAGTGCACCCTAAACAAGTTTCAAGAGGATATAAAACTGGAAAGAGTGATTGACAAACTGGAAGGTTGTGCTGCCATTCAAAGGGACCTTGACAGGCTGGCGAAATGGAGAAACAGAAATCTCACGGAGCTCAACAAAAGGAAACGGTAACTCCTGCACCTGGTGCACCCCATGCACCAGTACAGGCTGGAGCTGACTGGCTAGAAGGCAGCTTTGGAGAGAAGGCCCTGGGGATCCTGATGGACAAGAAGCTGAATATGATCTAAATTCTCATGTGCACCAGTCTCTTAAATAACCTGCCTCTAACAATTCTGTTCCCTGAAAGCAAGTACCAGAGTACTGCTGAATCAGGGAAGAAAAGGCCTCTCTTTTACTGCAGACCATGAGACACTATATTGTTTGATAAACTACCCTTTGCCCACAGCATCTGTGGTGATTTAAAAATATTAAGATCAATTACAAACAGAATATATGCATTAAAATAACTCATCTGCTGGACTGACTCTTCTGACAAAAGAAATAGTGACTAAGAGAATTCACTGTAATAAAGGACTTACCTTACTGTCTGAGTGATAGTTATACAAATCAAATGAGGAGGTAACTTAGAATTTCAGAGAATATCTCTGAGCAAGGGCTTATTTGAGATAAAATTTACACTTGCTTTAAAGATTAAAATGATATTTTTTTTAAGGCTGGACAGCTTGATTTTGTTTTAAATCCTGTTTCTAAATCATCATATTTATATCAAAAAAATGCAATAACATTGTTGGCACACTAATTGTCTTGGAGTCTAATTGAGGTATTCACTTTGTGTCAGCAAACTGAAATGAATAATTTTACCTGATCTAGGAAAACTAGAAAGTTCCATGCTTTGATCAGCCTACGTTTCAACATAGCACAGGTGGCCAGTTGTCATGTCTGAGTATTGCTTTTAATTAGTCTTATTGTGAGGGAAAAGGAGTATAAGGATCACAAATATGAAAGACGCAAAAGGAAAAGTTAGTTTGAAATAAGTTCTAAAATTTTACAATAAAAACTACACAAAAATTTGTCATTCTTTGGAAGCTGTGCAGTTTGATGGTAAGGGGCAGTGAAAGCTGTGTGCTGTAAGATTTTTCATAGTTATTTTTTTCAGGTGGATTTTTTTCATTAGGGCTAAAAATATAAGGATTTTCTCTTCAACTCTTGTCAACCTAATATTTGGGATTATTATATACAGAAGTATGTATCGTAAAAGAGGCTCACATTTCAGAGTTCATAGGTAGATTCCAAAATCTAAAAGTTCTATGCAGAGTATCCGTGCAAAAACAATTTCTAAGCTTTTAAGTGAAAGCCTCTTAAGTCACTTTGAAGTCCCTTATTGTATCTCAGACACAGTATGATTAAACCCCCTATATGTAGATACTGACTTCATTCTAAATGCTCTGTTTTCTTTAAAGAGTTAATTAGATGCCATAATACGCAATGAATACATAAAATATTAATCTGTGCTTAGAGGATATTCATTATTCTGCAAATAGTACAGACTTTAATTTTTTGTAACTAAACATACCTGTAAAAATAAATGACTAGGGAGCACATTGTCAAACGAAGGACTAAGGTAGACTGGCTCTATCATTCTTACACCCATCCCACTGAAAAACATGAAAAAAAAATTTCAACTACACAGATTTATAATTTTTAACAGTATTCAATTAAAATCATGCTTACAAATAGAAACTTGAAAGAATATTCTTACAAAAATGAAAGCACTGATACATCAACTAAAAATATTTTTACAATTTTGTAATATGGTATTCTTTGAAATTACATCGTTAAGTTGGGTAAACCATAACAAAAAATGTAATATATTAGAAATTGGAACTATCTGTAAAAATTGCATAAAACACATTTATCTTTTTTCTACACAATGCAAACTGAGATCTAATCCAAGCCTTGATAATGTAAGGAAATGCATAAAACCAGATTTAAATATGTTAATTTCAGTCTGTAACTGCTTTTGGTAGCCATATATGCACTAGGGCACTGGCATATGATTTCCTACTTAGACCTTCCTCTGAGATTTCAGTCAAATAACTAAAGGAATTCTATTTCAAAAGCCTTACAGGAACATTGATTTGGCTGCAAAGCAAAGGTTTGAACTTTGAAGCAACCTAAAATTTTTAAATATGGATGAAGTTCTGACACAGATTTAATTAAGTTAAGACAAATGTACAAGGAAATGGACAACAATAAAAACAAGAAAAAAACAGCGCTGAGCCTGAAAACAATAGATTACTGAAGATAACAAGAATGAGAATTATTTCGCATATGCGCTGCACAGTCCAACAAGAAGGAAGAACAGGAGAAAGCAAACTTGCAGACACCACGTTTAGTGTAACATACTGCCATTCCATGACATCAGCTCAACAGGTATATCCTACCACTACTTCTACTATATTTAAGCTCTAATAAATCAGAAATCCTCTGACAATGTAATATTTTTTACTAGATCTTTTGTAGTTTGTTCTCAGGATATAAAGTCTAGGTCATTAATTTGACATCCATGCTCTTCTACACTGCTTTTTGTATGTGTTTTAGCTGACAGAAGAACAACAAACCATATGCTTTGGCAACAAAACAGAAAAGCAAGTAATCTTGAAATAGAAAACTACCTTGGCAAATGGTATTAATTTTTTTAAGTTATCTGACCGTATGTTTTGTCCTCTGCCCCACCAAAAAAAACCCCACATAAATATTTTCAGGAGATGGAGAAATCGACAAGGCTGCACTTCTGTTCCATCCAAATAGGAAAGTGGTACAGAACAATTTACCCAAAATGCAGTTTTGCCACAGTGAGAATGACTGTCACTTCTGTTTGTTCTATATTATTGAAGTCATATGCTAAACATAAATCCTGAAAAGGCTCCCATTTACCTCCTCCTACCTTTCAAGTAAACTGTTATCTGGGTATCACTACAAAACTAAATGTTGAGTCTACTAATACTTACTATAGTACTTTAATCATAATTGCCATCACATTGCTGCTTCCTTAGCTGTGAAGTTACAGAGGACAGCAGGAGGCACAATTCTATTGTATTTCCAGAAACTAACCCTTCTCAAAGAGTACCGGAAATCCCAACATGCAACGCAGGTCTCAGTGAAAGCCATCTTGTGGTTTCACATAGGGTACAGAACATTTTAAAATGTCTTCCCATCTTCTTCCTTCCCTTTACAAAGTCACAGATTGCAGTATAGATTGCAGTTACTATGGACTTACTTCAGTGGACCACTTGAGCTAAAGATTTCACTGCGACTCAATTCTGAAATCCCATTTCCAAGGAAAACTTTGACTCCTTCAAATTCTTTGGCTCCTCTTTTACATTTCCCTTCAATATCTGAATACACTGAGACCAGATCTCCAGCTTTCATAACTGTGCAAAGAAGAACGTAAATTTTGAGATTAATATTATACTTGGCAAGACAGTAGTAACCAAATAATTTATGATTTTCAGTAGACTATTTCAACTTTTAAATCATAGCAAACTTTGAACTTTCTTGATGTCATCAAATAAGAAGATCAACTGATACTGGGCCTGAAAGTGTACATGGTGAATGATGGCTACCAAATGACTACAGCTATTGAGAGACACAGGGTTACAAATCAGACAGCGTGTCTTGTTTTTGAAGAGGCTAGACAAATCTTCACTTTATTTATTTTATCACTACACGATCACTCATAAGTTTCAAGTACACTCTTCAGGATTCAGTCCTCTGGGTGTACTCCAAGCACACAAGTACATCAAACAACATTGGTTCATGTTTACTGTACAAAGACAATAATACTCTGTCTAATGATTTCTCAATAGCTAGGTAGAACATAGCTATAGCTGCTTTTTCTCTTAATTATTGCTTTGATACAAGTATTATATATTCTTGTTGAAACAATTTTTCTGATGTGGCTCTCTTCCCTGTAAGGCAACAGCCGATCTCAATAATCCTCCAAAAGTGTTGGCTGAAAAATGTGCTTAAAAATAAAGGCCTCCACTTACACCAATAAAATTTCTTCCAAAATTACATTTCTGGTGTGTCTGACTGGCTGGAGCAACCAGAAGAAATGACAAGTAAGACTAATGACAGTTCAGCTTCCCAAGAATTATTTGAATTGTACTGAGGAATTTTTTCCATTTTCACATGTCATTCTGAATATGCACAAATGCCCTGAAATTCTTGAATGGTAGGATCTGTTGGATAGCCACTAAACATTTCTTTTTTTTGCATAGTTTCTATTTATAGAATGTGAGACAAAAATGACAATTGTCTGCTTAAACTTCACTGAATAAAAACTTGAAGCAATTTAACTCTTTCATCAAGCATATCTGCCAATGACTTTTTGCAGTATTCAAACACAAAAAATTTTATTTCACTCTCTGCTGTCAATTATCCTTTCAAAATGCATTAGTACTGTGTACATTTCTTAAGCTTTTTGTAGCTTATATTGGCATTCCATAAACATAAAGCTTAGTTTGATTAGTTAAATTGAAGTCAAAGCCCCCTCATAATTAGTTTACCCTCATTTGGGTTGTAAGTTCAGTGATTAAATGTGTGTTCTTGCTGTACTCTTTTTTTTTTTTTTCCCCCCTAGTTAGACCATCTGCGCTTAATACAGCCTTATATTTAGCCTCAAGTGGGTAGCGTGCTCTTTTATTTTCCTATCTTCAATTCCCCTGCAGTGTTCCTAAAGTTTTATAGTATCTTTTCTTTTCTTTGAATTGATGTTGCATGCATAATTACATGCAGCAATTATGATAAATCATTAGTTGACTCAAAGAGGGATTTGAATATTTATGAGGTTGTCTAAATAAGCAGTTTCAACAACTGCCACGGCAATATACTTATTTCATTATCAAGTCCTAGATTGAAAAACATTCCTGTTCAGTGAATTGGACTTAAGCACATGCTTAGAACTTCTTGAAGGTTTTTTCCTGAAAGGGAATGAAGTTAAGTGGCTATATAAATGCTCTCCTGACTCACTTTGTTTAATAATAAGAACCATGATGATTAGTAGATTTCATCACAATAGAATAATAAGGTGAATCATCCAAAATTATACTAATTTCACATAAAGTTCACTTGGCCGATCAATAAAAAATAAATAGGCTGCTGAACACTAAAGATGTATATGTAGACGTTTTATCTTGTCTCACAGGCATTGAAACAAAAATTTCCATTTCTTATGAATCTGACATTAAAACAAGATTTTTCTCTTCAATAGAACAAAAACTTTTTACTAGATCTGTCATACACAAACAATATCAAATGAATCGCCAATGGATTAAAAAAAGAATCAGTTTTTTAGATCTGTAACTTACAGACTGACAAGATCACGAAGGTAAGTGCCTTTGTGACAGAATGAAGAAATAGCATATCTGGAAATAGTGTTTATTAAATAATCAACATCCATCAAGTTACCATCCAGATATATCTGTTGTGGAACTCCTTTTGTTCTTTTTTTATTATTATTTTGACAAGACTGGAAAGCTGCAAACTTCTGTGAGTTTATTCTACCTATGAAAATGTACAGTATTCAGTAGTAAAAAAACTCTTTAAAAGCCAGGTTTTACTTTGAACGTGCTGTTTAAAAAGATTTTCAAAGGCAAAAAAGAAACTGAAAACCTTGAAAACTAATACTTCAGCTAGGAATTACATATGGAAAACGGAATTTAAAACAGGCCAGGTGAGAAATAATTACATATCATTTATTACAAGTATAATGTGAACATAGTGAATATCTCAAAAAAAAAAAAAAAATCAGAAAAACTTAAAAATATATGTATTTACCATAAATTATAGCTGTAACATTAATTCCAGCTCTGAATAGAAAAAAAAGTCACTAGTCACTATTTATTGGAAATTGTCATCAAGGAGTGACTTTTTTTGTCCACTTTACAACTTAACTGTGTGTATTTAGAGAACTCTTACATCTTGAGGTAGATATGATTCCAGGGACATAAACATGCGCTCCTCGAAGTACTGCATATCCACAGTGGGCTCCAACAATGACTTCAGATGCATGTTTTTCTAAATCTCGCCTAAAAATAAAAAATGTAGTCTGATTAAAAAAAAAAAAAAAAGGTGTACTGAAAAAAAACAAATAGCCCCCAAGTAAACTCTATTTCATAAATACTGTTTTCATCACAATATAATAGAAAAAATGGTTAACTAGCATGTATTACATTTAAAAGATTTTAGTCCCAGAGGAATCAAAGGAAAGATCCAAGAAGGAAACCAGTTCTCAAAATAAAGCAGATTCGGACACATTCTGCCACTATTATGAACCTGACATAGGAACATAAATAAATTATATTGGAATGGAGAAATAATCCTCTATCTGTTCCTAGGCCAGATGATTGTAAAGTGATTTTTTGTGTTTAACAGCTGCTAAGTACTTCCATAATAGATGTATAACCAGCTGCAAGGAACTTTGCCAGTAAGAACTGTGAAGAAGATAGTTATTCAAACTCATTAAAGTGTAAACATATTTGAATATAAAAAGAACAGAATGTTCAAGAAAAGATGCTACAAAGAGAATTAAATGAATGAATGAAGAATAAATAAGAACATGAAATGCTATTTTGAGTGTACAGCATTCACAAACTAGTACTATTTGTTAACAATCTCTACCTAATCATGATATAAACTGAATCTGAAGTATGTTAGTCTTCATTATGAATAAGATACTTTAAAATGCCCATCAGTGAATTCAATAAAACAATGAAAAAACTCCGTAGGGGCAGACACAGATGCAACACGGGAAATACCGAAACATATCTTAAAAATTAAGAATGAACAGTCATTTTGTAGCGCATAAAACTGATTTAGTAATGCTCTCAGCATTATTGATCTAGTCTCCCTAATCTTGCGCTGGACTTGATTCCAGTGAAAGAAAAACCTGCCTGTATTTTGCTATATTTCTATATTCCACTGCAAAAGTTTAGTTTTTTCATCTGCCACCTACCTGGCTTTCCAGGGAGGAGGTACTTAGGTTACATTTTCCCTATAAAAAGTTAATCTCATAAATCAGGAGAGAACTCTCTCTCTGTTTTCTTACATCTTTTAAAGACTAAAACTCTGACCTGGTTTAGGATATGGACTGCCCAATAGGCCTTAATGTAAATGAAATCGTGCTTCATTTATAGAGAGTTAGTTATCATAACCGTTTAACAAGGAATCTATAAGTAAAATATGTATTATGATGGTTTAAGGCTAAAGACTAAAAATTTCAAACCTGGGTCCAATGACAGGAATTAATAAGATGTCCTGGAGTTTTGGGTGCTCAAGAACTGGAACACGTAGTCCTTTAAACTGCTGTTTCATTTAAAAAAAAAAAAAAAAATTATTAAGCAATAGTAAAAACCCTAATAATAAAGTAATTAGACTGAAAACTATTTTTCTATTCATAACTTATAGCTGTAGAGTACAAAAAAGAAATTTAGTGAAAACAGTTAACAGAGGCTGGGAAACAGTGTGGAAGGAGACACTCCATATTAAAAATACTGGTGTAAAAGACTAAACATTTAATAAATTGAGAAATAACAAGGCCAGAAAGGGATCACTGAGAACTGACGTCAGGGACTGGGACAGCGTTCAGACACTCATAACCCTCCCACAGGTTTTTGCTTTCTTCTGGAAGAAGGTTATGTCAATTTGTCATCAGACCACAGTAAACCACCAGAGAAGCTGTGTGTTATCAGAAGGTTGATTCTGTGTTATCTTTTTGTTGTTATTAATTATAAATCACTGTTTAACTCTACTGATGTATTGTGTGTCTTAATATGCCAGGTTGGCAGTCCTTTTATTTTTCTTTTCAGCTTAACTTCGATTGGGTGCTGAGAGCTGAGCTGTGCATATAGTTGAAAAAAATGACAGCTTGCCATTTTAAAATTGTTCCTGGACTTCAAAAAGACAATGTCTTCTCTCCTAAGCCTTCTAAAATATAACCTCAAAACATGCAAAACCATAAATTAATTTGCATCTGATAAATAAGTATTTTCTCTTAAGAATGAAAACAACCCATGATCATACTTTTGTTAAAAACTGTTATGTAGTTTCCTTTTCCAATATAACCACACTAAAAAAGCATTAAAAGTTTATGAAAAGCGAGTCTTAATTCAGTTTTCAGCAAAGCATTTTCCCTTGAATCAAAATATCATACTGCAATACCCATTTCCAGATTTCTACAATCAAGCTAAAATTAGCATAACTCATTACCATTCCAGCCAGCAGAATACTGTCAACTGCCTCTGCATCACAGAAATGTCTTGGCTCCTGTCATGCAATAGCTCCCTGTACACCCACAAGCATTAATAATTTACTTAAAGAAGAACTGGATCTTTTTAGACAGAGTGAAGATCTACGATAGAGTTTCAAAATAATCTACTTAAACACAATGGCCTACATGTTATCAGATAAATAAATGTTTAGTTAAGCTAAGTAAAAATCCAGAAAATTATACAACTATTAAAAACGGGTTAAAAAAGAAAATAGAGGAACTGCAGGGCATAACTCTGGCTCCAGTTTGTAAGACATACAGATTTTCTCACTTTCCTAAACAGTTTGCGCAATGAGACATACAGCCATTCTCTTCTGATCATAAATAAAAATGTTCTAGACATGCTGAACATGGTATACTGAACTAGTTTTTATCTCTTTCTACCGTCTTCTCTAGACTTTTCATGCCTTTACAGTGTTTACTACAGTAGTACCCCAATCCTATCTAAGGTCTGGATCTGCCGTATGAGAAACAGCTGGTTGTCTTTCCCTCTGTTACTGCCTTTCTTAGATGTATTAGGTGAGGAATACTGCTAGACAATGAATTTTCATTTAACATTTAAGGCTGACAGGAAATGAATATGATTGCATTAAATGTTAATACTAGCGGACATATATTAAGCTAAGGAATAGTTTCCAGTAACAAAAAGTTCTCATAATCAGGCAACAGATGAAATATGCTGTTATTTTTGCTGTAACAAAGAAATTGCACATACCTTCTGGATCTCTTCAAATAGCAAATTTTTCACATGTTTCACCGAGGCCAAGTGGGTATTAACTCTAACAGTTGTGAAAGCGGGTGGATGAGATAGATGCCTTAACAGAGATTGATATTTACTCTCCACTTCCTGTGTGCCTAAAGCAGTGATAAGCTGAAAGTGAAAGAAGATATTTTATATTAAAGACATTCACACAGCAGCCCCTTGCTCAGTGCAAAAAAAAGCACTGAATAAACATTCTGTAGAAAGGGAGGAATATGGTTGTGCGGTGTGCAATAGTGAGGAATGTCTATGTCTGGAGGCCTAAATTCCAGTGAAAACCTCATAAATTTATTGAAAAGAACTTGTTGGAAAAACATTCGTGTTAGCAAGATCATTGTAAACAGGTTGCAGCAAGTACCAAAAGTAACTGCTAGTGAGCTCTGTGATACTGTATAAAGAGCAGTCCTAAGGACATGGAAGAGTAGATTCAAAACATTGAATTAATAACTTTTATTCCAATATACAAAACCATCATTTTTGTCTCCATTGGCATTAGGAATTCATAGATTGTCTATAGCATTTTTGGTTCTAAACTGGAGTAAGGGAGTATTTCTCATCAAAATTATGTGGTTAATTCTCTGCAATCATTCTTCAGTGAGATCCAAAACTGAAGTCTCAGATTTACTCTTCAAGTTTAGTTTAAATATTTTTGTGTTACTTTGAGCCAACAGGCATAAAGAACAACTTTATATTTTAAATAGAACTATATATAAAAATCTGTGTCTAATGTGAAGACAATGCCTTATTGTAATGTATTAAAGTCACACAAAATATTAAGTCAAAGGAAAACGAACTGTTCAGTTAGTGAGTATTCATTGATGATTACTAGCATCTATTTCACATACCTCATTATTTCTGAACACTTTGGTGAGATACTCTTCAACTTCACATTGGAAAGAGATTTTGGGAAAAAAAGACATCTTCCTTTAGTTTTTAAAATCTGCTGGTAAAGAATTGAAAAAAGCAAAATAGTTTCTTAGCAGTTTTTGTCGTATTCTGTAAGTTCGTAAATGTAACATAAGATGTACCCACAAAATAAGCTGCAGTTTCCGATTCTTCTGTTTTAATAATGCAATTTTACTGTACTTAAAATTCCAAATATTGCTCAGGATATGAGTGGAACAATACTGTTAATTACATTTCAGAATGTGCTCGCTAACATGTTTAGCATTTGCTGTCGCCTTACAATGAGAATACCAGCCATACCTTCCAAGGCTACTGTTATCAGTGTTTGAAATTTGATAAAAGTGTCACCACCTCTAAATCCTGTCCTGTTAAATCTCCCCTACCTATCATTGGGGAGAACTTGCTGTTTAGTCCTAGAATTCACTCACAAAGGCTCCTCACAGAATTTAGCTTTGACTCTTCTAAGTTCCATCTTTGAAATTCTTATTCTATTATGTCATCATATCTGTTCATTTTTAGAAATAATCTTCTAATTTTTCCCTTTTTCTCAACTTAACTTCTTAGGTTTCCTCCATAGTTCAGATTGTCCAAACTTCACAACAGGGGGACATGTGCATGACCGTTGACAATGATTTTTATTTTTTCCATATATACTTTAAAAATTAAAGGAGGACTATAAGTAACAGTTTTCTCTTGAAATTAATTCACAGTGGGAACAGTGAAGCATTAATGCAAGAGAAGTTCTGCTGATCCTTACTCAAAATCTTCAAGCTGTCTGGTGAAAGACTACGTGGTTAAAAGCTACAAGAAATTTCCAGTTGTTGCCTTAATTCCTTCAGCAAAGCCCAGCAATAAAGCCCCTATTGTAGCTCAGCCCTGATGCAGCTTTTATTCTTTGTAATTATTTTCTGTTTATTTTTCTCTGTTAGTAATAAAATATGGTTATCCTCCCAAATTGTATCTACCCACCACTATATTGCCTCAATTTTGAAAGATTATATACACTTCAATCTGAAATGAGACTTCCTAAAAATTTAACAGTTTATTTATATCAACTTAAATGGAAGGAAAGTGAGAACACCCGTCCCCATAACTGAGGTTTATTCCATCCATAACAAGGGAATTTCAATACTAACATACTACATTTTCATTGCATTAAACATACTTGGAGAAAATACATTGGAAAGTTTGGTATTAATTCTATTTGACTAAAAGGCTATTTGTTACTTTACTTATTTGTCACAAAACCCCTCAAAAATACCTTTTTTTGATATTTCAGATTCAGCTGAAGTTTTAACACTAAAAGAACGTAATCTTTTTGTGACTTAACTATTGAGCCCAGAGAAAAGCAATTTTCAGTTTCACGGGTAGGAGTTTCAAAGCCTTATTCCCAACATTAGCAGCCTTTGAAAGAAAGAAACTGTAACGGAATTAATGAACTTCTTTTTAGACTAACAAAATGCCCGAAATAATTTACCATGATATTTCCACTAAATCTAATAGTACCACAATAGTTCATATTACAACCAAAATTACCAAAGTTCAGTTGTAACAGTTCAGACAATGTGACATGCCTTTGAGCTGTTGTCCTAGGATGCCTATGTTAAGGGCAGGGGGACGGGATGGGACGGACACACACCCAAAAAACCCCCATATGGCTCACATTTGGAATTTTTTTCTTCAGAAGCATAATAAACTAGCATTTTAAAAAATCCCACACTTGTGAACTTTTTAAAGAGCTGGAAAGCTGAAAAGAATTAAGCAGATAATTGAAAATGGTAGAAATATGTGTTATTTATGAGCCCTGTAAGTTACTTCGGTTTAACATTTTGAAGGTATCTTTTAGGATGTTAAATGGGTATTTTATGATGACCACAGAATCCCACAGAATGACTGACATGATCTCACAATTACAGTTACTTCTTCATGGAAAATCAACTACTGATCTGATCTGACAGCATGTTGGCAACAGGACTTGTTCCTACCTCATTTTTAAAATGTGACCAACTACTACCATGAAACATGAGCCAACAGGTGTTCAAAATCAAAAACTCTTGGTCAAAAACACTGCACACAAACAACAGAACTGTAATGAAGTTCCCTAAACGTATTACAAAAGGGAACCTAGTCCCATGATACGAATTAACAAGACAACTACGTCAACAAATAATGCAGAATCTCTATGGTTTGAAATTTTGTACCAAAACAGAAAACTTATAATACGTTAGAAACCACTCTCCCTCTAAACAGGATGGCAAGTATACTACAACGCCTGCAGTACAATAAGGACCAACAGAAAAGCAGGAATAAAACCAAGGAGATTTCACTTCTCCCCATACAGACAGGATAGATGTCACACAGAAGCATGAGGCTGCATCTGTGCTAAATCATATTTCAGGAAGTCAAGGATTGTATAACAGAAGTTCAGACTTGACCCTGACTAGTTCATAGGGCCTGGTACAAAACATTGCTGCAGAAGAGCTGCTCTGTCACAGCAACTGTAAGGCATGTGGACTCAACACATCCATTCAAATAACAAATACAAGAAAGCCACAAATCATTGTGCTTAGTTCAGGGAGAGGAACAACACAAAAATGAAAAGCAATTCCTCGGTTAAAAAAAGCAATCAGAAGAATAAAACCATTGTAAGCAGCCCGGAAATTTTAAAACCACGGTCAGAGCACACCCACACAACCTGCAGCTTCAGCCTGCATCCTTGCCCATTCAGCGGCCATTACCTCAGAACAGACACCATGTAGCTTAGAAAGGCTCAGGGAAAGGTGATGACCTACAGGTGGGGAATGGCTTTCAGATAAGGGAAGACCGAACAGCTTGCAATCTTCGAGGCTGCGGAACACAGTTTGAGGAGGGATAGGATAAAAGTTTGCAAATCCAGATGTGGCAGCAATGATGGCGGAGACTGTATGCGCCTCTTCAGACACAAGTGTCAGACTTCAAACAGAAGCAGCAGGAGGCAGGTTCAAAACCTGCAAGAGTTATTTCTTCCACCTGCTGTGCCATACACCTTGCCCCAGGGAAGGCTTGACTGCCTTCAGAAGAGAGCCCTTGGGGGAGCATCACCCCCTGTTCACCATCCCCTTACGGATCCCCCTCTGCCCCTGCTGCGAGCTACTGTGGGGGGCGCAACGCTGCATCTGGGCTTTGATCGAGCTGCACACGGAAGGCAGCCAAAGGCAGCCATTTAACTTCCCAAACTCCTTTCCCCACCCCTTCCCACACGACGAAAAATTCAGCCGGCTCATTGCTGCGGGGAGCGGAATGCGGGGCTCCCTCCTTTACTGCCCCACCGGCCCCGCTACTCAGCACCGGGGGTGGGGGGTGGGAAGGGGGCGCAGCTGGTGGCAGCCTCCCTGAGGCCCCGCGCAGCACCTCAAGCCAGGCCCGGGGCAGCCGGGAGGCGGCGCCACCGCCCCTCAGCCCCGGCGGACACCGAGGGGGACACAGGACCCCGGCGGACACCGAGGGGGACACAGGACCCCGGCGGACACCGAGGGGGACACAGGACCCCGGCGGACACCGAGGG
>JAVJGI010000050.1:71771118-71801980 GCA_035590275.1 Ibycter americanus | reverse complement strand
AGGCGGTCCCCCGCCCCGCCGCCCCGAGCACCCCGCTCGTCCCGGGCGGCCCCCCGAGGGCTGCGCTCCCCCGCTCGCGTAGCGGCCAGCGCTGCTGCCTCTCAGACCTGATTCCTCACCGTTGCAGCGGCTGAAGCTTTGGCGGACGGTGAGGGAAGGTCTTGTCTTTGCAGACCCTCCGTTTTTAACTCAGGGTCTGCTGTTAAAATCGTGCTATTTTTACCTTTAGTATCAAGGGAAAAGCCACTAAACTTGTGTTGGGGCCTTTGAGGCCAAGATCAATGTGTGATTTGGCAAAGATGCTAGTTAAATTCAGTTGGTGACCCAAGAACATAACTTGTGAAGCCAAGCACAGGAAGGTTGGAAGGGGACAGCTGCCCCTGCTCTCCTCCGAGCGCCCCAGCCCCGCTGTCGCGGCTCATGCTCTAATCCGGAGTTCAAAACTTGTGGAGGCCACCACCTTTAGCTCAGACAGTTATGAAAATAGAAAATTTTGGTTTATTTGTTACCTTATTTGTTTTGATGAATCTTGTTTACCTAGCCTTCTTTGGTTAGAAAATAAAATAGTCAAGGATTTTATCATTTGTGTTGGTTTTCCTTGATGCTTTGAGTTTGGAGCAGGCAAACTGATGTTAATGTTATTGTTCTCCCATCAGGCTTTCAAATGTATGCTTCATTCCTGCTTTAAAGTTACTGAAAGTGTAGTTAAGCTTCTTCATGCAATGCTCTGTTGCTAACACAATTTTGCAGGTTCTGGGAGGCAGGTACACCTGGTGTCCCTTTAATAGTCTTGTCACTGTGAGTGCACATAACCCATTCTAATTCTGTGAATACTAGGGCAAAGCCTCAGTGTGTGTACATATTAATATCCACATATCAAAACTGCCTCTTCATGGGATGGATGTGGGAGGAAGATCCAGACTAACTTTCCCCCATATACACTATCCCACCATATCATTCCTGAAGTCTTCTAACAGAGTCTTCTGAATTTGTTGCTGCTGTTTATTTGAAGATTCTTATTTATCTGAACTGGAAAACCCATGTGGTAAGACTCAATGTTTCCCCTGTTCTCCAGAAAACTATTAAGTACTGTCTTGGTTTTCATCAAATACTGCAATCTGCAACTCCTTTTCTTCCATGAAGAACTCTGAAGAGGCATTTATAAGCAGAGAACTGATCAGGAGATAACTTCTGGTAGCTTTTAGTGTTGGTCTGTATGGTACCTGATGATGTCAATATTTATCTTCAGGAAGGAAAGAAGAGGTTTTGAGTTTGGTTTGGTTTGGTTTTTTGCTAGTACATGACAACATTAGATTACGATGATTCCATTTCATTAGTGGAAAACACATTGTTACTGTATATTAATTTCTGAAAGGAAAGTTATTCTTCATACATTTAAAATGTTAACAAAAATTATTATCACAGTTGAGATAGATGAGGCAGTACCATGATACTTACCATTTGGCTTTTGTCTCAATGAGAGGCTTCTGAGGTGTGTTCTGATCTTGTTTTGTTGCTGGGGTTCTCTTTGGTGTGGTTTGTTGGGGGTTTTTTTGCCCCTTCTTCTTGTGGTGATCGTAGAGAAGACAGCGAGTTTCTTTTCATAGCCAAAATTCAAATTCCACCCTAGAAAATTCTCTTCAAACATACATTTTTGCCCCATCTAGTGGGAAATTATTCTCTAATTAAACAATTATTTCCTTCAAATAGTATTATGGATAATAATAAAGGATAGTGATTACTGAGTTGGTCTTCAAGTTACATCAAATCTAGAAAATTTCTTGGAGAATTCATGGACTGTCCCATGAAACTGTTGAATAGACTAGCACAGTAGCTTACACAATTACTTTGACTATACAGAGGGAATATTCCAAAGATGCAAATAGACCCCAGTCTGTGTGGAGCATAGCATCAGTTCATCACGGCTAGTGTGGGTTGTGCTGATAGTCTGAAGTGCTTGATACTGGCAAAATGAAAGGTTAAACAAAACAAAGATTTAGAAAGTGCCATCTGTCTTCCATCAAGTAGAGCGTGGGGGAGGAGGTGTGCCTAAGTGTTAGAAGATACAGAACAGGAAATCGTTGGCACTTTACTCAAGTATTAATTATGCGCTGCAGTTTTGCTTTACAAAAATGTGAATAATAGTTGAGCTGAAAATGCCGAATCTGAAAGGTATTTGATCAATAATGTCTGGACAACGTGGAACAAATACCAACTGTTGAGCTATTACTGTTGACAGGAAGAAGATGTGTTGGTAGCTTTCTGAAAAATGCATGTCTTAAGATAACTAAGATGTTAAAATAAGCCCCATGCATTTTTGTGCCTTAGGATTCAGTGCAGTTAGAGTAGATGTGCAATGTACAGAAATCTGAGTTCATTCAGAGTGACTTCTGCCTGGCAGGAAAACCTTGTAATGAAGGTACCTGAGATCCTACTAAAGCACTGAGTGTAATTTTATTAATTTACATATCATCTTTACTACTCTTGCAATTTGATTTTCTTACCATCCTTTCATATGGTAAGGATGAGATACTGGAAGGAAGGTCAGGAGACTTGACCTAATCTGTTTCTAAAGACATTCAATGATAAGTGTCTGTTGACTAATGTTACCTGTTGACCTCTTCGAGCAGCGTTTCTTGATATTTGTGTTCAACTGTTTTAGCCCTGTGATCTGTGTTTTCCTGCCAGGGAGCTGAATCTGTCTGTCCTGTTTCAACTCACTATATATGCAGCAAAAATTATTCCAGTTTGTTCAGCCCATATTGATTATGGTTAGCCCAGTCTGGCAGACCCAGACTGGTGATGGTGGAAAACACAATGGTTGAAATAGTGTTGTGTGGCTTTGACCTGTGATAGGAAGTTCTAGAAGGGGAAAGCCCTTAGCTCCTTTTCCTGCTCCCCTGGCAGAATGCACGTGCTTTTCCATTGCAGTGCACCATCTACTCTCCAAATCTGGTATGTGGGATTATGGAACAAGAAAAGCCGCAGCGCAGAGCAGTTTAAGGAAACTGGGTGATGCCTGTGCTGGTCTGTGAGTCAGTGACTAATAAAGGGGGAAAGGCTAGCAGTCTCTGCCCTGAGCACAGTCTGTCAGTGAATATCTGTTTAGCTCTGTGGATGTGTTCGGAAGAATTAATTTCCAGTTTGAGTTTGGCAGTAGTCTTTAAAACAGTGGCTGATTTTGTTTATGTGGTGGTGGTGGTAGTAGAGGTCAAAACTGTTTCAGGGCCTTAATCTTCCTGTTTTCTCGTCTCCTTGACTTTTCAGTAGAGAGGTTAAAGCCTGGAGGAGGGAGGACAGTAAGCATTTCTCTGTCTTTCAGCTCTCAATATATAGTCTCTTAATCAAGTAGTAATTGAATTATGTGAACTGAAATAGGGGTACTTATAAGAGAAACAATTGACTTAAAAATAGACTGTTTTTCTTTTCTCTAAGTGTCTTGCTGATGGCTTCCTCATTATTTTTCCTAATTAATTGACAAAAAACATTGTCCAAGCATTGTTTCCATTTAAAATATTGTGCCCTGCAGCCATTTAACGTTGTTATAAAGTGTCATAAGTTCAGACTGAACTTATACTTACTTTGAAAATAACTTGTAATAATATGTCAGACTTCAAAAATGACATGCTTAAGCTGTGATTCAGTACTCAGATGGCACAGTCTTCTAAGCAACATGTAGTAACATGAATAAATGGTGGAGCAACTGACTTACTGCCTGTGTTAACACATAGCTGAATAAAACTTGCTTGACTTACCATTTCATCAATACTATCGAGATTGCTCTTAATGAAACTATAAGGAAAAAACAGAAGTGAATGTCAGCAACCCTGATAAAGGCAACTCTGACAGTTGTCAATACCTTATTCCTGTGGGTATGTGTGTGGTAGACAGAGTTCTGTAAGAAGTTCACAAATCTGTTTTTTAATTTTTTTGAATGTTAGTTGTTCGAAACCTTCCACATTGCTCTGAATAAATACTATACCTGTTAAAAAACTGCTGTAAGACAAATAATGATAAGCTCTAAGTCAAGGTGGCTGAACTTCTGTAACTCCACAGTTTACTTCACTTAGGTTTGCTGACAGTTCCCAAACTGTACAGTCAGGTTGGCCGATCATTATCTGGAAAACCCATGGATTTTGGTTCCAGCAACTACCGAACACTATTGTCAGTTTCGCTACTTTTGTAATCAAGTCTGGAAATAGTTGTGTTTGAAAGAAGACTCTAAGGTAGCCTTTAGTGTGCAGAATGGATCCTTGTACTGAAATATCTTTGAAGCTTAGTAAAATGCTATTCCTCCTGCCTCCTCTTTAGCAAATTTCTATCTGCAGCCTTGAAGCCCTCAAGGTTATTGTTCTTTGGAACTAGGTGTGGGTTTTGTATTTCACGGCCTAAAAAATATTGGTACCCTGTCCAGTATTCATGTCTTCTTTCAAATATGTTAAAAAGAGCCTTGCTCATCATTAAAGTACTTAGATTTTTTTAGGGTTTTTTTTCAGTTTTTGCAAATTAGAAAGAGCAAAGGGCAAAGTTGTGAGAATTTAGTCTTCACTTTTGGGTCCTTTTACCACAGAGAAATATAGACGAGTAAATGAAGAAAGGAGCATATTATGTCTTCCTTCTAACATCTGCAAGATGATCATCTTCACTGTCCTATCATTTTGTAATACTAGACTGCCAGAGATTTTGGTTTTTAACAATACTATATATAATTTATTTTTTTTTTTTAATAGTCTGCCAGGAATGGTTGATATAACAGAATTCTTTGGATTCTTTTAAGCAGTAGCCTAATACTGTGGGGTTTTTCCCCTGCATATGCCTACTTTTTCTACCTATTTTTTCACCCACTTTCTACCTGATTTATAAAGATGCTGCTCTTCTGCTCTGGCAACTCTGTTACGGATTTTCTCCTTCTTTTGCCAAGAACAAGGTGGATTGGGAAGATATTCATGAATAGAACCCAAACTGAGTTTGAATACCAGCCAGTGAAAGGGAGAAACTTGAGTTAGTCTGTAAGTATAGAATATGAGCATAAATCACTGTCTATGGTTTAATCCATAATTGTCCTTTCTCTTAATTCTAGTATCTATCTTCTACTAGTTGCTCTTTTAAACAAGTACGTGTCTTGCTAGAATTTTGTTCTGTTTTAGTTTGGCAGTGTTTTTAAGTTCACGTTTTTCCTCTAATGCACATATACAAGTAAAAATTCTGTAATTAACGAGACAGAAATTCTGAAGAATTTTCCATTACCATAGATGACAGTTCTGGAAGCAACTGCCATTAATAAAAGGTGGAAACTGCTATTTGTATGAGATACTGATGCTTTCATCTTATTATTTTCATCCCCAAATCAACGTTAATTAACACTTGTGTGACTGTTTCTTGTTTGTGCTTGTTCAGTTACTGTATAGAATGCCATTTGACTATGGAGTAACACAGATAAGCTGTACCTTTTGTTCCTCAGTTAGTGTTGAACCATTCATGCTTCAGTGGCTTTCAAAAACAGTCATCTCAATGGAGATTTTTTTTTCATTGCAAGTAGCGTGATATTGTTTCATCCAATACTTTGCTCATTCATTCCTAAGTAAGACGTTGTATTCTGATGTGAAGGTGGGAAAAAGCAATGTAATGCCTGACTGGGACTCCTTTTCTTTTCCTCCTTGAAAATAACTCAAACAGAATGTTGCAAAAGTAGAGTCATCTTCTTCCAGGCAGTAGTTGACAATGTAGCTGTTTTGAAAACAGCAGAAGGGTATTGCTGTGTTTGAACTTTGAAATCTTTGTAAATTTAACTGGATTTGAAGAAGAGATTGACAGTCAAGCTATGTGGCATGGTTTATTAGAGTTGAAAGCCGAGAGGGTTTCATACCATTTATGTATTGGGAAAGGTTAATTAATCACTGATGCTGCTGTTTATGGGGTTAAAGGTACACTGGATTTAAGGCCAGAAAATGTTCTTTCCTTGGCATGTGTTGGCAGGATGCATTAGTGGGGGAACTTATACAGTGAATTACATTTCAACATTTGTTAGGGCCATATCGCATAGCAAAACTACTGAAAGTCCCAAGCAAGAGATCATTTTATTAAAATCACTTTCAGTATGAAAAGACCTAGGTTATTATATATAAATAGATTTCAAAAAAACAAAACCCAAAACAAAAATACTTGCATTTTTCCTTAGACCACCCACTTATGGGGGAAAAAACCCACCAATTTAATATTAATAATAGATTATCTGACCTTTTAGTAATTTGTTGTAGGTCATGTAGGTCAAATATGGCATTTTAGAGGAAATCTTTAAGCTGTGAACCATGTTTTGCTTTGGAATAAGTGCCCTAGAATTTTAAATATTACCCTTTCAAAAGTTAGCCAATTCACAGACTTTTTAGGCAAGTTTTACTTCTAGTATCCATTTGTAAATTCTCTGCTCTCAAGTGATTTGCTTTTTTGTCAGTAAGTGGATTGGTATCTTCAAACTTCACACATATATCAAAAGAACCATCATTCTAATTGGCTGTGCTGCTGTATTTGAAAGTCTTAAGCATTACCTACAGAGAAGCATGTAAGTTTGGGGGGGGGTTCTTGTTTTTGTTTGTTTTGGTTTTGTTTCCCCTGTGCCTGGAAAAAAATAACATTGCAGCAGCTGTAAGATCAGTTTTCTATAAGATGGACTTTCCAGCAGGTCAAGGGAAGTGATCTTTCCCTTCTACTCAGCACTGGTGAGGCCTGACCTGGAGTGGTGTGTCCAGTTCCAGGCTCCTCCTCAGTGCAAGAGAGACACGGCATACTGGAGAGAGTCCAGTGATGGGCCACAAAGGTGATGAAGGGACTGGAGCGTCTCACATATGAGAAAAGGCTGAGTGAGCTGGAACTGTTTAGCCTTGAGAAGAAAAGGCTTGAGGGGTGTGTGTGTGTGTCTTGTTAAGATATATATAAATACCTGAAGCAAGGGTGCAAAGATGACAGAGCCAGGCTTGTTTCAGTTTTGCCCAGTGACAGGATCAGAAGCAGCAGACACAAACTGGAAGCACAGGAGGTTCCTTCTGAACATCAGGAAACACTTCTTCACTGTGAGGGTGACTGAGCACTGGCGCGGGCTGCCCAGGGAGGTTGGATGGAACCTCCATCCTTGCAGCTACTCAAAAGTCATCTGGACATGGACCTAGGCAACTGGCTCTAGGTGGCCCTGGTTGAGCAAGGGAGTTGGACCAGATGACTTCCAGAGGTGTCTTGCAACCTCGATCATTCTGTGACTTTTCAGTTCAGAAACTGCAGCGTTGGAATTTATGATCTGTTCAAAATACAGCTTTCTTCTTAGTTTTTGCTGTGTGAGTGATGGTGGTCCCTTAAATAGTTATTATTGAGCTTTGAATGTTAGGCTAATATTTTGTGCAGTATTTAAGTGTTTGGTGATGTTCTTAAGAGGATACACTGCTGTATTTGTTCATTGTACTTTTCTTTCTAAAACTAGGGATTTTTAAATGAAGTAATCGTATTAGTAACCATTCCTTTATGCAGACTTCCAGTACTGACTTTTCCTGAGATTGTAGTCTCAAGAGAAGATGAGGCTTTGTGGATTTTCTTGTTTTTTCCTGTTCTGAAGTCACCAGTATTCTGTGTAAGCTACTGAAAGAAGACAAACAAGCAGTTGCTTTCTTCAGTAAGGAAAAGTGATTAAACAGAATTACAATTATTGCTGTTTCCACTGATTTATTCTTGTCTTTTTGTGTACATGCAGAGCACAAAGTAATCATAGTGGGACTTGATAATGCTGGAAAGACTACTATTCTTTACCAATTGTAAGTATATGAACTATTTTGGGGTTTTGTTTACATTTTAATATTTGTCACTGTTTAATCATTGAAAATTCAGCTTTGCAACCTGGCAGATTCTCTAAGGTTCTAGATCACAGTTTCTACATTAATGGTATATCTGTTTTTCTAAACAGAGTAAATATTTAAAGGATAAGTAAAGGAACTGCAGTGTTTTAAAACTGAACTATAAATTGAATAACAAAATTGTACATACAAGGACAAAGTGAACTGCAAATTCTGTTGCTATCAAAGCCTGTCTTTATTTGTAAGCATAGAAATAATCCTGTCACTAAGAACTGCAGAGAAGAAAGCATTAATGGAAATTCTCACCACTCTGCAAAAATCCATAAATGTTTCCAAATGTTTCCTGATACCAGTATCTAAAATCTGTGATGGAGGATTCCTCAAAATAATATTTTATCTTGCCTAGGTCCTACCTTAAGCATTTTAAATAGCAGCGTTGCACCCAAATCTTGGTGGCATTACAAGAATATCAATGATAAATTCAAGAATATTGGCAGGAACATAATTGCTACTGTAATTGTGGAAAAGGAAGAGGGTATAGGCGAATTACTATGAATGTATTTGGGTACAAAGGCAGCAGAGGATGGATGTTTTCCAAAATAACATTTTCCTAGGTACTTTTGACAAAGTTTAAGGTAGAACTGAGACATTTTCAGCTATGTAAACAAACAGTCCTTTGGAATTTGTTTTTAATATTGAGTTATTAAGTTGAATGTTGTGATAAAATTATATTCTGATTTACATTTTGCACAGTTTAGTGTTCCCTTATTTGGGATCTTTAGAATAGCAGCTTCTGCTATGAAACAAGGGCATTTTAAGTATCTGTTAAAGTGTGTTCTTTAAAAAGAGAAGCCTCTTACAGTGCAGGTGTTTATCCATTTGTTGTAAGCCTTTTATGTGCTTATTTGTTGCTGCTGGTGTCTTTAAGCATGTCTACAGTCTCTGCTACAAAAGCACACTAGAACTTGTCAACCACAGTTTTTAGTCCAAGTTCAGGCTGAACTAATCTTTTTACTACACAACTGTTCTTCAATATTTATTTCTATAAAAATTCAAATGTATAGCTTTTGAAATATGCCTAGTTTTTTAATCTTTTTTTATCAGAGTTACACACACTTACCTTTTCTACAACAGATTTGTTGTAATTGAGCTGTGACAGGCCTTGTGGATTTTACTGGCTGGTCTTTATGGTATGGTATTGTTTCCTTTAGCTTAATGAATGAAGTGGTTCATACTTCTCCAACCATAGGAAGCAATGTAGAAGAAATAGTGGTGAAAAACACTCATTTCTTAATGTGGGATATTGGAGGACAAGAATCATTACGGTCATCATGGAATACCTATTATTCAAACACAGAGGTATGAGAAGCTGCTTTGAAATCTGTAAATTCAATAAGTTTTTTTGAAATTATATTTATTTATTAGGAATATTGGTAGATTTGTATAAAGATTGCAGCTGTATTGTGTTTCAATCTTTTTGAGGAAGAATAAACCCAAAATGTGTAAGGTATCTCTGGTATGCAGCCAATTTTCTGGTAATATTTGAAGTATTTTTCCTGTATTCTTTACAGTAATGTTGTTTGATCTGTGGTATAAACTGTGAAGGTAGACTTTTTTCCTAGACAATCAAATGATACCAAAACACATTATGGATCAAACAGATCTCTGTAGCCTCTGTAATCCAAATCAGATTACATTGATGTAAAAGATTTTCAATTTCATTTCTTACCATTTCTACTAAAAGCAGAGATCCCTTGTAGATATTACTCACTATATGAGCATTCCATCCTCCTGTGAAGTTAGGTTTTCTGTCCTGTGCTGCCCTTTGAGAGAGGGGAGATTAGAGTCATCCACCCCAAATGTTCAGAAACTTTTTATCTACTGAAAGTCTGGTGATGACTTATCAACCTTCATCTCTGGTATTTTAAACTTATTTTTTATTTTATCTAGAAAAGTATAGCTACATCTAAGACACATGCACATGAGGGTGAAGAGACTTCTGCCAGCATTGTCTGGTACAATAACAATACATTCTTGACATTTGTCCATTGAGAATCTTTGATTCTGGAATTTGGGGCGATGCATTTATTAGTTCTTTTTTTGATCCTTTTGGGATGTTCTTAGTCGTATTCTGGCTAGTAAGTGTTTGAAATCCAGTGCTTCATAGTACTCGGAAAGAAGAACTTTTCCTTTACTTACAAGCTTTGCCTGCTGGAAATATTTGAGGAAGAAAAGGGGTCTGTTTAGTATGCTAATCCTAGCCTCCCTGATAGGAATAATTCCTTTACTGTTCTTCCTCATCTGCTAGACATCTCAAAGTCACAGCAGCATTAAATTGACTTGGTTTTTCATACTGTGTGGTCATTTTCAATGGGTAATGAATCTCATTAATTTTATAAGGCAAAGTGATTTGGAGCATATGTTGGAAAATTATAGTGATGATTTACAATCCTCCTTTTTTGTTGCTATCTCTCTTTTCTCTCTTTCCCTATCTGTAAATCGAAGCAATCTAAACAAAGTCTTTGGAGTAATGTAAAAACCCCACAAATAAGCTCTTCAGTGCATACCTGTCCCAATTAGTTTCAATTTAAATGCCTAATTCTGCAGTTCTGTTGTAAGAGTTGGATCGTGTTCTCACAGAAAGGATGTTGAGACAGGCTTACAGACACAAGGTTGGGGGGAGGGGGGCAAACAAAGAGTTAAAAAGAAACGGATTCCCATCTGGGCAGAGAAAGGATTGTGTCTCTCAGATGAATGTTACCTCCTTGGTTTCCTCTCCAGTGTAGCATGTGTTGCCTGTAATTCTCCACTGCTGCCACTGCCACCCCGCCCTGCCCCGCCCCGCCCCAGTATCTGTATAGGTTTTATCAGAACATGCTTCATCTCCCTACTCGTTGTTCCCACCTATGATGCTGTTAGCGCTGCTTAGAGCACACTGTGGGCAGGACATTGATCAGTTGTTACAGTTTGTGTACACATACTATTGTGTAATGCTTACGAGCATTTACTAGAGTAATACCTACTGTGGAATGCCATGTCTCTTTCTTCTCTGGTGTAAGGCTATAAAATAGAAGGTACAAAACAAGGGGCAGAAAGAGTGGGGTAAAAGAGTAACTTTCATACCAGTGACAATGGCTTCCCATGGGAGACCAGACATACCACACCAAGCAGTGTCTCAGGATTCACAAGTGCGTGGCTATGAGAATAATGTGCTTGGGAGAAATGGTAATGATAAAATCACTACTATAGCCACCTCCAGGTGCCTAGTTGGAAGGGTGCAAAGTCGTGAGAGGCCAGCTGCACAGGTCCTTTGCAAATTTTAAGGTGTTGCAAAATAACTTAATGCTAAGCCCTACAGGTACAGATACATAGCTTTTTGAGGTCTATGTACTACTCTGAAGTAATATTTCTTAAGCCTTGTGAGTAAGATGATGATGAATTACTAAAAATGCTTCTTTCAAGAGAGGGAATTTCAATTTCAGTTTCCTGAAGAAAAACCCAACCCTATAGTTTTCTGAGTATGCAAGTAGTGGACAGTAATAGCTGTTTTCTTTGATAACTGTGTATCAATTTTGTCATCCACATTTTAAATGTAATCCACTATCTGTAGGTGCTTTTGGTACCTACATCACTGTTTTGCTTATGATGTAGGGCCTGAAGATCCACCAAAGAGATTTAACCATAGTACATGAAAACAGATCTTAGTAGCAGTGCTGAAATTTACAAGCACAATCTTTTTATTTATTTTATAATTTTGAAACTATACTCTTCATGTATGGATCCCAGGGCTCTAGCCAAAAACTAATTTTAAACCTCTTGTTCTATTTTCTGGTGTGATCTGAAAGTCTTATGTCTGTCTTATATAGGAAGATTTGTGGTAGTGGTCTCTTGAAAATGTGCTTTTTGAAATTTATACTTCGTACTTACGTACTGTACTACTGTGTTTTCCTCTAGTTCATCATTCTTGTTGTTGACAGCATTGATAGAGAACGACTTTCTATTACAAAAGAAGAACTTTATAGAATGCTGGCTCATGAGGTACGGTGGGGAGTTGGGATAATAGTTTTCTTTTGTTGTAACAGTCAAAATTACATGCTTCCTATGTTAACAAAAATTACACTGTCACAAAAAAAATATCTCTGAGCCTAAATGTACATGCATGTTGGTCACATTTTTAAACCACGTAAATTAGAAATAAATAGGAAAATTACTATGAAGCACTCTTCTAATAGGATTTGCTTGATTGTAATCAAATCACTCTTTACAAATGTTGAAGTTGTAAAAAAATCTTAAGTTTCATATTAATGTAACTGGGTTCACCACCATACTCTCTCTTCTTTCTGTTAAATGGTGAAAATGTCAAGAAACTTTTTTTTGTTTTTATTTTAGAAAGTAGGCAATTCCATTTCTCTTTTTTGTTTGTTTTAGTCCTGTTCCTTAAAATTAAGGCACATATATAATACTTTGGATAAATCAGTTTCAGTTCAGTTCCCTCTGAATTATTTTGTTTGTAGTTTTATTATTATATGTTGTATTGAGGACTGCTCAACACTGGGTCAACTCCCTCAAACACCCTAAATTAACATCTACATTGGATTAGCTAAAGCCCATTAAAACCTTCTGTGCTCACACTCAAGCTAAGTTAGGGTTGTTTTAAATCTATGTATCTTCATTTTTGAAGGAAAAGGATTTAGTATAATGCAAGTAATTGAAGTTCATTTCTCTGAGAGATTTGCATTGTTTCAAATGAGTGAGTTTTTACTTTAAAGTTTAATATTCATGTAGTTTGGGTCTGGTAGTAACGAGCAAATACACTACCAAAAAAGGTGGGAAGATGACTTTTTATAGTGAAGTTTTCCCGTGTAGTTTATTAGCTTCCAGTGTTATAAACTCTTACAAGATTGTGATACACTGTCTCTTGAAAACCGTTGGTAGGCCTAGACTAGATTACATGTAGAAGTGTGTTTTCAACATTGGACCATAAAGGTTTTCGTTGTTTTTTCTTTTCTTGGTGGAGAAATAGTCTCAGAATTCAATAGACATTGAAATGTGTTGAACGCTTTTAATCACAACTGTCAGCTTCCTGGATATTGCATTTGTTTACCCTTTTGCACTCCTAAAACCATACATCCCAGTTCTTGTCTCATTGCTGTGTGGTATCCTAATTTCCATACAGAAACAACATTTTATTAGTTTCTGATTTTACTAAAGCTGCTGCAGCGTTATTACAGCTTCTTTTTTGGAACAACAGGATAAAACTTAGAAGAATTTAGATAGCTTTCTTAAACTGTTACCGCTTTAATCACTACAGAACTTGTTTAATGAAGTTGAAAGTAATTTCAAGGGAATGATATCTAGTAGGCTTTTCCATTTGAATAATATCTAATGTAGGTTTTGGAATGTTTATCCAGTAATAATTCTGCTGGATGGATGGTTTGGAGCTTTATGAAATACATTTTAACAAGACTTTCATTAGTTAACATATGAACGTGTGGTCAATACCAAAAGATTAGTCATATAATATGTTAGAATTTCATCCTCCATTGTAAAGAATGCTTCTGAATAAATTGGTTTCTTCGTTCTTTAATTTTTAATGTCTGTTAAAACTCCATGCTGCTGTATAATTGTAGATTAGCTTGAATACAGTTCTTTTAAGAAATTCAGTTAATGCAATAGCCCTTTAGTTCTTTATAATAACTATTATGAATACTCTAAATTACTTCTAGGATTTGCGGAAGGCCGCAGTTCTCATCTTTGCGAACAAGCAGGACATGAAAGGTTGCATGACAGCTGCTGAGATATCTACATACCTCACCCTCAGCTCCATAAAGGATCACCCATGGCACATTCAGTCTTGTTGTGCTTTGACAGGAGAAGGGTAAATGCTTACTGCTTAGTATAGTAATGTGTGGTAAATTAGAATACTGATTTAGAAGCCTATTGACACCAATACGAATTTCCTGAAAGAACTTATTTCTGATCTTTGCAGAGGGACATTTTGAATTTTTCCTTTTCTTTATTGAATTTTATGGATTTTTTTCATAGCTTAAACTCCAAATCTGCAAATACTTTAAAGATGTTGGAATAGAACTAGTACCAATGTAACATCTTTTTATCTTCCAGATTATGCCAAGGCTTGGAGTGGATGACCTCCCGTATTGGAGTGAGATAGCTGCCCCCTCCGCCCCCCATCCCCCCACCAAAAGAAGAGACTTCTATTTATCCTGTGAACATGTACATTTTTCTCTACTTCTGGCTGCTGAGACAGTGACCATATTTAATTTATATCAGCCAACTCCCAAGCTGTACTTGAATCAAGTGCAGTTGAACTGAAACACAAAGTATTTTCTTAACTTTTTTTAATACACTAATCTGCAACTGGATGAACATATGTGAATCTGGTTTTAAGCATTGAAATTCATTTGAATGTGTATGTACTCTAACTTTTTCAATGATAGCTTTTTAAAATCTGTTTTGTCATTGTCAATATTTCATACTTCCTCTTTCTAAATAGTTTATATAACTTCCTAACATAAATGAGCGCAGTTTGTTTAATAATGAAAAAGTAGCGAGTAGGTTGACTTTACTCTGGCATAGCTTTAGCCTCTAAGGGTAACTATATCTCCAGCTGGGCTTTCTGGAACATCAGTAGAGTTCTAGCTAGCCTGGGAGTTAATAGTTACGAATGCAAATTTTTAAATGTCGAACGAGTTAGTTATAGTTAATATTGTGGTGGCTTTTAACCTGGTATATAATTGAACTTCTGCCTTAAAAGAAATCTATTTCATTCTTAGTTTCTTTGGTAAGTAGTTCTAGGATATGATTCTTTTACTTGAAGATACATCTCTGTACAGTGGATAAAAACTTTGTTATTAAGTGCTGGTTTAGTCATTTAAAACTTGAATACCTTTTGAAAAATAAACCTCTTTATAATTAAATTTGGAATCATGGCAGCCAGTGTTACATGTAGACTTGCTGTAATCTGTTAAAATTTTAAATACTGTATACATGAGCCTTCCTCAACTTTTAGTGAGAGTGCTGTTTTCTAAATGAATGCAAAATCAAAAGGGAAGCCAGATTTATAAACAGAACAAAGTCATGGTGCTCCATCTGTGGACTTCAGAGTGAAGCTAATCTTGACATTTATTTACCTACTATCAAATATAGATAGTAGAGAAAATATCCAGAGAAAATTCCAGAGAAAATATTTTGCCTTGATTTTTGTTTTTAGTCTTCTTTGCAGGAGCAGAGAACTCTTGATAGTGCTTGAGTTATATTCATTCAGCTGAAATTTAGGAACTGAAAGTTGACAAAGTAGAGGGCTTCCATTTGAAAAACAAGTGGTGAAAGATTGGACATAGTAATTCAGTTTGAAGGAGATGAAGTTAGATCAGTAAAGAGAATCTAAAGCTATGGATGAAGTTAATGGAGAATATTAGGTGCCAAAAACCACCTGAGGGAAAAAAACCCCAAACAGTAGCAGACACCCAATTCCTGATAGAATCCCAGCAGCAGTCAGGTATCTAACCTACATAAATGTTAGGCAGGCTTTCCAAAAGCACCATTCTCTGCTTTTGCATGCCTAAAAACTATGTGGAATCTGGTTACTAGAACAATTTTGCTGATTGACTGTAGACCTTTAATGACAAAGTGTTTCTGTTAAATCTTGTTTTGATAATTCAAGCACACTTGAGTTTTCTTTAATAAAATTTTGTTTTGTGAATTTCAATTTGCTTCCATTTTTATTTGAACAAAGGTTAATGAAATTTTAAAAGTATCATCAAATATGTTGTCATAAGTGTTAAAAAGACGACTTTGAATATATGTGGAAACAGTGATTGGTTGAATGAAGTTGTATATTAATGCTGGTTAGCAAAAGTCATGTTTAGGAGAAAGCCTGTGTTGAGTGTCAAGACAAAATGCTCAGAAGATAATTTAAATCAGTGAAAAGTAGTGCTTAAAGAAAAAGGAGAAATGCAAGGCAAGGTTAAAATCTGATACTAAAGCCTCTTGCTCTGATGTTTGTGCTAAAAACTGTTCTAATGTGTGAAAATAAGATTTGTTTTGTTATTAAGGAAGCAAATGATGAAATGAAAAAAATAAAATGATACCATGAATGAGGTTTCTTGTTTAGTGTCTGAATAATTTCAGTTTGCAAATTAGATTTATTTTCAGATTTATTTTTATGTAATTCAGAATGTAGTCCCGAATATTTATAAAAAGCACTATCTGGATGTATAGCCCATTTCATTAAAAAAAAAAAAAGAGGCATGATTTCACATCTAACACTTTCCAGGTAAAACCATTCATAAATCTGTATTTTGATTACTAAAACCAGTCTCACCTGAAGTAATAAATCTAACTTTGAGTAAGAGGAAATGGTCACATTGTAGACCTTAGAATATCAGAATAATGAAAGCTTTCTCTTAATTCCTTAATACTTAAGACCTTTGAGTACCTTTATAGCAGGAAACATTCTTGACAATAACTATGATTTTGATCACCTTACTACATTTTCTACAAGTTTTCAATTTATAATATCTGTGATGCTGTGGTTTGTTTTTTGAAAAAGGCTTGGTGTTGAATTTTGGGGGGTTAATTTTAATCACATTCACAGCCTGTTATACTAAAAGTGGTTTGATTAAAATAATATTTACAATGATGTGCTTTGGAGCACTGCATGTGTGTTTGTGCTGCTAAACACTGTTATTATTTTTGTTAATCTGTATGTAGTAAATATATTGCAGGGAGTTTTCACTTCAAAAATATTCTGCATTTAGTATACTGTTCACAAAGAACACTTAATCAGCTTCTCAGAGGAAATTAGAAATTTAAGGATAAGGAAGCATTTAAAAACCTCGAGTAAAATATCAGAAATACAGAATACTGTAATAAAGTAATTGATATGCGTGTTATAGTCTAATTTATAAAATTAGACCCATTGTGTTAAAATAATGCATCATATTAAGAGAGAAGTAGTTCTGATTTGTTTAGGCAGCCTCTGTGAGCATGGACCTTTGAACGATTTTTGTCATGCTTGGATGAGGTTGGCTGGATCAGCTTTTTGAAAGTAGTCTTTGCAGACAAGCTCTTTTGCTTAACTGAATTTTCTTAGTTTATTTGAAATGAAACTAAGTTTTACACTAAGACTTTCCCTTCCCCCTTCCCTGACGTGTTTGTCTCTAAGCTAACTGTTGTTACTAAGTAGATCCAGTAATAATTATAATGTTTCCCTCCCTGTTAATCATTTTAAGACTGAATAAAGCCTTATTGCATAAGTAAGTACTAGAAAAAATAGGCTGGATAATTGACTAGGGAGCATACTATTCTTCCTCTTTTGTCCAGCTAACTTTTATCTGCTTCGATAACATACGGTAAGTGAAAACCATTTACTAAGGAAAAAAATTATTTTGTGACCATCAAATTTGCTTTTCCTTTTGTACATTTTAGCATCATAAACTGGGTCATTTGTGCTGGAGAAGGAAACAGTTTTCTTTCCTTCCTTACCCTACAGTTCACAGTTACTGTAGCTTGCAAATTTTAGGTGTTCTTTATTATCATTTCGTATATAAAATTTTTGGAAGTTCATTTGGTCTTTGTGAACTGAAATGCTGCCCCACCCCTTGTAAAATGTGAAAATTGAATTTTTCCAGATTTAAAAATGAAATTCTACAAACTGGTAGTCATTCGACCATGTAAGTATTGTAACACACCAAAATATGGTTTTGGGGTAGAAAAAAGCTCTGATGATAAATTACTTGTTTTCAATTTTTGTGTTCTTCAAGTAATTCTTCTAAGAGACTGTACTTTCATTTGTGTTCTGGTTTTTTGTTAAAAACTTCTGGGCAAAGCATGACTTGCAGACAAATACTTACAGACAGATGAGTAATTTGAGTTGTGAAAATGGGATGAGAAGTACAGCCAGTTGACTTCCTTTTTTTTTCTGTTCAACCCCAACACTATTTCATAAGAATAAGCTTTAAATAATAAGTACTTTTAGTGTCTTTGCCCAGTGTGTTAATTTTGACCTTCTTAATGTAACATAGTAAGTTTTCTTTTTCCCCAGCAATTCCAAAAATATTCCCAATGAATAAAGAGTTTTGAAAATGTTCTAAAACCAGAAGGGCCAGAGTAGCAGAATAAGTATGTGCCTATATTTACATGCTGTTACCCAGACACAGAATCATAGCATCATTTAGGATGAAAAGACCTTTAAGATCATCAAGTCTAACTGTTAACCCAGGACTGACAAGTCCATCACTAAACCATGTCTCTAAGCACCGCATCTATGTGTTTTTTACAGGGATGGTGATTCCACCGCCTCCCTGGGCAGCCTGTTCCAATGCTTGACCACCCTTTCAATAAAGAAATTTTTCCTGATACCCAATCTAAACCTCCCTTGGTGCAACTTGAGGCTGTCTCCTCTTGTCCTCTCATGAGTTACTTGGGAGAAGAGACCAACCCCCACCTGCCTACAACCTTCTTTCAGGTAGCTGTCGCGAGCAGTAAGATGCCCCCTGAGTCTCCTCCAGGCTAAACCACCCCAGTTCCCTCAGCCACTCCTAAGACCTGTGCTCCAGACCCTTCATCAGCTTCATTGCCCTTCTCTGGACACACTCCAGCACCTCTACATCTCTCTTGTACATCCCCCAAATACTGAACACAGTATTTGAGGTGCAGCCTCACCAGTGCAGAGTACAGGGGGACAATCACTGCCCTTGTCCTGCTGGCCACACTAATTTGGGTACAAGCCAGCATGCTATGGGCTTGCTTGGCCACCTGGGCACACTGCTGGCTCATGTTCAGCCAGCTGTCAACCTGCACCCCCAGGTCCTTTTCCACCAGGCAACTTTCCATAGGAATACACCTCCCAAAATGCTGTGAATGAAGTTGCCTTTCTGAAACCATACTTTTTATTACCTTTAAAACACAAACCAGGAAACCTCACATGCTTGTTGGCCTTAGTTTCTTAAATGAATGGAAAGATAAGCCTAACTTAAATGAAGAGAAAACTTCATAGATACAATTTGGGGTAGTTCAGAACTTCTTTAAGACTACACAGATGTCACTGTAGATAGTCAAATCTGACCTAAAAATGCTTTATTTTTAGAAAACTAAAGCTGGAACATGTCAGCTTTCATAGGCACGAACAGTTCTCCTTTTAGCTGAGTAAGACTTTAAATTTACTTCATTAAGTGCAATGTTCAATCTGTTTGAGAAGTCCAAAATATGTATTGTAGGGGTTTTTTTTACTGTTCGAGTATGTGCATGACAGTTTGCAGTAAGGGTGTACCTAGCCTGGTCTCTGTACTCACCACAAGGTCCAGCTTAGGAAGCAAGCTGTCTTGATTTCTTGATGGTGCCTTACTACTTTTCCATCCTGTCTCTAATTGGAGCATTTGTAATTTTTTTTCTTTCTTTTTTCTTTTTCTTCCTTCTAAGATATTGTTGCCTTGTACTGTCTTGTCTAAAGATGCTGACAAAGGCATGTGAGGGACTGTACAAAAAAAAGGTTTTCATAAACTATATGTTTTACCAAATAACCTGTATTTTCCTCATACAGCTGTCTTGGTAAGTCCAATCTCATTTCACTGTTATCTCCCTTTTTATTTATTCATTTATTTTTAAAACATAGCTTGAGTACCTTCTCTCAGTTTGTCTGTGTTCATGTTTACCCTGTAGCCCCAAGCAGTCTCCATTTTCAAGACACTGCTGGCATCTTATCTGGGGATCTAAAGAGTCCCCTATCTGGATGTTCTACAGAACCTGGACAACAGTTTCTGGTACAGGGGCACAGATTTCCTGAAGTTTAGCAAGGCAGGCTGTACTACCGCTTGGGATCCATGCCACAGCTTCCTTCAATGCCTTTGGGCACTAGCAGTTTTCTAGTTCTGATCTTTGCAAGTTCTTCTGTATAAAACTTCAGGTTCACTATTCACCACTGAGATTTTTGTTCTGAAATGTATGCAGTTACCTCGATCTTGCAGGAGACCTTTCTTTCTCTGAATAACAAATTCCATAAATATAATATCAAGAGATTTATTTTTTTTTCAGCAGCAGTGTTAGTCTAGTGTCAAACTCCTGTTTGTGCTGAGCAGGCATATACTATGTTCCAGTTCAAGAAATTAATGTCTTATACAGATTTGTATTGTACTGCTGTAAATGGGTTGGCCTGTGGCTTTTTATTTGTTTTATTTTCTGGAATTTCTTGCCTAGGTGGTAAAAGAACTTCACTATCCCCAAGTCAGTGATTCTAGCTATTTAAACAGACTGTACAAAGTAATGAGAAGAGGGCTTGGGCACAGCTATTCAAATTTATTTTACAAAAATAAAATTGAGTCGTTCTGTTAAATTTGTGAGGTTTTGTTTGTGTGTTCTTTGGTGAAGAGGTATTGAAGTAGTATAACTTTGTCACTTCAAGTGTAGGGGTTAGGGAAAGCATTTAATCTTCAATCCCTTCACTGGGGCAGAATCAGGGCCTGCATCTTGTGCAGCTGTAGCCAGTTCATGAAACATCTTGGTTGGACACCTGCTTCCTTTCATCTTGGGGGAAGCTCCAACTTTTGTCCTAAAGAGACTTTCACATGGTCTCAGCCATGGGAAGCATGGGTCTTTGTTTCTTTTAGTGAAGGGTGTTTGTTTTAGTGGACTGTTCCCTTCCAAAGTAAGAACAAAAATACAAACAGAAGAGCAGGAAAAAACTTGTTTGGATTTTTGTGTGTGCATTTGACTATGCTTAGCATTTAGCTGAATTTGCTCTTTCCTTTTTTAGAGTCTTCCCTGTGAAAGAGCCCAGAAGGCAACAGTGAAGAGAGCAAGTATGAAAAACGTGACCATGACATCAACAGTAGCAACAGGAACTTGCATCTTGGAAAAACTTTTAACTTCTTCTAAAATTAACTTGATGATCTTTCAATGTTCAATTTTTCTGTGTTTTGCTTCTTAGGGTAGAGCAATAGAAAGGTGCATACTGTCTGCACAGTGTGGCCATGCACCATGCAGGCAGGAGAATGAGGCTCTGAGAAAGTGCTTCATGTGAATGACGTATTGGAAAGCAAGTTCTGGAACTGAGCTAAATTTTTGTAATATCAAGTGTGATACAACTATGCTTTTTCTGACTTCCTCACTTTCTGGGACCACAGACATCTCAGTCGTTTTTCTCTCTGTATTGACTGTTGACAGTTACACATTCTTTATAGCAGCACAGGTCTTGCTTTCTTGAGGTATCCAGGAAAATCAAAAGGCTTTTTACGTAGCTGAGTAGCTCAGAAGACATGCCTGAGTGCTGTAAAAGCAAGACTTAGATTATCACCTCAATATTTTGGCTGGGCATTTAACTGAAATTTACTGTAGAAAATTTTAGGATTATGCCACAATAAAACTGTTATGCTCTGCTATATGGTCTCTAATAAAATAGTTGTGCTATTATTCAGTTATGTTTGCTTCTTGTTAGTTGTGGTACTCTTCAATAAAGTTGATTTGTGTTTTGCTGGGTAGAGATAAGCATTTAATATAGAAAGTTTTCCTATATGTAACTGTGAAGACAAATCTGTGTTTGCACACCAGTATGTGTCCCCTAGATGGCAGGAAAGGATCACTTTAACAGTGCCAAACCTGCATTAGCCTGTGTGCTTCAGCATCAACATGAGCGATTTCAAAGAATACACATCCACCTCATTTTACCGAGGTATCACTGGCTAAATCGTGGGGACCATGCTTAGATACAATGGAGAAAGCACACAGGAGAGGAAAGTTGAATCACTTCTTATGTGGGAGAGAAGCTTATGGTGAGTTTTGAAAAAAATTGCAAGTCTTTCTATAGCTTAAAAGCACTTTGTCTTTATCATTTATGGTTAGAATTATATTTCACACCTTTTATTGTTGCTCCATCTGAGAATGGAGACAACAAAAAAATGAATACAATTCCAGACATGTTTCATTTTTATAATAACCTCTGTCTGCTGTCCATGACATGCCTTATTTTTTTGAGCTTTGATTGATTGACAGTTGTTCCTCTAAGGCTCTGCAAGGCTGTACTGCTACCCCTCAGAAATTGCAAGGCAAATGTCTATAACATCTGGGATCTGTAACATTTGGACTGTCAGTTGTACCTCTAAAATATACCTTGCTGTGTGTTTAGCTGTGATAAGGATTTGTAGTCTTTCCTATATACTTACTGCATATGAAGGCTAAATTCAAGTAAAATGGCAGTTTTGTTGCAAGGTTTAGATCATCTTTAATGGTAAGCAGCACTCAATAGCAATGGTCCAAATGTGTAATACTACCAACAATCTTCCATTGCCCGAAATATTTCTGTTCCAGTTTATGTAATGCATGTCTCCTGTGAAGCTAATTCCCACTAGTTTGTACAATTGGTGCAAAGTGATTCAGTGTTTATCAAAAACATATGAAATTAGAGATCTAAGGAATGTAGAGTGGTACCAAATGTTGCATGGTTCATGAATATAAGTGAAGCATCTGAGGCACAGTTGTTCCTGCAAGATTTTTCTTTCTCTGATATTCAGATATGGGTGAGAGGAGAAACTAGAATGAAGATTAAATTGTAGTGTTGAAATACTGCTTCTTGCTGGGAAGGGTTGGGGTGGAGCAAAGCAGCACAGCATGGTGACATGACATGCTACCAGTTCTTCAGTAATTCTGTCATTTGGAAAGCTGTATGCATTTGTTTTAGATATAGTAATTCATAATAAGAAAAAAGATGTGGTGCTATTTGACAGAATAGGATGCCAGTTTCTATTAAGGAGTGTCTTCCTGATGACTTTGCCAAAATTCTACTGTCTTCATCAATCCTGGGTTATACGTGAGGCTTGGTTGCCGATGTGAATTCTTGACAACTGTTCATGATCATGTTCTTATGGTGGTGAAATGAGGATCTTCAACTATGCTTCTTGTAAAAATGGAACTCTAGATTAAAAAACCAACCAAACAAACAAAAGGTGCCTTTTTAGTGAAAGGGACACCTTGGACACAGTAAGGACACTGCTTTTCTCTGACTAACCCAGAGGAGGTGCTATACTGCATCCGCCCCTCTAGCCACCCATTTGACACTTAGAGCTGCCTTTTCTCTAATTGTTGATGAACAAAAACTAATCTCAAAATAATTGTTTTCAGTTTATTCCTAGTTCACAAGGTTACTGTTTTTATTTCAGGCCTGAAGAAAGATCTATACAAAACATTGCCAGTCTGTTCCAAATATGAAAATATTTGGAAAATTTTTTGTGCTAATTATGTTTTTAGAAAAACACAAGCTATACATGCGAATGTGTTAATTTAGTGTGTATGTGTAATATCAGTATCCTCTCATGTGCTTGGCACCTTCCAAAATACTTAAACACTTGTACAATATCAAAGGAGTTTCAAGTCAAATGCTGCGCAGTGAGGATGGAGACAGACAAAGGTGGAAGGAAGTGCAGGGAAGCAATTGCAGTGGTAGGATGCAGTACTCAATAATGAGCAGTGCTGCACATGAAATAAAAATATCGTTTTCTTACTCATCTATTTCTGCCATTGCTTCTTACTTTATATTTCCTCAGTTCATCCTTTTCTGATCACTCCTTTCACTTCTGTCTGTGCACATCCAGCAGAATTCAGGCTAGTTAGTTCTGTTTCATTCTTTGATTAAAACTTGGAGTTTCTGCCAGGTGGAATGAGTCTGGAAGCAGGAAACCTCACAAAAGGCAGTGGCAGTGCAACGAAAGACCTCTCAATTGAAGTGGTAGACTAGAATTAGTTCTCTGTTCACAGGTAAAAGCAATGTCAATTTTGGGAAGACAGCAAAACAGCTCTCCTTCTGTCTCTGCTAAATCTCTCCTTCATGGCTTTGCAAAGCGTAGTGTCCTCATGTTTAATTATGGAACAGTATTCAATCCTCAGCTGGGCAGCACATGGACAGAATTTAAAATAATTTTCTGCAAAATACTTTGAAATATGCACAAGAGGAAAAAACAATCATATAAACGCAAATGGGATTCTATAATTCTCTCTTTATATTTATGGTCTCATGTTTTGTGTATTTCCCTTTATAATTTTTTTTAAAAAAACTATTTACATTATTACTATTGACAAGAGTATTGCCTAATAATTAGCACTTCATTTTTATGTCCACAATGAAAGTTACTGCTTGACAATCTTCATTACAGGTGGAATTGACTTGTACAGTCTCAAAGGGCTCATCCTCCACACTGAAAAAGAAAAGAAGTGGTGAATAATGTGGGGCACCTGAGGGAGTGAAGTCTGTAAGACCATAATTTCTTTCACCTCTTCTCTAAGGATATTCTTCAATGAAGTGTTGAGCAAGAACTTCTTGAAACTCACTTTCTATCTGTTTCTGCAGCGGATCTTTTATAGCTGCAGAAGTAACTTTTATGTATGAATTGTACCAAAGAGTTTAATGGGTAAAACTTTAGACACCTGTGGGGGCGGGTGGGAGTAGTCATGACTGAGCTCAACTGTGCTCTGAGTCTATAGCATGATTCCATTCTGTTCCCAAAGCTGCTCAGATGGAGGTACTAGCACAGGATTGTGTCAAAACCCCACACACTTCAGGATTTGAACATGCTTTCTAAGAAAGTTGACCTGTAGATCTCCATACCCTGATTGGGTTAGGTATACCCTTCCTCTGGCTGGACTGCCCAGCCCTCAGAAGCTGTCTCCAAAGCCCTACGCAGAGGCTTCTGTGCTGTACAGTGGCACATGGTGCACTCACTGCATCCACAAAGAATGAGGTGGATCTGCCTCCAGAGATGACTTTGGTCTCACAGCACTCTTCTCCAGAAATGGACACGATTACCAGTAAAGGCACTGGAAGCTGAAATGAACGGTACAAAGATAAAATGTAGTGAAAGTATTCGTTAAAAATTTCAGATGTAACCACTGACCTTTTGGAATTAAATGAATAAAAAGGCACTGTTGGCCCAGGAAAATGTCTACTGAGTTCTTTCAATGAATCTCAAAAAACATGTTTCAAAAAATCTTGCTGGCTGGCTAACGGTGGTCAAAATCTTCCGTGACAATTTTAAGAAAATATGGACATTTTCTTTACAAAACAAAACTCTGATTTCTGGCCCCTTATGTTTCAAGTTTGCACTTTTAAAGCGGTGTTTTCACTAAAACATTTGAGTGCTTTTCATTTTTTTTATCAGCTTCTTCCACATCCCCTTGGAGGTTTTATTCCATTCCATTCCAAACAGAACTAGAGCAGAAATTTCACTAGTTTGACCAGAGTCAAAAAGGAAGTTGCTATCAGGTAGTAGGCTTGGAGATTTGTTATTCTAATCCCATGTTGAGAAAAGCGCTTTTGCTCAAGCTTTAAAGTTTGACAACAATGTATCTTCATCACCAATACTCAAACTCCAGCGTTGAGAAAGACTGAATGCATTTTTTAAAAATGCCATAACTAGAAATTGGGTATAGATTTCAGTTGAGTACACTATAATTAGAAAGAAGCTGAAGAATCCAATTGAAAGAATAATGTTCAGACTTGTAAGAACATATGAATGAATTTTTAAAGATATATACACATCTGAATTTCTCTTGCATGTAAAGGAAAGTATAGATACACTTTGCAGTCTGTCCAATGAATACTGAACAAAATTTGTATTGATCCTACAAAAGCCCAAACACTGTTCTTAACCCTGCTTTTCCCATCCAACAGTTGCTGTTGGATTCAGCACCTTTCAAAGATGAATACAAACTCTTAAAATATTTTCGCTCTGCTTTTTTATCAGTAAGTTGCAAGACAGCAGCTATTTGCTAGAATCCATTTTCATTTTAGCAGGAAATTTAATATACTATTGCTCTGGAGGAAAATTGGGAAGTAATTACTGTAGAATTAAATCCTATTGCTTATGTGAAAATAAACACAATATAGGAAGCATCTGGGGACTTGCAGTAGGATATGTAATCCAACAGTACTCATTCTTCTTTATAGAACTATCTAATTAGGAGTTAATGAACAAAATATTGGACTGCTTGCAATTCCATCCAAGTTTCTTTTGCTTCCTATGAATCTTTTTACCTTTTTGCTTTGTTTTTTAGCTGCAATGAAAATGGGATCTTACATTAACATGAATCGTGTATGTCTGGGTAATAAGCCATTAAATTCAGTACTTTTGTAATTCAGTTGCTGGTTTGATTGTCTCTTCTGTGCAGTCAGGACTGTTTCTCCTAGTCTATGTATAATTTTATAAATATTTCTAAAATAAAGAGAAAAAAAAGAAGAAAAAAGTGTTAACTATATGTGAGTAGAAATAAGGAGGGGCAAAAGTACTCTCATCTAAGGTCAGATTGTTTTTGCCTCGTGAATCTGTGACTGCCTTCTGCTGTGCTTTGGGAGGGAAAGGAATTTGAGGTTTTTAATTGTGCTGAACAAGTACTAGACAAGGGGCCCATGTGTGAGCCATGGGCTTTACATTCCAACCTTTTTCTTTTCAATTGTTGTTCTATTGACTTCTTGTCAACAGGGATTTCTCAGCACTGAACACAAGCTCTAAGATTCCTGGGCTGAGACTATACTGGTAAGAGTAGCAAACCATGGCATACTGCTGTGCCCTGCTTTTACTGTGCCAGGATTTCTGGCTTAAGCCAAGGACCCACTGACTCTCCCAACCAATTACACGGTACACACACAGTTTTAGATTAAAAGCTGACCAATACACTTATAATGCAGCAAGTAAAAATTAGCCATTGAACCTATAAATCCACTTTAATATACATACTAATGAATTCAGGATTATGGACAAAAATACTTGCAAGATTCATAAATATTTGATTGCTTTGAAACACAGATGTCAGCGGCTTTGTTTTTAAAGCCTAGTGCTAGAATCAGAGAGAATTTTAATATTGCTAAAATTATGCTAAAATGGTGTTGGAACTTCAGGCAAAACAGGTCTGACTTAGGCTAGTAAATCTATTTCATTTCAAAGGAATAGAGCAATAAAATCCTTGAAGCAGGCATTACCTGAAGGTAATTGACTGCATCTATGAGCTAAATGTTCCAAGGAAAAGAGAAGACTGCTTCTAGCTGACAAGGTCAATTATCCCCTCACTGTGTCCTTTTCGGGTGGTACTGGCATTCTTAACACATCCAAAATTGTTAAATATAACTTTTGAGAGCAGAAGAATGTTTCTTTTTAAAATAAAATTCCTATTAACTATTTTTAAAAGACAATTATCAAAGAAATTTCCATTGGAATAATGCACAAAATAGTACTGATCCTATGGATATATGCACTTCACTTCCAAGTAGTAGTTACGTACCTGTCATCACTTGTGGTTGGGTAGAATCTTATCATGGGATTTTTGTGTTTTGTTTGTTTAAAAAATGACTATAAAATGGCATTGTGTGATAAATGGAGTAGCTAAAGGTTGGTGCACAGTTCTTATACTTGGGCAGCTCTGTAAGTCCTGTTTCTGTCATGGGTGGAATCCTGATGAAGTAGAAACAAATTAAATGTATGTGGGCCAAGTCAGGCAGTGATGACCCAAATAGGGAATTGGTCAAAGGTCAGTCCACTGGTTCAGGAGCCAGTAGGCAGTGTTCTTTCTCTGTTTTGTTTCGGATATCCAAGTTCAGCTGGTGAGTCCCACGCACAAGAAAACCCTCACCTGCCCTCTGTGCCTGGGGAATGTGAAGTAGACGGGCTGTCTCAGGTCCTCTCTCAGGATGTTCCCTGAGGAACATCTTCAAACTCTTCCCATCGCTCTTTCAGCTTGATGCCCCTCTTAAGGGCTTCCCAGTGCTGAAACACAGACTATGACACATCTTTTAGCCTATTTGATACTTCCCCCTCCGCCCCTCCCTGCCTTTGGTAATACTGTATATAGATTGTACCTTTTCCTTTGCCTTAGTTTCCTGTTCATTTACTTCATAAACAACTTCAGCTGGGAATAAAATCTGTATTACAACATTTGAATTTCATCTGTTTTCCTGCAGCTTTTCTCTCAAGAGCAACAATTACCATGTCCTGATAACATCAGATAGTTCATCTGCGTCCAATTTGAAATTAACATTCTGCTTTCTTTAAAATTGATAGCCCATTCACTTTTTACTGCAGTGTTGTTCATTCCTTCCAATATGTTAATAACACTGTTTGTACTCTGCCAATGTTTGCATTTGCTTGTGAAATCATGGGATCCTTTTTACTGTTTTATTTTCAAGTGATGAGCATATTCTTGGTTTGTGAGTTTCCCACACAATTTAATGTTCTGTGTAACATTCTGTCCTGTTTTGACTCCAGTGTTAACCTCTGCAAGTCCTTCTGCTTCTCTCTCTCTCTTTCGTGTTTTTTGTCGTGTTTGTAGTGTTGTACGTTGCTCTGTACATAGTAAGCTTCACCTCTAGTTGAGTGATACTTGACTGGGAAATTTATGATTTCCTTAAAGGGTAATTCTGGGTCTAGTTCTTTAACATTTTGTCCCACACTCCATTTTTTATCTGATGCCTTCTAGATTATCTTTAAAAATAGTAAGTTTATCTTCTTAGTCTTTAGTTGGAGATTCCTTCTGCCTTTGCTTATTCTTCACACTATCTATTTAAAAGTGTGATTAGGCTATTTCATAACTAGTTGCTTGCAAAAATAGTGTCCTGTGGCTGTCTTCCTTTCTTTCTTGAACCCACTTCTAGTAGCCAGAAATTAAAGTTCTGTTTTCAACCTCCTTTTTTGTCCTTCCTGTTTCCAGAACTTTTCTGCTGTTAACAGATATTCAGAGTATTTTCTTAGCTTCATGTGCTCCCTGATACCTTATTCAGTAATTGTTCAAAAGTAGATACCTGCTTTGCTGGCTATCTTACTGGGTGTTTGAGTAGGAGCGCAGAATGATGCTGCCTGTGTGGTGAAATGAGTAGAGGAAAAGAAGGGGAAAGGCCTTAGAGGTGGAAGCACCTTGAGTCTGCCCAGGCAAGGCAACATGGGAGTCTGTGAGTCAGAGGGCACTGACAGCTCTGAGGCAACTGGAACGGAATAGCTGAGGCTAGAAGATATCTTTAGAGTTCGTCTAGTTCAGTGCCTGGCCAAAAGCAGAGTCAACTTCAAACTTGGGCTTACAGCCTTGTCCAGTTGTCTTGGTCTGAACCTCTTTGGACACTGAGTGCCAGTGCTTGCCCATGTTAGCCGCTTCAGCTGCAGTCAAGTCTCCATGCCCAGGGCATCAGTTTGAGCATTCATGCAACTGCACTGGGACTCAGGGAGACGATTTGGTTAAAAATCAACCATTAAGTGACTTCAAGGGAAATAATGACAACACTGCTGTTAACAGCATTCTCTTTTGGCTCTTCCTGAGGGCAGTGAGGTGGAGACATGCAGCAAAAAAGCAACCCCTTTGCAAATGCAAAAACTGACTTCTTCCTTCCTTCTACCTATGGTGCACACACAGGTGAGTGGTGTAGAAAACCTCTTGTATTTAAGCATGTGAGAAATTTCATCAATGTAAATTGTGCTTTGAAAGAATGGATAACACAATCAGAAGCCATTCAATTCTTTTTACCTCTTGAAACAATCCCCAAAACAAAATAAAAAAATGGCCCAAGTACATTTCTCAGCAATGTCTCAAATTTAGGCTCCATGCAAAAACGTTATGGAAAACCAAGCATTTACTGTAATTTTCTCAAAGCGCAGTGAAAGCTAAAGTTCAATTCAAATTCCAAGTCTGGAATTGGTGTGAAAAATGTGTGTAAAATCCAGACCCTGGTATTTACTGAACAAACAAAAGCTTCACAAAACCTTCCTGTGCCAGATCTTGCTCAGCTTTTCCACAGCCTAATATTAAGCTCATGACAGCCAAAGTATTCACTCAGGTTTACTCTTTGTTACAGAAAAACCTTTAATTTAGCCTCTAGGAGATTTGAACTTGCGATGGAGAGCTGTCACATTCACTCTAATTCTATGTGCCACCCTGCTCACTCTCACAGCCATTCAATGCTTTATAGTATTTATAAATAACCTTAAAATGATTTCTGCTACACTGCATCAGGTTTTTGAAGCACATAGCATTATAATAGGACAATCAAACATCATGGAGATCAAGTTTTAGCACTAGTACTTTGAATTCAACAACCAGCTCTAGTTCAGAGATCTTGCATTTCTGTTACTTAAATCCTGGTTTTTTCATCTCAACAGGCGTGATGTAGTCAAAGGAAGTAGGGGTGGGAGCAGAGCTGGGGGAATCTGTGGCAAAAGGGGAAGCTTCAGGTACAGTAAAGCTATAAAATGTGGTATTCTACAGATAGGATGCAAAAAAAAGAAGTGGAGACTGAACTCTGATTTTGTTTTTGTTTTTGTTTTCTTTGCCATTCTCTGAATTTTTTTCTATGGTTTCTTTGTTTCTGTCCTTTCCTTCCCTAGCTTCTAAGTGAAGCATCAGCTTGGAACATTTTGAGTTTTCATTTCAAGATCTGTATATTACAGCGAAGCTGAAGATAAGCTTAATAAATTGGGCTATCTGAAGAGTATTGAGTATTATAACTATAAATGTTATTGTCATATAAGTAACCAATATTTTCTATGTATTGCATGCATTTTTCACTTGAACAGCTTCCTCAACATAAAACAGTCCTTAATAACCTGAAACCTGTGCAAATATAGACAATACTTAAATTCTTCCTGCCTACACCAGTCCTACCTTCTGTTCTTCCTCCACCATATACTGGATGAAGTCTAAAGGAGATAGAGTTGTGATGTAAAAGATCTTTTCCCAAGGATTTAAACTAGGTTATTCAGTAGTATTATTCATGATCTTATTTGATCTTGGTTGCTTCCTGTAGAGATCAAAGGAACATAGTTCCTTTTTATCAATCTGTTTCATCCAGTACACCATCCCATGCAATGCCACCCAGCTTTATTGGGATCTCACAGTCTTTTAGATGTATGGTAAATTTAACTGTATTTTAATTCAGCCTATTTTTTCAGCTCAACTTTCCTTCTATTTGCCATCAAAATATAGTTGTTATTTTATATATATATATATATATATATATAAAATATATATAAAATAGATGTGTTAAAAGCTAT
>JAVJGI010000050.1:71751544-71761695 GCA_035590275.1 Ibycter americanus | reverse complement strand
TATATAAACTGGGGGAAGAAGAAGGAGGGTGGGGACATTTGGCATTATGGCGTTTGTCTTCCCGAGTAACCATTACGAGTGACAGGACAAGAGGAAATGGCCACAAGTTGCACCAAGGGAGGTTTAGATTGGATATTAGGAAAAATTTCTTTATTGAAAGGGTGGTCAAGTATTGGAACAGGCTGCCCAGGGAGGTGGTGGAATCACCGTCCCTGGAAGTGTTTAAAAAACATGTAGATCTGATGCTTAGGAACATAGTTTAGTGGTGGACTTGGCAGTCCTGGGTTAACAGCTGGACTTGGTGATCTCGAAGGTCTCTTCCAACCTAAATGATTTTATGATTCTATTATTTTATATGCTGTGAGAACTAAAGCTCAGATCTTATCTTGATGAACCTCTATTTATCCGAGACTCGTGAAAAAATCTTTTTGCCTGTTCAAATAGAAAATAATTTGTCCTTACATAAAATTAACATATTTCTTATGTGTCTGACTCTACTTGCTTCACTGGGTTGGAATACTGCTTTGAGTGAATGCAGTCCAGTGTGGAAAAGGAGGTGAACCCCTGCTCAGAGTGGGCTGAGGGGAACTCGTTCCCCATTATGGGAAAAGGAGTGAACTTTATTTTTAGTAGTCATGGACTACATTCATGAAGTTAATCTTAAACTGCTTGTTACTTTTTCTAGGCTTATTTTTTCTAAAAGAACTATCCCAAACCACCCACTTCCACTGTGCTATTAATGGCACCGCTCTCTGCAGCATGCTGCTCGTGGATCACTGGAAAACTGGTGTTTGCACAATGACTGGACAATAAAATAATAGAACTGTGTCCCTGAGATAATTTTAAAAAACCCCTTACACAATGAATTTTGTTACTTCAGCCAGAAGCTTGAAAAATGAGAAAGAATACAGTGTTTTGCATAAGTATTTGCTATTGCTTGTTTCAGCCTATTTTTAGTGGGTTTATTAAGGCAGCTGTCATCTTTAGACCCACAGTTACCACATACACACACAAAACAAAGTATCATCACGACTGAAAACTTGATAGTTAGAAACCAATCGGACAATTTCAGTTGCTGCAACTGTGTCTTTCTGGTAGTGGATTTTCCCTCCTAGTATTTTCATGAACTGGAAGGTTTTCCTTCTTATCTGCTAATACTAATATAAACTGAAAATCTGCTGCTGATTCTTCAGTGAAAACAGTTAAACTGACCTCATAGAAAGGACTATTACTTACGGTAATATATAAGATTATTTTTTCCATTTTATGTTTTTGTTCTCTGGTTTCTAATAGCTATTACTTGAAGCAAATCTCAGGTTTAAAGGCATCTTCAGAGTACTGTGATAAAAAGTAGTTGAAACATTTATTTCAGAAAAACATGAAGTTCCCTCTGCAGGTAATAGTTATGTGCTGTCTGAAATCAAGAGGGCAATATCTCTGCAGTTTTATCTATCTTTCAGCCCACGCTTTTAAACTTCAAGACCCAGGCATGAGGGGGTAGCAGACTTCTGCAGAAATGGGAAATGTCAAGCACTGATGATCTGTGACTGGCATGAGTTTTAAAACAACTGAAATTTTCACTCTCATTCTATCAATCCTTACTTGCGACTGCACTCTTTGGGCATTAACAACTCTGCCACAAACTGGATAAATGAATCCACACAAACAGAAAAAAAAGCCTGGTAGACATTGTGGATGGAAGTCATCAGTCCTAAATGTAGACATTTAAATATTGTTGTTAATAGTTAACCTAGTTACACTATACACCTTCTGCAGTCATCTAAAAGAACTAGCATGCGACTCACTTGACCTGTGTTAAACATCAGCGTTAGGATGGTATGACTGCTGCCCTACCTTCCTCTGACTACATCTGCTAGCTGTCACTTGAAGGTAATTGTGGGTTATTAGCTCAGGTGTAGATATTTACACTAAATCAGATTAATCCCATCCTATACCATCACTATTTTTTTGAAATCAATATCCCATTGAAAGGGTTGCATTTCTGGTGGTTTTGTTTTATATTATCAATAGGTAGGCTTAAAAAGATGCTTAGTTTATTGCATTTGTGTAAAATTCATAAGTATTTGAAGATTTTTTTAAAAGGAGGAAATAATGATTTTTTAACCTATTTTCCTAAGTTAGGTGAGGGTTCCTTGGACATCTTGAAATATTCATGCTGTATTGATATGTACTACAGAAAATTCAACAAAGTAAATTAATATACTAAAAGGTCATGATTTGAAATGGAAAGCCCACAATTTTGCAACTGCAAATAAATGCATAGAACATTTCTGTATATCTGATTTACAAGTACAGGTTTTATTAAGACAGAGAACTACCTGATAAGTATTCTCTTAGCAGTGCAAGATATTCATACTATACTAGAAAACTTGATAACTGCTCTGTGAATCTGCTTTGGTACCATTAGGGGACATATTTAACATGTGTGCTTTCATAACTAAAATGAAAAATTAAGTAAAAATAATTGAAACAGAATTATTTTCTTTTATGCCTTTGGCATTATACATATAAATGACACCATGTTAGGTGGCTGTTCATTCAAAATAGCGTTGCACCAATCTCTAAATCTTCAGTGGTAACTTTTTCACTACATTTGAAATTTTATGATGTGCTGAGAGTAATTATCAAATCAAACAGTCACTAATTCTACACATGACTCCTCCAAAATATCTGTTTGTCTCAATGAAAGGTAGAAAGGGAATTAATCTGGAACTCCAAGTTCATTTTTTCTTTCATTTCTTCAACGATACCACCACCCTTAAACTCCCTGAAATAAATTCTAAGATCTATACATCACCAGTTTTATGATCTATTAAATCCACCTGAAACAAAAGCTGCACACATGCACCATGGTGCTAAAAGACGTATGTCTTTGGTCAAACTTTGTAATATTGTTTCTAACACAAGCAAATGGTGATAATTAAAAGTGTAAAAATAATAGTGAGGAAAACATTTCTCCTGTTGGCTTGCTTAGATATTAGACCAAAAAGCTTGTCAATCCAGTTTAGTACAACTTCAACGAAAAGTATAAAACCTGAAAAGAAGAGTAAAAGGTCTGAACCTCACGGTATAAATCATCAGTATGGTGTTTGATAGAGTGGTGCAGCTCTGTTGTCTTCACTGTATCAATGGGAATGAACATAGCGAGAAACATTCATTCTGGATGCATCTCCAAAGCTGAATCAAGCCCTTAATATTGCCTTTGCCTACTGGTGTGTGGCTCACTATCTCAAAACCACAGTGCTGTGGAAATCTGCTGCTGTGCTGCGCCAGTACAGAAAGGACAGTGTCATTTGCCCTCTGAGGGCTCAAACACTGCTCTGAAGAAGAGGACTTGCTGCTTAGTACATCATCCAATATAAATACAAATCAAAGGCCCATGAAGATGCTAGAGCAAAATAATACCTGTTGCAGCTTCTGAAATGACCAGCAATATATGACAACTCCTTAAAATACTGTCCAATAAATTAATATCCAGTACATCTGTGGCTAAAAGAATCTTCCTCAAGTTCTAGATCACCAATTAGCAATGCTGACGTTTGTATTTGCCTAGCAATTATCTTCTACTTTTGTCATTTTCTTCTCCAGTTATTTGCAGCTGACTATTCTTTTTCACTCTTTCTTTTACTATTTCTTACTTATAAATAATTCCTCTGTATTTTGCATGGGTGCAGAAAAGATAAGTTAGTAATTTTTTTTTGCATTAAGGGTTAGCATAATCTCTCTGATTCTTTTTACTCATGGAGGCTTCTGTTCACAGCAGATTTTAATAATCCTTTTGAAGCCCCTGAACTTCCATGTTCTATAACGTCTAGTCAATTTTTTATTTCATGCCATCACACTTAATCTTTTTGCTGCTAAAAATTGTTCCACTTTGGTAATGGGCATGTCAGTCTTCATCACACCAATATGTATTAGCTCTCATCTCCTGTGCTCATGACTGTCTCATCATAGTTTCTTCTTTTTATCTTATAAGCAATTTGCCTTTTCCACTTTTTATCATATTTTAAACAATTTGGCTATTTTTATCTCAAATTTAATCACGGATGGGATAGCTGGCAGATAATGATAGCTCAGTTTTTCATTTGATGATGTTGCATTTTAGAGAATTGAAGAACTAAAAATAATGGTGGTCGTTCACCATAGAAATACACCCATATAAAAAAAAAAAAGAGAAAGCAGACTAAAACCTAGATAGAACTATGCTTGGTACTTGGAAATGCATCCAGAAATTGAAAATAATTTTACAATAAGATGAAGAAAAACTATGGATTGCTCTGTTATTTTTCCAACATTCATCTAAAAAAAAGTAAAAATCTGATAGGCCATATAATAAAATTCTGGTTATCTTCTCATTCAGATTGGAAACATTTAGTGTTCCTCAGATCTTTTTCTTTCTTGATGTAGTAAATATTTTTTCTTTTTTAAGCCTGATTTTGTAGAGAAACAAGACTTACATATTCACACTGCCAGCTAAATTCAGTTGCCAAAGCATTCAGTGTCATTTTCAATACCTTAACACTTCCCATGTAACTTCTAGCTGCCACTCTGAAAGGAAATGGAGTCCAATAGGTCCTGGGTCACATCTGCTAGTCCTGTGTGGGTATTGTGGGTACTCAGGATGTAAAAATGGCACTAGACACCAGTATTTAAGCAGCTGAATCTCCTACCATCTGTTCACCTGTCAGTTCTTGCCTAATAACTTTGGAGCCTATTTCTTTTCCAACAGTTTGGCAGAGTGATGAAAACCTGATAGGTACCACCTATTGTATGACTTCTGTGAAAACTGTCATCCAGGTAGAGGAGAGTTCACCTCACCAAGGGAAAGCAACCCTCAAGGGACGGCTTCAGTCAGGATGTACTCATGAGGTGGCCTGGAAGCACCCAGGTGCTCCTCATCGGCTCGAGCCAACGGTGGGGGCACGCACAGGAGCTGAGATGGGGCTTGCGAGATTTCAAATCAAGACCTTCTGCTGAAGCCAGTGGGAGATCAGTTCAGCTCAGCAAATCCTACTGAATTCAAGGACTATGTTTTGTCTGAAGATTAATAAGGTTATTCTTAAAGAAATCTTCCTTGAGATACGTGGTTAGAATTGATTTGCCACATTTAAATTTTCTTTCACTTCAAATGTTGTGCGAGAGGGTAATTGCAGCACACAGAATATCTCCAACTGTTATCTTAAATTGCAGTCTGATCACAATATACGCATCCACATTTTCCTTTTTCATACATTTTCTTTTTACATATGTACTTCTCATTTGCTTTTATTTCATTTTCTTTTAATGATTTTACTCTAGTACATGTTCACAGCCTTTATTGCTCTTCCTGAACAGAATGCCTTAATCTGCTTGCTTTAACTTACACAATAGTCTGAGGCATGAAAGCATTATTTTGTTAGCTATGCTTTGGATTTTTTCTACCCTTTGCTCTGGGCCTGGTATCAGTTTCCATTAAGCAGCTTCTTGTAAAAGACTCTACTGCCTAGTGGACTTAAGTTTCAGGTAGCACACAACAATACTTTCTACCCCTTGTCAACAGCACAGTTTCAATGTTCTTAGACTTAAACTCAGTGTCATACTGATGATAATACATTGCATAGTGGAAAACTCAAAATTACTCTCAAATATTCCTTATGCAAGAATTTGCAATAATTTCTTGTTACTGTGCCTTTATTACAGAGAGAGAGATGTAGTCAACGTAGTTTTGAAGGACTTTAATATTTATCTTGAAACACATACATTTAAATTTTTGATCCCATTGCAAAATATGCCATAAATATTGATCTGAATGGCTTGTTTACACAGAGCACTGGAAAATTCAGGAGTGAGACCACTTCTTTTATCCTTCTTCCACTTTAATTGATCATGTATTGTGTTTCATTGGCTGCTAGCAAACCATAAGGTTAATTTTAGGTGTTTGACTGCAAGCTTTCATAGATTTAAAATTCCTGAATGTGGTCCTTTTAAGATCTGTAACAGAATCTAGAAATATTTTCATTGGATTTAAAGGGAGTTGGGGAACATTCCAAATGCACCCATTTATTCATTCCTTAAACAGTTTCTGACTATAAATATACACTATGTCTTAGAAAAGATGAGAATTAATGCACAAATAAAATGTAACTGATTTCTGTAATGGTATTGGAAATGTAAAGGGCAACATAGGGGACCAGTCTGATCATCCAGCTAAGATTTCTTTCACACTTTGCTGGAAGTCAAAGGGTTACATGACTATGAGTGGGTGGATTAATTTGGCCTGCCCTTCTTGGATTATTTTTCAACTTACTGCAGACTTTCGTACTTTACAAAAAATGAAGTGCTTGATATTTGGCTTACATTCATAGAAAAATTCTTACCCAGAAACATGCAGCAAAAAGACGGAAACCTGTGCATTTTCATTTTTGGCATAGATGTTTTTATGTTTCAATGTTGAAGTTGTTAGCCAAAAAGCTTTCTGCTAATTAGATAATGAGGCAATAAATTATTTGTTTGCACTTTTTCCAGAGAGTAATGGTAGCATTCTGCCACTAATCCTGTTTACATATTGCCTCATGTGTCTGCCATTCGGAACAAGTGCTTTCCATTATCACTCCACAATCTCAGAATATTACCTTCAGCAGTAAAGATGAAGTAGGAAATTTAAAAGGTTTTTAATGGCATTTTACTCAAAACCCAGGTTTCTATGTCAGTGTTTATAATGTGAAATGAAAATAGTTTTATTTTAATAAAAGTCCTTACACTTTCTTTCTAGAAAAACATATTGTGCTAGAAAAGAAAGCTGCTTGTACTGAAACAATTGATAGCTGTCTGTTGTCTGAAAACCGGCTTGCAGCCAATGGGGCCTTGGTGGAACATTTGGGTGCAGAATGTCAGTTAGGTGGCTTTTCTCCCATTATTAAATATTTGTTACAAAAATAAAACATTTTCTACCCATTTTTATGCCTCTAGTTCTTTTGCTTATAGTGAACTGGTCTCTCACAGTAATACAGGATGTTGCCTATATAATGGCTTAGGTAAATTCGGGCAGAGCCCACATATATGCTTTGTCTCTGTATTCGATGATGCAAGTCCATCTAATTTTTCAAAGAAAGAAAAGGAGGGTAGCTTGCAAGTGCTTTAGTTAAAGAGGATGTTTCTTTTGCTGTGCAGGTATATCTTCTGATGTGGTGAATGAGTTTCTTTTAATATTTGATGTCAACGCTTTTGATTTAAAAATACGCTATCTATATGAAAAGTAGTCTGACTTTGAAGCCACTGATGGCAGCAAGGTCTAAATTCAGCGTTGACACTGCTCGAATCAATAGGTTGCATTAAATGACCAGCCTATCATCAAGGGAAGCCAGTAGATGTGGTGGTGTTTTGTTTTTTTCTTTATTTTAGCAATGCTTTTTACACTGTGTCTTGCAATACTGTTTCAGATAAAGAGTCCAGCACACAGCTAGACAAGGCCACAATATGTTGGGTGAGCAATTGGCTGACGGGTTGGGCTCAAAGGCTTTTAGTAAATGGAGTTACATCAAGCTGGTGGCCAGTCACCAGTGGGGTTCACCAGGGCTCAATTTTAAGGCCAGTTCTCTTCAATGTTTTTATAAATGATCTTATATTAAGTAAGTTTGATGGTGATACTAAACTAGGAGGAGCTGTGGACTTCCTTGAGGGTAGAGAGGCCCTGCAGGGAGATCTGGATAGAACAGAGAGCTGGGCAATCACCAACCATACGAGATCTAACAAGAGCAAGTGCAGGATTCTCCACCTGCGAAGGGGCGATCCTGGTTATACATACAAACTGGAGGATGAGAGGCCCGTGAACTGCCCTGTGGAAAGAGATCTGGGGGTCTGGGTTGATGGCAATTTGAGTATGCATCAACATTGTGCCCTGGCTGCCAAAATGGCCAACAATGTCCTGGGGTGGCATCAACCAGCCAAGGGAGGCAACTGTCCCACTCTACACTGCACTGGTGCAGCCCCATCTTGAGTACTCTGTGCAGTTTTGGGTGCCTCAGTATAAGAAGGACATCCAAATATGAGAGTGTCTACAGAGGCGGGCAACCATGATGGTGAAAAGTCTCGAGGGCAAGACTTATGAGGAGTGACTGAAGTCACTTGGTTTATTCAGCTTGGAGAAGAGAAGGCTGAGGGGTGATCTCATCACAGTCTACAACTTCCTCAAGGGTGTCAGTGGTGTGGGAGGTGCTGATCTCTCTCTGGTGAGTGGCAATAGCAGACAAGGAAATGGAATGAAGCTGCATCAGGGGAAGTTCAGATTAGACATTAGGAAAAGGTTCTTCACTGAGAGGGTGATCAGTCACTGGCACGGGCTCCCCAGGCAGGTCATGGCACCAAGCCTGTCAGAATTCAAGGAGCACCTGGATGATGTGCTTAGTCATATGGTTTAGTTGTAGGTAGTCCTGCAAGGAGCAGGGAACTGGACTTGGTGATCCTTATGGGGCCCTTCCAAACTGAGATATTCCATGATTCTATGATTCTATGATCCTATCTCTGCCAAAGTTAAGTTGTCACAGAAAAGCAAATATTTTGGTTTTGCTATAAGACAAGTGCCAAATGAGGATCTACTGCTCATTTATGCTTCTTCCCTCAGATTTTGGTGGTGATGATGTAATTATCTTGTATGAAGCTGTCAGTCCTGCCAACTTCACTTAGTGTTTTATAAGTTAATCTTTATGATATTATTTCTTTGTCTTCATTCAGTGAAATTTAATACAAGCTTTTTTCCACCTTCTGTTATTACAGGAGGGCTTCCTTGCTTTAAAAATTGAGAAGATGAGTCTCCTTCTGCCACTGTCACTACATACCTGCTTTGCACATCATTACATTCCTCTCTGTGGACTTTACATCGAGTTAGTGGGAACATTTTATAGCACTTCCTTGCTAGAATGCTGCCAGTTACATCATTGTCCACCTGCTATTAAAAAAGATGTGTGAATATGATGAGACAAACCTCAAAAGTAATTCTAAAATTGGGATGTCAAGATCCCCAATTCTGTTCTTTTTAATTAAATCAATTTTAATTCTTAAATCTAAACACCATACAGATATTTTATAAGACATTTCACTGAGAAGTTACTAGGACTCCATCTTTACTTAAAGGGAGGAAGGGAGTGGTTTGTCTCAGAAGACCAGAAGAGAAGCTGCTCTTGGAAATTTCTTGAATTTGTTTAGGACATTTTTAAATGCCACCTACAATACGGAAGTGGAAAAGGTCAGTAAAACAAAAACAAAGGTGGAAACGGAAGGACCAAATGCTGTTATTTTGATCAACAATTTAGTTTAAGTCCATTAGTGTACAAATTCAGAAAGTTTGGGTTTTTTTTTTTTGTTGTTTGGTTTGGGTTTTTTCTTTCCAAATCAGCTCAATCATCCTCAGATGCATGGATCTTATTTTACTCTTTCTTAATTAGTGGGTAGATATTCCATTTATAACTTTAACCTATGCCCTCAACTTTCAACTGCAGTAACCCATATATTGTCACACTGAACCATGAGTACTTAAAAATCAGTGTGAATAGCCCGTGCCATAAGATTTAAAATAAAAAACTTAAAAAAATAACTTAAAAAATGGGTATCGTTGTGTTTGCCTTCAATGTTCTGATCTTTTTCAACTTACTCAGTTTTGTCACCTTTAATGAAGAGAAATGTATTTATTTTTTTTACTTTTTTAATGGAATTAAGTGGAATCCACTCAATTCCGTAATAGACTAAGTGTTGCTAGACTTATATGACAATTTGGAAGTTGATAGCGGAAGAAATCTTATTGTTTGGTTCATTGGCTTTTATTCCAGGAAGCTATAAGAAAAAGAATCTTTCAAGAGTCAGCGCCTGGGCTATTGGTATCCTGTTATGTCTGACAGGGGTGTGTGGGAGACCGTATTTTGAGCTGTCTCAAACTTGTTTACATCCCTGCCGAGCTCGCTACCTGGCGGTTTAACGGAACTCGGCAGCTGTGAACAGACGAGGCGCAAACGGCCAACCTGAACCAGGCATCAGCCGGGGCCAAGGTGCGGCCGCACTGTTGTGGGGGCCATGCCCAGACCCGGCCGCCCGCCTCAGCGCACCCGCTCAGCTTGCCCGCTCAGCCCGGCTCAGCGCGCCCCGGCCTGCTCCGGCCCGCT
>JAVJGI010000050.1:71685129-71751290 GCA_035590275.1 Ibycter americanus | reverse complement strand
GTCCTTCCCTGTCCCCTCGCGCGTGTCTTACAGCGCCGCTGAGCGTGCCGGAGCGGCGGCGCTTCGCCTCGTTTGCGTCTTCACCTCGGTCCGGGTGTGACAGCGCGTCCCCCTGGCCGGGCCTGTCCCGGCCCCGAGCAGGGTATAGGGTCACGTTTTCTGAAACCACTGTGCCTTTTGAAAATAGGTCTTAAGAAATAGATGATGGAGCAAAAACTCTTTAAGGACATAACCTTTTCTGTAATAAGTTGTATAAGCATGTGATTGATGGTTTTATTGCTGATAGGCAAAATGAGCTTTATGAAGTACCCCTGTAGCATCACAATAATCCTAAATGCTGCGTTATGAATTGTCTCCTGACAGAGGCCTCTAGGGGTTTCCTGCGGTGGTGTAGACAGCAGCAGCTAGAATGTTACTTCTGAGAACTGAGTTTTCTACCATGACCTTCACCTATTCCACTCATTTAAGTATTAAGTTTGGAATTGCAACATGTTTTGCGTGAAGGCATGCTCTTCTATTTAGGAATAGATGAGGAACTGATTAGGAATAACAACTACTTTCTGCTTTGTGTTAACTGCATAACTACCGTAGCACCAAAATACTCCTTGCCTCATGAGAAACAGTGCTGTTGATTCTCAAGTGTGTGGAGTCATCCTGCATAAACTTGTCTTGATCTTTAATGAGAACCAAAAGGGAAGAGAACGTTTTTAAACAAAAAGGAAATATAGCCAGCTTGGTGCAGTGCAGGTGCTGAATCTCTGCTCCCTTTCCTTCCAAGTGAAAATGATTGATGTGGCATGGCGTGGACTCGGCATGGCTATGTCGGTTCCCTCTGAAGACAGCAATAGCTGGTTCACTCTAGCCGTAGGCTGCACAGTTCTCTGAAGTGAGTGCTCATGAAAGCATTCAGAAATCAAAAAGGGAATAAATTAGGTGATACGGAACTCATTTAGCATTAAGGATGCAAGAGAAAAGATAGTCAAAGAAACTGATGAGAAATGTATAAGTCAAGTTGATGCAGACATGCATTTTATTTTAATTTCTCCTTTATGCTGCATTTTCCTTGATCCTATCTAAAACTAGCTGTATGGAATTAGACCAAAAATTGCACCCAAGTATCTTCTTTATCATAAGGAATAGTAACAGATACCCATGAAGGGGAGAGAGCTGAGCAAGTATACAGTGGTTGTTCCCTCCCATGCTCCTCTAGTTTCCAGCAACCTTCAGGTCTCTGAAAGTTACCCTGCTTTCCAGTATGTTTCCATCTAGATTATTAAAGTTTCCATGAACTGACATATAAGAAGCAGATGTTGACAAGCAACATGTCTGACTGTCTGAACTTCATACCTCTTGCAGGCAGTGTCTACTACCCTCCTGTCTACAGTCCTGTCTTTGATGCTCCTCAGTTACAGCTCTCCCCAGCAGCAGAGCTGGATGAGTTTCAAGGCCCCATACAGGGCTGAAAAAACCAGAAGGCGACTAAAGTACAGACAGTTTTTGAATAAGCAGGAGAAAAATATGGAAAAAAAGCTGCAGGAAGGTCAGAGAGAAGGAGCAATAAAAGTTCCTGTGTCATGTGCTAGATGGGGTATCCTATACAATCGTTTTAAAAGAAAATATATTGGATTAGTGATTTAACTGCAGTTTAAGAAAGGATGAAGACTTTTGAATACTGGAGATAATAAGCAACTTTATTCCCTCTTGTTTCAAATACTAGGATTATTTTAATAAGAGAAGCAGAATTTTATTATCTAATTAATAGTTATTAAACATTCTGTATTAGCATATTAAAAGAAATAATCCATCTCTCATCTCTCCCATTCTACTCAAACTCCTACTGCACTCTCTTCCCTGCCCCTTTCCTCTTTTTTATAATTTTAGTTCACAAAAAGCACTGAGGAAATGCTGACATGCTTGTCTTCTCAGCTGACTTTTTGCAAGGGGTGCATTTGACCAACACAGAACCTTTCTGCTGTCAAACTTGTAATTAGATAGCTTACTCTGGACTGTAACCTTCCTTAAATTGCATTAAACGAACTTTAAACAAATCTCAGTCTAAAATGTTTCCCAAATCTGAACTAGTTTTTGCAACTCTTTGCTGATTGTTTTCCAATTTGTCAATGTCTGTTTTAAAGCATCAGCAGAAATGGGATGTGGTATCACCAGGGAAAGGTTCATTAGTGCTTCAGGTAGTAATCTAGGCTTCTTCCTCTTTTATTCTTCCCAATTTACAGTATAAATATACAGCGAATAGCGTTAACTCTACAGTGTGGCTGCAGATGCTACTACAGAACAATAGTAATAATAAAAAAACACAAGGAAATCCTTTGTATCTTTTGTGGCAAAATCCTCAAAGACTTCCTGGAAAGTAGGTGAAAAAAGGCTTTAGCTTTAGGTCTTGAATCAGTTACAAGTTACTCTTTTCTAGATGAAGTGACCATTTGGCACTTTAAAAATGGGAGGTCAATTTTATGATTTGGAACCTTTTAAAAAAACTTATAACTTTGCTTGTCTTAGTGGCAGATGTCTTATAGAATTAAAATTCTGTAAGTCAGATATCCAGATCAGTTGTATCTCTACCAAGACACCTTACAGATTTGACTCATTGCTATAAAACTTAGCATTTCTTATGATGAATGTGTAATGCGAGGTTTTTTTGTACAGAAGGTGTTCAAAGAACTAGGACTGTTTCAGAACTCATTAGTGTATAAAGTTACAAAATTTAGATTATATATTTTTTAAGCATTTCTTAGTGGCTTCAAGGGATGTACCATCAGTTTAAGTTTATTCTCTGTAAGTATTCATGTGATGGACAGATAGTGCTGAGTGAGCCTGGAGCAGCAATGGCATATGAATAGGAGGAAAAACAGGTGATCATCACCACTGAGGTGTCCAGCTGATTCAGAAACTGTGCTGATAGCTCCAGACTCTGACAGCTGAGAAAAGTAAGGGAGGAGACTGAAGCATCCACTTAAAATGTATTGAAGATTTTTATTTTCTGTATTTTACTGTGTACCATTTATGAGCTCTTGGATTAGTTAGGGAGGAAACATTTTAGTAGCAAGACAAGTGAGCAGTGAGTTTTATGTAATGAAATTGCTTATTATTTAATCTTTACCTTAAATTGTCAGAAAAATTCTTGGACCTCCTTGTAGACAATTACATTGTAGTGGAATAAAAAATGCTATACAAGGTCAGAACTTAAATACTTTTCAGTGAAATTGTTTGGACAACTAGACTGCAAATATATGGAGTCAATTACTTTACCAGAACTAATTTGTTGGGTAATGGACAACTGTTTGTGGGGTACTACCTTGGAACCCGTTTTCTCTCTGGGTTTTTAAAAATTCCAGCATATATTAAGCAGGAATGTCAGATGTATGATTTGCTGTCCAGTAGAAATGTAGCTAGTATCACCTTTACAAAGATTATCTAAACACTTGTGTAGACAGATAAGCATTTCTCATTAATACTTTGATCAGCCAAATGCACTGAGCACCACATTTTCACATCTCGTAGTAGGTGACTTTTCTGCTGGAAGGTCATGAAAACACTTGATCTTTTTTTTTCTCTTAGGAGTTACTTTATTCCAGGATGTAAGAGGGAAATTAATTCTATCTGACACCTCTACATATTCATATTTTATGTTATTTTTCATTGTGCTTTGTTATATATGTTGTTATTTGTATTGCCTTCAGTGGGAAGTCTCCAAATGCTGCCATAGAAGGGTGACACATCTGGTCACATGAGGAGCAGCACAATGTCTCTGGGATGCAGATGTTGGTGGGGAGGCTTAAGCATACAGAGACAAGGAGAACTTTATGAAGTCCAGACACACTAACTTAATCCAAATGAAAAGTATACATCCATAGTAATTTTATGCACGTGGCAACTTTTTCACCCCAACTATGCTGCAGACTATGTACATAGAAATCAGCTCATCTGCACTCATATGTGACATGCTCTAGGGCTGTAAACATCAGCTGTTTAGTAGGGAGCATCAAGTGAATAGCATTATGTCTAATTGACAAGGGAAGGGGAATTCAGTTAGTCGGAATGTAATTTGAAGCTGTTTTAATTCTGTTTCAGTTAGGTAAAAAAAATGTCCTGTCTAGAAGCAAGATCATAGCAGATAAAATAGTGGTGATAGATTACTTACATTACTGAAAACATTTCTATGGTTATCTTTAATCAGATTTTATCAGAAAAAGTCATATTGAATTCCTGCAGCTACCCTGTTTATATTAGTTTGCCTGTACAATCCGATCATGATGATTTTTAAACTTAGTAAGGTAAACATTCTTCCTTCAGACTTACAAATGCTCTTTTTTCTTCTAATTCTAAATTAGTTTGGGTTTGGTTTTTTTCTCCTCCAGGAATCTTTTACATAATCCAAGCACTGATTTTCTTGGAGACCTCTGAATTTAAGGTTCTGTTAGGTATTTGACTTCTTGTTTGTGCTTTAGTTTCTCATTGGCTCCAGTAACTCAGCTGAGTTTAAGAGGTCTAGTAATGGGTATTAATGTGTTTGAGATAAATGATTAGTTATTAAACACTTGATTTTTTTTTTTTTTATTATTCATTGTCTCAGAATAACATTTAATGGCAGAAATATAGAATTTATCAATAATCACTAATCATGCTTGCTACAAGGGAAAGGATGTGTTAAGCTGATCATGCTGACTGCAAAATCTTGACTGAATACCAGTTTATGTATTATTTTACAGTTTTGTTCAAGTATTGGATATGTGAGAGACTTTAATCACAAACAGATCATATGGCATTCTCCTTGCCTCTGTTGCAAATGTCCTTGTCATGCGTTTCATATGAGATTTCTGGGACAAATATAGTGTTAAAAATGAAACTGTCTTTTGATGGCTATTCTCACAATTTTTAATCAATGTTTCAGTGCCCATTCTGGGGGATCAGGCAAGTGGTTCTAAAACCAATGAAGGCTGTCTATATCAGAAATGGGCTTTTGAATCGCGCTATTCTTTGGAGAGTCAGTGTAGACAGTGGAGTAGTAGTCTGGTGTATTAATGGTGACCTCTGACAGTAGACAGCTACAGTGTTTAAGACTGGTTGCTGCTATTTCGGGACATTCTTAACTATGAGTTATAGTCATGATGACTGTAGCTGAAGATCATGAGTGTCTGAAACACAATTGTATGTATCTAAAATGGTGGGGACAGCTTTCTACCCAAAGGAAGATGACCTATAATGGGAATGAAAAGTAGTAAAGGTTTAGAAGGAATCCAAGTCTGAAGTTCTACTTTGTGTGATATTGGGGGTTAAAAAAAAAAAACCAAGAAGAAAAAAAGGACAGACTATTTTTATTTCTGCCTGTCTGTCTTGATATTTCATCTTCAATCAGATGTTGAACGGCAAGGCTTGGGGAGGGGATGGGCTGGGATATGCTGTCCTTCAGATTTAATATAGCCAGACATCTGGATGATTTTCATATGCATTTCTGTTGGCTTAGTACTTTCCTTAAAGAAGATCTTGAAAATGAAAGACAAAAGAGTCAAGCTTTGGATTCAGTTTGCAATGATTATTGAGCCTTACTTTTTACCTCTAAAACAAATTTAACCAGTTGGCTGCTACTAGCAGGTGAATTCTTGTTGTGTATCCACCATGGATAAGGAAGAGATGGTCTGTGAATGCAGTGCCACCCTATGCATCTCGTTTGATCTGAGTCTGACAGAGAGTGCTTCAGGAAAATGAATGTCCAGATAATGTAGCAGACTTTCTATAAACTTCTCAATTTGGTATTATTCTGAAAATGAATCTAGGTCATGAGAAGTTAACTAGTGGCATCAATAATGTGATGGCTTCTTTAGAGTTGTTTCTCAATGCATGGATGTTTTATAATGGATTTCTCCTTTTGAAGTATGGATGTTTTCTTTGATAAAGGTCCTAGCTGTGGTCAGAAGCAGAGGCAGAACACTTGCAAGCACTCAGGCTGCTTGCAAACTCACTTTTCCTAGTATGCTGAAGCTCCCATCTAATCTGCAAATTTATAGCTCCTTTCCACAGAAAAAAGCATATGGGTGAGAGACTAGTGTTTGTTAATCCTATCCTGATACAGAGTTTGTAGATGGTTAAAGCAAGCTGCAGGGAACCTGAAAACATGCTTGAGTCTGATAATGCAGGTGAGGCTATAATAATAATAAAGATAGAGCCTGATATGTTCCCACAATGGCTATCACAGCGGATAAATTAAATTATTTTTGCTGTTTACTACCCATGATATCTCCTAAAGCACTTTGTGGACATGAAGCAAAAGTTCTTGAAAGAAAATGACGATTTCTTAGAGAACTACGAGATTAAAAGAATCTGAACCTACAAAGAACAAGTATCTTGCTGAGCCTTAAAGGGCAGTAACCTGCATATATGAAATAGTTTGAGGGCAGTATTTTTCTATTACTGATTGTTTTCCAGGACTTTTCAGAACTGTCATTGTCTGTTCACATAATTGTCAGGAAAAGAATACTTTGGTGCTATGTTCCCATTAGTCAAAGAACTGCTGTTAGGTTTTATGAGTTCTTTGACTTTCTGATTACTTGGAGTGATTCAGTATTATAATTTGATATTGATATGATCCAAGTAATTTCAAGGGCTTCTAGCCTTTTTAGAATGAGGGACAGTGCTGGTTTTGCAAATGAACAAGAAAATGGTTTGATGATAGATTTACTTTTTATTTATCTGTGGATCAGGGGATAGCTTGCTGAGTATATCTCTGGAGAATTAAGGTGGCAGCACACATTCTTTCTTGGGAGCATAGATTTTAGTTTTGGAAGGCTACATATTTTGTGTATGTATTAGAGTATTTGATCAATACTTAAAGACCTGTAATACACAAAAAGATTAACTAATCCAGTGATTCCATTTTTCTGTGTTTTCTGTGAAAATTGTGAACAATTTATGTCAGTATTCAATGTGCTGAGTTGTTTTTATATTCCAAGAATTTTATTTTATTTTTAATTTGTTTGTTGTGGGGTTTGGGGTTTTTTTTGGTGGGGAGAAGTGTTACTGCAAATTAGGGATTTCAAACTGTAATTGCTTTCTAACACCACATATGTGTTCAGGTATTTCTGCTCTAATTCTGGGAAAAGGTTTCTATTTTTACATTTTCAATCTTAACAGAATTATACAATAGTCTTAACAGAATTATACAATCTTGGTTTTGTAAATATATTTTTGTCAACAGAGAACATAATAATCTGCCACGAGATGGAGTATTCACTCTGGATTTCACATATCCTCATTTATCCTCCAGTAACTGGAGACACAGCTTATGTCTGAAATGCTAGAGTGAAAGCGACAAGACACAATTTACATTACTTATTTCTATGTTCAGTTAGGCAACATGGGAGACTAGGAACTGAAGTTAACTAGAAGTGATATTGTTTGTATTGGAATGATTTGTTTATCTGTTCAATTTGTGGTTAGTTTTAAGCAAAAATGGGTAGCTGAAATGTCTTTATTCATTTCTTATAGATTATAAAGCAGAGCAAAACACTTAGTAACAGCAATTATGTAGCTGCGGCTGTAGCACAGTTCATGTTGTTAGCCTTGGTGACTCCATAGGCTCCATAGGAAAAGTTAGCAGGAAGAGTGGTGGCTCCTCAAACTGAGTGTTCTCAGCAAAATCCTGCCAGGTTACTCACTTTCCTAGGTCTGTACATTGTACTGCCACTGCAGAGGATGCCACAGCTTTTGGTCCATCGCTCATTTGCAAAATAAATGTGCTGGCTTTGCAAAAGCATCTTCTTGAAGTCTGATATTACCTGGCTGTCTCGCTGGAGGTATGTACCGGTCTGTTGAGCTGCATCCTGCAGCACTTGTCTGTCTCCCCACCGTTAGTAATTAAGAAAAACCATAATACTCAGGATCCACTAAGACAGACTTCATCTGTCGCAACTTACACTTCAGCTAGGAATTGGAGCAGACATTGAGAAGAGACCATGGCAACGTGCAGAGCTGTCTGGGCTTCACAGGTTACAGCTTAAGCTCCCTACATCTGTAGATCCTTGGCTCTTTGAAGCTTTTTTCTTCTGCTGTGCTGCTTCCAGCCTCTGAGGGCAAAAGAGTACATCAGAAGCCACACAACAGAGACTAACACAGCTGGTCATTTCTATATGAGGAGAAAGTGCATAGGCCACAGACAATACATGGTATGATTGGCATTCATTTGCAATTGTATAGCTAGTGGCTCAGTCTATTTCAATGTGTGTCCTGATATAAATTACCTGAGTTTTTCTAAATGGACTACTAGGTATATGCTGCCAAAAATTCAGCACCTCCCTTTCCCACCAGAAATCATGTGCTGTAGTTTTGCAGTGCAATGATTGGAGGCTCTGCTGTTTACTGTGTATTACTCCTGATGGGAATAGGACTTACAGAGACCTGTTGCTTGTACCCATTCCCCTCCACCACCATTGACTGAATATTATTAAGAGTCTTGCTAGGAATCGCTCATGTTTACAAGGCTGTTTCTGGAGAAACTCTTTCTAGGTGAAGTTCAGCCCTGTAGGTTTGTTCTGGTGTTTGTTCAGGGCAAATGCAAAGGTACATTTTAAAACTGCCACTTTTCCAAGAATGCATTGACTGAAATGGATTAAGTAATGGTAAAGGGAATCACAGAGAAAAATCTCCCTGGTATGGCATTCTAGTAGTCCCATTTGGATCAGCTTTTCATTATGCAAATAGAGTTTTCATTCACTTGTCTTATATTATACGGACTTACAACTTTTATTTCCGTTACATATACAGGGATTTTTTTTGTTTGGTTGGTTGATTGGGGGTTTTGTGTGTGTGTTTTAGTATGCATTTGCCTTTGCTGCCACTCTTTTTGTAATTGTTGTCAAATGACTATATTCAAGGCTGCAGTAGTTTGGACTTCTTGATGATTTATATATTACCGAATCTTTTAGGATTTTTGACATGGAAGACATAGAAATTCTATACATTAATCATACAGCTTTTTTGGATATGTTCTCCATAGCAATTCATAAACATTTCAGGTTTGTGGTACAAATCCCTGAAATGTCTCAGAGATTATAATACCTGCCATTTTATAAAATTTAGTTGTGATTTTTGCATAGCTTGTCCATAAAAAATAAACATCGTTTATTTTTTTACATGATTTTACATTTAACATCGTATCATGTAAAGATGGAAGCAGCTGCTGTGGTTGTTTTATTTTCTTATATGTTGCAGCCGCAGAGATCCAAATCTTTTAAAGTATTAGAAGAGCTGTTAGTTTAAAAATCAAAATTACATGGAGTGGAAAGCTCTGAGTAATATAGTGTTAAAGTGCTGGGTGAGCCTTAGTTCAATAATTAAAAAGACATTAGTTGTAATTATAAAGAAGCTGGTGAAACTAGCACAATAACATGAACTTCATAAAACTTGTCTGTTCCTTTCATACTTTTTTTTTGTGTAATAGCATCTTGCTATTTTCCATGCTCCAGTGTTTTCTAGAATCTAAAGAGGAACAAATCAGATAATTCCATCTCTGTAGCATAGGCATGTTATTTTTCCATCACTCTTTTTCTTCTTTGGGTAATGGCTTGCTGCAGAAGTTAGCAGTTTCCGTTGACTGGGGTTGTGCTCCACATAATTTTTACCTTTATTTTTCATCTTGATAATCACAACCTGAGCCCTGAATTCTTATTACTTTTTTCTGATGTCGAGAAGAAACCATGAAAGCTATTAGAAAATAGTTTTGACTTCGTGCTACAGTATTAGGTGGTGTGAGGATTTGATGCTTTCAGTTGCACAAGTATCTTTTCAAGGAACTGAACACAATTTGGATGGCTCTCAAAGCTTTAGGGCAGCTGGGACTCGTGCTAGTTTCAATCAAAGCTCTAGTTACTCATCACTTTTTAATAATTTTTTTATGATTGTGCGTTTGAAAGCTGTATTCAGACTGTCATATAAATGTGATAGACGCTGATTTTTGCCTCCTTTTGTTGTCCTAGGGGAAAGGGAAAGGTTTCTTACAAATGGCCTGTGGTACTTACAGAGTGGTAGGAAGCAAAATTTCACATCTGTTTTTTGTCCTGCAAATTGCTAGTTTAATTTGAGGTAGAGCACCAGCAGGAAAAATGAACATGCAATAGAGCACTGTAATTGCTGCAGAAGAAGCTCTGTATTTAGTTCCCCAAGTGATATATATGATTTCTTTCTGCTGTGTGTGTCATTGCTTCTGATACTTGGAGGAAGGATTATATTGATAAAAATACATTAAAATACTTATTTAAAAAGAATTTTCATATATAATATATAAAAATGTATATATAATAGTTCCAGTATTAGATACTATATTATGTTACATACTATATTCTATATAATATAATACGTCATATAGAGTTACTTATATATAATTGTTTGGAGTAAATTGCTGGACAACTGTAAACATTAAAGAATAGTGACTGTCCTGTGATTGGGAAAAGTAAGAATAGACCCCAATCTGCTCTAAAGATGCATGTCAAACCTTATCTCCTTGAGTCTTAAGGCTTTCTGGCCTATAATCTGTCAGTTATGGCTGAGTGCTCTCCTTCAGACAGAACAACTGTATTCTTAGTCATGTTGTCTAAGGTAAACATGCCATTCTGCTGACATATATTAACAAAATAAACCTATCCATTTCATCAATGTAATCACAAAGGCACAAACAGGTCTGCCTTCCACTCCTGGCAATTTGAGAATTCTCCTGTCCTGACAAGTGGTCTTTCCCTGGGTGAGTCCTGGAAGAATGGGCATATAGAGCTTGTGCGATGGGGGAACTCTATAACAAATTATTTCGTAGAAGACCACTACAAAGTGGATTTCCCACAGCTGATGTACCAAATCCATTTCTGATTCAGACCTGTGTTGGAAGACAAGGTAGGTGCCTGAATTTTGAGAGTGAGTACTTGTAGAGGTTGCACACATCAGTGTTAGCTGCAACCCCTCTACTAGATTATGCACATCTGATCTAGACCAATACAGCCCCAGCACTTGGCTAGCAAATAAAATTAAGATATTAGAAGAAAAATTATTTTGAATATCTTTAATTGGAACTAGGATGACTGCAAGTATATGACTTAAGCACTAATTCGGCTGCCAGTTCTGGAAATGTCCTAAAATTAAACCTCCTGATTTAGAAGAAAGCATGTTTTATGAAAAGAGCAAGATAAGTGTATATTTGGAGTGAGGAATGTTTTCTTTCTTCATAAAACTTGTATGTCTGTTAGTAGGACTAGAAGGTATAGTTTTAGGTGAGAGCTGAATGTGGAATTTCTGTTTTCCTCTAAGATAGTGTGTTTTGAGAACTGAAAACTTTGATGGGTTTCAGTGTATTTTATAAAAAGAAAGCTGATTTAAGTGAATACATTAATGGTGTGTAAAAAGTAGAAACTGACTTTTTTTTTTAAAAAAAGATCCATTATTATGCAGTAATGAGAATAGGATCTTTTTAACTATCTGTATTGAGTCTGGCTGAACCCCACAGCAGCCCTCATAGTGCTGTGCTTGTGTTGGTAGCTAGAAACGTGGTGGTAACACACCAGTGCTTTGACTGCTGCTGAGCAGCGCTGGCACAGCATCAGGGCTGTCTCCCCAACCTTCCCCCCCCAGCTCTCACCCGTAGGCTGGGGTTGGGCAAGATCTGGGGAGGACACTTAGCCAGCACAGCTGACCCAAAGTGACCAGTGGGGTATTCCATACCATATGATGTCTGCTCAGATATAAAAGCTAAAAGAAAGGAGGAGGAAGGGGGGGCAGTCATTATATATTACACTTGTCTTCCAGAGCAACCACCATGCGTACTGAAGCCCTGCTTCCCGGGAAGTGACCAAATGTTGCCTGCTGATGGGAAGTAGAGAATAACACCTTTTGTTTTCCTTCGCTTCCGTGCATGTGACTTTTGCTGTTACTTCATTAAACTGCCTTTACCTTGACCCACAAGGGGTTGTTTTCCATCTTATTTTCTTCCTGCCCTGTTCTGCTGAGGAGGGGAGTGACAGAGAGGCTTGGTGGGCACCTGGCATCCAGCCAAGGTCAACCTGCCACACTATAATATTATTTTTTAATATATATTTAATGGGCTTCTTTTAATAAATGAACACTCATTAATGTACAGTACAGACTGCTGAAGTCCAAAAGCTTTAAGCTTTTGATGAAGAGCTGCAGAGAGTTTGATTCTGCTCTGAAGCTTTTCCAGCATTCCTGCCTGTGTTCAAGTAGCAAAAGCAAATGTAATGAAAAGAAGCTTGACTATATGAATTGCAAAAGGAACAAAAGTATTTGGAAATGTGATCTTCCCATATAGAACTAGTGAGAATTATGTCTCCTGCAACACCTGCTCTGCGTGCAGCCCACAGGGGAAAGAATGATCATAAAATGCACATATAGGGCTGCATTGTGCACTGATGCGTGGTGCACATGATGTGCTAGTAATCTTCTTCTGTAGCTTCTGTTGAAAAATACATATAGAAACTGCCAGGCTATAAAATAAAGCAATTGGACTGATCATGTAAGCTGTAAGGAGCATGTAGTTAGAAATATGCACAGTTGCTTCTGTCTGTAAATACAGCTACAAAAAATCAGGCAAAACATTCAGCTACAGTAAATTGTTTTGTTTCAGTTGAAATTTTGGTGATGACACCATTTAGCACTAGATATGGTTGAAGCCCACAAAGTCTAGACACTATTGTAATTTCTGCAGTGGAAAGGGATTTTCAAGCAAAGAATTAGGAACAATGCACTAAGTCAAGTGGAAATTTTTATTATAACTCTGTGTGCTTCTGAATGCTGATATCTTCTTATTCAAAGGATTACTATTCCCAAATCTTTTTGTGTCAGGGTGATAAAGGGCTACTTGATTGGTTGCTTAGAGGCTAATCTTGGGAACTGTAAATAAAGGCTTGTTAAAAACAGAACAAATCTATCTTAGAGCTTATGAAAACCAACCTAGGAGAAAGCTTATTCTCGTTTCAGTCTGTTTTGTACATTGCTTTTTTCCTTTATTAACCTGCCTTAAACAAAGGTTTTATTTAGATAAGCAACATACACCTGTCAAAAAGTGATGAAGAATATTTTCCTTTTTATACAGTCTTTCCATGCATATGGGAAAAAAATAATATCTGTATTCCACAATCTATACTGTTCTGCTGATAATTTTGCTGGAAGTTCTGTAGCTTGCTTTGATTTTTTTCTGCCTGTGGAGCCATGATGACATCCCTTTTTATACACTATATTTCTAACAGTCCTGACAGTTGTTGCAAACTTCAAAATTTTGCAGCCTTCAAGGACAAGTATTGAAATTCAGTGAAAAGCTGTGGTTTCATGTGTCCATGTGGTATTTAATCTGATACACTGAGGAGTACTTAATGCTGTTTGCTATAAACGCTTTTAAAATGTGGTTTGTAAAAAACCAACCCACCATACAAAACAAAAACCCGGACAAAAGTTTCTTCAAACATACATCTTCAGAACAAGTTGATATTTTGTATTCTGTAAAGAAGATGGTTGATGTGTTCATAGAACTGGAAATCCTACTGGAAGCACTATGCTGGAGACACACCAGCCTGAAGGTAAACATACTTCCATGCTGGTTTGAGACACACCAGCCTGAAGGTAAACAATACTTCCATGCTTGTTTAACTTTAGCATGGCTGCATGCCATGAAAATGAAAGTGTCGTCATCTCCTACAACAGCTTTGCTTTCATTTTTGTTCACTTGTCATGCAAACAGAAAGCTGTTCATGGAAGTGGTACTATCAGTAGAGGTGAGCGGATATAGTTTGATTTGTACAGCTTTTACCAGTGGGACTCATGTGGAAAAGCCAACATAGAGAAATTTGTGCTATTGGTGACTAGAACATTTTTATTTTTGGTTAAAATCTCCTCAAACATGAAACAGAATAATGGAAATAAAAGAAGATGTGATTGCCCAAAGACACTTGTAGTGTTTGTTCTCAAAGCAACAGTCAACCTATGGATTTTTTGTCACCTTACAGTTAAATCTGCAGACACTTTCTCTCCATTATCCCTTTGGTAACGACATAAACTGGGGAGAATGTGGTCTTCAGAGGAGAAGTGTTTTCAGTTTTCTTTGTTGCCTCTCTCCTGCAAGTCTCCATTTTCTCCGTACTGCATTTGCTACTTTTTAGCCCTGCTTTGTTTCCTATCATGCCTTCTTTCTTTTTTTAAACAGCCTGGGATCTGTTATTGTTTGTAAATTTTATCTTTGGTTCTTGGTTGCTGACTACCTTACCTTTAATTTTATTTTTAGTGAATAGTTAAAATTCGTCTGAATCACACACCCCCACCCCCCACCCCATTTGTTAGGCAGGTACAAAGTATACAATTTGCTTTTCCATGGCAATTTTGCTTGGCACAGCATAAATTGCTGTGTCAGGCACATCAGCACTAAGGAGATGTTACTGTAGAAGTGTATTTAGTTTGAGCATTTTGGCTTTAAAGAGTCATTTGAAGATCCTCTTCTTCCAATATCAATTTAATTGAGTTTGAACGTCTGTTGCTCCAAGAGAAATTAACTCAAGATTTCAAACTTTTTCTGGTCATAGGTATGAAGACATAAACCAGCTGAGGTTTGCTCTGAGCTAAGTTTAGCATAGCTTACTGGGAATTAATGAAGTTATAGCTGCAAAAAATATCCACCTGACAGCTGCAGAATGGAAAATCAGAGCACTGTCTACAAAAGATAGCTATTAAGATGTTTCTAAAATTGGGTATTGCAGTAACTGTTGCAAAATGAAAGTTTCAATGAACAAGATAACTTAGCAAAGGCCATTAAGATTGTCTAGGTGTGCAGCTTGATATGAAAGAGGGATAATTGGACTCTCTAGTACTTGAATAAAGAACCATAGTACACTTTGTTCAGAAAGACTGCAATTAAGTACTGTACAAATCTCAGTGTGTTCATTTTTTATGATACACTGATCAAAGTACAGATGCCTAATACTGAAACCACCTCCATTAATGACCCTGTGCTTATACAGGAACTAGAGAAATATTTAAAAGTTTTAATGAAAAAAGATTTATGACACCATTTGATATGGTGTGACAATCATGTTCGTAACAGAAATATTCCTGGGAGTCTGAACTCTTCCTGTGGAAGAAACTTTCATTTGTGCTTTCCATAGTATTAATGTAAGATGTTCTGAGAAGGTTGTGAGACCTTCACATTAAACTATGTAGAGAAGGTGTCAAATGTAGCCTGAACAGCTTCCTTGAGGTTTCTCTGTTTTAATCTCAAATTGTTTGGCTTTCAGTTCAAGATGGCTACCTTACTCCTGGGCAAAATATGAATTAATTCCATTCCCTACTTTTTCCTGCTAATTTTTTTCCTTTTGAGGAAAATCATACCCCTACCAATATGACAACTCAAAGTTGACTGGATGATCTAATATTCCAACTTTCCCTTGCCTTTTTCCTTTTTCTTTTTTTTCTCCTTACTTGGCTTTTCTATGCTTTTTCTTTTATCTCAGTCTGTTTTGTTTTGGTGTTTTTTTTTTTTTCTTTTTTTTTAGTTGCTATTATTTTTGCCTTTTTCTTTCTTTTATATTGTCTTTGTCCTGGCTGTTCTTGACAGATGCATTCACAATTTCCTTCTCTATCTTTTAAAGACTTTCTAAGGTCCACTGACTCTCTTAGGTTAGGTAGTACCAGACTCATAGCTAAGGCCCAATTCTGACTTCCATCTGAAACTGCCACTTTGGCATTTCACAATGTAGAGCACATAGCTCCCTCTCTCAACTAAGTATTCATGACTTCCATCAGGAATTTTGTAGTTCAATCATTAATGTTTAAAAGACATGCAGACTTCTCTTCTAGAGTTAAATAATATTATTGATCTTGAAGTTTCAATTTTACTGTATCATTTTGTTCAGCATTGCTAGCTAATTTACTTTCTGTTTTGGTCTGGGTAACTATTTTGGCACATAGTCTCCCCTCTCCAATTTTGAATGGTTTTTTTGACATGGAACGTGATGGAGTCACTGAGCTGCTGATATCTGCATTCAGTGGCTCTTTGGCAGCTCTTTAGCTGAGTTATTCCTCGTACAGTGTATAAGATTAGTGCTATAGAAGGGGAAAAAAAGATCTATCATCTGGTGTACCTGCTGGCCTCAAAATCTGCTGATCTCAGCAGCACTTCCACTTTAGCATTGTTAGGTGTCATCCAAATAAACAGGCCTGGTAGGACTGCGGAAATGTCTGTTGAGATGAGAGAATTCCAACAGCTGAGTGCAAACTAGGAAGCAGTAAGTTTCATTTTGTACAGGTTGCTACAGATCATGCAGAGCACACAGCACTATGTGGCAGGATGACGGAATGCTGAGTGATTATACTTTACAGAGGAAAATGTTATGTGGTACTTCTTGTTAACAAGTAACTCCATGCAATTGCATCATAAAGTCTCACTGCCCTTAACATTACTTTGTGTGCATTTGTGTGTATGTAAATAAAATCAGTGTGAATGTATGTTTGTGTCTCTGTGGTTATAAATCTGTTTATATGAGATTCTGCTATTTTAGTCATGTCCTCAAGGGACAAAAAGGAGGTGATTCAATTTCTGATTTGTTTGGCATATCTTCTTTTATCATCTTTCCCATCAGTACAAAAGGAATGATTTCCACAGTGACAAAACACAACGGGGCACTGTAGTAACATACATAATTTCTATTTATTTGTAACTCTGCATTTACTGGTAACCCTTCTCACACAGTTTTTTGCAGCATACTATAACTGATGGTAGCATACACTTTATATTACCCTACTCTGGCCTTTTTCTAATTCAGGTCGTGTTTTGCTTAACTGTATTTTCTCTCATTAATATTCCGAAATTTTGAGACCAGCAGCGGTAGGAATAAGTCACTCCACTAATACCAGTATGTTGGAATTTATAAGAGCTTGGTTCAAACTACTCATAAATGCCAATAATGACTTAGAGTCTCCTTGAATCTAGAATTGCTTAGCTGGCGCTAATGTCTTTACTGAAATCCCCAAATCACCTGTGAAGTCTCCTTAGCAATCATATTTAAACTATTATTTACAAAGAAGCCTATGATGTCCTCACTATCTTAATGACTTAAAAAAGCCAAAGTCATTAATGTGAACAACTCAAACCTAATGCGAACCTCCCACCACCCAGTTCTTCCACCAGCTGTCACTTCAATAACTTTTAGTAAATGTGCTTTAAGGTTTTGATTTTTCTTCTGTGATTTTTCTTGGTTTTTTTTCTTTTTTTTCTTATCAGTATATGAATTTCATTGGATAAATTTACTTACATACCTGCAGATAAAGTACTTTCATTAATTAACCAATGGCATAGACCCAAAATGAGGTTTTACTGTACCAGAATCCTGCTGAGTATCAAGCTTTTGAGTAAAGGAGCTTCCATCCAAATGTCTCTTGTATGCTAGTTTAACAAAACAAATTTCTGTTAGGAATTTGACTAAACACGTGTCTTTCAGTCTAGTTTACTCCTGTCTAATTATCATGATAAGGTAGATACAAGTGTTTAACCTCAAAGCTCCCCTACATGCATTATAAAGCTACATATGGACAAGAGCTCTTTCATACATGCACTGGAAGAACAGTGAAGCCACCTTATGAATGTAATTGATACGAAGCTGTATTTTGGTTCAGTTGTTCTTTCAAGGTACTAAGAACCCCTGACTCCTGTAAAAGCAGGTCTGAAAGTATTAAGCCTGGTAGAGACTGCTGTGCTGGAGACAACTCACCTGGGACATGACATTCTGGCTTTCATAGCTTTTGATGATCCAATTACACAGCGGAAGCTTGAAATCTTTTTAATAATTCTACTGTATATATAATTTTTAATGGGCTGCAGTGGTATAAGGTATTTTGCTTACTAGATTAGCGCAGAAACTTTGCAGTGGAGTTTCTTTGACAGAATTTAGGATTAACTGCTGAGATGTGAAGAAGAAAATAGGGAGAACATTGGGGAAAATTTGTAGTCACAAATCTTAACCCAGTGGACATTTTTATTGCATTTGTTTTAAAGTTTTATGTTGGCCTTCCTTGCTGTATTGACCTATAATAGTCTCTCTTTTTGTGTGTGTGTGACTGGTTCCATTTTCACTGTTACCTTGTTTGATACTAATTAAATGTACTAGAAAGCTGGATATCTGGAAGGTATTCTGTTTCAGTAAGAAAAATTCTCAGAGCTGGAAAGAGGAAGGAAATTAGATGATATAAAGTGGCAAGAAAATAAAAAATCACTACAAAAGTGATGAATAGAAATTGCTTGGCTCTTTATCAGTTATGAACTAGTACTTTTGTCATAGTCCACAGAGCTATCCCAATTATGCAACCACAAATTTAGCAGATCAGCAGGCCAAAATTAAATAGCTTTTTAATGAAAACATAAATTATTTGGTAGCATCTTGTTCCAAAGACAGATTTTATTTCAAAAGGAAGAGGAGTTTGTTTACTGGAAAATGTGTTGCAAAGAAAAGCAGTATTTTTCTATGTGTGATTGGCCACATTCTCTTTTCTTAATTAAATGATTCATTTTTTCTTTCTCTCTCTCTCTTTTTTTTTTTATTAAATTGGTGCATAAGTTACATTTCCCCCCCTGAAAAATCGTCAGTTCGCTCTTTGCTATGGAAACACATTAGAGGATGTGTTTGTCTTAACTAACAAAATAATTTAAAATGATGATTTCATGTTAATTTAAGGAATAGACATACAAGTTGGCCTGTCATGCATCAAGTCAGCCATGATAATTGCTCATTCATGCACTCTTCAGACATGACAAGCCATGACTTAAGTCTACTTAAGTCACAATTAAACAAGAGAAAAGTAAGTGGCACTGCTTCCTTTTGCTATTGGTTTGGGGTGGACAGAGTGCCTAGTTTTTGACTAGTGACTTATTAAATTATGTCAACTTGACCAGGTTTCTGAGTTTTTGGCAGTTTGAGACATAGTTTAAACTAAACTTAAATACTCTTTGTGTACACTTGAAACTAAAAAGCATTTGTAGTGCTTTAACCTAATGGGAACTTGAATCAGATTGAAATTAAAGCTTCCTAAGGAGACCTGGTTTGGCCATGTAGAACAAGGCAAGCTCAGCCCTCTCGTATGTGGAATGTTCCCAGTTCTAGTGGCACACAATTTAAGGGGGAAATGCTGCACATACTTTAAGCTTCAGAAGAGAGGACTGGATCCCCATGAGCTTAATGGAGTCTAAAACTGATTTAGCAAACCAGTTCTTTAACTGGAGCCTCAATAGTGCAATTGAAAAACATTATTTGATTATCAAAGAAGAAATTGAAAATCACCAAAGAAGACACTAGATCTTCCATTAACAATTATTTTCTTTGTTTACATGCAAAGGTATTCTAATTGTTCTGAGTGTCCCTGTAATGACTGTGCTTTCATATGGATTTTGAATACTTTTTAATATATAGTGACATATTGGAAAAAATAAAATACTTGCAGCTTTTCTTTTCTTAGCAGCTACATGTTAATGTTGCAGGAAATGAGCATCACCTGATTCCATGAAATGAAAGAGGGGTTTTCCTTTCAAAAGACCTGGAGTGATAAATACTTTTTGCTAGTTGAGATAACAATAAACTGTGTCATGAAAGTGAGGCTAGCTAGTACAGGAAGTTAACCATCACCTACTGAGTCAAAGGCAGGGATTTCCTAGGTAAAGCACAATATGATACAAATTTCAAAAATCATCTGATTCTTTATGAGTGAACGACCATAGCTGATCATAACTTTAAAATGTTGCATTGGGTTTATGTGGCAAGGTTTTGGTAGCAGGAGGGCTGCAGGGGTGGCTTCTGTGAGAGGATACTAGAAGCTTCCCTCATTTTGGACAGAGCCAGTTCCAGTCAGCTCCAAGATTCACCTACCACTGGCCAAAGCTGAGCCTGTTGGTGAAGGGTAAGCACCTCCAGGATAACGTAGTTAAGAAAGGGTAAAAAGTGCTGAGCAACAGCAGCTCACTCAGGGAGAGGAGGGAGAAGGCTTGGGAGTGAAGTTGAGTCTGGGAAGAAGAGTGGGGTGGTGGGGAAAGTGTTTTTAGATTTATTCTTATTTCTCATTATCCTACTCTGATTAATTGGCAATAAATTAAATTAATTTCCCTAAGCTGAGTCTGTTTTGCCATGACAGTAGTTGGTAGGTCATCTCCCTGTCCTTATAATGACCCATGAGTTTTTTGTTGTATTTTTCTCCTCCTGTCCTGTTGAGAAGGAGTGATAGAGCGGCTTGGTAGGCACCTGGTGGATAGCCAATCTCAGCCCACTGCAAACATAATTGTAAGTTTGCTATCCAAAAAGGAATTCAAATCCAGTTATAACAGGATAAAAGTTCACACCAACCTTTATTAAAATGGGTCTCTACTGGGTTTTAAGTGAATTTGTGCCATCTCAAAATTTACTAAGGTCTCGACATTGGATTAATGCTGAGCTACAAGAACTGTAACAAGCAGTTTGCACATGCAGTATGGGAGGTGTTCAGAATGGCCCAGGGTGATGATTCAGATGTGCCTGCTTGCTTCACTGCATACTCTAAAGACACAGACATGCCTAAGAAGTTGTGTGTAAAACCAGTTAATTTACTTATATTCTTTGACTGACTTAATTTTTCATTATCTTTAATCAAATCAACAAGAACTAGGTAATTTTTTTTAAATTAAAATAGCTTTTTCTTAATATTAATGAGATTTCTATTTGGACAATTTGATCACTGATGCCTAAAAGAAACCTGCATTGAGTGCAGAAAATAACAAATTTTCCCCCATAGATGTGCTTTTACATGATTGTCTTTTAACTGTATTCATACTTTTCTCTGACAGAATACAGGAACGTATCTGTAACAGTGGTCTAATTGATGTGGTAAGACCTGTATTGCATTGTCTATCTCCTTAAAACAGCAAAAAAATATTATCATTATTACCTTTTTTTGTCTTCCTCTGGGCTGATGTTGCTAGGCTGTAACTAAGATCTGGGAAATGACTTGTAACATTTATAACTTCTGCTATGCAAAACTTTAGACTAAATAATCCTAATGGTCCATTTTGTACATAAAACCTATGAAATGAATATTCTTGCCTGCACCTTGCTGAGTAACCTTGTAGTATAACCTCATACATTCTTTTCAGCAACCTTGATGGTCTTTCTATCTTTTAAAGTATGTTCTTGTATGTGCCATCCAACTACTGCTTCATGCATAGTCACTATAATCTTTATTTATGTGCTTGCATGCAGAGGGGTGTGTATGTGTGTTTATTGGTTAAAAAAGTAATATATTGTACAAAATGGCAAGTGTACACACTTTGTCCCAGAGGAAGCTGCTGCATAAGGAAATATCTGAATGTGAAGGAAACTCACTTATGAACCAAAACCAGCGTCCAGCAGAGGGCTGGATTAGATGGGCTCCTCACATCTCAGGTGCTATTTCAGAGTCCCTCCTGCTCCACTTCCTTCTTCCACACAGTAAAGGTTTTCCTTAGACAGTAAACCTGAGTCTTTGGCCTCAGATGTTGTTTTGTGGACATTCAGGCATCCAGCTCTGGTCACATGGAAACAGTGAAAGGCACGTGTTTGGGCTTGTAGATCTAGGCTTTGAAATGTTGCTTAGGTTGCAGGGTGTTGTGCCTTGGAGAAAAGCAAGCAAATTTACTTCCAACAGGTGTAATAATATGCCATTAATATTACTGTATTTGAATAGGTATAAATAGTAAGTACTTTCCAGCTTTTTCTCCAGAGGCATTTGCAATTGTAGTAACTGACTCTGAACTTGGCCTTTGTTTTTACAGTTGGTCAAAACAATAGGAGATTATGCTCCCTTGCCTATGCTGTGTTCCTTCTGCTGTCATATCCAGCTTTCTGTGTGGAAACTGATGTCCCTACATAGTTGTACAAACTAGTACAAGAAATTCCTTTAGCTTAAACTTCCTTGTGGGTTCTGGCCACATTCGCAGTGCCTGAGGTCCCCGAACACAAGGATCACTGTCAGCTAGTGTGTCCAGGGCACTGCCTGCCTCGTGTATCTACTTTTTTCCCAAGGCAATATAACAGCCGTTAATAATTTAGCACAGAAGAAATACCTCAGTAAAGTACTTCCCAGTGGCAGGAGACAGATCCCACAACTACTGATGCAGTGCTGTAATTAGTATTCCATACTCAAAATTTCTGAGTATATAGTAGCTTGTTCCATCACCATTGCGACCAAGGATGGAGGAGTTCCTATTCTGATTGAGCCTCCAGATCTGTCACAGGTCTCATTTATGCCATTAGCAATTTGAAACCTTCAGTTGTTCCCAGCCACGGCTCATTATTGTCCACTATATGATGCAGTTCCTGAGTACCAACTATATTTAGTTTCTTAGCTGTCATACAAAATGGAGCAGAAACATTAATCAAAGCTCCAGAGTATTCAGCAGGTAAGTTTCCAGTCAAAGAAAAAAATATCTATCCTTTTACATCATTGTAAGTGGCTCATAATTTATATCAAGGGAGAAGTAACAGGAGCACCAGGCAGCAATTTCCTTCCAGTGGTCCATGCAAAGAGAAGACACGTTATTTGTTTAGCAGTCTAGTGACAGGTGCTGGTGCCTTGCTTACCATGCCTACCAAAGGCAACAAAACAGAAAGGGATTGTGGAGAGCTATAAAACATGAGACAGTGTTTTGAGATCTTTAGTATGATTTTATGCTTTGTAATTACTGGAATCAACTATATTAGATTATTCATTAGTTTTCTTTCTTTTTTTTTTTTTTTTAAACCCTGCAACATGTAACGTGGTCTGGATAATGAAATTTATCCTTTAATTTCAACAAAGAATGAAAGAGGTTCACTTTGATAAGAAAACACATTTTCAGTCCTCCCTTTTTTTCTTATTCCTTCGCTGTTTACTGCTGAAGATGTCTGCTGAGGCAACTTTTAAAATTGTTTAATTTAACTGTAAAGGGCAGTTTTGCAAGCCTAAAGGTACAATATTTTTTCCACATCAGCTCTCCACATCATTCTTTCAGATCCGATGCTCTATCCATTTTGATTTAATTCTATAGTCCTACAACTTGCTGGCAGTTCTCAGTAGTAGTATTTTCTCCAGCATCATTGTTAATTACAGAAGGAGTCCAGGAAGGTCTTTGCAAACTATTGTTTTCTTTTAAACTGTTGCTTGTCAAAGAAATGTAACTAAAGAAACAAATCACATTTTTAAATACACTGAGATCTGTGACAGGTAAACAAAGCAGATTATTTTAAAGCAATATTCACTCTGCTTTTCTAAATTTTGTGAAAGTTAAAAATTTGCATGTTTCTGAAACAAATCAGAACTCCAGGAATCTTGAGCTCTGAATCTGAACCAAATCCTCCCTCCTCCTCCTAAAAATAACAGCTTTAAGTCCCAGCTCAGACAGACAGTGATGGGAAGGAATGGATGGTTTTTTCCTTGCTCATTTTGACCATACATTTCTTCCTATTGACTGAAGTGCCATTTCCAATGAAAAGTTGGGGTCCTGAGTGATCAAATTTTTACAATGGAAAAATGTTCTCATCAAAAATTGCTCTTTAGACATTATTCTTCATTGTCACTTGAATTGAGGGACAGATTCTCTGCCCTTTTCTACTCTCAGCCTTGGTGATAGGAAAATACTCTAGCTGTAATACACTTGCTTGTACCACCTCTAAGAGCAGCAGAGTTTCTGTGACAACCAGCACATGGTCTTAGTGAAAGATCTGAGCCTAGAGGTGAGAAGCAGAGGTGATGTGGTCATCTGGGAGGCAAACCTTAGTCTTCTAGCACATGTAACTGCTGCAGTGGGTGGGCAGTTAGCTAGAGAGGTAATTTTCCTGATTTCATGCCTGGTTGCCTCTCTGTCATTCTTCACCATGCCACAGTTATAATGAAATAGGATCTTCAGCCTTTGGGGTGTAATAGCATTGGTTCAGCTTTTTGAACTTGAGAGAGAGGGTCACTGCTTCATGCACAGAAAAAACTTCTGAAGGAGATGTGTATATGGGTTTGCTTTAGTGCGGTATTGTTAATGCAGGAACAACAGTATTTGAGTTCTGCATTACTTTTGCATTCCTTAGGCTTTGTCAATAGATCAGCATTGCGTTGGCTGACCTTTTTCTTTCTCTCTTGTTTAGCCTTATTAACCTTTGAAGAATGAGGTGGATGGGACAGCAGGTAATCAAAACACAGAAAAACCGAGAAGGTCACTGTAATGTGGTGTGCTGCTGGACTTCACATAATGAAAGGGTATTAATTTCCTTTCCATGCTCTTCTATTCAATACTTCTTAAGGCAGGAAGCACAACATGTTAGTTAAGGCTGTGCTGGTCCCTCAGGAGCACTGCCTGTCTCCTGAGCACATGGGACCTTCCCTGTGAGCCAACTGTATCACTTGACATCCAAGCGCTCATTGGCTTTCTTCCTCATATCTTTATACCAGTGAGAAGGTATTTTGGGCCCACAAGCCAGAAAGGAACCATAGTTTGCTCCGACAGACCCTCTATTCTGGACAATGTTGGGAATGAGAGCTGCGCAGTATTGGACATAGGACATAGCACTGGAAACCTATCTAGTCACCACTTTTCTCTTACAGATTTAGGAATTACAGATTTTGGTTTGCAGCACATCCTAGAGGGTTCTTTTGGGGTTCAGTACCCTTTGCAAAACTGGACAAGTCTCCTTGTCTCCAGTGGTCTGAGAAGATTCTTGTTGGCAGGTTTGTATCATTTGGACCATTCTGGGGGTTCAATTTAGTTTCATTTGGGTCAGATTACCTCCTTAACTCTTTGATTTCAATGTGGGAAATCTGTCAAAGCATAGCAAAATCAGGAGGCACTTTGATGGGATGTTTTAAAAAAATTAAAGAGGGAAGGCTGAGTTTGTAAGCAACAGCAGGTAAAACAGCAGGAAAGAATGGGTGAGAGGAGAATAGGGATTTAAAGGGGGTTTTTTTTTGCTTCTTAGGTGAATCGGAAATAACTGGGTGTGAGGTGGGGAAGATGCAGAAGTTGCTGTGTTTTGACTTTGCATATATGGCTGATTTTAACATTTGTAGACAGAATTTTAAGATCGAACACTCTAAATCAAAACCAAACTGAACTAAACCAAACCAACCAACCAACCCCACAAATGGATGCATCACTGATATTTATTACAACAGATCTGCTTTTCTAGAAGAATAGTGAATGATATTAAAAACAGCATTTGTGAAAAATGTCAGCTTGACAGTTAGAAATGGAGCTTGTCCAAGGGGAAGTTGTACCACTTTAAATTAGTTAAACTGGAGCAATCAGTTCCCTCTTCTAGATACTCTAATTTCCTTTTAAAAGATCTAGCTTTTTAGATTTAAAAGTGAAAACCACATCAACAGAACTTTTTGTGCCCATTTAGCTGTTTTAGTATGAAATAAGACCTTTAATTATACCAGCACAACTTTCTGACTAGGGCAGGGGCAGACACTTTGCAAACATCTGTGCTGGTAGAAGACTGACACCCTCTTTATTCCCTGCGCTTTGCTAGGAGTTACAACCCCATAGCTCATCTGATAGAAGGGACCATATGGACAGTTCCCCCTACAGACCATGCAAAGGCAGGTTTAAGCAGACTAGAGTGACTGGAGGGAGGCTGCACTTGCACTCCCCTCTGCACACAGGGAGATGAGGGCAGCAACACCCATCCAGCCCTCAGTGACAAGCAGCTGAGAACAGTAATGTCTTCATTGCACATCTCGATCTGGAAAGGATACCTGGCCTGGCCTTAGGCAACAAATAAATGAGTGTAAAAAAGCCCTGAAATCCCAAAGTATATGGCTATGTTAGAAATTTGCAGCATCTTGAACTAATGGATAGTCAATAAGTTATCATGTTTAATTGACACAACTGAACCACCTAACATTGTCCGTTAATGCTTGTTCCTGGGCATGTTTTGTGAGCATCTACACAGTACCTAATTTTAAGTACATGTAGGGCAGATGTAGTCCAGTGTCATTTAAGAAGTCTAGAAGCTAATTTATTGTACCCTAATATGTGTGATAAAGTGAACAATGATTAGGACTGCATTTTGCAGAACTGCTTTAATAAAGAAAAGCAGGTAAATTCTACTTCATTACTGAAAAACTTTTTGTTTCAGAAAGAGAGTTGTGCTTGTTCAAAACAGACACTTAGAAATCCTAAGGATTTCTTATGACCATGTGTACATCCTTACCTAAATCTGGATGAGAGCCAGCATCTTCCTGATGTTTTTAAACAAGGCATACTTCCACATGCAGGGAATCATGATTTTTTAAATGCTTTTGAAATGTCTTTTTTTGGTAATAAAGATGAAAAACCCTCACAAAAACAGGGGCTAATTTTTTTGAGGCTGATTTTTATTTTAAAAAAGGAAATATACTTTTGTTGATGTTACTTATACAAGGCTTGTATAAAGCTTGCAGTTTTAAAATATAACACTGTGTGAATACAGGAAGCTGCATTATTTGTCCAGTGAAAGTATGTATGCTAGTTTGGAAAGATAAGCTGTGATAGGGCTGTTCAGCTATCTCACTTGAACGTTTTCTCTGACATCAGTGACACTGCTTTCAAGTACAAGATAAGCAGGATTTGGTGCTCTGAAGTTGTGCTCTGACTATTATATTGTACATTGCAGTATCATGCATTTGCTGCTTATACAGAATTATATAGCAGGGTAAAAGTGGACTATAGTGGTGTCAGTCCAGAGTCTGAGAGCTCAGTGGCATTACTTGTATGCTGTGAGTTAAGCACTTGCTTTATGAGATCCGGGGTGGAAACTGTGAGTGAGTCTCAGGATGAGACACCATCATCCTGACTAAAATCTTCCTTTTGTTCTTTAAAAAAAATCCCTACAATTCTAATCAAGAAATGAAAAAAACTAAGAACTATCAAGAGTTGTTCATTTCAAAGCCAAGCATGCCTGAGATTTATAGAGCCAGAAGTTGTTTTTTATAGTGTGTGATTTAGTACCACTTAGACTGGAACAGGTTGTCAGGCAGAAGATGAAGCGAACATGAGCTACTGAGCCCTGTCCTTGCAGCAGCTCTGTCATAACCGATGGCAGCATCTGTACTGGCAGCACTAAAATAAGTGTGTGAATAAGGAGGTGACCCAAGCAAAATTAGCCATTTCCGCTCCAGTAAATATACAGTCACATAACTGTCTGGTAATAGAGCAAAGAAAATAGTGGGTTTTTTCATTGTTTCATTTTCTAGTTTCTGTTTATGTATATATGGCATGTCTAAGAGAGCTCTAAACCCTAGAAAGTAACAAAGCGGCTTCCTGCAAATTGAAGGAAGAGAAGTGAGAGAGGAACCAGAAAAGCTTATTCTATCTACATTTAGACTTTGCTAAATGGGGAAGATTTGAGTAGTAAAGATAATCCTTGTGTGTCACTGGCTTTATAGTTTCTCTCTTCCATTTGGATTTATCATATAGTGAAGGTATTCTGTGACTTCACTCAAAGCACTTTTGTGCTTCCTGGGTGAATAATTCGAACAATTTGCTGATTTGAATCTCTCACAATCTAAATCCTGTCGCATCAGGAACTGCTGTGCTTGTGGCAGACCCAGACAAAAGCAGCAGGGCTACGGCCATCTCTGTGACTGACCTATGCTACAGAGAAGATGGGGTCCAGCCTCTTTAGCTCTCCTGGTAAGCTTATGCGTTGAACCTTTAATGACACTCTGGTTTGTGTACTTGTACAGAAAGCATATTATCCTGAAACACAAGCATTCTGGGAAATAATGAAACAATGTCAAGAACAGCAAAGGCCATGTTTCTTGGGCTCAGCTACATCTGTTAAAATATGTGGTTTGTGGAAGTCCATTGTATCCTGTGACTTACAGCACTTTTTCCTGTGTGCCACAAAGGAATGTGCACTCCGTGTGCAAGGCATGTTTCAGACAGCTTTGTGAAGCTGTTCAACTTTTCCTGCCTTTTGAGCTCTTCCCACTGCAAAGAAAAAAGTATCTTTCTGGACTGTGGAGAAGTTCATGCTGGCAGAAGAGTGCAAAAGGCAAAGATTTTGCTGCCTTCTGTAAGACAAAGGGAGAGGTGACTTTCCTTTACTTGCTGATGGAGTTTAAGAAGAACACTGATCTTCAAAGCTGAAAAATGTAAGAGAAAAAAAAAAGTTGTATAGTGCGGTTATTCAGCACTATTTGAGGACATCTCAGACTCTCTCAAAAGATCCCTTCAGACTTTGGCATTATTTTGGAGGAAAACCACCACCCAACCTGTAAAATATCTATATAATATCTGCCAGTAGCTTTACGTCAACATCTGCATCTTCCTTACTCATTTTCAAGGTATTTCCACTACAGAAAGTGACCTTTCTCCATTCCGCTGGTCGTCACAGACTTACAGCTCAATACGTGCCTCCCAGGGTCAAACAATGTATGCATCATCCTCAGACACAACACCATATGTTATGTCTGTTCTTTAGTCTTGTATCTTTACTTCTCCCTGTATCTCTTTTGCTCATATAGACATGAAAGACACAGAAAAACAGAGAATACAGGGCATTTGGATGTTGGGTTGTTTCACACATGCTACTACTCCTTTCCCTAAAGCATTCCTGAGTTAAATCTGTGCATCTTCTGTGCAGCATGCTCAGACCATCTCATTTCTGAAAAATGACTTGGGCAAAGAACTATTTTGTCTTCTTTTTTTTTTTTTTTAATGAAAATAACTGAAACAGCAACATAAAAATAAATTACTTCAAATCTTTGAAAGTCATGCGAGCATATCCTGAATGTTCTCATTTGAATAATTTTCTTTGTAGGGGGAGCATTACTACAAGGGCAATTTTAGATTTGAAAGCTAGCACTGGAGGACAGAGATAGTCAGTGGCTGATCCTTTCCATTCTTACTCAGATAGGAATATATGCTCTTTGCTTTCACAGTAAACCAGGCAGCAATAATAAAAGCATCGTATTGAGAAGTTGTTTTCCTTTTTAAATGCATATCCAACCAGCTGAACTGATGCCTGTCATTGCAAATATCTGTTCATCCCACCCAGACCGAGGCCTCTAATTAAAGGGAACCATTTTCCTTTGACTTCTAAAAAACCACTGGGGAGAATATAAGAGGGTTTTAACTGCCCTCTGAAGGAGCCTACCTGTCCTGTAACTTCACATTGACTACCTTCCTTACTAGGGTGTCTAAATTAGATTTGTCGTGTTAGGTAAAGTGAATGTCCCTGATGTGATTTAAACCAGATTTGATGTGAATAGGTAGTAAATGCTGCAAAACTGGATTATAACAGGATGCTATATTGGGAACTATGGCGCTATTAAAAGTCACAAAACATTGTGTATTTTGCTAGGCTACCCTAAAAAAAAAGTATAGGAACTGTGGATTGCACAGTTTACCTCTGATTTATGTGGAAAAAGTATTCTATTTTTTATTCTGAATTTTATTCTGAATTGCTACCTGCTACTTGTATTTGACGTCTTCTGCTTTTTGTATAATGAGAAATGATGAATTACTGTTCCTTATTTCCCTTCAGTCATGTTTTTGTAAAGTTTTATTGTACTTCCCAACAGACAATTCTTCTCCAGGCTTGAGAGTCCAAATCTATTGAGTTACCATTTCAGTATGAGCTATTTTATACTTCAGTTGCCTTTCTTTGCAGCTATTCTAGTTCTGCTCCAGCCTTGTGGTGACAGAAGGAGAATACCCATTTAAGATGTACTGTGGATTTATCTGTGGTATAGGGATATTTTTTGCTATGTTCAATATTCCTTTCCTAAAAATTGCTAACATCATAGTTGCTTTTCTGAAAGTATCTAAAGAAACCTATTAAAAATCCCTTAATATCTTTTCCATGAGGGATCATAGCTAGTTCAGTATGCATCCAGTCAGTGTTGTTTTTCCAACACGCATTACCTTATCTTTATCAATAATTCACCTTCCAGTGCATTGCTTTGTGACTTACCTCCAGCATGTCCTTCCTCAGTCATTTGCTTCTGGCTTTTGTATTTACTATCCTGAACTTACAATCTTGTTAAGATGTTGCCATCTTACTTTTATTACCATCTACAAATTTATGAAAACTTGCCATAGTTTACCATTTATGATTATGTTGAAGACTATCAGATTCAGCTAAGATTCCTCTGGCATGCAGATGAGGCTTTCAGCTTTTGAGCTTATTCTTATTCTGTTTCCTATTTTTGCATCTAAGAATCTAGAAGAGGACTTTCTTTCTTATCCCATGACACTTATACTCTAGCACTTTGACAGGGACTTTGTTAAAAAACCCACAGAAAACCCCAAGTAAATAATATATTAACCAAATTAGCCTACAAACTCATTTTGATTTATTCTGGGAATTCCAATGGAACACAAGGCTGTGACCTCCCACTACAGAATCTACACTGGTTCTTCCTCAAGATTCCTTATTTCTTTATGTGCCTGCTGATCCATTTTGTTATTGGGTCATGATTAGCAGGCAGACCAACATAGCATGTTGTGGTGGACATCTGCTACGGACTGCCTAAGCAGAAAGAAAAATAGATGAGGCTTGCTTCAGGTAACTAGAAGAAACCTTACAGTTGCAGACTCTGGTCCTCATGGGAGACTTTAACCATCCTTCAGTCAGGATCACTACATATGTGAAGGTCAGAGACATTCTTGGCTGTAGTGGGCCTGGTGGGGGCCATGAAGGACCACAAGAAGGGCTTCTGCAGGTATTATCATCTGCAAAAGGAAGACTAGGGAAAAGGTAGACTCACTGTTGAATGGGTCAGGGGACCTGGTGACAAAGGACATATAAAAGGCTTATCTCCGTCACCTCTGTCTTTACTAGCAAGGTTTTCAGGAATCCCAGGTCCGTGCAACCAGTGGGAAAGCTCTACCCTTGATAGAGAAGGATCAGTTTAGGAGATGTTTAAACAAACTGGACATACTCTAGTCCATGGGACCTGATGGGATGCACCCCCAACATGCTGAGGGAGCTGGCCGATGTCATTGTGAGGCCACTCTTGATCATCTTGGAAAGCTCATGGTGACTGAGGAAGTTTTCTGTGGACTGGAAGAAATTACCCACAGCAAGTTTCTTGGTGATGCAAAATTGGGAGGGGTGGCTGATATACCAGAATGTTGCACTGTTTTACAGGCTGGAGAAAGGCATAAACTCATGAAGCTCAACAAATAGAAATGCCAAGTCCTGCACCTGGGGAGGAATAACCCCATGCACTACTACAGGCAGGGGCCAGTCATCTGGAAAGCAGCTTTGCAGGGAAGGTCCTAGGCATGCTGGTGAACAAGAAATTGGTCATGAGTCAGCAATGAACCCTTGCAGCGAAAAAGGCCATCGGCTTCCTGGGCTGTTAGAGTATTGCCAGCAGGTTGAGGGAGGTGGTCCTTCTCCTCTGCTCAGCCCTGGTGAGACACATCTGGAGTTCTGTGTCCACTGCTGGTCTCCCCAGGACAAGCAAGACATGGACACACTGGGTTTCATGTAAAAAAGTAAAACTTTTTTACTGTGAGGGTGACTGAACAAGGAAGAGGTTGCCCAGAGAGGTGTAGAGTCTCCATCCTTGGAAACATTCAGAATTTTACTGGGCATTGCTGTAAGCAACAGGCTTCTGTTGTCCTGCTTTGAGCAGGCGGTTGGACTACCTCTGGACAATCTCCAGAGATGCCCTCCAACGTCAGTGATTTTTTGTTTGCATTTTTCTGTGATTGTTACAGTTTCTATCAGTTTCCCCAGTGCAGATGTCAGAAAGAGTTGTCAATATTTTACCATGAGAGTCTTTAAAAAGCAGATTGGTTTTTTGTTGTGTTTCATTTACCTGATACTACTACAGTTTTAAGGAATATAGTTCAGCAGCACAGTTTATAATCTTGAAATTTTATTTTTCAATTTTTCAGAACTTTTTCTGATACTAGAATTCTGTCTTTTCATTTTCTGTATTTTTCTAAAGCCTTTTCTACTGACACTTTCATCAGAGACAGATCTTTCAGTCTATTCTAAGTAAAGAAAGTTTCAGTCATGAGAACTTTTCTAATATCTTCACAGTGACTACAGGTATAAATGATTTGAAAACCTTTCTTCTTCAAGAACTTCTTTTATACTTTCATTTTCTGGCCCCACAGACTGTTCATCTCTGATTTTGGAATACTTATTATACATTTAGTGTTAGCCTTATGTATTCAATTAGGTACTGCAGTCCATAGACTACTTTGTGTTTAAAAGTATACATCAGTTGTGCATCTTATTTATTCATACTTGGAAAAAAATACTCTTTATCCAAAACTATGTTTTAGGGATATGAAAAAGTTATACCATTTTTTTCCATCTCTCTCTATTGTGTTCAGAATTTATAGATAATGACTTTGACCTCATCAGGACCTTTTCAGGTAACAGATAACCAGAATGATGTGTATGCCTGGAGAAGACTGTGTGGGGTCAAGAAGTTCAATTTCCAAAAGGTCTATAGGGGATAAAGTGAAAGATTTTTAAGGATATTGCTAGACAGCAGTGCAGTGATATTGAATTTTAATGAATACAGCTGCATCTGTTGGATGGTCCCTGTCCCAGCTTATAGCTATGAATTATGGTATAAGTAATGTTTGCCTTATCTTTAGGTCATTAGCACTTCTTCGTGCACACCATTATTTTTAGTAGCTGGTAAATGTCACTGCATCAGAGTTCTCATTCTTTGAAAAATACCTTTTCTTTTTATATGCATACATATTTCTTTATGTATATGTTTGTTTGCATTACTGGATGCATTTATATTTATATACTTATAGGCATTACTTACTGGAACCATTAAGAGATGCATATATCAAAACCGACAATGCTGAATCAATATTTCATTAAGAAATTGAGTTTTAAGATTTTTTAAAATGTATTTTCCCTTCAATACAGTGACCAAGAAAGGAGTAAGAAAACATGAAATAACAAAAGACAGCACATTTTTAATCAGTATTGGACCAAACTAGAAAAAGCAGCTGTGTCCGCAAATGGACTGCAAAATGCCCTGGATGGAGAGTATGTGTACTCTGTGAGTTCTAAATAAGATACAGTCTACTAAAAGCATATTTACAGACCAGGTATATTAACAATGTCAGTATTTCTTTGGATAGTGTTTGCCAGACATTTGTTCATAACAGTGGTGTATTTTTTTCATCAGTTCAAAGATGGGGATGCTAATTCCTGTGAGATACTATCTGACAGAAAGAAGCATATTTTAATTTATTTATTTTCATGCGGAATATAGATAATATAGTATATGAATTCAGACTGATTACTTGTATTACTGCCCATAAGATAAGCCTGCAACTGTGAAAGCATTTTTGTCTCCAAGACAGAGAAGGTTTTGTTCTCCAAGTAGCTCCATATGCTAGCCAAAATCAAGGGCTGTGGAAAAAGGACTGTTTAGAAAATGATGTGGAGTCATATAAGCTGCTGAACGACAGCATGTCTGCTTTAGAACTTCTGTCTTTCTATCCCATGATAAACGCAGAGTCACTGTCAACTACTGCTGATCTTTGCCACAGAAGAGTTTATGTATCGATATCCAGATGTAGCTTCACCTTTTCCTCAGACAGCAAGAACTTTGAAGTGGGGTAAAGCAGGCATTTTGTCTTAGGGAAGTAGGCCAGTTTCATACTGTGCTACATTGTTGGTACAGAATTTTGACCAAAATTATGTTTTATATTAAAATCTAAAATCCTATTATTTTCTTCATCAGAATGAGAATGAGTCTTCAAACAGGAAACCGTCCAGAGGATGGCTATGTTGCCGCCCTGCATTAGTATAGGGGAAACGAGTTCCATGAAACATGGCTCTTAAAAGTACAGACCTTTATAGATTAGAGCCAATACCCTGAACTGTAAAGGAAAGAGACCAGAGGTAATTACACAGATGAAGAATAACTGAAAATTGTTCGTGACAACATATCACACTAAGCAAAGTGTATTAGGAAGTTTTTTTCTACATTACTTTGGGACAGTAACTCTATGGACCCACCACTGATCCCTCTGTATCTTTTAATATCACCACTGCTCATATTCAACATGCAGTGTGACTCAAATCTTGGTTAATTTGAATAGGTGTGTGGACAACAGTCTTGTCTATAAACCAGCAAATGCTGTTAAATCAAATAATCTAATAAAAACAGGGGTGAGCCAACTGAGCAGAAGTGGAAAAGACTATACAAAATTCCTGATATACCTGGACTTCTGGAATTATAGAAATGATCGAAATAGCCAGAGATAATTTGCAGCTTTATTATTGACTGAAAATGATTGCTAGTTGTATATTTTTCGAAGATATAGAGAGTGTATTTTCTGCTTGTCTGGCAAGCTGTTCTCAGAATGGGATTTAATCTGTAATAAACTACCTTTTTACTTCCCCTTCTTCAGTCAAGGTTATGCTTGCCTTTACATAGTAACTGCTGTTTAAATTCATTATGAATGCTTTAAAAAATCCAGACTGAATTGGCCAGTGGTTAGCCCTTTGTATAGAAAATAGTTTTCTAATGAGGTCAGTTTTGGTTACAGTGATTCATTAGAAGCAACAGACCATATTCCAGTTCATCAAAACTTAATTGTATTCCAGTTCCAAAAACTGCCAAGCAAAAATAACTTTGTAATCTAAGATGTCAATGAAATAATGTATCCAAACAGTTTATGTGCTTCTTAACACCTTAATGAGGTGGTGATGTGCTGTGCTGCAACTTCCTTTTTACTGCATCTGGTAAGACATTAAGTCAAACTTTTGTGACAGGAATAATGCATAGTTAAGAACATAGTCCTATTATCTTTATCAGAGGTGTTGAAAGCTATCTTAGAATTGAGAGATTCTTTAGGTTCTTGGGGCTGTGTGGCATCTGCCTGCTTCATGATGTTTAGAGTTGCAGAAGGATGCCATCTGTTGCAAGGTCTATATGAAATGTACACTCCATAGCACGTATGCCCCTCAGTGTTCTCAAGACCCCTCTGAATTTTGGCTGTGCTTTCTGCTGAGATTAGTCAGGAGGCTTTCAGGCTTGCAGTTCTAGCTTCATTTTGTGTCTAAATTCTGCTTATGTCCTTCTTGGCATGTCAGTCCTCTTTTAGGTCTGGCCCTCAGGTACTATAATGGTGATCACTAGGAGGGAAAAAAAATGCCTCGAAAGGGACAAGCTGTATTCCAGTGTGCAAACTAGGGGATGCATGAAACCTGAAATCTCTCTGTGTCCTACACCCTGAATTCTTTGAGTGTATTTATTATACCCAAGTCCTGCTTTTCTACTTCAAAGGAGGCTCTAAAGTGATCATTAATATTCCTTTGGTATAACCTTAGTATTCTGATGAAATTCCATCTCAGATAATTGCGTTCTGCCTTCCGAAATTCCCTGTGCCTTTTCAGCTGGATACGAGTTTCTTTTCTCACTGTCTGTTCTTAGCTCTTGTGAGCAATTGCTGTCCAGATGCAATGCTGCAGTGGGTGAGCAATCTACTTACATAGTCTCTCCTTCATTTATTTCCCAAGGGAATGTTGATTCTTAATTTAATATTTATAAAGCACTGTAGGAGCAATTGTAGTAAGCATTGGACAAAACATTCTTTGCTATTTCAATGGTTTTGATACTTTGATAAAAGGCGCATAAAATAGTATACATTTTTTAAATGTAAGACGATGTCTTCTGAGTATGGTAATCTGATGTGAATTGTAACTCAGTTGTAAATCAGTCCTATTTCTTCTGTTTCCTGGTGGTAGAAGAGTTGCCTTGCTCCATGAGGCAGAAATAGGAGATGATCGAGTGAATGTACATGATAGCAGGAAGGAAGAGGAAATGAGAGTTGTACATGAAGCAAGATGACTAAACTAAGTGCAATTTCCTTTCCTTTTCTGAAACACAGTGTGAAACATACAGTTGCATGACAGAATGAGAATTTTCCTGTTATTATGCCCTCTTGATCAAATTGATTAGTTTGTTCAATGGAAATGAAGATGTTTTCTTTGGATGCAATATGGAATTTGCTTTAGTAGAATACAAATCAAATATAACAACAAGGGAACAATTTCTTTCTTGTTGAGTTATGAACTTCCCTGTGCTCCAGTAAAGGATAGTAAAAGTCTTTGGATGTACCCCACATGGAATAACATAACTTCTTTATTCAGAGCAATTCCATTAATAGCATTTTTTAGATATAAGAAAGGGAATTTGGCTCCTTGTGTTGAACTAGTAAACATAATTCTTTGCTGCAGTTGTCCTATGGAGAATGATCTTTGCTATAATTATCATCTTTGAAAGTAAAGGGAGAAATCTGTTGAATTCAAATGTCAATATATAACTTTCTTTATTCATATTACGCTGGTTTCTGCAGCTATTGCAATAACCTTGGCAGTTACAGGGCAATGGGGAGCTTAATTAATGCTTTGTATACTGTCACATACAACTGGAAAGCACTGGCTGTATCAGCAAGGACAACCCCTATCACACACAGCAGCTATAGTGCGCTATGCAGAACCATCCCATAAGCAGAATTAAAACTGTATGCAGAAATACCGGTCAGGGAGAAAAGCTGCAGAGTGTCTGAAAATTTAAGACTGGGATATATTATTAGATCATAGTAGATCACCCAGTCAAACCTCCTTTATACCATGTGGTGTGGCATTTCATACCATGATACATTTATTGAGCCAGTGTCTACCTGTGTTAGACATTTTTGCTCTGTAGTTCCAGAATCCTTCTCTGAGGTGGCAAATCCCATGTGACTGTGTGCTTAAGCATGCATCATGTATAGGTCTGAAAACTCTAATCTGAGCATGGAACATTGTTTTATGTTTACCTTAATCCAGTACCAAAATGACAAAAGCTGCCCTTCAAGGAAGGCTAACTGAAAACAGATCATGGCATTTGCAGATGCTGAACAAGGAATCACCTGACAGTGAAGTATCTGTCAAGACTTCTCTCCGGGAAAATTCAACACTCTGAAAGTATCAGATTAGAAGGCATCAAAAACTGAACTGCAGAGTATGTTCCTGTTTTGTGGAAATGCTATCCAGTGGTTAATCACCCTGATTATAAAAAATCCTGATTCCTTGTTTCACTCATGTTTAGCTGCAATCATCAGCTTCTTTCACTAACTTCAATCACCTCTTCATATCTGGTGCTTTCTCTCAACTAAGGTGCTAAGTACTTGAATATTTTCATGGAGCTTTACATTTATTATTTTAAAATTTCTGCAGTTAAAAAAAATATTCTTAAACACCAGATACAGATGAAATATTTCTAATAGAAAAATATTTTCTTTTGTTAGAACTAGAACTTTCCACAAAAGCATTTCCAAACCCAGTGTATCAGACTGTACAGAAAAGACAACATGATAACTGTTAGACTTATGACGTAGAGCTTCAGTAGTGTTTGTCATATGCACACCAGTTGTTTAGTCATGTTTTTATTTTGGTTTGTCTTCCGTTTTGTGAGACAGATTTGTGCATAGATTTCTTCCTATGAAGTTGCTTGACTTCTTGATTTTTTTTTATTTTCATCTTAATTCAATTTAAAATATACTGATATTTTAACTGAGAAGGATTTTTACTTCCTGGGTAGGCTCTTTTCAGAATATTCCAGCTTTGGTCTTATTAAACAGAGGTAAAATCATCTCTGTCCCGTTTTTGGTAGTCCTTGTTTTTGTGAGTAACAATTGTATTAAACTCTTTTTAACTCATGGTGATTACTTGGGAGCTGACTATTTATTATAACTCCTCTACAATTTCTGTTGTTTTTGTTCCCAAGTCAGGCCTACATTCCTTGTTTCTTGCTGTAAATGGTTACATTTAGGTGTATTAAATCAAAGGTTTTGTAAAGACCTCTTTAACCAAGAAATCTATATTATTTTGTATGTTATCTTATAAGCAATAACTTTATATTCCTGCCTGATCACCAGTAATTGAAAACTATTAAATATAGATGCTATTAGAAAATCCCCATTTGTTGATGAGTCCCACAGACACTCCTTTCAAGCTTGGCTAATAGGCCAATTTGTAATCTTCTCATTATGTACTTGCAGTGCTAATTCAAATGTCTTTATTATTTCTAGTCTTATACTTCTACAGTAAGCACACTTAAACAAATTTGCTATTTCATCCAATAATTAAGTAAATTTTGCTTGACAAGATCAATTTCCTGTAAAATGATTAAAAATTAAATTATTTGATTCCCGTAACAGTTTTTCCAAGAGTTTGTCTTGTTTAATGTCAGTAGTTATTCCTGTAGTCCGCTTTGCCTTTTGTGACTTTAGCCTAGTGTTAATTCTCTAGCAGTACTTCAGCATTTCCTTGGAGTCCTAGATATATTTGAAGGAATACACACAGCCCAGAGACTGTCCACTGGTGTGAAAGTAACCATCACTACATTAACAGCCTCTTTAGTTACTGCTAGTTGTGAAGTCTTCCACATTTGTCAATTTGTACATTACTCTGCTTCTTCCCAAATGTAAAATAGAAACATTTATTGAACACTTCAGTCTGTCTGTTACTTGTTGCTGTTGTTACTATCATTACTATCTCCATCTGATAATGAATACAAAATGTTGCTAGATTTATTTCTTTCCAATATACTTTTTTTTTCTTTTGCTCTGTCAACGATTGGTTTTCCCCAATGTACTTATTATCTTTTGTCACTTCTATATGCCTCATAACTTCTAATTCACTTGAATTTCCATTTTGTTTTTTCTTCAGTCTTTTATTTCTAATTGCTTTCTTATTTCCAATTGCTGCCTTAACTTTTCCGCGGAGAGCAGAATGGGCTTTTGGATAAAGATGCATAGTTTATACATGCAGTGAAACAATTAGGGCATTTTAGTGACTCACAGGAAAACTGGCATGATTTATTTAAATTCAGGAGTGTCATCTGTACAAAACTACTTTGAGTAGCTTGAAGTAGAGTGAAGCCGTGTTTGTCAAGATTGGAAAAACTGGAAGGCCTGAAAGGGATACTTGTGTGTATGAATCATGAGGAAAACCTATGCCTTAAAGACAGTTTTCAGGAAAAAATGAGAAGTGTGTAGATTATCTGGATTTGAGGACAGATTTTAGGATTACACCTAGATTATTTGGCCTGAGTAGGTAGTAGATACAAAAAGGAAGTTGTTCAGAGTAATATAGGCTGAAGAGGTGATTCCTGAGGAAAACAGCAAGCTCTGCTTAGTCATGTTAACTTACACAGATGGGGAAACAAAAAGTGTCAGGTCTGGCAGAGATTTCAGTTTGAATATAAGGAGGCAAATCTGATGGCAAAAATAGGTCTGCATGTCCTAGCAAAGAGGTGATTGCTGAAGTTGTGCTTGCAATGGAGATCGTAAGTGAAAAAGAAGGTGGAGAGAAGATGGGGTAAGAATACAGATTTGTGGTTTCAAATAAACAACTGCCATTGACTTACTTTCACTGCTTTACTGAGAAGAAGTTGGCCGAGTCCATTCCCCACCTGGTTTTAGAAATTGGAACTGTGTGGGTGAATGAACATATTATATTGCTATTTCATATCTTGTCACCTGACGAAGAAGTCTAAGATAAGTTTCTGAGGCTTTCAGAATTTAATGAAGAAATAGCATCAGAAACAGCTGGTAAACAGTCACAGGGAGAGAATTTGGGAAATGTTGCAGTTAGAATTTTATTTTATTTTATTCCAAAAATTATGTTTATGACTACATTTCTGGCTTGATCTCAGGTTATGATGAATTTTCTCAAACTATACTCTTATGATCAAAATGGTGTATTTTCCAATCTGCGTAGAGCTGGGAGGGATGCAGTCAGATTTTCTTCTGCAATCTCTTGTCAGACTGCCAGGGGAGAGGTCTGTAAACACTGACTTTCCTCCACCAGAAAATGGTCTGCGCCCTTGAAAGTAAGGAGGAAGTTCTGGTGAAAGTGACCAGCATGGCTGACAATTTCTGTAGCCAGTGGTACATGCCTCGTGTGACTAATTTTGACTCAGTCACCTTTACCTGCTCAGGTCCTCCATTTGCAGTGAGATACAGATGAAGTTTAATTCCTGGAGCTGTAGTGAAGTGCTTTCTGTTCACTATATCCTGCCTGATAAAAAAGAATTTTTCATGTAAATATGCAAGGGAATGATTTTAAAGCTGATTTCTGCAAGAACGTATTTGAATAAAATTTTGCTTGGAGAATGTTTCCACCAATCTAACTAAAACTGTTGAAACAAATGCATTCTCTAATGTGAGTGCTGTGATTACTGTTTTCACTAACCTACCAGTTTCAATTAGTGATTTGGTTTGTTCCATTTGGTGTAAAATAAGCAACAGAAATAAGTTATTACTTACGTTGTACAGATTGAAAGAATCAAATTTAATAATGTTGCTAATCTGTGTTTTAACATTATTGCACTAGTTGCCACCAGACCTATTCAAGGGATGCTGAGGATCTGAAGCTCACAGTGGTGGGGGGCAGAAATGCCTATTGTTCTATTGCTTTGGCATGGGTCTGCCTTCAGTGAAGTAACCATCATTACTAGTTATACCTCTGATCTATGCATGGTGCCATCAGCCAGACTTCATACAGATACAGAAACAATCCTTTTTTTCAATGGCAGGATTGTGTCTATCGTTTATATAAAAATGTTTTTTTCTCCAGAAATAGGATACGTTATAACAAATGGGTTGGCAACAATTTCCAGTTTAGTATTTAGGCTTTGATAAAGAATTCCATAACCTTTTCTGATATTTATTTTTAGAAAGGCTAAAACAGCCAAGCATTTGCTAAGTATTTTACGTCAAAACCTGTCAATGGAATATGTAGCTCAGTAATTCAGTTTGTTTCTTACTCTTTACATCAGCAACATTTTCTTATACCTTGGATCAATTTCTAGTTCCAGAGTGCAGCATATTTCAAACTAGAGCCTTCCTGAATTGTGTTGAAAACTATAATTTGCTAATAAGGACAACAAAAATGATGCCATCACATCAGTGCATCTTGGTATTAAGAATAAAAGACAAGGAATGTTAATTCAGACAGCATGTGTATTATTGCTTTCACTGACATGTAATTTGGTCTACTGAAAATGAAGACATGCTGCTCTAAAGTGCAATCAAGGATGGTGCAATTCAAACAATACTTTCCCCAGGCTGTTTCCATCTATAATGCACTACCAAAAAAAATTAATTTTTTTTAAGTGGTACTAATTACTGTACACTTTGAGCCCTCTTCAAAGTTATAAAGAGAATGTCAGGTTAAATGACTTAGTCTTCGTTTGCCCTGATAACAAAATTGTAGAACATTGCTTTAAATTTGTCTCATTTTAGGTGCATGTTGTATAATGATAATACATCCTGATAGCCACTATTCTTCATGCAATCAACTTGCTGTTACAGTGACTATTTGATTTGAAAATATGAAGATAGTCTTCACAATTATATGATGTGATGAAAGGAAATGACATTGGGTTTAGGTGAAGTGTGCGAAGGAATGAAAATAAGTTAATCATTGCATTTTTTAGAAACAGGATACTTTTTGTTCATGGGAAATATTCTACAGGAAATGTATGTGCCTTGATAAGTATGGGCTTGCAAATGAGCTAAGGATATTTACATTTTAGAATCATTCCATCTACTGAAAATAAATATGCACTTTTGTATCAGTATTTCATTGTGACTAGCTAGGGTAAAAATGCTTTGACTTGATACTGTAGATGATTGTGGGAGCTGTTCTTGGTAAGCAAAAATTTACTCTTTTTAGTCTATTTTTACACAGAGACAAGTCTTGGTTTTTAATGTCTGATCATTACTTATGTGAATCAGTTAACTAGTGGTTTAAATTTTTTTAGCTTTGTTTAAAGTTTGAATTTTTCATAAGGAACAATGTTAATGGAGTCATTAACAGTTAATGACAAGCATTTATTTTTTTTTAAAAAAACACCTAGTTACTCAAATTGCTTCCATGTCTTATTCCAGGAAAGTCTCTGATGTTAGGACCTTTCTGATTTCCTTGGTATTAAGTGATACAAAGAAGAGGAAAAGCGGTACAGATCTCAGCTTTTGTATTTCCCAGACATCACATAGTTTTGTTCTCAATATCTAATAAATCCAAAGTTGAAGTTATGACTAGATAGTCACTTTTTACCTGCTTCCTGTATATGCTGTTGCACATATTGCATAATATGCAAATATATAATTATGTTCTGTATATTCACCAAGAATATATGTGTGTGTGTATATGTGTGTACACTTAAGTGTATATGCTATACAAATACATTAAGACCATATATATATGTACATACCTGCAGACACACATATCTCTGACTTGTAGGACACAACTAATCACTTTGACCCTCATTATGAACTCTGACAAACATCTTGGCATTTTCACTGTATAAGACATAACAAATGCTAGGAAAAGAAAAGCAGGCAATTCAAAACCAATTAATGCTTTAGCCATTACTCACCCTATATTCAATGATGCTGTTTCATTTAATGTTCTCTAGTGTAACTATCACTATCAACCCTATATAAATAAGTTGTTATACCACAGAATGTGTTAGGAGGCTACATACATGGACATATACCATCTTTAACCAAAAGGAAGTAATTCCTTCTGATTAAAAAGCTGTTCTGTCACTCCTTGCCATGCCATGCATAATTTGGAACACATCTTTGAAAGAACATATTGCTGGAGGGAAGGAGAGCCATTAAATAATTAAAATGTATATTAATAAAGGATCTCTGTGCTTTGTGGTAATGTGAAGTGTAAGGGGCAGATTGAAGAGTGTTTAAACTTTGAAAAAGTGACTGCAATGCTGATACTTGAAAGCTCCTGTGTTTTCACTGATACTGTAATAAATCACCTTACTTCCACATTAAAAAGAAGCCTTTAGAACTGCCTTACCTGTAAACTCACTGTAGGCACTAAAATCAGATCGTTTATCTTCCTATATAGATAACAAATTCAATTAGGACCCACCAAACTGTGATGTCTCATTAAAAATGCTCCAACTTTACCTTGGAGAATCCAAAATGTGTATTTAAGATACAAGAAAGGAAAAAGGAGAGATTAAAAGGCAACCATTGGAAGTACACCTGCAATGAAATTCCAAGGTATATTTTGACTTTATGTTTACTTCACTCTTCTCATTATCATCTTGGCCTGCTCTTATTTAATATGATTCTATTTTCTGTTTCTATTTTCTTGGGTGGATAAAGAAGTCTATTGTAAGGTATGCATTGAGAAATCTTAGGGCAGTCTGTGTTTGTCCTCTGAGATACCACCTTTTGTTTCTCCTAGAAAAGGTACATCTTCAAAAGGCATTACGCAAGAGTGCTAACTCAAAATTAGTCTGTTAGATTACATCGGCATTTTTTATTGATCAGGTGATTGGACCAGCTTTGGCTTTGAATTAGTAGCAAAGACGAGACTAAAAATGGTAGCCCTGGTTTGTAGATAGAGCCATTAACTATTTGGCAACATGGTCTGGAGGGTTTATGAAATTAAGATCTCCAGTAATGGCTGGTATGAATCAGACCACAACAGTAGGGAGTTCATCATCTTTTGCCTTTTCCACTTGGGTAACTGGATTAATTTCTAACCTTACAACTTTGAAAATTAATCCTTAATTACACATTATTTTCTGAAATTGGAAATACACTGTGAAATGTACAGCATGTTAAGTATCAGCAGTGGAAAATCAGTATCTATTTACTACTTCTTTTCATGTATTTATAGACTTCAGGAATGTTAGACTAACTTTTTTGAACAGCATTCTGTATACTCAGTATTTTGATTTACATTCCCTATATCATTAATTGTAAGCATCACAATATGCAATAATGTTCTTTTCAGTTTTATCTTTCACTAACATTATGATTTTTAACCAACCGGCTTTCCCTTATTTCTCACTTAGAAATCTTAGAAAACTCTTCACCTCCTTTTGAAAATTCTCCACTCATATTTCAGAAAATGGAATGAAAAGTGACGTCCTGGGCTGCTGACATCCAGTCCCCTGAGGTTTCAGACAACAATGCACCATAACAGCTTTCTGTATTTGATCAAAAGTCAAATTTTGTCCCCAGTTTGTATTCCAGATCTACACTGCTCTGTAGGTTAGAGATCTTTATTAGTCATGGATAGTTTATGCCTGTTTATTTTTCTCCCCAAGCCCTTTTATTTCAAGCGTGTCATTTCGGTGAGGTGTGTTTACCCTCCTGCCTGCTGATGTACTCCTTGAAAGTAATTATATCCCTGCTTGCCTTGGTTTGATACTTCAGTTAATTTTAGCCTCTTTTTGTAAGGTGATCTCTTCATGCCTCTTCTCAGCCTAGGTAATTTATGCTTATTGCTGTAATTAAAGGTTTTTGTAAATGAAGGACTAATCGCCTTCAAATTATTTGTTGTGCACCGTCACTAATGCTTTGGACAACGAAGTTACACTTCCTTAGCTCTGTTCACTATACCTCTTTCATGGCTACATGACTGTTAACTGACAGCTGATGCGTCTTTCTCCTCCGTCATCTCTACTAAACTCATACTTCACACATCCGTGAAACTCATATGACCCAGTGCTTTGCACTGTCATTTTACCCTATTCTAATATACCCCTTTTCAGAGTCTCTAGTGTTTGTTATTTTCTGGAATGGGAAGCTAAAAATACATTTTGCTAGGACATTACCTTAGGTGTTAACACAGAGACTGCTAGGTCAAGCCCTTCTTCCAAACGAGAGTTTATGTATTTTAGCTGTATCTTCCACTGCCCTTTTTGAAGTATGTGATACCTGTTAAATTCTGCAGACAGCCCAATGACCTATTAGATGACACTCCACTTTCCACTCCCAAGAAATAGGAGAAAGATGGGGTTAAAGAACATGACTAGGATTAGGGACTAATTAGCTAATCAGATTGCTTTGCACTGTCAACTCTAAAGTACCTCTGAGAGAGAACAAATTGTTTGGACAAACAGGAGCCATTAGTATTGATGAATGAAGCACTTAGCACTTTAGGGGTGTCCAGAAAGAGGTAGTGAATGAGCAGGGTTTAAAGGATTTCAAATCTGAAACTACATGCCTGTATTCTGCTTAATTTTCACTATAGATATTTTGATATAGTCTATTTTGGATTTGAGCCTTAAATTCTATGCCTTAGCTCTCCATTCTTAAAAGCCTGAAGACCTCCTTCACATAGCAGAGTTGTTACGGAGAGAAATTAATTCCTGGCTATGCAGTACTTGAAAATGATAGATGTGCAAAACCCTTGATAGCCAGAAGCGAACAGGAAACATTTTCCTGCTACTGTCCCTGTTACTTCTGAACACTCAGCCTGCCAGGCATTTGCCCAGCAGTGGGTTTGGTTCTTAATTTCCCATTTACTTAGTCCTTTGCAGGGAAAGTCAGGATAATTTTGATTTGCCTTTAATGGCTCATTGCTTCCTAAGCAATATTCTTATCTGGCATTTTATTTTTTACCAGAAATATATGCTTGACTCAGCTACAAAGAAGTTGGAAAAAAGGGCCTATTCAGGCCCCACTCCTAGTACAAGTGAGGCAAATGCCTTCAATATGCCTGAAAACATGCCATCACATTGATTCTCAACAACTGTTGAGACTCCTTTCCTATGAGAAATTGCCTTATAAAGCGCTAAGGATGTTGCCCGTGGATACTCAGTCTCAAGCATCAGCACAGTCCCCTCTTCAACGAAAATATATGCAAGCATAAAATAAACCTAGTATTTCAATGCTGTGCTGATATGCAGCACTTTGCAGAATTTGCAGAATACCGAAACCTGTTGCAATATACAATCCTTTACAATCTTTGGATTCAAGAACCAGTTGGTGTTGTTTGGTATATCTCTAGGGATATCAATTAATCTGTGTATCATTTAGCATGTGGTATTAGTTTTATTAAATATGCAGATTTATTAATATTTCACTGTATCATTTAGTTGGATGTTTAAAAAAAGATTTTATGAATCTATTATTTAAATGAGATAAAGGATTATATGGTTCTTTATGCAGAAAATATATCTCATCTCTCTTACTTTATTATCTCATTTAGTTTTAGATGAAGGATGTCGGATTGCATAATAAGCGAACGAGATCTCATTTTCACCAAGGCTGCTCAAACTTAATGCATGGGTTTCAAGCTTCACTGTTCTTCTAAGTAATAAGACTCTATATGTCATACTTTTTTGCTTGTGAAATGTGGAGTAGCGCATTGTGAAGTTTCTAATTCCATGGTGCTCAGCTGCCTGTAACATTATTAATTGAAAAGACTACAGTATATTATGACTTTCTGGGTTACAGTTTCTTCTTCCTTTTAATATGCACGGTTTTGTTCCTTCAGGGCTTTCGGAAAAAAGAAAACAAGTGTGCGGTCAAAGAATATCTAGCGTTGATGCATCAGTGATGTTTTCTTATGTGCAAGACGTAAATTTCAAATGCTTCTAAAAACCTAACTACAAGTTCAAATGGATTTCAGAGGTAAAACAGAGTCAGTAACCAAACAATTTTTAAAATATTACTTGATTTAAATTGAATTCACACCACTTGTCTCTTGGTGATCATCTTCTACTATAAATTGTCCTCCCTGGGTTCTTCAGACTTCTTCTTAGGAGCACCTATTTTTGTTAGTAAGCATGTGAGGCTTGCTTTGAAATGCCCAGACTGTGTCTGATGATTCATATAGCAATGGTGGCTAGATTGATTTGAGGGTCTAAGTCTAATGAAATGCTATGAAATTATCTAAGCTTAATGAAGTGTAAGCCATCGGCTGAAATCTGGAATAGAGCCAAGATAGAGGCTCTGATTTTCTTGCTTTACTTGATGGGTCAGGGCTGACAAGGTCAAACCTCACATACACAGCTAAGTGAAAATGAAAATAGCACTGTTTACAATAACTTTTGGTGACATGTTTAAGAATTTTAAATTGCCCTAGGAATACGCAGCCAAGATACTTAAAGACAGTTCAGCCACAATTCATGGAATCTTAATTGGAGTGTAAACTGACAAGTCACAGTGGGTCATAGACCTAGAAAAATAATTTCTGAAATTCAGGATTAGTGGAGCAGCACGTTTAATACTTATGGGAAATTCAGGCTTTCTGACTTATTTCTTCCTCCAGCCTTGGGGGAAGAGAAGTCAGTTAGGGCTTCTACAGGCATTATTGAAGGTGTTGGGACCCTCAGGAAGGAGATAACATGCAGAACTCTGATTGTGATCAGGGTCTAACATGAGATCAGAACTGCTGGGAGGCTGAGTTCACAGGATTAATATGTGTATATCGAGAAAGTATAATTTATTGCTTAACAGAGAAATTGACAGATATGGAAAGATAATGGACATTTCCCCCTTCTTTCAAATAATTTCACATAATGAATTCAGTGCATTTGTAAAATCATTGTTGGGTTTGGTCCAAGAAATCAGCAGGAATTATTTCTTAATTTTTCACTGTGCTGTAGGGTGTCGTGAATATTAAGGTGACAGACCATGTACAATTAAGCATGAAATTTCTGGCTTCATTTATTTTGTTGATTCCAGAGCAAACACTTCATTTCATATCTGTAAGAAGGTGTGAGAATTTTTCCCACACTTATTCTCTCAGCTTAGCATTTTGGCTTTTGCTTTGCCATTTTTACATGTTTTAAGGTGAAAATACCAAGCAACAGCAACTTGTCCTCACTAGGGCACTGCTCACTCTGTAAACAAACTTGAATTGCTAGTCTCCTGTGCAGCTAAGAAATTAATCCAAATTCTAGAGTCAGATCTCCAGTGATAATTGTAGTCAAATACAATTATATGTAAGCAATAGTGCAAGGCTTTAAATATGAATTTTCTAAAATTAGTAAAGAAATTACTAGTTCAGACTGCAATCAAACAGAAGATATGAATAATCTCAAGGCATGCCATCATGGCAGATCACATTTATTAGGCTATTCTGTCTACAATAGCTCTCCAGATGGTTTCCATAATTATATTTAATAGCTAACTTAAATGTCAGCTAGAAACTTCGGTATGAGCTGATGAAATCACTCAAGGCAAAATCTGGCTTGGTGATGCGTACAGCATTTGTCATTCCAATATGGGCCTTTCTTGCTGCTGTGGTGTTACTCTCAAATACTGTGTTTTAATGGCATGTAAAGAAACTTCAGTAAGCATTACTCAAACAACAACTGAATACTGATTATTTTATCAATAGTTTGAAGGAGGGATTATTTTCTTAGTCTGGGATTGAAATATGAGTGTTTTAACTCTCACAAAACAAATGTGATACACATTCCAAAATTATCTGATCCAACCTTTCTTCAGGTCTTCTGAGAGAAATGCCTTTGTGTACACTCCTGAGACAGAACAAAACTAAGTCCAGGGGTATTAGCCCAACATTTTGGTATACATATATAAATAAAATGATCCTTATAAAAATAAATGCCAAAATGAATAATTGGAGAATAAGACTTAGATATCCACCTAACAGTTAACTGTCGTTAATACTGCTAATGAAATTCCAGAATTTCTTGTTGGTACCTTAGATAAAAACAGTCTTTGAACTCACACATCAGTAATGTTCTATACACTTTTTTTATTTCGTTACCAAAGAATCACAAACAATGACATCTAATATATTTTTTTAAAAAGATATTTAAAATTCTGTATTAAATGTTCACCTATTTATATTCAATATGTTCTTAGGTACCTTTTTTGACTTTTTCACAGTCTTTTTTAAAATCAGTTAGTATAACTCTTCCAAAAAGACTTCTATGTGTGGAAACTTGTATGATTTGTTTATGCTATAGCAATTTTAAAATGTTGTTTATGTTCAATAGGAATGTATGTCTATTTGGACAATCAATTCATATAAATTAATGCAGGTAGGAAATGTATTTTTGGTTATAGAAGTATTTCAGAGAGAAGACAGGAAATATGCTGGATTTGATGGCAAAGAAATATATAAATATCCCCATATCTGAGCTGAAAATCACAGTCATAGTTTACTGCACTTGAGAAATGAAAACCAAATTAATCTTCATGCAAAAGACCCTGAGAGATTTATTTTGTGCATCCAAAGCTCTTCATGTGGGGAAGGGTTTGGGCATTCTTAGAGTGTTACATTCCAGTTATCTGTATAAAACTCATATAAACAGGATTTGCTCAGGGGATTGAGTTAAAAGTTGATCAGCATTAGGTAAATGTTTTATTTTTATTGTTGATCTAAACAAGTTTGCTCTCTATGCAATCAGCATATGCACAAGATCAGCTTCCAACAGTCTTCAGGTTTCCAGGATACAAAACTGTGTCCCTACAGCATGATACTATCCAGATTTTTCTCCTTAATCTTGCCTAAAGTGTACTTGTACATTTATTGAAAGAATACATAGGGGATGCAAGAGGGCTGTGAAAATGACCAAACAGAAATGGCTCTGACCATTATCAAAACCTGACAAAATAAAAAACTGAAATAAAACACATGCAGTTTAAATAATCATATCTTGGTAGCGTATCTATTTAACTAATCTGGTATAAAAATCTTTTTAAAGACCCTTTTTATTGCCTTACAATTGTCCGTTTTATTTTATCATTCCTTTTTGCAATTGGTCTAGCTAACTATCAACGCTGCTTAGAATTTCACACTGTTCATTTAAGTAGTATCTTGACATCTACTTTCACAGGCTAAAGAAAAAAGTAGGCATTCAAGTGGCTCTTAAAATTAAAACTGGTCAGCCAGGCTGGATAAAATTAAGTTCAGATAAATTCAGATTATCTCCCATTGCCATTTCTTAAGATTTGATCAGAACACCTGAAAACTTATGTCACAGAATGAGAACAGATCTATCTTTTGAGTGCATAGATATCAATTTTGTGTTATTCAAATTTCAGACATGTAGCAAAAATGTGTTATTTTGTAAGAATAATCCATAAAAGCTTCAATATTGAAATTCAGCTAACACAATTACTAATCCAATACCAAAATTTATGTTGATGTACAGCAAGAACCTTACTATTTCAGGGGTTATGGCTGTATACAAAAATGTCAAAGGTAAAGAAGCAGAGTGTTGTTGTTTCTCTGAAGTTTTTCCTTAACATTCCTTGGAATTAATTATATTTTTTATGATTTAAAAAATTCAAGCTTAGTTTTATTTTTTTACATTGGTAAGTTTTTCATGTCCAGGGTTGAGTACATGAACATGTTTCTAGGACTAAAAACTAATTTTTAAGAGTTATAAGAAAAGGAAAAAAGTTCATATTAGAACTTCAAACTTACTCACTTTTATAACTGAATAGTTTCAGAATTTCAGCAGATTCCCTCTTCCCTTCCAGGAAGTTTTCTTAATGAGAAGAATGAAACCTGTACTTTGGTGAACTCTACGGGAAGTTTGTTTTCGACTTCAGTGGAGTCAGCATTATCCAATGCAAACAACATAATTTAAAAAAATATGTCAGGGAGAACATTACAAGGGGAAGCCCCTGGGTTCTTATATCTCATGAAGTAACTAAAGAATATGAGAATGAAAATTTTTAAGATGGACCTCCAGACTGGTATGCTCAACATGAGACTTTCAAATTCATGCATTTGCCCCTGTTTTCCATCACAAGGAGTTTATTAACTTTGGTATTTTGGATATAAGGCATATATTCTGCAGTTAGGTGCAGAAATACTAATAAATTGATGTTAGAAGCCCTAAACACTTCCAATTCTGGCTAACTATAATGAATATGAAGATGATCAATATTCTTTAAAATCAGTCTGCATTGGCTTGTGTGTCTGTCTATGGAAGTAGGTACAAAGGTTTGCTCTAATTTAAAATTCTTCTTAAATCTATAAGGAATGTATGATACTTTTACTTGCTCATGTAATAATATTCTTAGATGTAGTAGAAGTGTTTGAAAATTTGTTAGCAATAAAATGCATATTAAATAAGCTGCAAAAAGGTGAAACCATCAGTAGCCTTCCCATCCATTTCAGAATCAGTAATCCCTTTTTTGTTTGCAGCACTCATGTCCACATAATTTTAACATTTTCTGTATGAACTTCCTACCTTCTTTTCTAGCATCAAGTTGATTAAGTTGTTTCTCTATCTACCTAACCCCTCATCAAATAGAAGAGTTCTTTCAAAGAATGTAACACTATTTCCTATTTGTCACTTCTTTCTCTAGTACATGAATAATTTAATACCATCATATTATTATGCATGCACATCCTCATCATTTAGTGATGACAGTAAATCAAAGCTGAAAACACATCTGTTTACAGAGAAATTACCATATTTCATATACTGTATGCAAATTCTATGCAACTTTTGTTATTTCCTTGAAGGAAGAATGCTCATTCTGACACAGCTAATTACTTCCGTATCACAGTTTGACTGGCTGATGAGATATATCTGTAGTTTTCAGTACTGCATTTGGAGTCTTCTTCCCATCCATGAACTTGACATCCTGAATTGAAGCTGCTGGAGATGGCATCATCTTTAAAGACTTTACCATTTTAACCATGGTAAGTTAACACAAAGCAAAAAGAACATTATTGTAAGTAGAATGAATAAACCATAGTAAAAAAATTAAACAGAAATATCTGCTCAATTTTTCATTGTATCTTAGTTCAATTATTGTAAGTGTTTTGTGTTGTGTTTTTTAATTAGTTTTGCCTGCATGCAAGAAGAAAATGTTCTTTCATCTGACATTTAATTGCAAACCTACTTTCTAGGGTTGAACAGTAAAACACAGTGCCAGTAATATTTTCTTTGCTAATACAATTCTTCATTTTTTCATAATTTCATTGAATAACCTTCGACTGCATAAAAAATTATTCATATGTAATGTATGATGATTTGAAATTGGTTCTGCTCCCTGTAGCTTATAAACCTTTCACTAAGGACATATGCACACACCAACTTATGACATAAGAAATAAGCTGTTTTACCTGGACACATCCATGACAAGAAGTTTTCTCTTTGACAGATTTTGTTAATATTCTGATGTCACATAAAGAAATCTTAATTAAGTGCCCAACAAAGATACAATGACTAATAGATATGCACTTCCTACAATATTGTTTATCTACCCAAAGTATAGCAATAAGAGCGGCAATCAGTTCCCCAGAAGAACTGTAATTGTTTTGATGTCATATAATGTTTGTGCATGCTGTGGACTAATGGCAAATATTCCTATAATTGATAGTTATAGAGACGAAGGCAGCAAATACTGCTTTTACTGGCAAAGTGCTGCAGTTCAAAAAAGAATTCAAAAAAAATTCATAGTAAGTTCTAGCTGCTTGTTGAGTTAAACAATATTAGCAAGACCATCTTCAGTGTTGCTCTGATTATTATGTTAATAGTTCAACTAGTGCATAACCAGACATTAAGGGCTCATTTCTTCAGTGCTGCAAGTTCTGTAAATTTACTTAGTGGGATGGAGGTAGAACAGAAATTTTGTTTCCTATTGAGAAGTGGAAAAATGTATTCTCTGCTGTATTTCCTAAATAAATACCTACAATTACTTCATGGTCAGTGGCAAGTTTGTCACATTATGTAACACAACAGTAAATCTAATTTACTAATTAATGAATTTTCAAGAAAGTGATAAGCAGCAAAAGGGTGACTGTCGTTCCTTCAAAATGGTGATGACATCAGATTTGTCTTGTTATGCTGCCTGCCTTTGCTTAATTTTATTGTAAATCAAGAGAGGATTTGGTCTCCTCTCTTTTATGCATATTGCAGTTCCTGGACGATTCATAGCAGGAGTATGTACAACTGTTAGGGAAGCTGCTCTGTGCAAGTTTATTTGTACAGTTTTTAAAGACAAATATTTGAGGACATAGTATTGTTTTGACTGCAGGTTTAATGCTTATGGTTTAATGTTTATGGTTATGGAAGGCATAAATTACACTTTGTCAGCATAATTTAATATCCATCAATTAAAAAGTTACCTTACTCCATGATTACTGCTTTTTTTCTTTTTTTTTAATTCAAAGTCAGCTTCTTTGTACATAATTTGCTCATTGCTGTTCTAAAGTGTAAGACTGCAATAGTGCATCACAATAAAATTCCCCTTGGGCCAGTGTGCTCCTGTACTCTGACAATTAAGGCACCAAATGAATGTGAGCTGACTTTCCATATACTTGATAGCAGTAAAATCACTAACCAAGAAGTATGCAAGCTTTGAATAGCTGAGTGAATTTTTCAGTTCTGCTTAGAGAATTGTTTCATGTCTTTAAGAAGAAATGTGAGAAAGTTCAGTAGAGGTTTAACCATTTTCAGGACCAAACCCCAGATCTATTCCTGTATCTTATCTTTTCCTCAGTAGCTTACTTACATGAGACAAATTAAGTCATCAAAACAAAGCACCAGGAAATTAGCAGCCATTTTTTTCTTGCTGTGTTCATCCTGAATTAAGCACATGTTGATTCTAGGTCAAAAAATGATATGGCAGCATGCATGTGCATGTGTACGCGCGCACACACACACAGTTTCCACCATCTTTGTATTTCATTAAAGAAAACGATGTATGAGGTAAAAAGCCCTTCTAAAAACTCAAGACAATAATACCATACATTCAATATATTTGACAGAAGTGGGTTACAAAAAAGTTGAGATATAATAAAAGATCTTTCTTTGACAGGAGCAGATGACTAGATAAATGTCAGTTTGAATAACTAAAAGAAAAAAGTAATTTCTGCAAATCAAAGTTTAGCACTGTGCTAGTAAAAGCCTAATGAGATCAATCAAGACTTTATTTTATTTTACAAATCATTATATACCTGCCAAAATCCTAATAATAAATATGCTCAGGAAAACCTCAATAATCTGAAATCATATGTATTAAACCTGCAGTCACCCAAATATCTGCATTATTCCTGGAGTGGAGACAGTGACACAAGCCATACTTAAGCTCTGCCACCACCACTGGCAGTCAAAGCAGGTGGGCAGAGCAATTTAAAGCCAGTTAGCTCTTCTACTTACATGAATTTTATGAATTGTTGGTGTAGAGTTAAAACTTGTTCACATTGTGAATTAAGTAGCTCTTCATTACAGTAAATGAAACAAACACTAGCTGTTTCGTGTAATCAGGTAGCTAAACCAAAAACCTTCACCTAAAGGTGCTGGTACTTGGCACTATCCAAAACTCAGACAAACTAAATCACGTACACACCAAGAAAGCAGCTGGCAGTACCTCTTATGGTGGAGGACTGTGTCCGTGTCTGAGAGAAAGAGGAGAAAAACTGAGGATGTGGCAGGGAAACTCAAAGCCACATGAAGAATAGATATTGGGAACATAGGCCTGAGAGAAACCTGTACAGAAGTTTTAGATAAAGTCCTGGATGAAGAAGTCTTACGCTGGGTGTTAACAAACCATCCTCCTGTACTCATAGTGTATTCAGAGAAACTAGATTACTCATTTTGTTTAGAAATATGAAGAACTAGATAAAAAATAATGGTTATCAATGTCATTTGACTGGCATCATTTGGGCCCCATAGGGAACCCACCAGACTTTTAGTTTACTTCTATAAATTTTATTTAAAAAGCCTGGTAAGAAGAAGCAGAACCAAGTTAAACTAAAAAAAAAAAATAGATACATGAAGTTACGTTGCTTAATCCTTAATTACTTTGTAGTGTTTTAGGAAACATTGTTCTTTGACAACTTCTTCACTTTTGCCTTTCAGCTTCTACCTATGTACTAGGTTCGTCCAGTGTTCACTTGGGTAGAAAATCTGAGGATGGTGGTAAAGGAAGAGTAATTCTGAGTATGATAAAAGTGGGCTTTGCACAATCTTAATTTACTCATTGAGGGGCTGGAAGAAAGAAGGGTCTTAACTGTCTGCATTGACCATAGAAAAATCTCATTTATAGTAAGCATGTCAATCTGAAAACATGATAATGTATGTGATAAAGCTTCACATAATGAAAATCTTTACAGAGACTGGAGGGAGCGTGTTCGGACACACATTCCTGCACTTGTTACACAGTTGTATTTGCATTATAGGAAGAAAACAGTAGTAACAGATACTCAAAGGAAAATAAACAATATAATTTATGTAAATTTAGAAGAAAACATTGGAATTGTGTGCCTGGGAGAAAAAGATGAACAGCACCAGAAAAATAGGAAAGATAAAGCATTTGTTACTCCAGTTAAATACTGTGTTAAGGAGGTATGAGCTGATCATTAGTATTTTTCACACTGTGGCAAAAACAGGCTTAGGGTTTACAATTAGTAGCAGAATGGTACACTGGCTTAGCAAGGTAATTCAGCATAGAACTACACTTTAATATTATACTCGTGAATAGTCCTGGTGACTTCTGAAGGGTTTGATCCAAAGCTTTTTGAAATCATTGACAGGATTACCTTTGGCTGCATGGGCTTTAAAGCCTGTCCTAAGTATTGGCTGAGGAGGTAGAGGATGCTAGCTGCATTCTGCCACGTGTATTCATTTGGGTTTCTTGTTACTCTTAAAAATGCTTTAATTTTATAGAAAGTTAAAATTTAATGTGTTCTTAAAGTCAAATCCAATCAAGATTTAATTTCTTTTTCGTGTTTAGACTTTCACTTCAGTCTCTGTAAAATAAAGCAAGTTATTTAATATTTAAACAAATGTATCTTCTGTACCTGGAGATTAATGAGCCTGGGAAAAATTATTATTATAATGCTGGGTATATAATTTTTGACAATGAAATGTGTATTTTTTTAGTACTTCTGGCAAGGAAATGCATTTAATATTCTTAAATGCTCAGAAAGGTTAAGAAATGAAATGCAAATGTGTTTCTCTATTAAGCCAGCACATTTCCATCTAAACTGAAGTGAAAAAGCCAGTACAGTGGGAGCTCTTCAGATTCACACAATGCATAATATGAAAAACAGCATTCCCAGCACATTTGTTCTTTCTTTTCCAGCTCATTTACTTTCCATCTATAAGCCTGTTCAGAGCTTCTATTACACAGTGAATGGTTTTCCAATTTATGCCACATTCATTCATATTTTACTTACTGTCAGTAATTAAAAGAACACCTCCTTTGTCTTTAAAGCTTTATTTTTGTTGTAATTAAGTTTATATCTTAATTCCACTTAATTTTATAGGAATTTTTGTCCTGTGGATGGGAGAGGAGTTGGTTCAGCCTTCTCAGCATTACACTGGGATGGAACTAGAAGAGCTCAATTTTCTACAGAATTGTGAGAAAGTTTCTTTAACTCTATGTATTTCATCCACATCTTACGTTTTGATCTGAAAGCCTGTCCATGTGGTAGGACTTGTTCCACTAGCAGCTTTAACTTCAAATAAAGTTCACATTCAAGAGCAAATCTGGGAACCTGAGCGTTCCCAGTGTTACACCATGTGAACATATACATACACACATGTTATTGCTAGCTAACACCCACTCCATCCTACACAAACCTGATGTCTGCCAAATTCTGCCTCCTGTGGGTTGCCTTTATGTACTTGCATATACTGTGTATTCCTGTTGATAAGCCTGTTTGTGCTCAAGGCAGCGCAGGAGCTGTAGTTATGAGTTATATAGTTCTCTTTTCATGTTTTTCCATGTATGGTCTTTTTGGGTGTTCTGGTACCAGACAAAAACTGGACAAAAACTTGGAGGAAGTATAGTCTTTAAAATAGATGCCAGCCTGTGAAAAGAAGGTGAAAATCCTGGAGACTCACTTGATTTGCAATGTATGAAAAAGGAATATTACACTTTCTCAGCCACCCTCTTTCATACAGAATCAAGAAAACAAAGGAAAAGGATTACTTTTCCTAGCAGAGGCAGCTGTACAACAACTTGCTGTCCCTGCTTTTCTCCCTCCAAAACCCAATGGAATTTAAATTTAAGAAATTCCAGCTCAACAACAATCCCAATTATTTTTTTCAAAAGTGAACGAAACCAAAGATTAACTTACTGTTGTGGTGCTAGCAGACTATTTGGCTAAAGGCTCATTTCTATCAGTTTGGAGATGTATATACTTCTGTGTGGGTGACAGACTTGTTTTCATTTTGCTGCACAGTGCTTTCATTTTCTAAGTGCTTTTATCTGCGAGTGTGGGAGGCATGTAACAGTATTATTTAAAATTTCAGGAAGTAATTCTACTAACAAACTAAACTAACTGCAGATTGCAGCACTGAAAATTCTGACATTGTGCCCTTTAGTGGTAAATCTGCTAGCAGAGGTGTGTTTTCTTCTGTTGCCTAAATAACTAGTTTTCATTTACTTGTTTGGACATTTGTATGGAATTCGAATGTAGCAACTCTTACCCAACCTGTCTTGTCCATTCTGTCACATTTCTGATCCATTTTACAGTTTGTTTCATGAGGTTTTGTTCTAAGGCTGTCTTTCCAGTCTTAGCTTTATTTTCTGTCACTCTATGATTTTTAAAATCCCCTCCTCCTTTCTGTCTTAAATCCTTTCTGCTCTTGTATCATTGGATTTCTGCCAGTAATATGGTCACCTGTCATCAGCAATACTCTGTCATTTGTGCTTGAATTAAAAAAAAAAAAAAAAAAGCCATGACTCAAGTGAGTGTCAATAGTGCCCTTCCAAGAGTCTTAAAGATACATCATTATACCTGTATCTTTACAAGTATAGTAATAAATGTAATAAACATCAGTAAATCTAGTTTTGTATGATAGCAACAACTTAAGGGAGGACAAAATTTAAGAAAAAAGCAGGTTGTTCTGATCATGTGGTCTGACTGTCCACAATAATTTAAACCAGCAGTTGTGCATCAGTAGTAAATATCATTATGTTTCTTTTATTATGTTTCTTTTGCATTTAGGGATACTATGGTTTTCAGATCCTTAAAAGTCACAAATCAGGCGTTAGAAACAAGAAGCTCAGATTCCAGCCTCCTTCTCCTAACCAACAAAGCATGTTTTCTCTCAAAAAGAATTCATGTCTATTAAGCCCTGGGAAACTATTTCCATCAAATAAAGCTAAATACAAAATGAAGCTCTAAACTGAGGCCTAGTTTGATGTTGCCAGCAGGTTTTGACTTTGTTTTATTCTTAAAAATTCCAGAGAAAATTTATTTCTACAGCTGTTGATTACACTGTCAGAACATAATTTATCACCAGAGAGCAAGATGAAAGTTTCCACTTAAATTCCCATCTTCAAAACCTCCTCAGAGTTCATATGCTGGAGTAGAAGGTATTTTGTGTTTGATGAAAACCACCACAGTTTTTAGCTTCCTTTAGGATTAATAGCTGTTTCCTCGCTGTTTTCTATCTTGCTAGGACTTAAAATTTCACAGTAAAGTCTGTTTCAGCTATTCATTGAAAATCTAATATCTGTCTCACTTAGGATTGCACTCCATGGTGATGCTTTCTTCCTATTACCTTTCAGGGGGTTTCTCCATTTGAATGCCCATGGCTCTTCTCCACGTTCTACACTGACTCCTTTTACCCCTGGTTTCTGGTTCAGACAATCCCTTGCAGCGGTTGTGGAAAGAATGTAGAAAAAGATAAAAATGTACAAAAACAGACACTTTGGTGTAGTATCTGTTAACCAAAGTCCAAAATGGCTAACTTAATTAGTAAGGAGAGCAAGAAAACTAGCTGCTACTTATTTTGGTGTGAAATATTCAGAAATAAGCAAACACATACAAAACCACATTTTCTCATAAGTAACAAATCTCTGTGAGTTTTTAGTAACAGAGTATTTTGATTTTTTTCTTTTTCTTTTTTTTTTTTTTTTTGTGTGTGTATGTATAATTCAAACACAGTCTGACCATGTCACCAGCATAGGCATCTCAGCAGTGAAATAACAATTACTAACATTCACAGTCATTTTTTTGCAAGTCCATAACTTCCATTAAAATTATTTAGGAGGGAGATGTGTTCTAATGTAAAAAAAAGTTTATGTCTTCCGGAAAGGTGAATGCATGACCAAATGAAACCTCTGTTGACCTGTCTCTTGTGCATGTCTCTGTGGAGGTTACAGAGATTATGAAGGGAAACTGGTTCAAAGTTCAGGTGTGGCAGTGGCTGAGCCTCCACTCTGGGCCAGCTGGTGAGGAGCTTGTGTCCACCAGGGAGCTCAGCACTGCCCTTCATCCCTTTCACCATGCCGGCAGGGCAAGAAGGATTAGTGAGTGGTTTGGCACATTGGCTTCCCCCTCTGCCCAAGCTTTTCTCAGTGTTCAAAGCCTGAGATGGTCAGGAAGAGGCTGAGATTTCCCAGGCTGATATGGAGCCAACAGTTTTCAGAGCACAAGCAACTGTGGTGGCCTCTTGTCCCAGTACTGGTCTTGCTTGCTTGGAGGGTGCTTGGGTAATCAGGCATACACCAGCTGCAGCCACAGCCCTGCAGCTTCATGCAACCTGCCAGCAGTCTTCTCAGTTAGGAAGGCATTGTCCACCCTGCAGGCACAAGCACAATCCCAAGCTGCTGTGAAAGCTCTCTGTGCTTGTTTGTCCAGGTGCATCTGCAGCTACATCCACTAGCCCCTGGGCAAACACTCATCATTGCCATGATCTCTCTGAGTTTTCACTGGAAAGCCTTTGCCACTATGATGTCGTGATGGCAAAAAGAAATCTGAGAAAAATAAGGAGTTTCTTTACCGAGTGTCAGATCTACTCTTTTCCAGTATAAAAATGTTGAGAGCATGCCTTTCACACAGTGTGCTCTATGGAAGGAGATGTCAGAACACAGGACCTTCTGATACAGTTTTAGAAGACTGCTGGGTAACTGCAATTTGTTGCCTGCCTCCAAACAGCCTTTCTAGGCTTTGTAGATATTATTTCCTCAGCATGGCCTGGTTTTCCTCCTGGGAAGGGTTATAACGCTGACGGTGTAGTTATCCTGTCAGCGATTCATTTGCTTGAGGGTGGTGTGCAAGGGACAACTTAAAAGAGACATCTAATCTCTGTCAATACTTCCTGCACCTTCATCCAGCCAGCTGCAGGACCTGGCTTTATCCAGACATTCATTCTCATTTCCTGGCAATCATGCTGCATTAGGTTTTGAGTTGACCTCTTTGTTTGGAGTTATTTATTCAAAACTTCTTTGGGTTTCAAGTAGAAATGAAGTCCCCAATTTTACCTGAGTCATTGGTTGATGTTACTACATACTTGTCAGCCAGCCACGCTGCTTATCTCCACTGGTAGGTTTGTACCACAAAGTTTTATGCTACCTACTTTCTCAATATATGTCTTCACCCATTGCTGTGAGCATTTTATTTGTGCCACCAGGGGCTGAAATTCATTAGTATCTGTCAGCTGCTGTTTGTTTGTCTCCCATGAAATGGGTCAGCTATGTCAAAGCTGTCCATGGTTTATGCCTCAGAAACAATTACAGCCAAAACTGGCGCCTTGCTGGCAACAGGCTCAGCAGAAGAACAAAGGGACTGAAAAGCAATACAGTCTGAAGTAGATTGACAAAATTCTAAAGGAGCTTTGATATTTTAAATCTGTTGAGATCCTGATTCAGGGACATTGCTGACTTCTTCCCACATGTGAAGTGGCAATCAGTAAGGTAAATGTTCACCATGGTACTTGGGTACACTCTGTTCCTTTGGAAAGGTGATGATACATTTTCTAACTCCTTGAAAACTTCCATTATTAAAATCTAATTTTAAAGAAAGCTTGTGTAGGTACATATTTACAGACCAGTCTGAATTTACTAGCAATTTCATTTCAAATTTTGGGGGTTTTTTATGATCTTGTCATTAACTAAAAAAAAAAAAATTGCCATTAATAGTCGTTTCTTCTAATCTTAGTAGAATATTGAAGATGGACTCTAATCTGTGGTCTGTATTTACTGTGTATATAGAAATCAATTAACTGCCTGTTTTAAAGTAATTTCTATGAAGTAATTTTCTGCTTGTGAAACACTACACTGGGCTTCTACCTCCTCCACAAATGGAAGTTTACCTGATATTGTTATGCAAGTATTCTTTGATGAGTTACCTAATTCCTACATAATTCATGTTAAATATGTAATTTTCTTGCAGTGATGGATGTCCAATCATTTATTTATTGTGCCTTGGGAATTGCTTTCCAAAACAGAATTTTAATAGGCATTAAATCAATTAATATCCATTTACAATCTTTGAAGATTAACTGTTTAGGGTAGAGCTCTGACTATTGTCAAGAAACTATCTTTTGATGTTGATGACTGATTTCTTACTTTGTCTCCTTATGAAGGTTATGCTGAAATTGCTTCAGTATTATCCGGAGTCCTCAGATTTCCTCGATTACAGTCAGTGATGCTTTTGGCCTTATAAAGACAAGCAGAAGGCTCATTACTGGGTAGGTTTTTACTGGGAATAGGAATGTGCTGAATTTCAGTGTTAGGTACTGCATCTTGAAGACTTTGAAATTGTAGATTTGAAATTATGTACCACTGGTGCAAAGCACCATTCACTATTTTTGTGAAAGAGCTCACAGAATAGGTGTGGATGACTTATATGGAAGTAGTCAAGGATAAAAATGTCAAAATATTGTATTGTTCTTCACCCTTTTGTATAGCCCTGTGTATAAGATATTCACTCTTACTAGTCACAGGCTATAGCCTTTGTGTCAATTTGACAGCGCAGGATCTCAGGACTCCTCAGGGCTTGTCTTGTCCCTTTTGAGCTTGTTTTAACAATTTGCCACTGGCCAATTCACTGTAGCCTTGCCTATTTTAACATAAGCTTTGTGATAACTATGTACAGCAGAAGTCTGAGCAGTGTATGTAGTCCTTAAACAAACAACAGCCCTTTATTTCAGCTGAGGATGAGGGAGGCATTGGGTGACTTTCAAACTTCACCTGAGAACCAAGGAGAAGGAAGAAAGCTCTTGCAAGAAAACATGCTAAATTAGACCCAAATGTACCCTAGACCAAACATGAAGACTCTCTGAATTATGCCTCTAAAAGGGCATAATTGCCCTCCTGGTGAAGGCTTCAGGTTGCTGATGACTTATCTCAATACTCCCCCCATCCTCCTTCAAGGAGATTGAAACTGCTGATGTTAGGACCCAGAGGACCATTGTAGAGATTAACAGACCAGGAAGAAAAGGGTTAGATATTTGGAAGGTTGTGTACATCAACTGGATTAATGAGGACTTTCTTAGAAAATGTGGACTATTAAAACAGAAATTGGACTGTTTAAAATTCCTAGCATCATATTTATGTGTTTCCCTATTACTCTACAAGATATTGAGTGTTACAGTTTCATATATTTCAGATTTATATTAAGTTATTTGATACTGAAATGCAGCCACTGGCATGGGTAGAACAATTCTGCTTCTCATAAATGTGGCCGACCTCTAAACATTTATCAGTTTGGCGAAATTTTTGGCCTACCTTAGAACTTCTCTAGACTCAAATTTTTCCTGAATGTTTTGATAACGTTCCATTAGTTATTTAATGAAGCTGCTGCTTATATAGTTGAAAAAAATACATGTAGGAATTTGTTCACTCGGATGAGTTGTCTTTTTGATGTGGTAAATACCTAATTCATAATAGCTGTCTAGAATTCTACATCAGTAAGGGAAAGCAGTAAAAGTTTGTTGCCATACTTGAAATAACCTGTCATTATATATAACCATTACATTCATTTTAAACTTTGTAGTTCAGCAGAAACATCCAGTAAGTCTGATAAGGACTGAAAACTATTGCTGCTGGTAGTAGGCAATACATAACTGCAAAAAACAGCAACCATGCTAGACTTCGGAAACAAACACTGGGTGGTGTAAAACCTCAATCACACCTTTGTCAGCTGCAGTCTGACAATGTGTGGTGCATCTTATAGAGGAGTGAATGAGATGAGAACACATTTCTTTTTATCTCAGTTTTTGATACTGCAACTGCATTCAAAGCAACTCTGGAACTAGCTTTGCTTGCTGCAGGAGGACCACCCCCATGGTGGTAGACCCTTGCCATGACAGCTTCTCTGTTGTCAGTACTCTGAGACTTAAAGCCTTTGCAAGAGAAGAAAATCTATCAATTTTCCAGGCAGCTTGTAGATAAAACCATGATGTTTTTTCTTAGAAAGCAGCTGAAAGCTCTTTGCTTTAACGCAGGTGTAGTGGATCACTACCTGATGAATCACCTAGGAAGAAGCAGCAGACTGGGTAGGGACTGTAAAGTAAGGGTAGGAAATCCGGAAGGTCTGGAGGCTGCATGCTAGAAAAAGGTATGTGGGAGTTTTAGGCTTTGAATGTGATTTAATTCTTTTTTCCTGTGACTGGGGGGAATAACATGTTTCTTTCAGTTCTTTGGGGTTCTAACAGTCTGCCAACTCCACACCCTTTCCTAAGAAGTAGTCAGGAGTTCTGGGGGTGCTTTGTGTGATTGGGGGATGGGGATAGTGGCTATGGGGGTGTTTCTGGTTAATTCACGATCTGGGATAGCCCTAGAAATATCATTTGGAGTAGTTTTTAGTTCCCTTTGGGAACTATACCTACAGCTGCTGCTCTATGAGTGTTGTTACAGTAGTGGAAGAACTACTGTGTCTTAGCGGCAGCCCACTTAGGAAAAGCATGGGAAGGATTGTTTGTTTGTTTGTTATTTTACTTCTTTTCTTTGCTTATCCCATTGATGATCTTTCACTGTAAGCAAAGTCACCTGAATTACAAAACAACATTAACAAGAGGTTAGAACCAATACGGAAGGTTCTAAACTTCTGATGATCTGTGAGAACACATTACATTTCACATTAACTCATTAATGCATTTAAACTGAGATTCATACTCATTTAGCTTAGATTTTAGGATTAAATGATCAGTAGATCTACACAATATTTTTTAATGTGTTTTTCTTGTTGTGGTAGAGTATATAAAAATTAATAACAGTGACATAATATTTCGTACAGTTCCTTAAAGTGTGAAATTGCTCTAAGTATTACACAGCTCCAGTTGAAAAGTAGTTACCCTAAATAAAATTTTTAGTGTAGTCTGGGTTACTTTAAGAAGCATAACTAAGCATGTTAGACAGGATAAAGCTGCTTTATTGAGACAGCACACAGTGACAATGTGGTTTAATTAAATTTTTTCCAAATGAAGCACACATTCTGAATTTTACACAGTTTCACTACGTAAATGTTAAGCTTCTGTCATTAATCTCCCAAGAGCTTTAATCCCTAGGACTCTTTCCAAACCATGCATGTGCCTTTATTGCACAAAGTTCATCTTTGTGTTAATTGCACTGAAAGTATGTTTTGAAGGAGCTATTATCTGTTGAAAATGTAACCTTTTTATTTAATCTCTCTGAAAATCAGAGCTGGAAAGTACCCCTCTTATTTTTAGTGAAACATTTCTTTGGATATCAAGATATTCTCCTTGTATTGAAGGTCTTCTTACCATTGGTGGAGAAAAGTTACTCAGGACTATTAGTTTCTATTTAGTCTTATTTATCAGGAAGTATTAGAGCAATTCAGAAACTTCTAGACCACTTATCTCTTTACAGATGAGGAAATTGAGATAAATGGGAGTTCTGATCAAGACAGATTTGTAATAACATACTTCCTGTATCCTTTTTGGGGGTAGCTTCTAGAATTATGTGGAGCAAGCATGACTGCTGAGAAGCCTTCAGGAGCAGTGTCATGCCAGATATGTCTTAAAGCCAGTATTAATAATATGGGAAAACCTGGTGGATACCTTAGTAACCAGAATAAATATAAATAAATGTATACGCTCTGTTGAGACTCCTTTTAGGTCTTAACAGCCTAATTTCTAACTCTTGGGCACATGGACATGTTTCAGGACTAAAGATGAATATTGCTGCAGGCACAACTCTGGGCTGTGCTGATTCTGCTCCAGGTATGGGAGATAAACCCAGTGAGATTACTTTCTTCCAGATTTCTCCCTGATCTTGCTGGTTTTTTTCTAACTAACGGGCAGACAATGGGAAGGATTTGTTGGCCCTCCCTTGGATACCTAGAACTGATACCAAAGAGTAAGCTTGTTTTATTTTTGATGGAAAATATCAGGCATCTCTAAAAGAGTTGTTTCATTTGGAGATGGACATCTTTGGGTGATTTGCCCTGGGAAGGTGTTTGCCTTTGCTACCTGCAAAGCCTTTGGTTGCTGCCGCAGAGTCTAGCAACCAAGGTTAGGACAGATGAATTCTCCAGTGTATACAGTTGAGATAGACAGCAGAACTATTTAACTTGGTTATAAGATATTTTCTCTCCAAAGTTTGGAAGAAAGCTACATCTATTTGTATTTCTTGGGGCTGAGGGGAAGACAAAGCTCTTGTTCTGACAGTCATTAGGCATGCTTAGCAGATTAGCATTTTGGTTCCAATGAGGGGTGCGTTACTGAAAGAAATGTCCCAACTATCCCTGCACGCTGTGTGACCTAAAGCAGCGCAGCCCTGGCGAGTGAGTGTGAAATGGCTACCTTTGCATGAGACTGGAGCAGAGGATGAGCTCCAGGTGTACATATAACACCTTGGCTGCTAATTGGCGTTTGGTCCATGGTACCAAACTAGAGCCAAACACCTTGTGTTGTGGTAGTTCATGTTAGGTTACTTGCCAGGCCCTCAGCCCTGTGGGTTTCACTCTACAGCTCTGGTCCCCTAAGACAGTACTACCTGATGAATTAGTTACAGCTGAAGAGGGCTTAGAGGATCAGGGAGGTTCTTACACCGGAGAACAGAACCAAAACGCTTGGTAGAATGATGTGATGAAAGGAAGACTTCCCTATTGACTTGGAGGAGACTCTGTGGGATCAGTATGTGCTGGAATCTATTGGAAGTTTTTTGGACTGGAAAGCAAATGCTGAGAAAATCATTATCCTGCTCTAGTTCCAATTCCTCTGAAGAAGCAGATAGTAAGTAGGAGGTAGAAATGTGTTTTGCCTGATCAGAGTTACTTTATGCCAATTTATACCTTTGCCTTCTAACAGGATATTGCTTTATAGATTGGAAGCACTTTTGGTAATCCTCCCCCCTCCCCCTTTGGGGTTGAAAGAGAGAAAAGGGCAGTTCTACTGAGCTCTTGACAGTTCAGAATTGAAATATTTTTTCCTCCGAACTCTAGGTGTCAGGACAAATTTTAGCACGTAGTATACATAGGGATCAGATTAGTCTTGTGTGTGTGGGAGACCGTATTTTGAGCCGTCTCAAAGCTTGTTTACATCCCAGCCGAGCTCGCTACCTGGCGGTTTAACGGAACTCGGCAGCTGTGAACAGACGAGGAGCAAACGGCCACCCACAACCGGGCATCGGCGGGGGCCATGCCCGCCTCAGCGCTCCCGCCTCAGCCCGCCGAGGCACGCGCAGT
>JAVJGI010000050.1:71662904-71684999 GCA_035590275.1 Ibycter americanus | reverse complement strand
AAATGATACAGGACCGCGCGCTCGAGCCGTAAGGGCGGGAATCGGGAGACACCCGCCCTGCCTCCCGCTGACCGGTGAGGGGACTGCGGGCGAGCGGACGGCGCTGGATCCATGGCGGTACCTGTCTCTTGCAGCTCTGTCCCGGCTGCTGGCTGCGTTTCCTTCTTTCCTGTCCGTCCTTCCCTGTCCCCTCGCGCGTTTCTTACAGCGCCGCTGAGCGTGCCGGAGCGGCGGCGCTTCGCCTCGTTTGCGTCTTCATCTCGGTCCGGGTGTGACAGCGCGTCCCCCTGGCCGGGCCTGTCCCGGCCCCGAACACCGTGTCTCCCCCATGGAATATTTTTTTTACTTCCCCTTCTGTCGGCACCTGTTATCTCTTCTTGAATGTGATATGGTCTGCCATTACAAATATAGAAATCATGCTACCAGAAATTTTCCTGATGTGTTACCTTATTCCAATCTGTAATGATCTAGACTTTGACACCTGATTTTACCTCATTCATCACACTTTGCATTAATATTATGCGCTTTTTCCTTCACTAGTTGTAACTGCAGTGTTCATGCTGTACAATGATCAATACATTATGTTTGGTTTTGACCTCTCAATTGATTTTACTAATTTCTGTAAGAACGCTTACCCAGAATCCTTCTTAATCAGGTGTATTAATATGTCTTAGTCCTCTTTCAAGTTAAGTATTGAATTAGTGCCACTTAACTGGAAGCAGATGGTATGCAATTATTGCCTTTCACATCAAAGTAAAGAATTCTGTCAATTCTTCTTAAAAATCGATCAATTTGCAGTTACTGTGATTGCTTGACTTCCTTCTGCTTTGCAGACATCATTCAGTTCAAATTTGACAATTAAAAATTAGAGCCAGTTGTATGATAATATGAATAGCATACTTTTGGGAGGGGGCTCTCAAAACAAAGTCTTGGCTGAATAGTTCTGAATTATTTTAAAAATACAATTTTGGTGTTTTTCTTAATGATCGGATAAAATTGTTCTTGCATAAACAAATTTGGAGGATTGTTTGTATTAAAAGGAATTATGTTTACCGAAACCCTACATTAGGACAAAAAGAGATTTGTGTTAAAGGTATGTACACTGGTGCTGTAATGCTCCTTACTATAATCGCATATAAAAATGTTACAATCTTGCTGATACAAGAATTATTTACTTTAAAAGAAAAAAAAAAGGGGGGGGATGTAGGTATTTGTAGTGAAAATTTAAAAAGCAGAGGATGTTACTTAAAGCCTTACAAACAGTTCACGAAACCTGGCCTTGGGAGAAGGAATAGACACCATAAGTATGTCAAGCTGGGACACAAGATAGGCTCAAAGAGAAACAAATGGTTAATGAGACTAAACAGGAAGTCATTTGAGCTATGTGTGAGCCATTGTAATTATACTGAAAGATCCATCCTGGAGCAGAGGGCCTCCTGCTAACAAAGCCCCTTCCCTACAGAGCATGAGTGGTGGAAAAAAAAAAATAAAATGCTGTACCTTTAAATGGAGATGAGGCTTGTAAGAACCAGTGGGAATTAAACGTAATTGTAAACAATTGTTCAAAGTGTATAAAAAGTTTTACTATGGTAAGAGGTGTGCTAGCTTTGTGGATTTACCACCTAGCACCCATCTCTGCGCAGATTTGCATTGCAATAAACAAATAACTTTGTGTGAATCGGCTCTTGCACACCAGGTGAAGAACCTACATTTGGGATAATATTGCCATTAAAATGTTATATATTAAATTTAATGAAATATTGATTCCTTTGAAGATGTGACCATATTTTCTATTCTGTAAAACTTTTTCCTGAAAGCTATTAGTGGTAGCAAAATTTGAACACTGTTTTCAGATAGTGAAACTAATAACCCATTTTTTGAGTTCTTTCCTCTGTTTCATGTATGATAATAACTGGCTGTACAAAAACTTAATGAAGAATTACTAACTACAATCCATTTTCTGCTTAAGCAGATTAACTTTCTGTTGGCATGAAAAATTGACTTAGAAATGCAAAACATTTCTGGCCCTATTTTAGAGCCTGTTCAGACTTCTTTATAAGACTTATCTTTTAAAAATCCTAGATTAAATATCTACTTTTTCAACAGATTTATTTAAACAAATGGAAAGGCTGAGAGGGCAATCTTTTTTCTTTTTTTTTTCTTTTTTTTTTACTTACAGTAAATGTATTTTGTCGTGGCTTAAATGAAATGAATTAGGCTAAGCCAGATAAATCCAGCTTTGATGTAAATTCAAGCAGTTTTTTATTTTAGCTTTTTTTTTTTCCTTTTTGAGAACTGCTTGTTTGCTAAAGTAACTTTGAAAACAGACGTAGTGCCTGACTCTGCTTGTTCTCCTTTTAGTCTTTAGTTTCTCTGCAAAATTTCTCCATTGCTTTCAAAAAAACCCGACAAAACCCTTTGATTATTCCCCATCCTTCTGCTTTTCTGACATCTGTGTATTTTTACTGGTTTATACATCTTCATTCTGCTCCTCTTTTTTTCTAGATCTTGGTTCTTCTTTCTGTTTTCAGGATCCTTGCAGTTCAATACTTGAAATGTTTGTCCTTTTGGCTTTCTCTGCAAGTCTTTTGCTTTCGAGTTATCTTTTTGTCCCTTTTTATATGTTTTTGAGCTATGAAAAACTGTGGTATTCTTGTTAGTTGACAAGAGGGCTGACTTGTTGCACTTATCAAGAAACATACCCTATTTGTGCATAGCCGCACACTTTGCAAAAGTTCTGCACTTTTTGTTAGATCTTCACTGAATACTTCTTTTTTTTTCTTCAGTAAAAATTCTTGGTTAAGACCCTAAATGCTTTCTGAATATTTGGTGCTTTTGTCATCTGTTTCCACTCATAACAGATCTTATGATGAGTCCGTCTTGTTTGGGTTATGCAATTTTGCTTATTAATGTTTCAGAACATAATAAAAATAGCAGTTTCTGCTAAAATTTACCCTCCTAGTAGCAGAGCTTGTATACAGATCTTATGCTACAGACAGAGCAGGAGAACAGCTTAGAATATTGCAGCAGAAGTTTTAATAAAATGGGAAAAAACTGAAAGACTGGGAAATCCTGTCATTGTGAGGTACAACAGTGTGAGGAGGAGTTACAGAAGATGTAGGAGGAAAGAAGAATTAAGATGAAATACTGTTAGATTGGAAAACAAAGCAGCTGAATAGCATAAAACATTTAAGCCTTTTCAAATATAGTAATATGACATATTATATGAAATAGGTTGGCTTTTTTAAAAAATATAAGCTTCTAATCTAAGCTGTACTTGCGGAAGGGAAGCAAGCAATTCAATGATACACATTCTTGATGAACTCTCATACATGTACGAATGAACGCTTAATTCATTTATTAGTAGCTTTGCTTTTCTTTGGGAAGATTTCCAATCAGCTCTATGGCCTGAGGACAAAGCGTTAAAATGAAGCACGTAAAATGATGTCCACAGAAGGATAGTGATGAAAAGGGTGGAGTTGAACGAAATGAGCTGCAAAATGCTTTCTAGGCAGAACTGAAACCTTTATTACAATAAACATACGTCTGCCTCTGGTGGTAGAGATAATTGGAAGTTGAATCAGACCTTGGGCTGCTAGCCTTCAGGCAACATTGGAGGAGTAGTCTTTGTACCCTGACAAGAGATTTCTTAAATTATGAAAATACAAATCTGCAATGATTGATGCACCTCCAGACATATGTTTTCTGTTTCTCTTGGTGGATACTATAGCACTTGTGCTTCCTAATCAGCATACTTTAGGTACAGAGATGTACCTTGTCGTAATTCTGTTCACCAAGGCTAACAGGTAAATTGGAGGCACGCACAGTGGTATGTGCATTCCAGTTTTTTGATCTTGGATATTTACAGGTGAAGAAACCTCCAGAGCTACTGGTATCAGTTGCTTACAAGCTGTGTCTTGGGCAATTGTGTGATCCTTTCAGGAAACTAATACAACTCTGTCATAAAAGCGGTTAGATTTTTTTTCATCCCACTGTTCCTATTAAAGGAGTGCCAGGCTTACGTGATTGTCAGTAATTTTGTCTAGTTTTCACAGTCATTTGCCTTGGGCTAATACTGTCCTTTAACTTTTGCAATCATCTCCTTTTCCTACTATCTTTCCTTCTGGGTTTGGGCCATCTAAAGTGCTTAAGGTACTACATTATATCATTTCCTTGTTTTCTTGCATTGCTAAGTTGAATAAAACAAGTTGATAGAATTTTTTCTCACAGGGTTGGCTTTTTGGACTGACTGAATCTCTCCCCACTTCCCCCTCTTGAATTTGAAGATCCTCAATTCATCCATGTAAAAGCTTTGACAGAACTGGTGTGTTTCATTGAAACACAGTTGAGAAATTCAAAGCTGATTTTCATCAAAGGGATTGTAAATCAGCACACTGAGTTCTGTCTCTTGCACTAACAGAGTCCTTTTGTATGAGGATGTTTTAGTAATGCCCATCTCTGCTGGGTGAGCCCTGATTGCCTTACCATACAATGCACTATAAATCTGTTTACATGATGCAAATACTCCTCTTGACAGCTTAATAAGGAGCTGTTGTTTCGCATGTGGCTATACACTTTTTCTTCTAAATGTAGTGTTTCAGAACTGGTCATTACATGGAGGACATGGACCTGTTGGAGTGGTTCTACAGGAGGGCCACAAGGATGGTCAGAGGGCTGGAGGACCTCTCGCAGGAAAGACAGGCAGAGAGAGTTGGGGTTGTTCAGCCTGGAGAAGAGAAGGCTCCGGGGAGACCTTACAGCAGCCTTCCAGTACCTAAAGGAGGCTTATAAGAAAGATGAGGACAGACTTTTTAGCAGGGCCTGTAGTGATAGGAGAAGGGGCAATGGCTTTAAACTGAAAGAGGGTAGATTTAGATATTAGGAAGAAATTCTTTACTGTGAGGATGGTGAGACACTGGAACAGGTTGCCCAGAGAAATTGCGGGGGCCCATCCCTGGAAGTGCTCAAGGCCAGGCTGGATGGGGCTTTGAGAACCCTGGTGTAGTGGAAGGTGTCTCTGCCGTGGCAAATGGTTGGACTAGATGATCTTTAAGGTCCCTTCCAACCCAAACAATTCTATGATTATGGAAATTACAGGGGTGGGGATTGTATCTATAACTCAGTAACCCTGGACAGAGACTGAAAATGTTGGCAGGGTTATATGTTTGGGGTTTGTATTGATGGTAGTTTGCCCTAATGATGAACTCCTGCAATGAGTGGCAAACTATTATTATTAATAATATCATTGTCATTATTTTGACAATTTCTGCCTGTGCTTGTTTGTATGATCATATTCACTGTTCATAAGAATTCACATATGAGATCCTAAGTATCTCTGATTTTTTTTCTAACCTTGGGAAACATTAGTGGTATCACACAAAATATGTTTTTTCCAGAAAACACAAGAATTTAATAAATTGGAAAGTGTTCATTAATAACCAGTCTGTTCATGTGCATTTATGCAAATTGTGATTACAATATGTTTCCATTAACAGCTGGGTACTCTAAAGCAATTCAGTCATTACCTACAGCTGTAGCTCAAGTAAATAGTAAATAGGTATCACTTTCAACTATCAGCATCATATGTGTACAGGCTCTGAATTTTCTAATTCTTTCCCTAGATCACTCACTTACAATCCCTTTCATGCAAAATCAACTTTGAATTTCTCACTGTTTTCTACATCTGATGTATAAACCTTTCATAAGTTTTCTAAGCATTTGCCAACTCCTGAGAAAAGAGAGCTTTATGAATGTTAGTCGCCTAGTAATTCTACTGTTTTTCTGTTATTTTCTTATCTAATGTATTTGCAAACTATTGGGCAATAAATCCAACCAGTAAGTTAATGATATACTGTGACTTGCATAGCATGCACCAAAATTTTTTAGTCATAAAACAATGTTATAATTAAGTTAAATATTACCCAAAGACACACCGGGTTGAAAGTCACTCATTGGCAGAGCCATATTTCCTTTAAGCTGCAGATTCAGAAAGTGAGGTTCTAAAAATATCTTTCAGAGAGATGTGTGGAAACACAGCTTTTTCAAAGACACTTCATGCCTGATACTAGACAATTAAAGTAATTCTTTTACAAGTGAGAGCTTGGATAGTACCATAGCCCATGAACAGATTAATATTCTTCTGTGCATTATATTGCTTTGCTCTGGTAGATACTGAGTCATCTGCAGGACATGAATGCCGACATGGTGATGGCTCCTTTGCCCCGTCTGGGGAACTGTGTGTTTTCACCAACCAATATGGAGACAGCAGTGAAGAGAAACAAGGTAAGTCTCAGTGGGCGTCATCGTAAGTGTGATACAGTTTGTTGAATGCAGCAGCAGAGAAAACCAGGGGGTGATTGTTTTTTTTAATGTTACAAAAATGTTTGGGAATTCTTCCCCCCTGCTTCATTTGATTTTTCTAAGAATTTCTTTGTGCTTGTCGGATTTTTCCTACTTAATTTTCAAACTCTATGCGGTTCATCTTTCATAATTCCTCATGTGGATATTATGTAGCAAAGCAAGTGTTTCCTCATCCATATAAATTCAATGGATATTTAACAAGTTATTACTTTTTTTTTTCCTTAATTCATGGTAAAATTTTTGAAATTCAGGTTTCATCTGAGTATCTAGGTCAAGGTATAAGCGACAACAGCATTATTTTTTTTCCCAGTCTAGACAAGGGGGAAAATTTTCTTGGATTCATGAACTGACTATCCTAGCTGAATTTGTGTCATATTCAGAGGCCATGAATACATTTGCTGCTGTTGTCCTTAAAGGAAAGATCTAAGCAGTGAGAATGAATTTTAACTGCTAGTGTCTGAGTAAATTTGCATCAGAAATCTATTTCCAGAATACTGTAACACAAAACAATGCTGTAAATGATTTCATATGATGCATAAGATAGTCCTGCTCTTTGAGCATCTTTGTTATGGTGTGCAAAGAAGAGTTTGGATTTATCAAAAATTCTGATTTTAACTAAAAGCTTATCTAAGTTCTTCCACTCACTGTGCAACAAAGAAAGCTAATGTCTTTGTTGGGTTTTTAAGGTTTAGCCTTAAATCTGAAGTAGATTGTCTTTAGATGACCCTCTTTGTTTCTGTGCACACTGAAAAATGTTAATTTATGTTAGTGATCAGTGAACTCAGTTGAAATCTGTGAGAAAGAGCAGTAACTTAAATCCAGATTACCCAAATTACAATTAGTGTGCCCAGATATATGTTGTATCTCTTCTAAGAGTTTTATGCAAATACAATGCAGATATCTGTTTGAAACAGGAGTCTAGAATCAACTCTAAGATACTTGATTTTTGTTCTTCTGCAAATAAGAAAATTGTTGAGACTGTATTGGGTATCAATACATTTGGTAACTTTATTGGGCTGAACTGAAACGTCATAAATGCCAATGGCTGGAAATTACACCTGTTGAACCCCCTGATGTGTGACTAAAATCTCAGGTTAGCACAAGAGATAGTTATGCTGTGTTTCACTGCATAGCTTTGAAATCATCACTGTGCTTGGTCTTGGTTTCCCTAGAAAGAGTAGTTCCTCCAGGCAGCACTTTCTATTACGATTGAAGACTATGCAGCAAGAAATGCGTTCTTCCAGTAATTTTTGTGGAAGCTTTTTACACTTGCTTGTTGAGGGAATACTGCTATAGACAAATGCTTATGTGAAAGTACAGAAATTAAAGGTTGCTCCAAAGTCTAGTTTAGAAAAATGAGCCTATGGTTCTGCAAAAGGCCTGAATACCAAATAATGTTGTATTTTAAGTATGGATGAGCAAGAGTTCTGGAACGAGGTTCCACAGGCTGTGGATGCTGGGGCTGCTTGGATAATGCTTTGGATCACTCCTGGAGAGAAGTTAATGTCAGATATAACTTTAGATCAGGGTGTCAAATTGAAGATTCATCCCACTGCCACCGATGCTTCTGACTGGGGATTATTGCAAAATAGTTTTTCTCCTTAGATTTCAGCTCACCAGTCTCATGTCCATGACAGGACTGTGCTGGTTCCTCTGGGCTCTACTCAGGTTTAAGGATGTTTCTGCACTGAAAACAATCAAAGTTGGTATTTCAGATGATGCGTTTTTATCGTCATTTTGGAGTTCATATGTAGCTGGTTTGTGCTTTGCCGCAGCATTGGGAAAGGAGCAGAATAAACGCTACAGTCATTTTTTTATCCTTGAACTACTATTGCAAAACACTCACCAGGGGGTGAATGGTAGCTAACTACTCTTAAAAAATATTTTGCTCCCACAATATGGCAAACTGAGATTTTATACACATACACACTTGAAATAGAACCTTAAATTGTAGCCTGTTTCTGAGACTTGGAATTTTTCCTTAGAGGCTATTTTAAATATTTGTTTTGTTCACAGGAAATTAAAAAAATTTCTAGGACATCCCACACATTTCTTCACATTTCTTCCTTCTGGCCTTTACTTCTCTAAGCGGTGACTTTATCTTTCTAAATCTATCTTCCAGCAAATTTACATTGATTTGCCTTCAAGTTACATTTTCTGTGAAAATGAATATTGCCTTGGAGAATAATAATGAGTGATCAAGTGGGTTATTTTGGTGGTGGTGATTTTTAATTTAAAAAGGTGCTGGTTTTGCTATTGTACTGATTTTAAATAGTTTTTTTAGCTAAAAGAAAATTTCTGAGGAAATGCTGAATGTGATTTGGTGCATTTCATGTAATGTGAAGCAGGTATGCCTCAGCAGTGTTTGTGCTTTTGATGAACCACTGACGTGCTTTTCAGCCACTTAAAGAGCTAAGGAATAAAAGCAGCAATGAAAAGTGGGTTGATGAATCAGCCAATCTGCACATTAACTTGAGTCTGGAATGCTTACGTGAATTATGTCTATTTTCCCCTCTCTCACCTTCTATAATCAATTGTTGCAGTAAGTTGATGTGAATATGAAAGCCATGAAATTGGACATCATAGTGTGACTGTAAACACTGCAGTTGCAACTTTATTTAAAATGATTAGTGAACTGTGATAATATAGAATAGACCAAAAGCATTAGCAGGAGCCTGGAGTAAACACCAATATGAGAGGGAGCACGAAAGCATTGTAGCTCATGTGTCTAACCAGAATCCTGATTAGAAGGTGTAGTCTTAACCCATCCTCCTCTGCTTTATAAAAGAAAATGAGGGTGAAGTGAAAGCTTCCACACAGCACATGAAATCTGGAGACAGTCCCACATACTGGGTATTTTCCCTGGGGTGAAGTTGCAATAAGGTTGCTCTTCACAGATGCATCTGATTAGAGGTTTCTTTTTTTTTTTTAATAATCCTTCCATCACCACAATAAATGATTCAAGGAATGGGGCTGTCCAGCCTGTCAGGCACATGCAAGCTCTTTCATTCAATTTGGATGCCATGCAAAAAGGGCTGTCTGACAGCAGAGCAGAAACAAACATCTGTCCCTCCCTACCAGTAAGCAATTATTTATCTGGTCACATACTCACCTCAAATTCCCTGAATGAACTGGTACGCCATACTGGCTTCTGTGCCAGAAAGACAAGTTCTGCCTCCCTTTTCTAACCTATGCTGCCCTACAGGGGAATGTGGAATGGGGAGCAGCAGTCCTTCCCCACCACGTGGCTATGTGCACTGGAAGAAATCAGATCAGAGGAAAGGCAAATGGGGAGACTATGCCATTCTGAGGACTTGTTTCAGCTTTTTCTCTGAACAATGTGGTTGCCGCATCAAAGCGGCAGCTTAGTAAAGATGATAAGCACTGGTAAACTTTGGAGTATGTCAGGTGATGAGAGCCTCACCTTTCTGTTAATAGGCCCTGGAGTGTTTCTGCGAATGGGCTTATACTCAAAGTTCCTGAAAATGCAGGTTGCGAAGTGGTGAGATAAACAGTAATGGAATAGAAAAAAAAATACTTTATCTGGTTATTTCCTGGTGTTAAGTAGGTGGGTTTTTTTGTTTGGGTTTTTTTTTCTTTCTTTTTTTTTTTTTCTTCTATGCAAGGACCCTGGATAAACAGAGGATATACTGAAATTCTGCAGCTGATAGCTGCAGTGCTTTTTAAGAACGGCCTCTGCATATAAGCTTTGCTGGCTTGGACAGTTTCCTACAAGTAGGTAGCTACACACATATTGTGAAGAAAAAAGCTTATGTTATAGTAATATTGTGTGAATAGACAGGTTTGAGTTTGATTTGGCAGGGGTACGGCTTGATGGTTTGTTTTGGTTTTTTTTTTTTCAGTGTTCATTCTCTCTTGTATCTCTTCCACTGCCCTGTTTCTCTTTGTTCACGATTTAAAATTGTGGTGTCTCGCTTTTTAGGAGGCTGTTTGGAGTGTTTCTGTGTGCTAATTAAATAGCACGTGATGGTGAGAACATACCTCTTTGCTTCTGTTTTTGAGGTTTTAATTTTTTTTTGTTTGCTTCAATTCAGGTTTCTCCAGTGAAAAGTGTGATTTTGAAACTGATCTATGCCAAGCTCTTCATGAATTGAATTTACAGCCTGGATGGATAAGAAGAAATGGTCAATCTGGCATGGGACCACCATACTCTGATCACAATGGGAATGACAGTGGTACAAATCCTCATGTTCCTTGAGGGACCTAAGAGCTCTTAGGAATTATGTAGATCTCTGTTTTATTTGTTGAATTTTACTAATGTCTTGACAGTTCAGCTGTGTTCTGCCAAGTGTTTTCTGAGCGCTTGAGTCCAATTTTTTTATGTTATTTTAACTACAATAACCCAGAATTCCAGAAAAAGAAGGCAGTATTCCAGAAAGCAATTCATGTATCATGGAGGAGCAAGTAATCAGTCATCAGGAGTCATGTTTATCTACCTGAGTGACCTCTATCTGTTTTGGAGATTTCTGGTGTAATTTCAGTCTTGATGGTTGCGAAGTTTAGAATGAGTATTGGGTCCCCCATTTTGACATGTATTTTCATCTGTTCTTGGATTAATGAATGCCTGGTGTGTGTGTGTGTATCTATTATCTGTGGCTAATATTACTGCTCCAAACATGTTAAGGTGATTTTGGATCTGAACACGGGAAGAGCTTTTGATAGCCTGTTTGAGCCAGCTCCTCTAAATCTTACTGCAATTCCACTTTGCGTCAAAGACTGTCCCTCAACTAAGTAATTCGTTGTCCCTGTCTTCAGGCAAAATATGTCCCTTATACTTGTCCAATTGCCAAGTTAACCCTGCTTTCCAAAACTTGGCTTCTGCCTTCTCTAATACGTGATTTTCCTCATACCTTTTTAGCTAACTTGAGCCAACTTTTTTAGCTGCAGTGGGCTTTCTCCTACAGTGAGCTTTCCAAAGCTGTCAGAAGGCTTGTTTATAAGAAAGCAAGGAAGGAGGGAAAGAATTTGATGGGAACACTTAATCTCACAGTAAAGATGGGAGCTGGTTGAGGTAATCACCCAAACTGTTTAATTCTCTTCTCCATATTTTCTATTATTCTCTCTTCCTTTCTCTCCACCCACCCCCTTTCACCTCTCCTGTGCACAAGCAATGCTGCAGCAGCCCTTGGAGCAAGCACCTGAATGCAGGCATGCAGCGTTGTGGAGCGTACAAGAATATAACCTTATGTGGGATGAAAGTGTTCCTGTGAGACTGTTTAGCCTAGGTGTTTTTCACCTCATTACCAAACTGTGATTATCGGGAAGCGTGGAAATCTGTACTGTTCTGAAGTAAGCAGCACCTCCTATGCATTGCATAAGCTACCAAACAGGTAGAAGTTCCATATGATGCTTAATGTGAATTAGTGGTTTGAAGGAGAACACATGGAAAACTTGCTTAGACATCAGCAAAATGAAAATGGCGCAGAACTTTAAAAACTTATCAGAGAAAAAACATAACCGAAAAAAACTCACACCCCCCCCCCCCCCTACCGCCCCCAGTCTACATTTTCCTGCAAGTTCTCATTCCACAGCTGACAATTTTCATGATTCTCTGTAATTAGGAAACTTTATCCATGCGATGTACTTCTAGTAGCTTCATTTTTTGCTTGTGCGTAGCATACAAGCACATCCTGCTGTTTGTACTATGCTTCTGAAAATAAGGCTGCTCTTAAATAAATGTTGATTTAAACTGACATTAACACAAAAACTTAATTAACTACCAAGCCTTTTTCATAAATGTAAGTCTTATTTCAAGTATGTAAGTTGTGAAACACTTTATCTTCAAAAAAATAACAGCTCTTCGCATCAAGGATCAGATAAAAGACAAATACTATGGAATAAAAATGTAGCAAACTCTTGGCTAGAATCAAAATTAATTAAGCAGGTGACAGTCTTGTTCTAGTTGAAGTTTCCTAGAGTTTGTGCTTGTTTGGTAGTATACACTGCATCAGGGTGTGGCAAAGACCTGAAAGGTATTCTTGCTTATAACCAGTAAAATGGGTTACTCTTACCTTGTGAAGAACTGGTAGGGAGGGGAAGATTTAACTTATGCAGACGCCCAAAGCCAGAAAAAGATTGAGAACCATCAGCTTCAAGTGTTTGAGAGTTAGTTACAGAGAAAATAAACTGTTCAGTCTTCTGTATACTACTATTAACTTTTTTTGGGTGCTTGGTCACCATTGCATCTGCCAGGTCTGAACTGAGTGGTAGCTGTATTAATCTAAGTTATTTTGATCCGATAACAGAAAGCTTGAATACTTGTACCTATTTAGCTTTCTGAAAGGCTGTGTACTCGTATCTATGAACCGAATGACCAAGGAGATTTAAATGTATTTGGTTATTTCAGTTTTCTACCTGGTGAATGGCTAAACTGTACTTCCATTTTCTGAATGCTGGTTCTAATGCCTAGGAAGTACTTATTTCCTTATGGCAGCTATTCAGGTTTTCCCACTGTTGGTGACTGATTCAACAGACTGTGTAGTAAGTTTTAGGTTGGTTCCTGCTTAAAGACCAGAAATTATATGTTGACAGCTGAGCTGAGTATGCTCAATGGCAGAGTATTAAAGGGAAGACTTCCCTTTAATAATGCACACATACTAGCAGAAGAACAAAGATCACCTGGTAGATGTAACTCCTTTGAAGATTCATGTAATCATTTACTAGAACCCAACATGGTTTTTTTAGCTCTGTTTCTTCTCATGGTTCTTATTTTCACTGAAAGTGTAGTTGAACAAAACAAAACACAACCTGTTTTTACTAATTGAAATCTGTTATCTCTGCAGAGGTTTAATGTAAAATCACTGTTCAAAGAATTTCTTGAAATTACTGTTTCTGTCCCATCTGTGTAAGACATAAAATTCCTGTGGTGGGTGAAATCTGGCCTTATTTATGAGTTTAGATACATTTATCTTTATGGAACTAAAGGAAAAAAGTTTAAAATTTTATGGAAGTTAAAAACCAGTGAAACAGATTGGAGTCAGGGATAGGGCTCTGCTGAGGCACCAAGCCATCTGTTGTGCGTAGGAAGAATAACCTTGCAGCTGGCAGGCTCAGAAAGTGCTGCCTGAGCAGTCATGAAAGGCCTAAAATCTAGGGGGAACATGGCCACTGCTCTGGTAGTGGGCTGCAAAATGCTTTTCTGTGGAGGATTGCTCAGCTGGCTCCAGCACTGAGCTGGTCTTACGGCCCTTTGTCAGTAACTCTCTAGTTGCACTCAAGGATGAGAGGTCAGGGTGGGTAGTTTTAGAAATGAAGTATTTAGATGTTCCTGGGTATCCTCTGATACTTTGTTTCTGTAGTAACCTTTGTTTTTAGGAGGTTTTTTTTATTCCTTCAGTTCTACTTGGCTTTTTTCTCCTTCATCTTTCTCGTTTTGTTTACATGTTGATGTCAGAGGGCAGCAGTTTACCTGACATTGCTCGGAGTTTGGGAAGGAGGAGGGAAGGGAAAGGAAGAAAAAAAAAATAAATAGGTTAAGCCTTCCCTCCCCCTCTCCTTGCATCCTTTAACTTCTGACGTCTCTGAAATCTTTACATTTGGGAAAAGCCAAATTTTGACTAGTAGCATTTGATACCCTAAAATAGGGTGGTTGCCTTCCATGCTTCAGAAGATCTGAAACAACATTGTCAGGAAGAGACAAAATCAGTTAAGAGGCATAGCAACGACTGTATTTCACTGACTTTTTGAGCTGTTACACTTACAAGTAAAGCAGAGCTTTAATCTGGACTTTGTAAACGTTGTTATTTTGTTTTCTAAATGGAAAGACGCCACTATCTTTAATGGTAGTGTGTAGATTCTGAAGGCGACCGTTTATATCGGGAAGATGTACAAGGATACCACAACATCCTCTCTGCAGTGAGGCAATTTTCTGAGCAGCCAAAAAACAGACCCATGTCCTGTGGAGCAGAACACCATAGCCCCCTCTCCCATCTTCCACTGCCTCCTTAAAGACTCAAACTGTTGTAATAAATCTGTATTTTTGGTCACAACAGTTTGTTGTTTGGGCATGAAATATGTGATGTATTAAATGGAGTTTAAGCTCTTCGATCAGCTTGCTGAGCTAGTCTTACTTTTTCCAAAACTTTTGCGCTTATTAATTGAGTATTCAAGCCATCAACACATGAAATGTTTTCGAGCCCTACTTGATATTTCTGCGGGAATGTGGAGCATATTTTAGATGAAAAAAATATGCTTGGCACAAAACAGCTGCAAGCATGGTGCAAATTTTTCTGGGGAAAAACTTCTAGATGGCTTTGTAATTATTAATTCAAACCTGTATGCAAACCTCTTCTTGTTTTACTGTTACATTTTGTATAACTTCTATCCAAGGTTCTAAGATTTCTTTTTTATTCCTTTTAATAGCTTATTTCCTCTCACTGTCCCCTGAAATGCGATCTTCTTCTGCAGCTTTAAGGACAAGTGTTTTCCTTCCAACTGACAAAGAACACGTTTGCCAGGTATTTTGATGTGTAGTCCTTGTGTTTCATTGTTTGTTATAGTACTTCCCTGGAATAATCAAGACCTTTTTTGTCCTAGATTACATTTCATTATTGGATCAGTCAAATGAGTGGAACATTGATGGTGGGGCTTCAAAAGCACTATGAAGATGCTATTACAGACATTTGGCAAGTTTCAGGAGGACTGCAAAATCGGTGGAAAGCAAGTACCATCACAATCAATAGCACTGAAAAGTATGAGGTTGGTATGTTGAAGTGACTGTAAATTGCACTTGTTAAATGGTGGTTTATAAATTGTGGGTTTCTTAATAAGTCAAACCTAAATATTTTGTAAATGGAAAGCATTAGCGTGTGGTAGAAGAGAGAGAAGCTATTTGGAAGTTAATAGCTGGCATTAACAAATGCTGCTTGTTCAAACCTAACTTAAACTGTGCATGTGTCTTAAGTAAAACAGTCTCATTGCATCATAAATCAAAATCATCTATTTGCCCATAGAGGTGATCTACTTAGGATCTTAACTTTCAATACAGTATTCCCTTAGCCTCAGTCTAATTGTACCAATAAACTCCATGTTTAATTTATATAGGAAATACTATTCTATACTATGAAATATTGTTCTATAGGGATGCTTCAGGTGACAAATACTGTACTTAACTATTCATTGTAGCTTTGAGCCTTTGTCACAGAACACATGCATATGGTTTTATTCTGCTCAAAGCTACTGAAAAACAATGTAAGTGTCATAGGCTATTTAAATATTTTTACATGTGCATTTACACGAAACATTAGCACAGTAAATGTAACTTAGGGCTAAAATACTGTGGATGATGTGTACTTGCTGTTATGCATAATACTGGAGGGAAAGTGGGGAGCAGAGAAGAAAATCGGGCATTTCCTCCTATAGTAGTTACTGTGAAGAAGAGTTGGTTAGCAGGGAGACCTGAAGGCATGAGAGCACAGCCTCTTTTTCAATAAACCATATGAGTAACATAATTACTTGACTTGCAGAGGTAACATTGTGCTAAAGCATCTAACAAGATCTGGATTTTTGAAGTAATGCTTGCCTATTCAACCCTGACTGAGAATGGATGTTGTGAAGTACTTGTACCTAACTCAACACCAGTATCAATGTTCTTTCTTGTCAGTAACTTACCTCTACCTGACATGAGTGTATGTACAGCAATCTGAGATTGTACCAGAAGATTTTAGTTCTAGATGTACTTTTTCATCCTTCATATTGTTTAGAAAATCGAGTGAGTCTGGGGATAGTTAATATAATATGGCATCTTCTTCCTCTAAACTTCTGGGTGAAATACTAATTAGATTATTGCTTGCAAACCGTGTTATCCTTTGGCCTCTATAAAGTGAACTGATGGGCACAGTCCAGCTTTAAAGAGGCATGTGTCAAACTTACTGTAGTGGTCATTACAATAGGCTAAAGAAATGTAGCTGGACACCTCACCAAACCTAGAGCCTGAGGTTGAGTAAAGTTTCTTTGGTTACACATTCTCTCTCCAGTCACAACCTGTGAGGTGCTGGTCATACAAGTGAATGCAATTTGCTTGCCCTTTTGCTCTTGTTCTTTTGATATGACAAGATCTTTAGCCTACAGGGCTATCTGTGGCATATTTCAAGATCAAATTTTTATGATTAAAGTTTCTATGGAAAAAAAATGGATGGGGAAAAAACCCCTGGTTTTTTGGGTGTAGTAGTATCTTTGAAATAGGGTGCTTGAGTATTTTTGTCTATTTTTCAAGCACACTTGAAGTGAGATTTTAATTAAAATCAGCCTCCACTGCTGATTTTATTTGCTCATTTTGATGTTGACTATTTAATACTTTTGTCTCTTCCTACTTAAATAAACCCCAAACCTCTTGATTATGGCATAGGGAATTTGGTTTTGACTTTCAAAAATCTCCACCTGCAGGGAATTCTGATATTAAAGCAGTGGTAATCTTTCTATTACTCTACACACAGACAAAGCTCAGTATGTCTGTTTTGGCTGGATTTTGGAGAACTGTATCATGGTTTGCTCTCCTAAGCCACTTTCCCCCTGCTGTATTGAGAACAAATTTATGCCTCTCAGACTTCATTAAGAGAAATGGTTCTGGGCTTGGGGTTCACATTTGTCTTTGTGCTTGATACCTGTGTTTTACCTTGGGCTTTGCTGCTGCACTGGGAATCTGTCCCCATGGCTGCACTTGTGGGGGAAGCCCAACCTGTGTTAGATCCCACCTACATTGCCGCTACAGCGTTCCTTGCCACTAATGGAGCTGCAACGTTAATTTGTTCTGACAGTCGTAGATATTGCATATTTAGTCAGCGCTTGTTAACTGTAGTTATGAGCAAATAGTGTCATCAAGTAGACATTTTCATTACAGTTTTTGGACTGAAGAAGCTCTTGGCTTTTTGTAAGAGGGAAAACGGAACAGTTTCTTGCTCAAATAAATGTGGATGGGAGTCAGGTCGGTTATTACTAGACTGAACTCCTCAGGGGAGGGCAGATGGGTATCTGTGCTAGGGAAAGCCCAGGTAATCTGTTTTTAGACCTGAAAGCAGCTGGAGGCATCTAGCATTATTTTCTGTCATCTGGAAGTGGGAAAGTTAAGACAAGGCACAACAAAGAAAAAAAAAATAATAGAACTGACATTTTTCTCAAGAGAGATGGCTTCAGAGTTGCAGCACTGACTCAGACCCTAGTTCAGTCAGCAGTAAACCTTTCATAGACTTCAGGGCATCTTACTCCCCTCCTGTAGTCAAACATTTTAAAATAGAAATAGACGTTCTCTTTTATCATTGAAGAAACTTCCCTGGGTGTTCAGAATACCAGGATGTCTTGAATGACTACAACATCAGTCAGCAGGGAGCTATTTGTAGAGGCATTGATAACATATACATTTAAAGCAAGCCTCTTAAATCCATGCTTTTTATTGTATTAACCAAGTAAACAAACACTGTTCATGAATTTTGAGAGAAAGGAAGTTGTTAAATACTTTGTCTGCTTCTAATGGAATATGAACTTGAAGGCACCTCTGATTTTGTACCAGCAAAGTGAGATAGCACCTGATTAGTGTTGCCTAAATCACTTTGTGTCACTTGAAGCCCTAACTACAAGCCATATAAAAATACATATTACAAATGAAGTTATTAATAACTAGACTTTGACTTCACAATGAAAAATCACTGTGAAAAGGTCAAATATTTGTCCGATCCCTGATACGAAATAATACTTACTGTGTTTCTAATTACAAAATAGTGCACTGGAATTTTTTAGAACCTTACCTGAAATTGTATGATCATAGAAATGAACAATATGAATATACTATTTGTCCTTCTACTGGTGGTGTCCAAAAAGTACACATTAATTATACATGTTGTTGCAGCAACATTTAACAATTCAAAATACTGTTTTCTGAAACAAATCAGATGAACAGATTTCCAAGCTGCTGCTTTTCAGTCATGTAAACATGTTATTGAATGTGATATGATGCCATTAATATTTAGTGTGACATAGTTATTCTTTCCAAGTAGACATCAATGTGAAATGAAGTAAACATTGTTATATCAAAAGAATTTCAAACAAAAACTTATATCAGGATTAACCCTGTTTTTTCAAAACTTCTGGATTTCAATGAACTGCATTCTTTCCATTGTGCTACAACTGATCAAAGAAACATGAACACAGAGGGTGACATTATGTCTTAACAATACTATATTAGAAAATGCAGTTGTCCGTGCGTATGCTAACAATTGTCGCCAAGGAATAATCGCCAGGGAAAGTGGTTACTGGCTATCCTTCTCCTTAACATTGACTGTGTTAAAACAATAAACAACATATATATACACACACATATAAATACATATAGATAAAAATCAACTAGACGTGGATTTCTTACTGGTGATATGGCAGATAACATTACACCTTTCTCTAGTTGTGTAATACCAGGATAATTTGACTTTATAGGCTGCCATACTTCTTGTGCAGGTGAACAAAACTTAAGAAAAACAAATAAATAAACCTGCCAAAACTCTGCCCCCCCAAAAGACCCCAACTCATATGGTCATATACTTGGCTGAGTTGTGTCATCTTGTACAGTGGAATACTGTACCCTTGATGATAACTTCTAGGGTAAATGCAGGTTTTCTGCTACAATCTCTTAAACTATGCACAGAATTGCCCCTGAACTCTAAAGCTAATATTTGAAAACTTATTCCCTAGCTAACGCTGTACATTGACTATGAAGATCTAGAATGTATCTCTGGGTAGACTGGGCCTCCAGAACTCTGGAAAAGTGTGAAGCTGTACCATCACAAGACAGGGCTAGGGAATAAGTTAAGGAATGTTATTCATACAATTGATTTGTTGGGTTGTTTTTTGTTGGGTTTTCCCAAGGACTGTGGTTGGTTGATCTACGTAACTGCAGAAGAACAGTGGTACTCTCTACGTTTACAAATGTAGGTTGAAATCTGCCCTTAAGATGGAAATGTAAAATATTTGTAACTTCTTGCATATAGAAGACTTCATTAGGGAAAAAACCCTCAACCGCTGTTGTAACATTAGAGCAGAATAACAGTTGACTAAGTACTCCTCAAGGTTTGTTCTGGCTTGATGGAACTTGATGAAAGGCTTCTGATTAATGGTATTGTTGCTCTGACTTTGCTCCAGGTCTCCGATAAATTCTGAAAACAAGCAGAAATTGTTCACTTTTACAGTCTCGGATGGAATAATGGCTTGATAAATCACAAAATCGTTTGTATTTCTCAGCTGTTGTGGCACTTGCTTAGATTTTAATGCATTTTATTGTCATTTTCTGTTCCTTCCTGTTAAATACTGCTTCACTCTTGATTTGGATAATTATATCTCTGTGCTGACAAGCCACAGATATGTGAAAAAGCCGGGATGCTAATCCTCCAAAACTGTAAAGTGCATGATTTGAGTTCTCATATTTCTAATAGAAATTGTATGGACTAGACTGTCAGATCTCAGAAGGATTTTGATCTTGTATGTGACACTGGTGAATGCCATTTCTTGTTGATTGCTACAGGTTATCTTTTCGGGGATGGTGGAGACCCAAAGACAAGATGAAACTGTTGCTATTGATGATATTAGTTTCAGCGAAGGATGTTTTCTGGCATATGGTAAGAATACCTGTTTTTCAGGAGACAGATCATTTAACTTTGTTTTTCCCTTGGACTGGAAGAGAAAACACAAAGGAAAGTCTTCTGGTATTCTAAGGCTTTCTTAACTCCTTAAGTGTTTTCATTTTCATTCCCCTAAACCATCATCTGTCTTATCACATCTCAATGCAGTTACGAAAAATGACAATAAATACCTTAAGAAATCTGGTACAGTATAAATGTAGCTTCCTGCAGCCAGGAGAGCACTAAGATCTCACTGGGCAGAAAAGATCTGGCTTTGACCAAAGAATTGATGTATTCAGCCAGCTCAGGAAAAGCATTGGAGCTGATTTTAGGAAGAGTCCCAAGGCACTTGTGCATATTTTTAAATGCATGAAGGTCCTGATCCTCAACTGCTTAGCGGGGCTATTTTGTTCCACTCTACTACCTCCAAGAGCTGTAATGTCAGGCTAGTCAGCTCTGCAGGCAGACCATCCCTGCATATTGGGATTCTTCAGCAAAACATTTATTTCTCTTTTCAACCCAATGTATTTTCATGGGAAAGAAATAGTACCCATCCTAGCATAAATTAGATTGCTTGCTGCTCTGGATTACACGGGAAGATTGCGCTGTTGCACCTATGTCACATCCTCAGGTGAGCACAGTCCTGATTCAAAGCACCTCCCTGGTTTTCCTGCCTCTGACTTGTAGCACAGGCACTGAGGGTTTAGTCTTTAAATTTAACTTGAGGTATAGAATGCAGTGTTTGACACAGGCAAAGCTAGATTTTTATGACTGGGTTTTGTGCCATGGTCTAAAATAAAGCTCTATAGATTTCCCATCCAGGAATAGGAAAAACTATTGAAAATAGTTGCACATGGTTATTAACATGTGTCATGGTTTAACCCCAGCCAGCAACTAAGCACCATGCAGCCACCCAGTGGGATGAGGGTGATTTATCAGAAGATTAAAAGTAAGAAAACTCGTTGGGTGAGATAAAGACAGTTTAACAGAAGTTGTGTGTGCAAGCAAAGCAAAACAAGGAATTCATTCACCACTTCCCATTGGCAGGCAGGGGTTTAGCCATGTCTGGGAAAGCTGGGCTGCATCACAGGTAACGGTTACTTGGGAAGACAAACACCATCACTTAAAACATCCTCCCACCTCCTTCTTCTTCCTCCAGCTTTACATGCTGAGCATGATGCCATATGGCATGGAATATCCCTTTGGTCAGTTGGGGTCAGCTGTCTCAGCTGTGTCCCCTCCCAGCTTTTTGTGCACCCGTAGCCCACTCGCTGGTGGGGAGGGGTGAGAAGCTGAAAAGGCTTGACTCTGTGTAAGCGCTGCTCAGCAATAAAGAAAAACACCCCTGTATTATCAACACTGTTTTGAGCACAAATCCAAAACAGCCCCATACCAGCTACTATGAAGAAAATCAACTCTATCCCAGCCAAAATCAGCACACATACTAGAGTGCTGAGCAATTGTAAACAGATCAAAGAAAGAGCAAGATACGAATCCTAGTGTAATGATTCAGATGCATATGTATTTATTTCAAATGGGATCTGTATTGGGGAAATGAAGTTTTGGGTCACTAAACTTGGTCATGCAGGTCTTGCCGTGTTTCAACTTTCTTGCAATGGAGAAATATAGAAGCAAATGTTATATAAATATTTTCATGCCAAGGCCCATTTTGCTTTTCTGTTTTGTAGAGGATTTCTAGCAGTACTACTTAAATGAACAAGGATGCTAGTTTAAAATTTTGGGCATACTTGGCTATGAACTCAGGTAAGTTTACAGTATGCTTTCTTTGAAAAAATGAATTTGAAACTGACAATGAAAAGAGGACAGATGTGTGATTCTCCCAGCCTCTTTCTGTTCCTTGGAGGATTTCTGCAGATGAAAGGGCTAGTTTAAAATGGAAAAAAATGCATTGGTAGATTCTAGCAACCTGTATAATTGCTTAACCATTTCCCCCAGGAGAATATAAATCTCTCTATAAATATATTGGCTTTTTTCAGAAACAGTGTGTTAAACTTACCTTACATGGCAGCTGTTGAACTATTGTCATGGTTTCAGCTGGGATGGAGTTAATTTTCTTCTTAGTAGTTGGTGCTGTGCTGTGTTTTGGCTGTGATGT
>JAVJGI010000050.1:71641092-71656598 GCA_035590275.1 Ibycter americanus | reverse complement strand
TTGTCTCAGAAGCATTCACAATACCTGCATAAAATATATTCCCTGAAGAACAGTCAGTATCCATTTTGGACACACAATCATTCTGTATGTTTCACAGAACTTCTGTTTATCTAGTGCTGTTCACTTGGTTTCTTATCTAAAAATCATGTCAATGCCATTTTACCCTGTTTCTACAAATTCAAGGACTTAAATTGAAAGAGGGAAAAGAATGTTAAATATCATTAGGCTCAGAAAATTAGTTGGTTTTATAATGTCATGAAAGAATTCTGAAGTTAGATGAAGAACCAGTAGTGTAAATTCTAACGTTGATGCATATTTCTCTTCTGCACAAGGACATAGTCATAGAGGTGTAGATGCTTTGTTGATCTCTGTCAAACAGAATGCTGGATTAAATATATAATGCTTCCTTATATCAAGGTTAGCTGCTGTAGCATGAAATTACAAACCTAATTCCAATGAAATTGCAACCACATATTTCAGTGCAAAACATTGCATAACACAAAGAGTAAAGTGGTAATAAAAGGAGAAGAATGTGGTCCCTTATAAAAACCTTCTGAAATGGCACTTTCTCCCCTCAGCTTGAAATATATTGTGTAACATCTGCATTTGAGATAAGTTGTATTTAGAGACAGAACACAGAAACAGTGGACTTAAGACCTTTAATCAGTCCTTGTTTATTATTTTAATAGCTGTTTTAGAAGGCAGGAAAATATTCAGTGACTCAGGAGGGGGGAAAAATGGCCTGGTATATTTGGTAAAAAGTATTTAGCCTTTTTATTTCTGACAAATAGAAGATACTGTTGAGGAGATGGAGTACTCTTTCAGTCTCTGTAGGAATGCTTTTATAAGGGGCAGTAGGTCAAGAAGAGCACAAATTGCTTTTCAGATAGAAAGACAATATGCTTCCAACGTTTTATTGCAGAACTGGCTGAGAAGTAAAGACCTGGATTACATGGTGGAGATGCTATTGTGTCCTGTAGCAGTAAGACAGAATACTTCCACCTTCTTTTTTTCTTTTTTGTCTTTAATTTTTGAAGAGTCTACAGAAGTATTATTCTAAAAAGCATATTTTCTGAAAACCATAGTGGAAGAAAACCCTGTGTCCAAATGTGTTTCTGATTATGATTAGGTATTGAATGGTTGTAAATATAAGGAGGCTGAACTGAATGTGGGACTGCTTACAGCTTTTAATACGCAAAGTAACAACTTCAAGATAGTATCAACTGATGTAATTCTTGGTTGCTGGGGCTAGCTGTGAGTCAAATGAAGATATGTATCTATTTAATAGGAAACATAGACATCCAAGTCACATCATCAGCATGATCATCAGATTCCATTGTTGCTGAGATGGGTTCATAGTTTAATTACAGGAAAGCAGTCCTTATTTTTGTAGACTGAGAAAAAAATAGGTTTTGTGAAAAAGTGTACTTTTTTTTATTATTATTTTTCAGGCCATTTTCAGTGGTTAGAAGCTAATGACAACACGTTATATGAAAGTGCTTATCTTAACAGCTCCATGTGTCATTGCTCCAGCAAGAATTGCCGTTTTCAGTTTCATTACTCCATGGCAGACAACAGTGTTCTCAAGGTGGTATTGTTTACTAATCAGGTAAGAAGAAGCATGCATTCATTTTCAAAAGGTAAAGATACGGTAGCCCAGGTATTACCAGCTAAAATGTAAGGAACTATGCCTGCTAGTACATGCTTGCCCCCTAAGTTAGTTTGTGCAAAACAGTAACCTGGTATCATTCCACTGATCTATGCAATTGTAAAACCTGGGTATTTGCCATCTCAGCTTTAAACTAATTTGATGGGTAAATGTTCTGCAATAAAACTTCGAGGACAAACTCCAGCTGTTACAGAATTAGATAATACGGGGATTTCAGGGGGCAAATGTATAGTAACAGCTTTTCTAGCCTCTTCCTATTCTGGAAATGGGAAAATAAGTACTTTTCTCTATGGAAATACAGAAGAAAGGAAAGTTGCTGGCTTAGGATGTCTGGAAAGCTTTTGCTTAGGAGCCTGATTTACTTTGCCCAAGTTTTAGAGCAGTAATTTTCCTATTCTTCTATTAGTAGATAAAATAGTCATGTCAAACTGAAACACAAATGTCAGTTGAGGGACGATAACTTTTGCTATCTTTCTTACCTCCTTTGCCTTATGGAGGCTTTCTGCTGTTAGTATGTCCCCTTTTGAAAGTTTTGTTTAATAACTTAATATTAATGCTATTTATTACTGCTTAATGAAAGCAAGAGCAGTACAGCTGGTCTCATTGGGTTAATGCTCTCGTATCTTGATGTTGGAGTTGAATTATTATCACCCAACAATACAAGTATTTAAGAAGACTGATCTGCTTCATTCTCAAAGATAAGATGCAAAAACCCTGAAGCGTAACACTACCAAGGGGTCTAAATATAGGAACAGGTAATGGAAATACCTTATTTCTTTTCCACTGTGTCTTCAAGTATTCATGAAAATAACTCCAGGCTCCTGCTCATTTTTCATTTCTAAAAAGGAATAGTGGTATTTTTCTATGACCCATTACTATATGAGGGAATTGTAATATAATCAGTGTTCTGGTCAGAATGTACAGAGATCTGTGCCATAGTACTTGCCAGTAAATTTCCAGGTATGATGCCCATGGCAGCCTTGAGACAGAATAGGAATATTGATTTCAGTGGTTCACCAAAGTAAGATCAATGGACATGATTTAAGGATTTTCTTTCCCTGAAAATAAAGCAAATTATGTGAGACAAAACTAAGAGAAAACTGGCATTTAAGTGCCCATAGAATTGGGAGCCTAAATTGAATTAACTGATAAACAGTTCCTTATGTATGCATTAGAAGGATGTTTTTGGCAGTTGTTACATCAGTTCAATCAACTCCATTTCCACAACTTCTCTTAGCCCTTAGATGTTTTAGTTATTGCATTTCTCCTTCAGTTGGAAGTGTATTTATTACATGTAGACTTATTTAAAGCTGATATAGTTACTCGTACTGCAAAATTTGCCGGAAGAAACTTCAGATATGTAAGCCTCTGCTGGCAACTTAAAAAAAAAAAAAAAAGAAAAAAAAAAAGACCCTACATACTCATATTTAAGACTTTAAACTGATGTGAAGAGAGGAGTAGCTTTTACGTATTTTGGTACTGATTTGTTACGTTGTTTGTGAAAACCAAATGAATCTTCAAAACTAGCCAAATACTGCGAAACAAAAGTGAGAGCCAAGTGCTGGTTGTGACCCTGGAAGACAACAGAGCTGCTGTTCTGGAGGCTATCCTTCAAAATAACCTCTCAATTGCACAGTCTGGTACCATGCGGTTTCCATGCACCCCCTTTTACTATTTTTATTAGTCAAAACCTCTTGTCTCTGAATAACTCTTCAAATGTCCCAGCACCTGGCACAGATGGAGACTGGATTACATTTAATGTACACTTCCAGTACTGTTCTTAGAGGGCAAGCACCACAGGTGTTGCAAATATATCCCCAGCATTCCTCACCCTTTCAACAGATAGGCCAAAGATGAGTGAATGTATTTCCTAATACAGACATTATGACACCAATTGGAAGACAGAGAATTTAAATTGCTCTAGGGTATGAAGAAGGATAGGGAAGATGGACTCTTTGTCAACAGTAACTTGTTGTTTACTTGTATTTAACTTGCAGTCTATGATAATCTGCAGCTTTTCCTGTTCTATTGCTGGCTTAACAAAGTTGCTCTTCATTCAGTACTACTGTATTTGATAATTTGATTTTTATTTCCTAACTGTGATTCATATGTCTTTGAACTTTGTGTTATTGGTTTGAGACTGGTTTTTGTATACTGAGATGATTTTAAATTTTAATGTTTTCCTTCAGAATGTTTGTAATTCCTCCCAGTTTAGTCTTATCCACATTTTTTTAAATTTTATTTTTCGTTCTGCTGTCCAAACAGTCAGCACTGTAATTATGTCAGGCCCTGGAACAGACTTCTGCAGAGCCCTATTATAATTTTCCATTAGTTTGATAGACAACTTCTCTTTCAAATAAGGTTGCACTCCTATTTGTTCACCCATTTGTAGACCCATTTTACACTAATTCCTTCTGCACCAAATCTTGGTTTGCTTACAGAATGTCCTATGAGATTATGTTAAAAGCCTTCAGAAAGTAAAGTAATTTCTACTTTTTCAAGTCTGTTTACAATGAAAAGAAAAAGATTACGCTGGCTGAACATGACTTGCTCCTCATCAGAAGCAGCTAATGTAGGATTCTCACTTTCTAATTCTTTAGCTGCTTACAAGATTGTTAGCAATTTGTTCCAGTGTCTTGGGAGTTGTTCAGATGATAGGCTATAATTGCATAGTCTGTATTTTCCCCTTAACTGTAATATATACCCTTTGTTCTCTCAGTTCTCTAGTTTCCCACACATTCCTCTCAGGTTCTCAGTTAGATGTTGACAGTAAGATATTCCTTCCATTATGTAACCTGTACTTAAAACTTCCTGATTCCCTGCCAGTTTCAGTACTTCTGGCTTATATGTATTTGTTTTTCTATTTTGGTCCATGTTTGTATTCACATTTGGCAATATTAACTGTCTTACTAACATCAACCATTAATAATATTAACTGTCTGTTAGATCCTAAACTTTTCTGTGTAAACTGAAACTAAAGAAGATAATGTTCGCTTCAGTCTTACCATTTGCCGTTCGTTACTTGCTCATTCCTCCTATTAAGTAATGGACTTACACTTCTTCCTTCTGTCGTCTTAATCTTTATATCTTGTATGGCTTACAAAACAGATAAAAATTAAACAATAAAAGATCATTTCAACTGATGATGATATGTGCCAGCATATTTGTACCCTAAGGCACTAAAATTTCTGTAAGTGTTCAGCAACACTTGCAAAAACCATGCAAGTACACTCCTCTGAAGAAGTTAACGGTGATCCATTAATCATTGTGGGGAAACAAATAAACATTTGTTCCAAATTACTCTCTTAAATGATGAGTGCAGTTGCACAGCATTGACTGTATCTGTAGGGAAATGTGAGAAAAAAAAAAAAAAAAAGTTGTATTTTATAAATGGAGCTGATAAGAAAAAGTCATGATTGTCTCATCCTTCAAACCTAAGTAGCGTTATCTCAAAAAAACCCAACAAAAACAAACAAACAAAAAAAAAACTGCAGGAAAAAGAAACAATTATTGCCCATTTTAGCTTTACAAAAAATTTTTTACAGATAGTAATACATCACAATAAGGGGAATAGAGTGAAGGTATTTTGAGCAACTGCTCCTCTGCATCACCAAAATAAATGTTGAGGGAAAGTACTGGAAAAGCAATACATTCAGCATTTTAGAAGAATGCTAGTGATGCAAGGAATGTGCTAGAGGGATTAACTTATTTGTAACAAAGAGGTGGAAGAATCTGGCAAACAGTGAGAATACTACAGAGAAAACATTGTGAGGAAAGGAAATAACATTATTGGCTTGTTAGAGCTGTATAAAATCAGAGGGTAATGTCTGTTGCATGGAACAATAGCCAGTTTAAAAAACTGTTGCATCTGAGGTGATTTACAGCTTTTGGTGTGAAAAACAGTCCTAGAAGATCTGGATACTGGCACATGCACAGAAAACTCAAGTTTACTGCTACAAGCCATTTTTCTTAAAATAAATGTGGGAGAAAGATGGTCATGGGGATGGGTATCTAAGATGTTAATTGAATGTAAACAAAATTATAGTATCCAGATACATCCAATCAAATAAACAGCAAATGTAGAGTGTTCCCACAAGATATACAAATGTGTTTGTGTATGTACGTGTGTGGGAATTCATTAACTGAAATATTTCTAAAAGCAGACACTTGAGCACAGGCTGTGGTTTTAACCTGTCATGCAGTATGGATCCTAGTACATCATCCTTTTCTGTGTCTTATATGTGGCTATTGTAGGCTAATAACAGATTTTCTTCGGAAGCTGAATTATTCAGTAAAATGAAGCAAGTTTTACACGGAATGAAGTGTCCTCGGCACTGAAAGGCTTTTGCTGAATGTCTATCACAGGAACAAGCTGACAAATACTTATGTTGTATACTGATGTGGAAACTCACATCTGACTTTTATTTCTGAAATCAAGTATGTCATGTTGTTTATCCAGATTTGATCTTTCATGTCATTTAGTGTTTGGAATTAGGGTAATGGCTTGGCCCTGTCTTGCAGTTTTCTGAAACAGATCTTCAGACATATTTAATAGAGATTTAGTCTTCCAGCTTGGTTAATATGTTATAACAGTTGAAGCCTTGGTAGAAAAAGAGTGTAAGTAATCAGCTACTCGTCACAAATCATACCAGTCTTGTTCTGCTGACTCAGACCTCTCAGTCAGTCAAGCAGTAGACATTATCTTTCTCCTTTTTATATTGCCAGGCACAGAAAAAGATAACTGTCCTTGTCTATATTATTGATAACATTTCACATACCTATCAATCCCCTTTTGTTCATCTCCTTTAAGGTAAACTATTCTTATCCTTTCAGTTTTTCTCCATACAAGAGACTTTCCATTTCTTTTATGCTGCTTCTCATCTTTTTCTGAACTGCCTCTAATTCTGTAACACTCTGTGGAAAAGGTATGACCAGTATTTTGCACAGTATCCTAAAAAGGGTCTCACTATCGATACTTGTAATGGTAAGTCTGTTTGTATGTATAGCCTATATTAATTTTTCCTGCATTTTTCTCCTGTCTTTCTGGTTTTGCTCTATTTTGGAGCTGATTCTTGAAAAAGATTTTATTTGAGTATATGAAGTTCACAACGCTAAGTTTCTTTTCTTTATACTGGCCTCAGCGTGTTCCAGGATCATGACCAGAAGCAGAATGAGCATGAACTCATTGTCATCATTGTCAGATCATTGAATCAAAAAGGGCTTGGAGTGCTTGCATAAAGGGAGCCTTACCATATCTGGCACTCTTGCTGTTATCCTTAGGAGGTGAAGTGAAAATGGGGATCGAGGTAACTCAGAACATGACTAGGACTTGTTAGATAGTACTCTGCCTGCTTGCTTTACAGATTTAAAAAAAAAAAAAAAAATAAAATTTTTAGCAAAGTTGATTGTGTCATTTTGACAGACCCCAAATTCAGTTCTAAGAAAACTAAGTCTAATCGTAACACAACATAATATAAGCAGTTATTTATGAAAAAGAAATAATGTAGAGAGTACCATGGAAACATATTGTTAAATTCAGCAATAACATGGCTTAATTTACATATTAATTCACTTTAATTCTACTGAGTTGACTCCTGATAATTACATTATTAGCCTGTTTAATCACAGTAAATATATCTTGTTTTTCTCCTCTCTCCTATAGAGCTCCGTGCAGTGATTGGAAATGAAGATGTGAAGCTCTTATTTCCTCACATAGAGCAACTTTCTATATAGTGGCCATTTGGCTAGGATATGAAAAGATAGAGGACAAAAGAATGGCTTTGATAATTTATAGAGTAACACAAATTAGCTTTATAATATCATATTCTACATTTTACAGGAGGAGCATGTCTTCTGGGAAACCAACATCATGACTAAGAAGGAATGGGTCAAAATGGATATACAGCTACCAACAGGGCTAGAAAAATTAAAGGTATGAATGAAAAAGGCATGTGCCCAATTTTTGAACACGCTTTACCTTATTGTTTACAAAGCTTCTAGGGAACTAAAAAAAATCGTTAAAATGATACATATCCTGAAGGTCTTGCTGTTCTTCATTGCTTTGATATGAGGGAAGCTCTGCTTATAGCTCAACAAAGCATCTACAGAAACATCGCGTTGAAGCTGCTGGTCTTTAATAACATGCAATAAAATGAGTACAGATCTCACCATATTTTAGTTAGTCATCTGAGTTCATCTCAGGTGTTACCAACTCATTTAAATATAAATGCGGTTAAGTGAGATGATGTGAATGATGTTTGTGGGATTTCAGTGAAATTATTTAAACCAGAAAAGTGAGCGAATACCTTCCCCTTGAATTTTCAGGCATAGAGAAGAAGTTGCAAAGTTGCAACTACTTAATTCTTAAATTAATTTACAAGTGTCTATTTTAAGTAATTTTACATTTACATTCATTTTTCATAATACTGTAAATAACTATCATATTTTACTGTCTCAGCAATCAACTGAAAATGTAATCTTTGTGAAAGGACAAGGACTGAGCCTGCTGCAGGAATTGACATCTTGATATATATTAGAATGAAAGCCTTTCAGCAAGCTAGTAGGTTATAAGTACCTGTTGTTGCCTGTCTGTCATGGTTTAACCCCAGCTGGCAACCAAGCACCACGTAGCTGCTTGCTCACTTCTCCCTACCCAGAGGGATGGGGAGGAGAATCAGAAAGGAATGTAAAACTCGAGGGTTGAGATAAAAACAATTTCATAATTTAATCAGAATAAATAATAATAATAATAACAACAACAGTAATAATAATAATAAGTTATAATGGAAAGGTGAGGAAAATTATAAAATCCAAAGGAAAAGGGAGAAAGGAAAACAAGTGATGCACAGTACAACTGCTCACCACCCACTGACCGATGCCCAGCCAGTCCCTGAGCAACAATCCCCCCAAGTTTATATACCAAGCATGATGTCCGATGGTATGGAATACCTCTTTGGCTGATTCAGGTCAGCTGGCCTGGCTGTGTCCCCTCCTAGTCTTTTGTGCCCCTCCAGCCCTCTGGCTAGCAAGGCCCAATAAACAGAAAAGTCCTTGACTTAGTATAAACATTACCCAGCAACAACTAAAAACACCAGTGCATAATCAACATTGTTTTCAGAGACTTATGCTCTGGTCGTGTCCCAGTTTGTCCAAACCCACAATTTCATATTTTTATTTGTGCCCTCAACTCCCGCTCTTGTCTCTCAGTGCTTTCTTTCATAGCAGTCTTCATCTTTCTGATGAATCCAAGCTTGTTTCCTCCTGATTGTTGCTTTAGCTCAGCTAAAAGAAACTTGGAGAGCACAAGTAGGATAATCTCCTTGCTTTGAGACCCAGCAGAGCCAGGCTGCACAGTGGCCAGGAGCAAGAGATGTTCTTTTGAAACTTCATTGCTCTAAATCAGCTTGTGTAAAATCTGGTCATCGCAAGGAAACTGTCACAGAGATAAATGTTCCTTGAATCTCTATGCCAATAACAGTAAAATAAGCAGGGCCAGGGCACAGGCCCAAGATTAGCAAGTGGTAGTCCATGCAATTAAAACATTAGCATGGTCCGTAGCAAGGTTTTGACACAAGCAGCTTGCCATCTCCCAGAAAGTTCCTGGAACAGTTCAAAGGTTGCCAGCAGTCAGATACCGATCCCGTGGCATAGACTGGATGCAGCCTTTTCATCTTAAGTGATGAAATAGGTATCAGCTGTTAAGCTATACTGTGCCAATTGGTGTCCAAGGACAGTCCCTAGCCCATTTTATTCAGCTGTGAGTGTGACTAAAAATTTTTGTCTTTGGCATCTGCAAAATGAGGTTCTGAAGAGATTTCAGAGCAGAAACCAACTGTGGGATGTTACATTTTAAGTGGCTCTTCTAAAACACAGGGGCACTGCAACTTTTTAGCCAAATGGTTATGAGATTAGGAATTTTTCTTTAAAATAGGTTTTTACTTCATTCTTGGAATTTGTCAAACTATTTTAGCTGAAATTTTTCAGAAATTTCAACCTGAGATAGTCATACAAAATTTCAGCTGCTGCTTCGAAACTTGTCATGGTTTTGTAACAGAAACTATGCAGTACTTTTTACATGTAGAACATTACTGTTTTCTATAAATAAGAATAAGTTTCTCTCTGTTGTCTGTTAATGCAAATATTTTAGCTGTAACAATCCACAGCTTATGTTTAAAGGAACGCTCCAGAGCAGGGCAGGTTTCATCTGTCTGAACAGCATCCAGCTCATGGACGCTACACCATCAGAACCATCCGATTTCTGCTCCTTAGAAGAATTCACCTGCACTAACGGGCAGTCCACAGAGCCTGGATCAGCGTGTGACTGTCACCCAGATTGTTCTGACGGCAGCGATGAGGATCCAGCAGCCTGCTGTAGGTGAATTTCATTGCTTTAGAAAGACAGTGTGCTGAAGAGTATTGTGAAACCTAAAGAGGTCAATTCAAACTGGCTAGAAAAATTATTTATTATTTATGTGGCTTCTTTTCCCCAGAGTATTTAATGATGCACAGGTTAGTGACTATATTCATAACGTTTTCTGTCATGCATTTTTCTTCTTCTCATTGCTTTTTATTCCCGTTGGAATATGTTTTGAATCCAGACAGCAATTTTTAAAGTACCTGCAGAAATGCAACATTTTGCATATTTTTGCTTAATTGTATTCCCTACGTACAATATTTATAACCTCTACTTCTCTAATTTGAGTAGGAATGAAATCTGCCTTGGGATTTGTTGTTTGAATGCTTTTCTAATTTAGACTGTCTGTTAGCTGTTGTCAGAAAATGCGTTAGGTGACGTGATACTTGCATGACCATACAAATTGGTTACAGTTCAGAAGCTACATCTTACTCGTGATATTTTCAGTTGAAGGTAAATTTGCTTAGAAGCCACAGTTTCTACTGTACAGCTAAGAGTAACAGAAAATAATTAAAATTACTGAAAGATGTCTATAATAATTTTGAAACATTTTAGATCTCCGTGTGAAAGTAGCTTTAGAGACCCTATCACTTCTAAAATGAAAATGATACGGTGTACACCTGTATGTGTGTGTGCCTGTGGTAGTAACATTTAAATTGTGTTTAATCTTTTCAATTACTTAAATAACAATGCAGGAGCCATCTCTGAAACAAGTAATATGCGCAAATATTGAAATAACATTTTAAATAGGAACGTTTATACCATTTTATCTCTAGGCAGAATCTAAGCCAACGTTAAAGTCTATAGGGGCTCCTTCTGAGAGATCTGTTTTCCTTTTTTACAAGATTTGACCCTATGCTGCTAGCTCTATGTGTTTGCTGGTAGGAGTGCGGAGAGTACTCTCATGCTCTTCAGGAGGAGGAATGGAATGAAAGTGAACAGTATGTTATAAATTGGCCTTTATTTCTCAGCAATTTAGTGTTCCCATTTCAGTAAAAATGTGAGAAAATTGTGGTGAATAATGACTGAGAATATAGAAGAATAATTTTAAGGTTTAAAAGGACAATGAAAAATAATTGTCACAGTTGAAGGGTAGCTGTTAATAGTACTACACAAAGTGAAAATAAAGATAACTCTAAACACTTACAGGCAATTATATTTTGCATGAAAAACACTATACTTCCTTATTTTATTTTTACCCCTGTGCCTTGGACACTGGCATTGGGTAACCAAAAGGTTAACAAATAACCTAGGTATAGTCAGTATTTTAAAGTTTAAAAAATTATCACAGTGGGACTCGCTTTTGAGAATACTGCTTCTGTCATGCTCATGTGGATGGGTCAGAAAAACTGGAGAGTTGGCAGAAGAAAGAAAGGTCAGAATGGTCTGGGGGTCTCAACACTGTTGTTTGTGACATCTCAAGAATTAGGGTGCTGGGGCAAGGGCTGATGGGAGGCATAGCCAGTGCAAAACTCTCTTCAGTAGCTCTGCTTAGTGCTCCACTGTCTGCTGCTGCCTCTGCAGTTAATTTTGCTGTTATTGGGCACCGATTCTCCACTAACTCCTAGTATATCTCAATTTAAAGAAAATCACACTCAGTTGAACCTGAGCCATAGGAACTGTGTGTTTCACTCTGTGTTGAGGCATTTACAGGTTGAAGACATATAATTTGGTTGGAGCAGGGCACAAAAGTATACTCATCCTCTCAAAAAAGGGTGAAAAAAGGTGCTTTTCTAAAATATAAGTAACCCATAGCAGTTGCATGTTGCTCTGAATACTGCCTGAGAAGAAAGAAAAAAAAAAAAAAAAGCCATTTTAAAGTAACAATAACTGTTTTTAAAGTTACCCCCTTTTAATGACTAATACTGTCTTGGATACTTCACACACCTCTTCAGGAAAGAGCACCCTAAAGGTGGAATTTAGCTCTTCAGCAGTTTGGTCAGCTTAGAAGATCCATCTTTCTGACACTTTCTGCAGTCCTGTACAAAAGAGACCTAAAGGAAAAATCATCCTTTATTTTTGTCCTTTTTTCCTTGCATTATGTACATTTTCCACATGATCTTGAAATTGTCCTCCATGATATTTAGAGTGCACTAGATTTATCCACATTAATTTTCAGTTAAAATTCCTGTCTGGTACAATAATGCATATTTTAGCCTCTATTCTTTTAGTATTTTAGCTTCAATCCTTGGACACATCATCAGTAGTTTCCTTTGATGAGGTACTCTCATGTACTGAAAGAGTTGACAGATCTCCATACTGAATGAAAATGAAGGCAGACAGCTGTTACTTTGCAATGTGAAGAATTTACCTATTTTTTTGAGGATTTTCCTTGCTTCATTGTAATGGAGAGGGAAAAATAATGTTTCTGTTTTCTCGTGTTAACTTGGCATGAATGGTCTTATAATAATGCAATTTATTATAAGAACAAATATGTACATTTTACAATGCTTCTTAAACTTGCTGTGTTATGCCTGCTCATTTATATAAATATGTATTTAAATATATGAGATTTAAGTCTTGAAAAATTAGGTACCTGTCTAGGAAACATGCACATGAGTAACCACATTTATTTGAGTAGTTTTGTTGAAATCAATCTAATGAAGTGACAAATTATGAAATTAATGTTTTTAGTGTTCAATTCTATGTTTTTGTTGTCGTTTGACACCACTTACTTGAGATCACTTCTAAATTTCTTATTTCACAGTGACTGATAATAAATTATAGAAACCTAGCTAATATATTAAAAACAAAGAAAGTGAGATACAGTTATTCAGACCATTTAAAGGATTAAAAAGACCACTTTCATGCTGATGCTTTTTATTTATTTCCTACCTAACATGAAGAGTTTTGCACTAAATGTCATGCCAAATAACAAATATTTCTAGCACTATATTTACTATTATTATACATTATTGATATGTAACATACACAATACTAGAAAAACATCACAAATAAATCAGTAAATAGCAATCCTAGCAAAACTTAGTGAGGAGTCTAGGAAGTGCTTGCTATTTTCAAGTGATACCACACTGATACAGTAGTGTTTCTGGAAATTGCCTACTCATCAGCATTCAAGTAGATTCAAAATGACTGTGGGGTGGGACATCCTACAGCTGTTTCTGAAAGAACATCACCTTCTATTTAGCCTAATTAGAAGCTTCCTTAAAACATCTGTCTTTAACTCTTCTGGTTTAAATTTTGCATCTCTAGTATTAACTTAAAAATTCTTAGCCTTTTCATAGGATTTGTATACTTGATGAATGGAATATATGTAAAATGAAGGAAATTTATATAATTTTAAAGCCGTGTACCTTTTACTGCATTTCATTTACAGTATAGCAATTTACAATTGCAAATCCCTGAAACCTTCTACAGCAGATGAACACACATGCAAATCCTTTCATTACCATTCAAATTCAAAGTAGAAAGAGCATTTTTCAGTCTGAAACATTTGTTTTACTATGCATTTATGTGTTTCCTGTGACACATTAATTGTCTGGATTTGTCAATATTTGTCCATCAATCTTGTATGTACATGTGGAGAAAAAGAAGCTACACCCATAATATTTTCACTTCTTAATTTCTTATGAGCACTGTGTAGCATTGCCCTTATGTTTCACCAGAACAGTTAAAGTAAGCATACCCTCTGCAGATCCAGGGTCGAGATGAGATTCTCTTTAACACCACCAGTCTCTTAACCCTAAGCAAGGTAACTGAACAGTTCCAGAAGATGAGGCCATCTCACTTAAGGGACTAGGATGTTATGAGGTATCTGATGAATTATAACGTACGGAAGTTCAGGCTAGGTGACTTATGGCCATCTGCGATCTTTCTGCATGAATCCTTCAAGAAGTTCTAGATAAATAAAACTAATCACAAACTGGTAGGGAATGTGCATGGATGGTCAATAAGAAGGTATATGCATAATCCTTCCTGTTCCCAAAATAACATTAAATGTTAGCCAGAAGTGACAAAATACTCATGACAGAGGCATCACAGAGGTGCTTTGGTTGCTGGTCATTACGGATAGTTTATACCCTGAATTCCATAAGAGCTTGGGTGCTGCCACACTGAGCAAGGCTAGCAGCCCTCCTCATTCAAGTCTATTAGTCACGGAAACACCAGCCTGATGGAGAGACAAGCTGTGTCCCCCCAGTTGTGTTCATTTGATTGAGGTGCCATAGTAGGATTGAAAAGATTCATCCAGTTGCAAGCTAGCAAATCTGAAGCAATGTTAAATGGCTGGTAACCCAGCCTAGCTAACAGGACTGCTTTGTTTTTCCCCCAGGAAGTTCAAGAGGAGCTGGGAGAGGTAGAGTAAGCTAATCACAGAAAAAACATTTCCATTTAACCTCCCAGTGCTCTTGGAATATATGCTTTGTTTCCTGTTTCTTTTTTTAAAAAATGTACAAAAATGGTTCATATTAATTGAAGAATCTTTCTAGTGTATTTTATGGCTTTAGTAAGCTCCACTTATTTCTTGAAATTCAAGGAGATGTGTTTGGGGAACTTCTTTTCTCCCAGTTACATTCTGGAGTCATTGTTTTTGCAGAACTGGTGTAATAATTCACTCCTTGACTAGTTGAGATATACTGATACATTCATATTTAAAAAAAAAAAAGTAAAAAGATTGGCTTGTTATTAAAATGAATTAATGCAGTTTGTTGTTTCCTTTCTAATTTCCTTTCTGTTTTGCTGAATTATAAAGAGACGAGTGTCCAAAAAAGAGAACAAATTGGTTTTGCTTTCAGAATGTGGGAGATCTTTCTGAAGTTTGAATCCAGTGAAATCTTCCCATTGAAATAAAAAGCGTAAGCTCTGATGGTAAGAGCTGCAGTAGGGAAGGGCGTAATACATCAGAAATATGCTTTATGTCTGTTTAATTTACATAACTGCAGTGTGACTCCTCCAGAAATGTAGGTTGTGCAGTCACTTATTTTCCAGCTATGGATAGTGAAACATTCCCTATAATCACTTGAAGGCTCAAATAAAAAATGTAGAAAAAGGCTGTGAATAATAAAAATTATGCACTGTTTCAATGAGAAAGGAGCATTTCTCAAAGTTTATTAATGTTTGAGCCATGAAAAAATACGCTAAGTAACTGTCTCACTTGGATTTGGGTTTCAGCCAAAGCACAGAACTTTTTTTTCAAGCTTGATTAAACATTTACAAGCACCCCTTGAGTTTTTAGAATTAAGTAGGGATAAAATTTAAGTCAAACGGTTAACTCAGACAATTGGTTTTCACTGGGTTTATAGCCTAGCTGTTCTCTAACGTATTTAATACTTTTAAAAATGAAGTATTGCTTCCAGAAACTGTGTATGGTGGAACACTTGGGCTTGGTAAATGACTCTGGCCCAGTGCCTCTGTGTGACTGGATGTTGGTATAGAGGTTGTCCTTTTAAATGACAGGTTCAATGG
>JAVJGI010000050.1:71615133-71640989 GCA_035590275.1 Ibycter americanus | reverse complement strand
CCCCAAAAGCACAACACCATGAATATTCTTCCTACCTTTATAATTGTGTTCAGACTTGAATAAAGTTTGAAAATGTAACTGGGCAAAATAATTTGGTTTAGAATTGTGTCTTTTTGTGTGTGCATGTCTTCCCCCGCCCCCATTTGTATAGTCAACCTAAAAGGTGATGTTTATACATTTCTTTCTAAATCTATAAAATGTGTTAGAAGAAATTCTGCTAGTGACTACCAATGTAAGAAATTATGATTTCACCAGACTTCTCTCTGTTGACCATCGAGGACGGGGATGGGCTCCGTCTGATCACAGCCTTACTGCTTTGCCAAGTCTTTTAGTATACAGTTTCCAAATGTGAAAATTTCCAAATTTTCACTGTGAGCTAGTGAAAAACCCTGAGCCTGATACTGAGCCACATTAAATGACAACAGATCTGGTGTCATCAGCACATGAAAGATGTTCTTCATACTGTGATAACAAGTCTTGTCATGGTCCTAAGTACCTCTAGTTAAAATAATTAACCCCCCCAATCCCATGCTAAATACCTTGTTGAGCTGTGAAATATTAATCATTAGTACCATTCTGATTTTTCTTTCATATTTAAACCATTGTTTTAACGTTGGTATGGCATTTTCCTTCCAGGAACATTTTTTGGTTGCTCAGTATACAACTGAGTAGGTTCTTTGTGTCTACGTGGTCATTTATTGATGTCTTTTTGCATAGTACTATGCAGCCACTGCAGTCAGGTTCTTATGCAGAAGACTTTTTGCAGGGTTTAGGGAAGCCAGAGGAAAGAGGTGTTTAAACAAAGAATGTTTGATTTTTTGTGTCACATTAGTTCTCTCAAGACTGTTTAGCTAAATGTTAATTACCATACAGCAAAACAGTTTAGTCTTGAATATCAACTTGCATATTCTAGCTTAATGTATTAGCAATTGAAGTCTAATTAACAAGGTACCTTGTCAAAAGCATGAAAATTCTGTAATTAAATAAGTTAACCAAGTTTCATGTTTAACTAATATACTGCACTGAACAGGAAAGCATGCTCCATTGAATTTTAATGTATATGCTGAATCCAGCTAAGAGATACTGATATTTGTGATTTATTTTATACCCTAAGATTTAACTGCTTAAATAATCTCTTTATACCTGAAAAACCTTTACTATGGAGCTTTACTTCATGGTACTTCAACAAAGTTACATTTCATTTTGGTTTTGTACAATCTGAAAACTGAAGTAATATGTTTAATCACGTCTGAGGCTGATGTGATAGGATAAATGTACCATGAAGTCTGGAAAGTGAGAAGTACAGTTCAAAAGTAATGTTTACAATTGTGATAAGTGACCCAAAGAATGAGGTGTAGTGCTTTGTGAAGCTGTTCTGGACAAGGAAAGAAAGCTATCAGGTTATACTATTTTCTCATCAAAATAATTGTGCTCAAGAAATGAAAGAGTGTGTGAGACTGTTATACAGTGTAAGTTAGTCTAATCCATAGCAACTGAGAAAATGGTCTTTTACTTTGCAATAAAAATATCTAGGAGACCTAAATAATTCATAAATTTAAATCTCATTTTCAAAAATAAATTAAGCGGAAGCTTAATTTATCTTTACTTTCATTGTATTAAAAGCACTAAATAAATTTGATTTCCCCACACACACATTCATAATTATCTTTCCAGTAGAATTCATCTTCTAAAAACATATATTACTTTCATAATCTGTCAGCAGCCTGTGTACAGGTCTCGTTTTTAAGATGATGTAGTTTATTCTCTTATAGGTGATTTCTTTCATGGGTCTGAGTTTGATTAAGAAGGGAAAGGACTGTTCGATCTATTACCTGTATTCTAGAACTTTTTGTCCATCTAAGTAATCTGAATTTCAGTGAAACATACCAGCGCATCTTTAAGGCTCCTTGGACATCCAAATACAAAATACATAGTTGTGGTGTTAAACTGTTGCATCAAATTCAACTTCATGATCTCTTACTGTTGTTCTTTTTACAACAGCTAATTTCACTATATGTGATTTTGAGACTGATCTCTGTGGATGGAAGCCACTGAGCGTAGGTGATGCTGACTGGCACATAATGAAAGAACAGGCTCCCCTTGACAGGAAACTCCCTAGCAGAGTTCTTACAACTAATACTGGACGTGGTGAGATATCTTTTTTTGTTATTATTTTCTTCCTTCTGTGATAAGTATTTTTACTTGTAAATGGTGACAGACAGATAATAATAACTGATTTGAAATGGTTGCTACATAGCATGTATGTAACATAGGTACTGTTACAGAAAGCTAGTCTTTTGGGAATGCTCTTTCTTAGATGTGATTTTCTTACTGTGCCTTTGTAACCATCTTCTGCTGGGGCAATCAATGACGTATGATACTTGATGCAGCCTTCAGTGTTTGAGATGCTGACCTTTGAACTGACATAGCTAACTTTTTTCATACATATAAGCATTTTTGTACCCAATATTCACACAGGGGCCATTCTTGAGAATATTATTTGGAAGAAACATCACTGTGGCTTTTTGTAAAGTGCAGGTAAATTAATCAGTTTTGTCTGGGAAAAATAGAGTGAGTGTAATGTCCTTTGAACCGTTGATCTTCCTTAAGCCCATAGTTGCCATACAATGCATTCAGCTGGAAAAAAGTTTATTCCAGTAGAGGTCTGTTTTAAAGTATTTTTCCGAAATGAAAATGTTATTACAGCATACTGCATAAAACTAAAACTTCCTAGCGTGTTTGTCATTGTCAAATAATATTAGCAAATATTCTGTGACTTTAGTTTTATCAAGATGTATCTATTACACTGCTTCCAGTGGAGATTAGATTACTTTAAAATCTGGGTTACAGTCCAATACCCCTTTAAAGTAAACTTTTTAAATGAGGTATATTATCTTACAGCCAGACCTTCACACTTCTCTCTCATGTTCATGTTAAAGGAATGTAGAATATTAAGTGTTCCACTTCAAGCAATCAAAGGTAAAGGAATCCCAGGACACAAATTCACCTGAGCAAACCCTAGTGGGGTGTGAGTATGTGTGTGCATCCTAGATAATAATTCTAACCACACAATTTTACCTTTTCTTCCATTGGTCCCCAAATGATGAAGTGTGCATAAGCTGCTATTCAGTTTCTCAGCAGCTATTTGATATTTCATTTTATTGTCTCTGTGGCACTGGATCTGCCTTACTGCATTGTCTGCAAACATCACTGAGTCACAGCTTCCATACTGTCATAGCTCTTGAGAAGGGCACTGATATGCCTGTGTCTTTCCCATGTGGGTTATTCTAGGTGCTGGTGGGATCTAAAGTGTAATGTGGTCATAATTAAGGCTGCTGGTAGAAACACCTGCTCTGCAGCCTAAGCAGCATGTTAAATTAGCCCATATGGAACTATGTGCTGCTGCTCTTCAGCTGCTTTGATACCTGAATCATTAACAGTTAAGTTCACATCTTGCTCACATACGTTGCTGCAGGTTGAAGCCTCAAGTATATCTTGAGGTTACCATGCGGCACCTATCAAGCCTACTAATGATGCATTGCCCGTATAGGTTAGTGCAAAGGTCTTTCTGAGGTGGTTTTATACCCACCTGTCACTGTGCCTGCTACAGCCACATCATGGCTGAAGAATTAGGCTTCAAGGTTTGAGGTCCTTTGGGTTGCAACAGTTGCTTGTGGTACCACAGAGTGTTCATCTCTCTTCTCTCCTGGGGAGGGCAGCAGCAAATTTTGATTAATGATCTTAACAAGGCTACTGTAAAAGCCTCAGCTGCAAATTAAAAGAGGAGCCTTTGAAGTACCCTTGCATTCCAATGAGGGGAGCTTCCCTCACGCTGTGGAGCACGGCACGCCTGCTTGTACAAGGAGCTGTAACGGTCACCTCTTTGTGCCAGCCGTGCTAAAGTGATGTGATTATTCACATGGGGCTGGACCTAACCCTCTGCTTCATTATGTATCCATGGGAAGTAAATGGCTAAGGAGTATGACTGTGGCAGCACAATAGCTGATTTTCCAAGATGTAAGGCAATATGTGTAATATCAATGCGCCAACAAGACTGAGCCTTTAGTGTTTTGCATAGACTTTCATGAAAAAATCTCAGTATTCAGCTAAGGCAGCACTGACGGCATTCAAAATATGCTGCTTTAGGGCCCCTTGAAAATGTTTATCCTTCCCTACCTTTGTCTGAAGCACATCTGCTGTAGTTCAATTGCAAAGGCAGTTCGTTTGCCAGAGTTCAGATTAGATCTTTAATTAAGCTTTCATCCCCACTAGCACAGACAACAATGTCAAGTCTGTGGACCCCATGAGAAAATATAGCTTATTCCATTGGCTCCCATGGTCTGCAACATTGTTGGCATGCTTAAAACTGGCTGGGCTGCGCCGAGAGTGAATACCGTACCCTAAAGGAAATTAATTTTTGTTCTAAATTCTGTTTGAAACATTATTTAAGCCAATTAAAAAGTGTCCTTTAGGGATCTCAGCTGAGGTCTATGCTGCTTGATCTGCAGGGTGCTCTGTGTTGCAGCTCCTGCAGCCCTTTTGCTTTTCCCAGCCTGTGTGGAGAGTGATCGGGTACCGTTTGAAGGTGGTGGGAAGTAGTTGTAGTGTTTGGAGGGTAGAGGTCTTAAGATTTTTGCCTGAAAAAGGCAGATAAAAAAATACACCCAGTGGGTCTGCACAGTAAAGCTCTCACAGAAGCAACATCTGAACTCCCTTTGCAGGACTCTGTATTTACTTTCTGAGGTTTAAGTGCTTGCAGACACCACGACAGGGTAGCCTTAGCAATGGCTGCCCAAATACCCTTTTTTCCTTCTCCATCTTTCCTCATCTTTGGACTCAGTCATACTAATTTTACTGCAGAAGAAAGTGGCAGGAGCATTTAGCAATTCTATTTTGTCTTTGCCTACACAGACATTGGCAAGACCCTCCTCATTATCCACAGAGACTGAACTGACAGCAAAGCTGTTTCATTTGTTCACATTTATGAATAAGCTTTATGTGCCTCACGGAGCACAGAGCTACCTCTCTGAGGTAGATATTTGCCATTTGAGCATGACTTATTTCTCATACTTTTTTGAATTTGTTTACAGGAGCATTCATTTACTTTGGTGGATCACATCAGATGAACACAAAGATGGCCATGTCTCGTCTAGGGAGCCCTTTCCTTGTCAAACTGTCCCCTGGGCTTCCCTGCTGTCAGGTAACAGTTTGATATTAATTGTTCCCACCTTTGTAAACTATCACTCACCTGATGCGCAGATGTGCTAGTTTTCATGTTTTAAGGGTTGCTGCTGAAGAACTGGCTCCATTTCAATACCAGTGGAAGTAGTTACAGATTAATTCTTTGGGAGGAGGGAGATGCGGCAGGCTTTTTACTGCTTTGCTGCCAAATTTTTATATTTGATTGTTATTCTTTCTAAAGCATCCACCAGGTGTCTCAGATTTAAGGCTATTTTTCAGTTTTTTGTATGCTATGAGACACCTGGCTGGACCACAATATCAGGGCTATATCAACTGACGGTCAGAGCAGCCTACCTTATGAGTAAAAGCCAATGAAGTGCCATGCTGTTGTCTGTAGGCAGGAAAGACTCATACAGCCGGTGTCCCATAACAGGAGACCTGTGATTTGAAGTCACTGTATACATTAATGGTGGTGGTGTGATGGGAGAAAATTAGCTACCGTGCCCCAGACACATGCTAAATTTTAATTGATGGTTTGAGGATGATGCTTTTTAAGCTCATCAGTGCAGTACTTGAGAGTTTACCTTGAAATGGTTTTTTTTTTGTCAAATGTCATGTGGCTCTGAAGAGGAATGCAAAAGCAACCAGCCAGGATGGTAGTCGATATGAGAAACTAGAAAGCCATCTGGAAAAAATGGGTCAGGAGGGCTAAAAATAGAAAAATCTTAGATGAAATATGAAAATACAGTTTTATAACTAGAATGTTGGAATTTTCAACAATATATGTATTTTTAAAACAGAACTTGAAGAAATTAAATATATATAATCATATTATTAAAGAAATATACATATAAGAAAACATTTGCAACTGTATTTTTGTTTATACTTTTGGCCACTGAATGAAGTGAATAGATGCTGTACAGTTTTTATAAGTTTTTTTTCTTTTTTTCTGAGGCTTTTTTTCTGTTCCATAACTTTTCAAAGCTTATACCAAATTGGGGAGAAGCTAAGTTGTGTAGTTACGATGTTACGTTTCTTCTGCTACTACATAATGCCTCCTGATTTAAGAAGTCACAGAGAAGAAGAGGAAAAGGTAGAGAAAGGTTGCCAAAATAAGTTTATTATGTTCACTGGCAAAAAGAAGCTTCAGAGAAACAAAATAAAATTTAGTCTGGTTGCTTGATTTTTCAGACTCAATGTAGAAGACAAACTGTAATTTCACTTCTGAAAACATTTTCAAAAATAAAAATGTCAGAAAATGATGTGTGAAGGAACTGCGCTCAGGAGGACTAATAAATAACAGAATTTCATCCCAGCAGGACCTAGGCTTCTTAGGTTTTTTTCTAGTGTAAGGAGCCTGAAACAAGCGTTGGCTTAGATAAACCTGCTTTACTTGAGACTATAGCTGACTTGGACTATGCACATCAATGAGTTAGGCAGATCTCAGCTGAATAGTTGCAACTTCCAGATGAGGAGCAGAAGCCTCTTAAACAGTTTAAGAATGGTGCCTTGCTATCAGTTAATGCACTCTCTCAGTTCTTAATCTTCACATGGCTCCTTAGTGCTGCAAAGAATCAGAAATTAAATTGATGCAGAAATCAAGGAGAATGCTGCTAGAAGGAACACAGAAGACCTCACAGCATCCCATCAGAGCCCTGCATGTTGCATTACTCCTGGGATACCAACAGCCTTTGTACGCACCATGCGTTCATTCAGGCAGTTTCATATCTCTTTTGTAGACTTTGATACTGAGTAGATAAGCACCTTTCAGGTTCAGATTAATGTATCTTAGAACCCCTTAAGGTGAGCTGGGCACAAGTGGTATATAAATCAATGAATCATTCTGGTTAGATCTGTTGCAGACTTTGGTCTGCATTCAAAATAGATACAAATGCAGCAGGGATGCACATGCATTTCTCTAGTTCAAAGTCAGAAAAGAAACCATTTTTAATTTTGATATGCACGTATTGAATGTATTTAAAGTTCCCAGATTCAACAAAAACTAGGGCAAATTCTTACCCAGCTGTACATGTCTGAAAAGAGAGTGTTTTTGAAGACTGGAAGCCTGGCTTTCTGCCACGTTTTCCCTGCAGACTTTTATTTCTGGGAAAGAGCAAGGAGTAGGGGTTTCTCATTAGGATGTGTATTGGTGTGTTATGCTCTCTGAGTGTAAATGTGAGATGTTGCCCTCTGTTGGATGTCCCACTGAGAGGATAAAAGGATCTACATAAAGAGATCTATGTTTATTGATAGCTTTACAAGTTCTTTGGCTCCAGTTGTTAAAAAAAAAATAAATATGGACTTGAGGGATAACAGTTTTATATCGTGCCTGACTGGTTAATTGAAGCTTAGGAGTAACTTTTTTCTTCAGCTTCTTGTAGCTGCGTCTTTCTGTAGTCAGCTAAGAAACATCATTTAAGCCAAGGTTTTGGAGTTGTAGAAGCAAATTTCTAGTCCTAGCTCTCTGTTTATGGCTCTTTAATGAGCACAGTAGTCATTGCAAAGTAGAACATGTAGATATAGAGAGGGAGGGTAACTTTATTTCTTATGTAATTAAAATACGAATTTGTTTGAAAAACTATTTGGTAAACATAAACCTTATATCTAGATTGTTTAGGGTGTAGTTCTTCAGACAGCTCATTTTGAAAAGCGTTAGTATACCTGCTGCTTTGTATTCCTTAAGCTTTCTGGTGGGGAAAAAATTTACATGAAAGTATTTCAATTTATTAATAAGTCTTGAGATTATTTTATATACTACATGATGTTCATGAGTGGTTTAAAATGAAACACTGGGAAACAGAGACAAAGTCCACTAGTCAGGATGTCAGAAGATACTAAAAGGTAACAGTCTGTTGTAACAAGATTATTTCCTAACCACTGATCTGCCTTGTACTACGTAACACAAGCAAAAAGAAACTTTCCCTTCTTACATAGCAGATATTGAGTCTTTGGTGTATTGGCGAGTTTTATGGATGGAATTCAGGGCCAGAAGTGAAAGGTAGTGAATCCACATGCATGATGATTTCCAGATTATTAGTCAATGATTTGAATGTAAGGAGTTCTGAGATTCGTCAATCCTGTTCTTCAACTTCCTTGGCTCACTAAGAGTCTAGTGCTTTAACAGAGACAATAATGTGATAATTTATTAAAGAGAAGTCTCCTCTCAGTGGCTGGCTACCCTTAAAACTACTACTTCCCTTAAAAAAAAAAAAAAAAAAAAGTTTCTTGAGGACAAACAAAGAGGAGAGGTTTAGAAGGGGACATTGTTGGGGACACAGCTGGAGACATTCCCACAGAAGGAGGTGGTCCATGCTGAGGAGGTATGACTGAGAGGACTGCAGCTGTGGGTGACCCATGCTGGGACAGAGACACCCCCAAGGGACTTTGGCTGTGGGCAACACATGCTGAGGTGGGGACAACCCAGAGGGACTGTGGCCTGTCAAAGCTCTGAGCTGAAGCAGGGGAGGAAGAGTAAGAAGCAATGAGCAGAGGAAGGGAGCATGTAGGGAGCACTGGAAAGAAACCATTACACACATGCCTAACCTCCTGCTCCACCTGTTGCCTCACCTAAGGAATTGGGCCAGACTGACTATAAACTACAGCAAAAATTAAGGAAATTAAGGCTAGGAAGGGGGCAGGCTAAGCGTTTGATTTAAGCTGGCCTGGGGAAGGGGGAGGAGAGGTGTTTGCTCAAGTTTGTGTTTAAGTATCTGTTTTCTTTTTTTCTCAGTAGCCCAACCAGCGATTAGAAATTTGCATTAATTCACAATAAATTAAATTAAGTAAAAATTATACCACTACCCTAAGGCAGTTTTGCCTGTTAAGAGTCCCTAATGAAATGCTTTTCCCCAACCTGTACAGACCATTGTGTCAGCTGTCTTGCTCAAATAAAAGACTTTAATTGTCTCATGTCTAACTGAAAGCTGGCTAACACATGCATCTGTGTTTGTCCTGAGGCTAAAATGGGTTTTCTGATACTTGTTACTGTCTTGCAAAAAAACACGTAAGTTTCATTTGGCTATTAACCCAAAATGGTCTGTATTCTTTAACTCTGTTTAAAAGTTGATACAACATGAAAAAATAAAAGGCAACTTTCTCTCTGTAGTGTAATCACCCAAGATTCACAGTGTAAGATTATATGAAGATGGGCAAAGAACTTGGTGGAAAGAGCTATTTTTACAGCTCTTATTTTCCATCCACAAAGTTTCAGGTTTTTTTACAGGGAAGAGTTGTCTGCAGTTGAAGAAATTTTAGTCTTTCACTATGTGAAGAAGCAGGAAGGACTTGGGGAAGAAAAAAAAATTAATCTTTGAAAATCTTATTTCTTCCCTGCTGAACCTTCTCAGCTGAATTTTTGTCTGGGTAGTAGTTAAAAAAAAAAAAAATTAAAAGCGTCAGATTTACTCTGTGTTGCAGAGGAGGCATAGTGAACTGGGATACTCATTGTTTTCTGATATTTTCTGCTTGGCATGAGCTTTCTTGCTTGTTTTTTGTAGCCTCATCCACCTACAGTAACTATTTTTTCTTCCCATACATTGGTCAATCCATTTGTTTCAGGAGATCAATAGATTATTTTAAACGTCTATCTTCAAATAATTTTAATTTGTGTTGATTGTGGAAATAGAAGATCATAAGGTTTCTTTCATAAAAGTACCTCAGCTCTTGCACTTCTGAGATTAACATACTTATGTATATGCTTCACATACTTCATATAATTTATGAAGCTGTCCCATATTCAGCATTTGTGAAGAAAAATATTCTTTGAGAAGTTTGTAAGTCCTCACTAAGCCAAAAAGTTCACGGCGATCATATCAGTCAGTCTGCATCAGTTGATAGATACAAGTTTAAAGTTTTCAAAATAAGCTTTACTTTTAATTATGGTTTTATCTTTAGATATAATACTGCTCCTCAACATGCCATAGTTTCATCCATCTCTTTCTTTTATTCCAAGGCTGTGTTTAGACCTGTCATGTAATTCTGTGTTACAATGTATGTATATGGGTTGGTACTGAATTTATTGAAGATTGCTGATATAGTTTTTAAAATGTTTCACTAAAACCTTTCAACAGATAAGATTTTGGTACTGGTTATCTCAGGATTCCCAGCTTTCTGTCTTTAAGAGAACTGCATTGGATAGAAGTTTGGAAAAACTGTGTGACATTTCAGGATTACCCGATATGCAGTGGACAAAAGTGAATGTACCTGTAGAAAGTGCAGCTGAGGACGTACCTTTTCAGGTAATTAGAAATTAAGTTTACATTGCTTTCAAAAAGTTACTCTACTTTGGCCTTCAGATTCAATTTACTTCTATAATGAAATATAAAAAGAAAATTTCTGTTCTTTACTGCTCATATAAAAAAGAATTCCATTCAGTTCTTTCAGTAGGTGTAGCTATTAAAGAACATCACCATTGTTTCGCTATTGTATGCATTAGAATAACCTTTCTGTAATAAAAATCAGGTAGCAATAGTGCAGCAGCTTTTAAAAAGTGAACTTGCTATAAAAACTGCTCATAAGAGCAAGCGCCTTAATATGTTGGCTAAGGGCAGGAGAAGTGCAGACAGGTCAATCTGCAGCATTGATTACAGAAACAATTAGTAGTTTTCAAGTTTGATTTTATTTTTACGTGATCTCAGGCTGCTATATTTTACTAAAACTTGGAAAGGAACCGTTAGGGGAATCAGCAACTGAAATATAAGGATTCAGCAAATCAAAATTTCAGATTTGGTCTCTTCATTTTATCTCACCTACAAAATGGTCTAAAAAAATGGGCACTAAATTCTCATTATTGGTAAGTTATGACTGAACTTTACTTCCTTTTATGATCTCCTGCATATTTCCTCATATTTACAAAAGCATCCTTACGATCCCTATATTTACTGTGCCACATATTGTGACTTCATCAGGCATAGTATTAAAGAACACAATTAAATGGAATTGTAAACCATTATATTTGGCAACTCTAGCTCATTTAAAAATATGTATAACTTTTAATGGTTCCAGCAGGAAGACAGTTCATTCAAGTAGTGATGGCTTTTACCAGTTTTGATTGAAGCAAGGTCATCTAGGTTGCATAAATTTCCATAAGTAAAGGTAGGTTTGGCTTTGATGGTTGAGGAGTAAATTTCTGACTCTGATCAAATCTCAACTGCAGTTTTTGCTGGCTGGTATTTGGAGTTGGTGGTAGGCAGTATTTACTTCCTGTGCAGATGTTGTAAATTATAAAGGAATATATATCTGTCTTTTTATCATGTCACCTTTAATGAGCTAACTTCTTTATCTTTACAGATTATTTTACAAGCTACCATTCTAACAACAAATGCTACTGTTGCCATCGATGACATCAGTATAACAGAGGAATGTGGAGTTGTGAATAAATCACTTCCAGGTGTCATCCAGGAAAGTAAAGGCAAGTTTTGTGGTTTTCAATACATTTTCCCCAATGCCTGTCATGTATAAATGTGATTTGAAAAACTTGAATATACCTTTAAGAAAGTTAGGGGTAATCTGAGGAAAAAGTCCATATGCTGTAATCAATCACCTATAATGAAGACTCTCACCCTGTGTTACACATTAGCTGCTATAAGTAGTTTGCACTAGTTCTGCGAAGCGAGTTCTGGTGGGAATTTCCAGATACTGCTTACTATGTAGTACCTACCCACATTCACACTTGGGTGCAGAGACAGAAGCAAAGCATCTTTTATCTCCCACTGAAGAACATATTCCACTGCATTGTCTTTAGGGCAAGAGGGTTCTCCAGTCATTACTGTCAAATACCTAACATACAGCAAGTGCCCACCAAATTTGTTTGTGTGCTCACACTCTGTAACGTTGAAGTTACATCCAGCGGATGGCAATATAAAATAATGTCACCTTCTGTCAGACTGCTGCTTCTGGTCCTCTTGACTATTAATAACTACTTTTCTAAAATGGCATGGGCACATATGTAGTCAGTGGTAATGCTTATGGGTTATACCCAGCAGATATCTGAATTCCTTCTTTACTGGAAAATTTGAAGGCGTGATAGAAAACGTCAGTGTTTTGTTTTTAAGGCTTCTCTGATCCCGCTGCACAGTCTGATTAATGGTAGTTAGGTATTTGAAGAAACATTAATTTGCTTCAGTTATTTCCCCTACAACTCCCCTATTTACCTAGCAGTCACAAAGATATTTTTAGAAGGAAGTTCTTTTTAAAAAAAGCTCTTTCTGTATAGCAGTATGAGTATCTAAAAGAACTAAGTTAAACAAAAAAGATTAAAAGCTGCATATCATTCCTTTCACTTGCTCTTTCCAGAAACCTACTGAAGTGAAACCAGTAGTCCTTGACTTTTTGTTTACCCATTCATTGAATTTTGGGGTGTTTGCTGATGTGTAGATTGAGGTGCAAGCTAGTAGTGGTGTAACATCAAACTTTGGGCTTCTTGGAACTTTCACTGTGAGCTGAACGCAGAGAAACCACTGCTACAGGAGAAAGCTTTTGTGAAAGGCCTGCTCCCAGCTGCAGGGGAAACAGCAGGGTGCTGTGCACAGCACCTCACCTCTGAACTGGAGCCAGGCTGTGTAACTTTAAGAGTTTTTTGATAATTTTGCATGTAAAATTATTGAATATTTTGGAGAATAATATACAGTTTAAGAGCATCAGACATAAATATCAACAGTGTTTCTTACCAGTTGTGTTATAATCTAGCTCACTTCATAGGTGACACTATGTTCCTTATGCTGAGTACATTACTATATTAAAAGAAAATAAAAAGCACTTCTTAGGATTTTTTATATACGTGTCTGTGCATTTTTACTAATTTATTTTTTTTAATAATTTTTAAGGAAGAACAGAACTTGCAGATGCTAATTCTTCATCTTTTTACTGTCCACTGGGAAATTTTTCATGTGGGAATGGACAATGTATTTCATCTGACAAATTTTGTGATTTTACACCTGACTGTTCAAATGGCCATGATGAAGCCAAGTGCCGTAAGTGAAAATTTAAAAATCTAGGTTGTTAGGCTGCAGTGACTATGTTTGTTTGTCCTGTTTGCCAGGCTTTCATGACTTCATAAATGTTGTACTTTAATTAAAGGTAAAAGCTCCTGAGAAATAGTTACTTCATTTTGATTCTATTCTGAATTTTTCCCCTTTTATTTTCTGTAGCAACTACTTCCTTCTTAGCATTAAAACCAGAAAGAAAGTCTACAATTACTTAATAGAAAGTGTTGCTTAAAATATAGTATTTTATTTTATAACTCTTAAGATGCTAAATATCAAGTACAGTGTTATACTGAATAAAATCTTAATCTGTAAGGTATTGGAAGCTGATTCAGGAAGCCATTGTAAAATAAACCAAACAGAACTTGTCTACACACTTTTGCACACATGCTTTCACATATACAAAATTATGCTAAAAAAAAGTGAAGAAAATATGTTACACTTCTACAAATTTGGAAATTCTGTGGCACCACTGTGTGAGATGCCTCTTCTTAAAGGGTAGATGGTCCTGAAATTAGACCTGAGAAACAGTGTGATAGGAAACATGAAAAATGCAGTGGTTATAGTCTTGCATTCAAATTGTATGTTTTGTGTCCTTAATTTTGATGTGAACATACCACAGCTGGACTGGTAAGCAAAGCATCTGTTCACAGACATAGTCACAGATACAATTTAGGCTGTCAACATTTTCTATTCAGATGTGCTGTGACTCCTGTCTGGGCTATATGCCTGGCTTTACTCTGCATGGGAACTAGCATGTGGGAAAGTAGAGGGAAGTGGTGCATCTCAGAATCCCTGTCCACTGTACAGTCAGAAAGGAGCTTGAAAATGTTTCAGGACTGTAATGTGTAGCTTCAGAAGTATTTTTGATTCATTCAGTTACCTGCTTTGCATAAGGAGTTATGGTTATACTTTCAACTCTGAAAATGAGTCGCTTGCTTTTGCATTGAACTATCAACGATGCTATAGAAGTCGTGATGCATTTCAAAGGGAGTTGCCATGAGCAATATTTAGTACTGTTGTTTTTTTTTTTAAATAGGAACATGATGGTTTCTGGCATTTTCACAAATAACAGAAATATTGTAGACAAGATCTTTATAGTATTTTCTGACTGTGCTATGTTATGCATCACAAAACATAAACTTCTTCACAGGTGCTAATACAATCCAAAATCCATGCTTGTATTCTTTAGTTTTTATTAGGAAATTTGAGAGGTGTGTTGATCACATAAACAAAAACCTATTTGTCTTTTAGCAGATAAAAGAAATGCGTACAACTTCTATTTTTATTCATGCAATTTCTCTACAGTTTTAGTATCCAATCTTTCTTGGCTAGAGCAGTTGTTTAGAAAGATGTATATACAAAATAGACACAGCTTGAAGTGAAGAATCTGCATTCTTTTTTATTAGGTAACTGTTTGATGAGCTAACACCAGAAATAGCTATTAAATGTTCACTAGGCAGAATATCTTTTCTCTTGTGGTCCAGAGTGAAGGTGGGGAAAATGTTCTGCTGTTATCATAGAATAGTAGAAGTTGGAAAGGATCTTTGAAGATCATCCAGTTAAACCCCTCTGCTCAAAGCAGAATCCGTTGGAGCAGGATGCCCAGGACCTTATGCAGTTGAGTTCTGAATATCTCTGAGGATGGAGACTACACAGCTGCTCAGGGTAACCTGTTCCAGTGTTTGATCACCCTTACAGTACAACAAAATGTATCTATTGCTTCTGCTCATTTCATTGGGCACCACTGAGGATTTTTACTTCTTTACTGCCTCCCTGCCCATGTCATATTAAAACTGTTATTACACTCTATCGCTTTTTTATTTACTTTATGGTTTTTGTACTTTTTTTCAAAATGTACTTTACACATCTTACGCATTGTTGCGTTATGACAGTCTGGATTGCTCTCCCTTTACTGTTCTTGAACTCGGGTACTGGGATTTTGTTCTCTGACCAAATAATAAGACTTCAGAATCAATACTTTAATTAAAAACATTCTAAGTAGATTTAGTTGCATGCAACATCTTTTTCACTGCTCTGGGATAGCAGTTAACTGGTAGCTTTTAATCAAGAAAAATAAAATCTACTGTTTTCACTTCAAATATGGCCATTTATATTTCAAAACACCCTTCCTTTTTGCTATTCAGCCTATGTTTCCGTTTCAACATTATACATAAAGTGAAGACAAACGTCCCATTAGGTGTTTAACCAGTCCTAGGTTATCCTTAATCACAAGTTTCCTATACGGCAACTGATTTTCTCTTTCTTTTTTCTGTTACTATATGACTGAAGAAACTATTATTATACCCAACTCCCACTTGCCCAGATGATATATTAACAATGCCATACGAAAGTTTAAACTATGGAGTGGTTCTAAATATGTTTATAGTGATCTTTGCTCTAAATATACTGCTTATAAATCATTGTTGTACTGCTGAGTTGGCTCAGTGTGTGCTAGCACTGAGCCTTGTAATGTGGGAAGCAGAATGTAGGTGCACAAATGTCTCTCCAAGTAGTTTGGCAAGTTGACTGTTTTCAAGCAATAAACTTGCCTTTCAGCATGTTAATCTGGTAGTCTACAGTACTAGAATAGCTCTTACAATTCTTCTCAAATGGTGTTTCACCATCTTCATGCTTATATAGTGTACCATTACTTTCTACTTTGTTTTTGTTATTTATATTGTTGCAATTGGATGAAAACATTTAATTTTTCCCTGTCACTTTTCCTAATGTCTTAGCTTGGCTAAGCACAGATGTTTTGTTGACTTCACCACCTACAACTACATTGTTCCTTGCATCAATATTAATGGCTTTTTCCATGATGTTCCATCTGCTGGTGATTGTATGCTCCTTAACCTTGTTACATGTATCTCCTCTTGGTATGAGAACCAGGCAAAGATACAAGGCTTAAAATATCTCTCAAAGTACCTTCAATTTAAATCTTTTTATCTTAAATCCAGCAAGATTATTTCCTTAGGTGCTTGAGTCCACCAAGCCCACTGAACAAGCAGGGTCTCCATTCAATTATCTCATCTCACAGCATCAATCCTTAAGTCATCTCTTGATTTTCATTACCTCTCAAATGAGTTCTTTTTGTCAAGACAGGAAAAATTCAGTTGAAGATCTCCACTTCTGAGACTGTCTTTCTTATCTTAGTATAGATTTCTGAGCTCCCAGTTCTTGCAAGAAATTGCCTTGGTTACTTCTCTTCACATACAAGACAAGAATTTGCTCCACTTTGTTCTTAGAACCACATTCATGTTCTTGATACTGAGCCATAATGAGATAATCTTTCTTCCAGGTTTCTAGTTGCATTTTACAAAAATACATGTCCTCAACTGAAAAAAATAATCCAAATTTATTCTGACTGGTTGAGCAAAGTAACAATTTTTTAAAAAATTATTAAGTGTTCTCTTTTTGGAGTGCCACTACTCCTGACTATTAGCTCACAGCTTTTTTTCTACAGCTGAAGAGTTAACTACAGCTATAAAGTCTTATACATGACTTACATGCATTAAAGCAGAAGAGAAAAGTAACTGCCTTTTTCAAGCTGCAGATTTATAGCAGTGACCTAATACACCTATCACGTTGTGTGTTTGTGCTCTGGAAGATGAAGGTACAGTATAATTTCTAAGGTCTACATCCTATACATGCAGTGGAGTCTAATGCCCACTTTTCCAACCAAAGAATGATGATGATGGAATAGGGAATAAGATCAGGTTGAAAGGTAATTTGGTAACATGAACATATTCCTGGTATTCTGTCTGACCTTTGGCAATTCATCCTTCATGCTCTGTATTTTGTGGTGTTTTTCTTCTGTCTGCTTATGGTGTGGATTATCAGGAATAATTATATGGTTTTATATATAAAATAAATATGAAATAATTTATGTTTGGATAGAAATACAGCATGTTGTTGTGGGTTTATCCATGGCCACATGCTTTCAGGTGCTCCAGCATGACTGCATGCACAGCCACTGATGTTTCAAGGTATACCTGCTGCAGCATGGACTTATCCACAGCCACAGATACTTCTAAGTATACCTTCTCCAGCATGGACTTATCCTTGGGCCATAATCCCCTCAGAGGTATACCTGCTGTGGCACAGACATAACCACAGCCACAGATGCTTTGAGATGTGCCTGCTCTAGCGCGGACTCATCCACGGCCACAAATGCTTTGGGGTGTCCTGCTTCTGCATGGACTTATCCACAGGTCACAGTCCTTTCGACTCAGGTTCACACTGGGGTTCCAGCCTGTCCAGTACAGCAGCACAGAAACAGCAGCCATGCCCTGGCTATCTGCCAGCCCATGCACATCATCACTGCTGTTAGCAAAATGTTCCCAGGCACAGCACAGTAAAATTATAAGCAGTACAGCAAGCAGCGAAAGCAAAAAGCAGCCACAAATGAGCACTAGACTCCTAATACACAGTAAGTCAAGCAAGCCCCATAGCCAGCATGGGAGCCTGCCAATCAATAGCTAAACAACAATAACAGCTAAAACCTCATTCTAGCATGTTCCAATCAAACCTGTCATTGTCTTGAATCCTTTGAGCCCTACATTCTGGTTTAACCCCAGCCAGCAGCTAAGCACCACTCAGCTGCTCACTCACTCCCCCGCAGTGGGCTGGGGGAGAGAATCAGAAGAGTGAAAGTGAGAAAACTCATGAGTTGAGATAGAGACAGTTTAAGAAGTAAAGCAAAAGCCATGCACACAAGCAAAGCAAAACAAGGAATTCATTCAGTACTTGCTGTTGGCAGGCAGGTGTTCAGCCATTTCCAGGAAAGCAGGGCTCCATCACACATAATGGTTGCTTGGAAAGACAAACATCATCACTTTGAATGTCACCCCCTAGTTATTGCTGAACACGATGCCATATGACATGGAATATCCCTTTGGTTAGTTGGGGTCAGCTGTCCCTGCTGTGTCTCCTCCCAACTCCTTGTGCACCCCTAGCCCACTCGCTGGTGGGGTGGGGTGGGGTGGGGAGCAGAAAAGGCCTTGGCTCTGTGTGAGTGCTGTGCAGCAATAACTAAAACGGCCCTGAATTATCAACACATCCAAAACAGCCCCATACAAGCTACTGCAAAGAAAATTAACCCTACCCCAACCAAAACCAGCACACATAAACACATTATATTGTTTTGTATTTATATCTTTATAAATGAAATATGCATTTAATAGTTATTATTTCTATGGTGTACAATCTAGGGCAGCATAAATGTGCTAAGGCTAGTCTTTAATTCATAAACTGGTTGTGTCTATGTTAGTACAGAGGTTTTTGTAGCTTAATTTGGCTTAGAAGGAAAATGAGAATGATACATGCGTTGTTTCTTAAGAACTACTTTTGTGGCATAATTGTTTAACTATAAGCTTTATTGGGTTTCTAATGACTGCTTTTGTATAAGTAATAAATATTTTATTCACGTTATAAGAAACATTCCTCATATTACTCATTACTAATCTTGCCAAAGCTGAAAACTTCTGCTGTGTTTACAAGGTAACTCTTCCAAAATCTTATTTTTAGAGCTAAAATCTTGCATGCAAAAGTGTCTGTCTCATATACTTGCTACTTCTTCATTTCAGCCAGACAAATCAGTTGTTTTTAAAGGTGAGGCCAGGAACAGCCAGCTTACAAGGATGGGCTTAAGTTCCAGGAGTGTAAAGACTGTCAGCTTGTAAATTGGAGAAGGGACTTATGACTGGAATTACATAGACAACTGCATTAGGATCAGTTTGTGGAAGTTAAATGGGGAAGGAATGGGACTAAAATGCCACCTACAGAGATGGGAAACCATCTTTGGCTGTGAACAAGTAATGGCTGCAAAGGCTGCATTGCATGAGCTTGCTGGTGTGGGAGAGAAGTAATCAGTGGGCTGGAGGAAGCCAGGGCAAGAAGGACCCAGGCTACGCTGGGGGAAGGATTAAGACCAGCTGGCCAAAGAGCCAGTGATAGAGTGTTAGGAAAGATAACAATAATGAAAGATTAAAAGCTTGGTAAGTGAGACTAAAACAAGGAGAGAATGGGAATGAAGAATATGGATATGGAGCAGTGATGCTTTAGGAGGGATTGGTATACAGTGTGGCAGTAAGTGGCAGAGAACTGAGACTACATGAGAGGACCTGGAGAAAAGAGCTGTCTGGGAAAATGAGACAGACAGTGAAGATTTCCAGCTTTCCAGTGAGACTAGGACTGAGATGAGGGGTCAGAGAAGAGCAGTTGTGGAACAGGTAAAAGGGGAAATAGGCTGTGGAAAGGAAGAGCATTGGAGAATGAACAAGGACATTTTTCTGCCAGAGACCACACACACTTTCAGAATTTCTATTGAACCCAGAAGTCATGAATCTAACTTTTCTACTGCTGTCAGCAAATGTCTATGTAATATTTTTAGGCAAAAAATATATCTCGTTGTGTAGTCACTCCTATGTAGTTTCTTGCAATTTACGCGCTATGGCAACAAATATTGCATGAGCTTCAGCGGCAGAGAATACAGGGTAAATAACCAGATGGCCTGAATAATGACCATCAGATCTTAGTTTTGTTTAGTTCAATAAAACCAGGAACTTTCCCCTTCGGTTATATAGAAGGAGCATTCTAATGGGCATAGAAGGCTAAACATTTGGATGTTTTAAAATATGTAAATTTATTGTATTTTATTTCACCTAGACTTGGGTATCCAACAGCCTACATTACCAGATTATTATGTCGTTTAAGAAATTTAATTCTCTTCAGACTTCATTAATATTTTTTAATGGAGGAGAGATTTGAACCTAATTTGCTATATTTCCAATTTAAATGCCAATCAAATGTTATTAGATTATTTTGGAGGCTTTTATTATTTTAGGACTATTTCCCATATCTGTACAGTGTACACAATACACTATAATCACTCACATCCAGCACTTGAGAAGCATTTGCAAATGGCAGTATCACATGCACTGAGACATTTCCAGAAAATGTTGGATTTACTAAACCAGTGGTTTTGGATGGTATTTCACTTTAAAAGGCTGTTATGAAACTGCCTTTAGTTAGATGATTGCCGATCTGCCTCACTGCGCAGAATGGACTGCCATCAAAGTCAGAGTTGTGTAGAAGATTATTTTCATATCATTATTTAGAAATGGAATTGTAACAATTACATGTGACAGTACAGTTATTTTTTGTGGGTGATATTTAGGTTATATGCAGGGTTGATTAGTGTTGTGTATGCACCCACCTAATTTTATTTTCCCTTTGTAAAAATCTCAATCTTTGCAAGTCCTACAGCTAAGTTAGTGTTAGGAGACATGTTGTGCAGTTAGCTTGTTAAAAATGTAGGTATACAGTGAAATCACTAGAAATTATTTATAACAAAATCTTTTCCCTCTGCATATTTTGCCTGTCTTATATTCAAAACTCTTCCTCATTTCACAAGAGATATACACCTATGTGTTATGTACAAGTCATGTTTGTCTATTATTAAAAAGCCCACGTGACTGAAGTCACAAGCAGGTCTGTTGCAACGTCGTGGCTATTGAAATAAATTTCCCAACAGAAATTAGCAGAAGAAAATGTTCTGGAATGCTTTGCTTCCTGTAGCCATCTGTAGCAGAGACTACCATATCTATCTGTCCTAAACAGTTAGATTTAAACCGTGATTTTCTATACACGAGAATATCATCATGCAAGTTAGGTTAGCATTCCTGTTTTTTTACTCTAAATCTTCATGTGAAAGTAGTTTTATTTCTCCCCACCCCACCTCCTACATCCCCCCCCCCAAAAAAAAACCCAAAACCAAACAAAAAAATCCCCAAACCAACAAACTGTAGCAGATTATATTTGGAGATGGAAAGTGAGGGAAGGGGGAACTCTGACTGGGATTTTGTCAAGATCAAACTTGTTCGATCTTCAAATAGCAACTTGGGTTTTGGTCTTTTTTTCTGGTTAGCATTGCTTCTTACTGATGAACTTTTGCAATACATTATTTAATTGACCACTAGTCAGTTTTTTACTGTAGAAATTAGACAAGCGCAGCTACAAAGTACGGTGTCATTTGAGTGTGTATATATCACGACATTAGCAAATAGTAGCTATGGTATAAAAGAATGCTATGCTCACAGTATCACCCTGCTTCCTTCATGATCATTGAGAGAGCATGTTAAAAAAGATGCTAAAAGGGACAGCAAAGAAAAATATATCCATACAGGTGGCATGGGTATTAGAATTAAAAAAACATCAAAGAAACAGCTGAAGTAATGTCCAAATGAAAAAAGGTGGAAAAGATGACCAGTTTTGGTGGGTTAAATGTCAAAACACAGTATGGATGATAAAACAAAAGGTTCAGAAAAACTAGCAATAAATTCCTCAAATACATGAGGTGAAGGTAGCCTGGCAGAGTCTGTAGGGCCACTTGATGGTTAGGGTATAAAGAGAGCATGTAAGAAAATAAGAAACAGGAGAAAGGTTGAAAATAAAGTACTAGCAGAGAGGGCAGATTAGTGTGTGTGTGTTCACTGTGAGATACTCAAGCTACAGCCTTTCTTTCTGGATAATCTGTCTGAAATGGAAGTGCTATTCAAAGAGGTTATGGGATAATTAGGCAATTGAAGTGTTATCAAGCATTGAGAACCAAGTGCATTTCACCCAGGCTGTACCAGATTGTCTATTCTTATATCTTCCCTAGGTGGTAAATAGTTGGTCTGAGATTTACTTGAAGGTTTCAAGGTTATTTTATCTCAATGTATTCATCCGTGCTTAAGTTAAGTGTGTGGTCTGATGCAACCTTTCTTTTACGTATTGTCTCTAACAAGTTACGGATGCAGAAGTCTGGGCTCAGACTTTACAGTTTTATCTTGCTTATATGCCTTTTTTGGTGTAACCATCTGTGTCCAAGGTTTGTCATATTCTTTGTTCCCGTTCTCTTGGGAATACGGGACAGTTTCTTCTGTTGAGCAAAAAGCTAAGCAGAAATAGGTCTCCATATTCCCTTATTGTTATGTTCTGTTGGTGGATTTTCAGTCATTTCTGTCATGCCAAGGTCCTTGAGTACTCACAAATACATTTTTGTCTTCATTTTATTGTATCAGAACAGGCTATCAAAAAATTTCTTCCTTCTGTTTTATTGTCACATTTTATCTAGCTCATTTTATCATTGACATTTCTGACCCACAAATGCCATATGTACAGCAAACTCCTATTTTCTTTCATCTCTTAAATGTTGCTTGGTCTTCCATATTTATGGAATCATTTTTTTACAGCAGCGTTAATAACTGTGGAATTCTATGTGCTTTGCTTGATAATCCACAAGACCTTGTCTTTTTAGAAGCCCTAATGAACAATAATACTAATTTTTCTGCTTAGTAATTTTTTTATTTTTTCTACAAATTGTGTATAATTTAATGTGACACAGTTCTTAAAGAAGAAAAAAAAAAAAAAATCAAAAACCCTCCCATACCTTCCATAAATAAACATTTATATAATCCTATTCTCCAAGAGACTTAATCTGTTTCTGAAATGTGCATTTTCTATACCATATGATGTGGCCACTGGAAGTTGTGATAGGGTGTTATAGAATAATGGTAGAATTCTGACAGTCATGTCTGAATATTTTTTCATTTAGTCTATGTACATAATTAATAAATCATATTTCTTAAAAATCTTGAAATAATTTTCTTAAGATTTTCCATTAAAAGCATGTTATAATTACAGTACACAAAAATTACCATTTTGTGATTTAATGAGAATTTTTTTTAAAGAGAAGAGGAAAACCTGATATTTCTTCAATTTAACATAATGAATATTTGTCAATTTACATTGTCACACATGACACACTTTCACTCGTTTATTTCATATTATACTAATTTTCTAAAATATCACTGCTCTTTTAAAAGCAGCATTGAAGAATGCAGCTGAATATATTTTTCAAATCTTTTTCACTGCAGTAGTTTGTGTTTCAGAGATTACCAATATCACAGTGTCTCAATAATGCCTAATATTTAACTTAATTCCTGTTGTAACTAGAGGAAGGCTTTTGTTATCATTAGCATACTTGCTGAGATTCAGGAAATAAGGGATTTGATTTCTGGCTCCAACACTGATTCCCTAAAAAATCTTGCAGAATGTTTGTGTGTTCTGTGTTGTTTCTCTGTAACATGAGGGTTGTGGGGTCCGTTTTCAGTGCCTTCTTGCCTGCTTTGAGCGCTTTGGCTGCAGTGCCTTTAGAGGGAAGGACTTGTTTTACCGAGTACGTTGCACATAATGATGGCTTGGTCGTTCCTGTGGGACTGCAGTTTTACCCAACTGTTATAAAACAAATACCCCCTCACTGGTATGAGGCCATATTGTGCTTCCCCACATGCCTTGCTTAGACTTCTTTCTAGAATATTGGTGACAGAAGTATTTTATTTCCTTTTCATACTGTAAAGCTTGTTTAGAAATGTGATGTACAGAGATACAGTAAAATACCTCTTTCTTCATTTCAGCTGCTGTATGTGATTTTGAGAGAGAGAGCTGTGGCTGGATTGAAACTGCAAATGCAGATGAATTTGACTGGGTAAGAAGTTCCAGTAGTGCTCTTGCACCTGCTTTTCAGAAACAAGCTCCTCCACAGGATCACACCTATAACAAAACTGAAGGTAAGACAAGCCAGGCCTAGAAACAGGAAAGAGGAATTGATATACCTGCTCTTTAATCAGATTTTAAGTGGAGGCCGTTAATGCTTTAAAAACCTTAGAAACACTTTCTTTCTTCAACCTGAAAAGTTGTTTTCTGTTTTATTTTAATAGGTCATTTTATGTTCATTCTGAAAAACAGCAGCAGCATTTCACAAGTAGCTCGGCTACGAAGCCCAAGGTTCAGGCAGACTGGATCAAATTGCACATTGTCCTTTTGGTATGAAATAATTTAGACTTAAAACAAATGGATCATCTCTCATTGCTTCTTTTGGACTGAAACTGAGGTTATAGTTCGCAATAGACACACATTCCTCTGCAGCGTTTATTTCTTTTTTATTCTTTAATCATTATGAACAATATGCAGAAGTAAGCTGAAGCACTTGGAGAACAGAACTGAAACATGGGATGAATTTGAGCAAAATTATATTAAAGGTTTGTGTCTGCATATACACGGACAAATACCACAGTCGTTTTGCTAACATTTCTACTTTGGTTAAGTAAATTATCAAATGCTGTGGAATTTTGTTCAAGAACAGGAAACCATCCAAAAATCTAGTAGCTCCTTGAGTCACCTACAGTATCCAGAATTAGATTGTATCATCTTTAAGCGAAAGCTCCAGTACAAGAACTGGAGCTTTGCTTCCAATCCTTTCTTCATATATATATATATATATATATATATATATAAAAATCCCACCTTTCAGTTATTGTCTCGTGGCAGTCTTCGTGCAGTCTTGTGGAAGAGGAACAGAAAAAGTAAACGGTGGTAATTTGATTACTGAAGTCTAAAGTTGTGCTACAGTTTAAATAAATGTTTGGCCTGACTTTGACATTATGTTAAAATACATTTGACATAGTAAGAGTAAATGTCTTTTTCTCAAAGACTTAAGACTTGAAGCTGGAGTATAGGTCTGGAAATTACAAGTTGTGGGTTCTGTTCCTGGTTCTGTTTCCAGTTTTGTTGTACAATTGCTCACCTAAGTATTTATGATTTTTAACTGCTTTGAGATCCTCCAAAAAGGCTGTAAAATGCAACATGTTAGCAATATCTGACATAGATAGAAGGTGTACTTCTGCATTCAGCATGTGTTCTGTTTTTCCTTCTTGAAACTGTACAATTATGTATTGATTTAAATATATAAATGTATTATGTATCTGATTGAACAGTGTTCATTGATTAGTATGAAAGCAAATGTGTCTCTTCAGTTATGGGTTTTAATTCAGTGAAGTATACTTCTCTCACAATCTTCAATTCTTGAAATGAGCCCTATACTGATAGAGTAGCCTATCCTACCGTCTTACAGAAAGTGGACTGAATTACAGGTAAACTGGGAATAGGCAGTGTGGACTTCCTATACTTCACAGAGCTATGACAGAAAAGATAATGGCTATTATATGTGATGTGGTCCGTTCTCATCGTTTGCACCCGCAACCATTTTTTTTATCATTTTAGGTATTACAATTATGGACAGTCAGTTGGGGCAGCAGAGATGCAATTGCTTGTGGATGGGATGAAACAGCCTACTGTCCTTTGGAGAGCATATTACAACGAGGGAAATCAATGGTTGAAGGCAGTCATTCAGCTTGGACGCCTTCCATATCCTATCCAATTTTCACTTGATAAAATCAGTCTGGGATTTTATGACGGCGTCTCAGCAATTGATGATATTACATTTGAAAATTGTGCTCTTCCACCTCCAGCATTAAGTTGTGAAGGTCCTAATCGTTTCTGGTGTAGAGACACAAAAGCATGTATTGATGGTTTATTGGTCTGTGATCTTGTGGATGACTGTGGGGATAGATCAGATGAAGACAACTGTAGTAAGTACTTCCCATTAGTTGTTTTCTTTTTATTATTGCTTACTTTGTATCAAACCAAAATTTACTTGCCAATTCATCCCTGGAGTGAAAAAGCACAGTACTGCTACAGCCTATCAATGTCACAGTCAGTGATGATTCAACTTGTGCTGGTTTAACCCCGGCCGGCAACCAAGCACCACGCAGCCACCCGCTCACTCCCCTCACCCAGAAAGATGGG
>JAVJGI010000050.1:71550446-71615033 GCA_035590275.1 Ibycter americanus | reverse complement strand
TCACAGCCAAAACACAGCACAGCACCAACTACTAAGAAGAAAATTAACTCCATCCCAGCTGAAACCACGACACAACTGAATATAGTTACTGATGAAATAGAGTTGGATGATTTTTGACTTAAATACATATGATGAGTTATAATTGAGGGTAAATGGAATTCAATCCCCTTTATCCAAATGAGTTATATTTCCTTAACTTCTGTAATACACATAGATGCATTACAAGTTTATTTTAAAAAAGGGGATTCACAGTCTGCCAGTTGATTTGGGTTAACATGCTGTCTTTGATTATACTGATAGAAGTGTAGTGGAAGACGTATATGGACAAAGAAGTGTATGGCTTAGCTCTTTTTATGACCTGTACTCTTTCTACCTAGAAAAGATTAAAATATCTGTACTACAAGGTACTAGTCCTGCTGGGCATAATTGTCCCTTTCAAAGAAAGAATTTGTGAGGAAAGCTATGGGTTGTTCAAATTTTTGACATTCACCTTGCAGTGCTGAAGGGTGCTGTTGATGATATTCTCCCAGAAGCATGCATTCATTAACTTTAAGAACTCAAGAACATTAATATAAACCAAAATTAAGTAGCAGTTGCTTTATCACATCCCAAGGTAACTAAATTACGCAAATCACAATGAGTTTGAGAAACAGGGGACATGTTACATGCTTGAGGGGATACCAGCCTGCACTGATACTTGCTGAATTTCAACTTAAAACTGATCTGAATTTAAAAGAATGTGAAGGCTTTCCAGCCTATCTCTGTTTTCCCACTTATAAAATGTCTATCTACTTTATAATCCATATTGAGGTCTATACTAAGAAAGCACCATATGACCTGCAGTTTTAAACATCATAAAAAATAACAGCTTAATTAAAAAAAATTCACCTAGTATGTCAGTTCTGTTTCTGAAGGGCAGATGCAAAGATGAAATGTAAGTTCATCACCTCTGATACACTTTTGTTTTTTTACATTAGAAGTAATTGGTCTAATCAATATATTTTGACTTCGTGTCAAATAATAAACTGCAGTTGTGGTATAAATATTGTGAATTTGGCTTTGTTAAAGCTATCACACTACTGTTACTGAGGAAAATAAAGATCTAAAACACAATCCAGTTTTAGGACTACTTCTGCCATGGAAAAATATATTAGCTCACTTATTACACATACCTACAAGACTGTATCCTGTGTTTTGTTTCATGCAATTAACCTCAGTCTTAAGTCTTTTACTCGGTTAAATTTCAGTCAAAGACCTTTGCGTGCTTTAATTATAAAAATACAGAAATCTAATAATATGAATAATTAAATGTTATTCACAATTTTTTTATTCAATAAATTATGTAAAGTTTGCTAGATATATATTGAAAGAGGAGATAATTAAGTAAAGATTTATTTTTCTTTGGTTTTTTTTTTGTGTGTGTGCAGGCAAGTATATGTTCTTCAGAGGAGATTTTTTTGCGAGGAGAAGAAAATGTGTTTTCCTCTATATTAGAAAGAAATTTTTGCAAGGAGAAAAAGATATTAAAGTACGATCAGATCAGCTTTTGGTACTCCTCTCACTTGACAGTCTGTTCTGTTTACATTTCAGACCCTGACCTGCAGTGCAACTTTGAAAACGGGCTGTGCAATTGGGAGCAGGACATTGATGATGACTTTGACTGGATGAGAATACAGGGTCCAACCCCCACAGTTAATACAGGCCCATTAAAGGATCACACAACAGGCACAGCCAGGGGACACTACCTCTACATGGAATCCTCTGAGCCACGCCAGTTCCAAGATAAAGCAGTTTTGCTTAGTCCCCTCTTCAATCCTTCTGTCAATGGAACCTGTGTTTTCCGTTTTCATTATCATATGTTTGGAAAGCAAGTTTACAAGCTATCAGTCTTCCAGAGAACCGTGAGTAATACCAATGGATGGCTGTTGTGGTACAAGTTTGGAAATCAAGAAAACAGATGGAACAGACAGACACTCCACATCAGCAGCTCTAAGCCATTTCAGGTATGATTCTTCTAGGTTGCAAAGTGCTTATTTGCTGCATCGTAAAATACTGTGAGTATATAAATGACTCTGCAATCTCATTTGTAACTGTCTGATTTAATTTACTTTGAAATAAATTTATAAAGGTTTTTTTTTCATGAAATATGTCTGAAATACTTTTTGTTGAATTTCTGTTTTTCCCTACAACACTTGGTTTTAATGTTTTGAACAAGAACTTGTGGTATTTAAAGTAGACGCTATTTTTGATTTTCAAATATTTGGTGAAAAAAACTTATCTGAGTCTGCTAAAGAACAGCTTGACAAAAATTTTGATTCATTCATGAAAAAAGGACTGTTAAAAAGAATATTTTCTCTGCCTTACTTTTCCAGAGTTACATGTTAATCTTTAATTATTTAATGCGAGAAAAAATTATCAGTTCAAAATATTTGGGTGCAAGGCTAGGTCAACAATCAAATATAAATAAAGATATAAATAAATACACATATAAAGATATGATTATAGTAAGTTACCACTACAAATATAGATTTATTATCTCACTTTTTAAAAGTGTACATGTTATTTACCTTTCATTATCTGTGATTTGTTTATTCTGGTCAGGTTAATGAAACTGCAGGTTTATTAGAGGAGACATTAGTTCACTTGACTACCAACTGATCATTAAATTAACTTAAGAAAACCTCAAAACATGCTATAAAAAGAAACACCTTCCTTTTAAATCTGATATAATGCAGTATTTTATTTAGGTGGTCCCACATTTATTTCCCAAATGACTATTTTTAGGTGGAGAGAAGTTGTATCCTCTTTGGAGGAAAAGGCTTTAATATTGCTGTGGTTGCACAGAGGCACCTGGAAGGAGAGTGTTCATTTTTTGTCAAAATCCTTTGTAGAAATGTAAAGGAGTATTAACATATTTCTAAGAAGGAAACTGTAAACCCATGTGTCCTGTATTTGACCTGCTGAGGGTTAGGAAGTTCTGTTCAGAAACTGAAAGTATTTTCAGTGTGTTAGTGTTGTAGGGTTTTCTATTGTACTTGCCCGGTTCTGTGCAGGGAATGCAAGGATCTTATATTCTTTTGATGCAGGTTTGTTTTTTGTAGTCATTTTTGAGGGGCGTGAGGTGTAAGATATGATTTGATTGTTCTCAAGAAAAAGATGAAAATCTGATGTTTGTTATTGTGTATTGAATTGCTTATGATGGTGCTTGCTGTGCCACAACCTACAACCCTTCAAAACTCAGAAATTTTGAAGAAAATAATTGTTATTCTGTTCCTGTAAGTTGCCAAGTGCTGACCTCTTTCTGATCTTCCTTTTCAGTGGATAGTGTTTGGATAATTCCAGGGCTGAAGACCTGTAGGGGGAAAGGTCTTCACACTCTGTTACCGGTTTTTCTCTGAAGTATTTCTACTGGGATGTGGACTAGAACAGCCTCTCAGTTAGTTTTGGGCTGTGTTCTGGCTGGGTAACAGTATTAAAATTGTAGCCTTTATGTTTACTATGTTGTGTTCCTCACACCCCATAAAGTTAGTGGTTGAGTGTTTTCACACCACATGCTTAAAGTCCTGTAGGTCACCTCCATGCTTCACAGGAAATGTTTAGATTCACTTAAGAATGTGGTTTTTTTTCTTGAAAGTCTAAAGATAGGATGGAACTTTTTAATAGTTTTCTGGTCAAAATGCATGTCTTTACTTCTCAGTCTTCTCCATCTCTAGCCAGAACATCTCATCAGCTGCTCTAGGGTTTTCAGAGATTCCTAGTGAATAGAAAATGTTAGACTCTTTGACACAAATGGCCTAAGCCTCTGTAACACACACCTTCAGTTTTTCTTTTCTGAATGTAAAAGATGATCATGTATCTGAGATAGCTGGTACCATCTCTTCCTCTTCCCTCCCTATGTAAGTCTGTCATTTGTTTACCACATTCCAAGAAAGAATCACTATGAATAGTAAATCTCTCAAATTCATATTTTCAGTTTATTTACTAGTATGGGAAGCCAACTGTGGGACCATATAAACAGCTGTGCCTGGATACTAACTGTTAAGAAAAGGAGGAGTTCTCAGCCAAAAATTCAAAGCAGCAAATAAAGATACTTGAGGACTTCTGGAAAGCCAGATCCACTTTTGAGTTTGGAACTTTATAGATGGGAAACTGTAAGGCTTTTAACTGAATGGTGTGGCAGAAACCCAAAGGGAACAGCACACAAAGACTTCCTTTCCTCACGCCAGCTCCCACTAAACCTCAGAACCAAAAAACAAGGACCAAAATCAGACAAAAATAAATAAGGAGAATTTATTGAAAAATACAACTTTATGGAAGTTTATATGCAAAATAAAATTGCAATTAAGTAGATATAAATACATTTGGTATTTTCCTATTTTACAAGTGGTTAAGAAAAGTAAACAACCATATCCACTGTAACAATTCTGATCTTACTACCAATTAGGTATTAGCTTAGAAAGTAATGGAATATTGATTGAAAATTAGAATGATACATTTGCTATGAATATAGAATAGCACTGTGTTCTACAAACACAAATACAAACAAATCTTCTTTCTCCAGCTACTATTTTTAGTACCTGTTGTGCTATTTTTATGTTCTTCTCAGTGTGAAATCCAAACTGTATTTCAGGGGCCTAATTCTGAAACATGTATGCCTGAGTACGTTGATAATGGTGCGAATTAGATTTCTCAAGCTCCTGAGCAGCATTTTAAAGTAGATATAATGGTTTGGAATATGACCAAACATGGGAAGACAGACAGCTGAAGCTGACAGACAGCTGTCATTTTTTTTTTCTTTTTCCATTGCTATTTGTAATTTTAACAGTGACATGCTGTTTGTAGGTATAGTGGTTGCAGCATTCATTGCTCAGGATTTAAAACAAGACAGTTTTGTATATTCAAAGTTTTGTCATTTTGAGGAAAAAAAGCTTTCTGTCATGAAATGGACCTCTGTTTTATCAAAGCAAAATGTGACTTGTGTCTTTGCATTCTTCTGATGTTGTGAATACCCCCATCTCTTATTCAGGCTGAGCCATCAAAGCATAAACACTGACCCGTCCTATTTCAGACATTCCTACATAAAGGACATTGATGGTGGTATTTTACTATGAGTTGTAAATGTATAAAAAGAACTTAGTTGTCTTGTAAAATGCTTTTGTCTCATTTGTTACATAGTATGGTGTGAGTTGTCTCGCAGCGTTTGCAAGACGGAAATGTTCAATATGACTAGTTACAGCTTGTTGTTGTTGTAAATCCTAGAACCCCTAGGCATTTCCACATGCCATCTTCCTTTTAAGTTCCTCATCTCATAGGATCTGATACCGTAGGCACCCGGTGCTGAACTGAGAGGCATTCCCTCGTTTTTAGATCAGATAGCAAGAAACATCTTTGAGAATCAGCAGGGTCCCCTTACTCTTGCAGACACAAAGCAAAGAAAGCCAGCGTTGAGGAGAGCTTTGTTTTACTTTGCTACAACAGGATATTCACCGAGTGAAACATTACAAGTGTCATCAATCCCAACTTAGACGGTCATCTTGGAAGTTTTACCTCTAACAGCTGCTAGTTGTCTGTTGAAGAGAAAACCTTGGGTCGCTTCTCAAAGAAATCCTTAATAAAATTACTGTATTTCACAATACTCTGGATGAAAGAGAAAATTACTTCTGAAATTATGTTCTAAGTTAGTCTCAGCCTTAATAATGTATTATTTGTGATATGTGACAAAATCATCAAATACAGCATCAGTTATATGGCCTTTCAAATGGGATGGGTGAAGTGTTAGCCATAATTAATTCTGACACATAAAGCCACAAGTGGACTTCTTGAATGGTGCTAAATCAAGAACTGACCTTATTTTTTAGCAGCAGAATTTGTCTAAGACAGATAATCTAAAGGAAGTCATCTTCATTTCTGAGTCTCTAGATTAAGGTGATTGTTTTGTCTTTTAATACATTCATTTAAATTTTCATTTTTCATTTTTTTCATTTCTATTATGGAGATATAGGTAATACCTTCTCTTACAAAGATTTTCAAATTCAAAGGCAAATTAGATCACTCCGAACACATTTTGTTTGCCGTTACTGTTCTATTTTAGCCATAGCATTAGTTGTGGAGGCACATAGTCACAGCTGAGGTTTTAATTTTGCTTTAGTATGCCTTTGACATAAGATCAGTTTGCTGACAAATAACGTGTAGTAAACATACATTATTTGCATCCAGGCTCCTACCATTCATCTAAAAAGAAAGACAGGAAGGGCTAAAAAATGTATCTAAGGTACTACCGGGTAGCGGGTCCCAATCACATAGGCAGTATCTACTTTCACACCCTCTACTTCATCTCTTTTCATTCCTCAATGAGATGAGGTAGTGATTCTCCTTTGGGGATTCTAATGGTCTGCTCTGTAATAAGTGAAATAGGATCACAGAGGTCACTCTTCAGTTCTTGCATTTCTAGCTGTCTCTTGCAATTACTTTCCTGAGAAGAGAGCAGATTGATCAACACCCCCTCCCCCAACCATTTTTGTAAGGAAAAACCGAGGGTTCTAGCAGAATACGGGCATTTTTGCATTATTCTATTTTATAAGCTATTTTTAAAGTGGTTTCGAGTTCTGCTTCAAGCTAAAAGCCTGTACTATGGCAGATTGTGAGGTTTCAGAACTTAATGTTTTTATTTCATGCATATCTAGTGGTCATAATTATATTTTGTACATGAATAATATACCAGGACTTGTTATAGTAGACTAAATGCCCTTTGTACCTGTTTAAGAAAAGATAATGACTTGCTAGACTTCCTCATCAACTGTAATATCCTTGAAGTAAGAAAATTTCAAATTTCAAATTTCATTTCCTACATAACAAGCATCAGAACTATTGAAATTACAGGTTCTAGATCTCATATCACATTTCACAGCACCTTAGAGATAAATTTTAGTGGGGCTTGCAATGTTGATACTTCTGTAGATTGAATTAAGTGTGTGGTTTTTAGTTGTCTCTAGTCATTAACTGATAAGTGTCAGGTTGAAATTCTGGACTTACACTGGTGTACTCCAGAAAATGGAGCTGACCAAACTTGGCTGTATTCTGTTTCTTCCATGGAGCTTCGCCGGAAGAGTGTGCATACCTTTTTATTGTCCCAAAGAGAAGTACTATTTCCTACTGTGAAAAGAAATGTGAGAAGACCGTGTTTCAGACTGTTACAGTTGCATATCAGCACATGCAGCCAGGACTTACCCTTACCACTCCAGTATTGTTAGAAGGAAACTGGTTCTGAACAGTGTGCGCACTTTCTTCTATATATCCTAAGAAAACAAATCAGAGTAATTATGTATTTGCCCTTACATTAGGAAGATTAAGCTGAAAACAAAAATTGAAGTAGAAATGTTTGACCCTTTCTAGAATGCTTGGGTAAAGAGTATTCCTCTTAGAAAGAGCGGTAGTTGAGATACAACAGAGAAACATCAAATCAACAATGTCATAGAGAAGCTGCATGGAGAATCATCATTAGTGATTTCTCTAAATACAGAGAATGAGAGATACTCTGTGAAATTATTAGGCAACACAATCAAAACAAAAGGAAATGCTGTTTTAGGGTGGTCTGTTGCACAATTAATTGCCAAGGGATGTTTTGGTTACAAGGAAGTATGAATGGGATCAGTAGGTAATTGGCAAATTATTGAAAGAAAAGTCTGTTAAGGGCTATTAGCACAGCAACAAGGCTATAACCTCCCACCTGTGATAAATTGCCAAGAGTTTGGGAGGTACCACTGCATGCCTGTTTTGTTCTCATTGTGGTGTGGCAGCAGTCCACTGGGAGACACACACTGCAGTTAGCTGGACAGCTGACCTAACCTCTGGTACATCTGTCCTCATGCTATGAGGCACTGTGCTGCAGACAGCTTTTGGTGCATCCAGAGGCTCACCCTTTTTGGTATTCTATGATTTCAGATTTTCTGCAGTCACTTTCACCCTTATTGAACCAGGTTTATTGTTGTCAAGTGTTGTTAGCCTTCTGCCTTGATTTGAGTGTCTGCTTGCTTCCTTCTTCAGGGGCTTATTTTTGGTGCGTGCTGACATATCAGCAGGATTTTGTTAATGTTTAGTTGGTCAGTTACATATCTTTCATTAAACTCTGGTGTTGAAGCAGCTCTGAATTTATCAAGGGCTCTCTGTTTATTACACTTTTAATATCCACCTGTGATCATTTTTCTGTTACTGCTTTTGATCCATTACCTGGTAGCAATTTTCACACAAAGATGTAGTCATCATGAATTTCCACTCTAGCAACAGCTTGCATTTCAACTTTCAATTTGTCATTCCTCATCTTTCTTCTCCTGCTCTTTAAAGGTTACCACATGCTTCTGTTACTTCTTACCTCTCCAATTCTACTGTAAATACATGGATATCCAACCATATTTGCTGCAGCTTGGTAGCTCTTTTTCTGAGCACTAACTGTTTTTCTTCATCTCTGATCTGTGTGTTGATTTCTTTCATCCCTGATACCTGCTTGCATGTTGCACGCTGCTCTTTGGTTCTCACATTTACATTGTGCTGTTGGTTTCTGATCTGTTTATAGTCATCATTCTCAGTTTTATTTTCACTGTGGCAATGTAAAGCCTGTGGTTGCTGGCTGAGCTATACAGTTTGCCATGCAGTTGCCTCTGGAGCAATTGTTTATTAATTGCCTAATGGATTAATAATGGCAGGGAAGTGCTACCCACATTTTTAAATCCTTCATTAATCATAGAATCACAGAATGTTTTGGGTTGGAAGGGATCTTTATAGATCATTCAGTCCACCCCACTGACCATGGGCAGGGACTTCTTGTACTAGATTCAAGGTTGTTCAAAGCTGTATCCAACCGGACCTTGAACACATCCAATGGTGGAGCATCCACAACTTTTCTTGGCAACCTGTTCCAGTGTCTTACCACCACATCATCATAAACAATGTCTTCCTAATGTCTTCCTATGTCTTCTATCTCTTTCAATTATCTGTCCTCTTTCAATTTCAAACCGTTGTCCCTTGTCCTGTCACTACAGCCCTTGGTAAAAAGTCTCTCTCCGTCTTTCTTACAATCCCCCTTTAAATACTGAAAGGGTGCAATAAGGTCTCCCCAGAGCCTTGTCTTCTCCAGGCTGAAAGAAATCAACTCTCTCAGCTTTTCTTCACAGGAGAGGTATTCCATCCCTCTGATCATTTTTGTGGCCCTCCTCTGGACCCACTTTATAAGATCCATGTATTTCTTATGCTGGGGGCCCCAGAACTGAATGCAGTGCTCCAGATGGGGTCTCACCAGAGTGGAGCAGAGGGGGAGAATCACCTTCCTCTACCTGCTGGTCATGCTTTTTTTATGAAGCCCAGGGTATAGCATACATATCTCTGTAGGCTAGTTATAAAAAAAGCACACCCAAAATGATAAGAGTTGCTGTGTTACTGATACTTAACTCTCAGGTCTTGTTAGAACATGTCCTGGCAGGGTGTGATGTGCAGAGATAGTTACAGGGTGTCTGGGAGCTGTGCCAGAGGATGCTGATGTCAGGCCAAATCACGTGGATTTCTTCATTTCTGTACTATTGAAGTATTAATGCCTTTTAATATGACAGCTCTAATACTTGTGCTTGTATGACCTAGGTGCCTCCACCATGTTCTATCCTCATGACCAGGATCAAAGACTGCCTCGGAGAGCTGTAGTGGGCCAGGAACAAAAGCTGACATATCATGTGTCGCTCTCATGTCCATACTTCATGCAGAACTTATGTAGACTCTAGTTTGGACAATTGATGCTCAGGTTTCTTCACTAGTCCACAGTCTATGTGAGAAACAATGCACATGTAGAGTGGACAGTGAGGGAACTGGGACACTTGTGGGAAAGAGTGAAAAACAAAGAGAAGACTTTGTGGTTGGTGGTGAACTTCCTTTTGATAGTGGAGGCTATTCAATACCCAGTATGAAGTGAAATACAGAGAATTTACATCTTGAAAATGTGTGTGGTGCAATGCAGTATATTTGAAAGACAAAAAGTGGTGTGAATTTTTAAAAAGACCATTTCTAAACATCAGTATTGCCATTTCTGACAAGCTGATTTCCAAGCATAGAAAACAGTGTGAAAACAAGGAAATTACCTGAGAAGCCAGGAAAATGTATTGTCCATTGTGCAAACCTTCAGGGATAATTTCATGCTTTTAGTTCAGTTCTTTGGGAAAGAAACTGCCCTTTTGTTCAGTACCATTACAATGCTTAATACTATGAAGCCATAGTCCACTCTGAGGCAGTAGAAATAATTTATTCTTTGTGTTACTGTTTTATTGGTATGCAGTGGAAGACATGTCACAATGTCATCAAGTCGCAACATATGCACAAAGAGACAAGAATAAGAATTTCTAAGCTATCTTAACAATGCCTTTTCCAGTCAAAATTGTATTCTTAGTTTCACATCTGTCATTTCCTTGCAAATTTTTTTTTTTTTTGGTTGGGGGGACAGAGACAAAGGGGGCAGGGGTGGGTGTGCTTTACCTTGATTCCCTGATTACATGCAGGAAGCTCAAAGGAAATTGCACCAGGTAAAAGTAACCCTTCTGTACGCCAATGAACTGTCAGGTACTGCCCACATCTTAAATATGGAAAACCTGAAGTAATGAAACATTTTCACCACCTTTCACAACCCACAGCCCACTGACAGACTGTGTCGAGTTGTTTAACTTTGTGGGGAATTATATAAAGTAGGGATTTTCCTTTCCTAAAAATTCAAAGTAGTGTCTTAAATTTGCTATTGATATTACTATATTACTTATCAGGAATTGCTGAACAGGAAAATGAGACTTGGATACCTTTGCAAAGAGAAGGAAAATGTTTGTGACTTTTTTCTCATTCCTTTACTGGATCTAGAAGCCATCTTTTAAAAGGTAGCAAGGAGATCACAGGAAAGCAGTACCTTCATTGAAGCTTTAATTAAGTATCCTTCCATAGTTCTATGCTTTATATCAATCACAGGGAGCTTTTGTATTATTTTTTATCATCTATATTTATTGAGTATGCTTATAGTAGAATTAAGAAGCAATGTAGAAGTTCCACCTCTGCGAAAGTATATAGCAAAACTCTTGTGATCTTTAATGAAGACAGGATTTCATGGCAAGTCATGTTCTGATTATATCTCTATGTTACTGTTTTCTTACTTTGGGAGTTAAGGCCATTTGCGTGGGTGCAGGAGCAGCAATTCTGTGTAACTTAGTATCTGAGGCAAAATCCTTTGGATAGAGAAAGGTCCACATCTTTAGGCAAAACATGTCATAGTGATCCCTTTGCTCACTAGGATTTGCTGCTAGACAGATAATTGACTTGATTGCTAGCACAAATGTTTTCATAAATATTGAAAAGAAAGCAATGCTTGTCTTCTCTCAGGATACTACTTAGCTCAGCATGGAAGAATTGCCTTAGCAGTGAGCATTGCACAGATTAGATACAAGTCTGTCCATGAAGGCCCTATTCAGGCTTCTCTGCATAGAGATGTGGAGATGTCTTTATGCAGCCCTTAGGTCTTGACATGCTCCAAGGTACAAGAGGGATGGAAAAAAGTGCTGAGGTCATAACAAGACATCCTGGTCAGTGTGGGACACATCTTTTAGGACCGTAAGTCCTAGGAATTTGGCATAGTAACTCAGCCAGAATCCTGTAATTTTATTGTTAATTTATTTTAAAATCTGAGGAAATGGTGGTTGGGAGAAAGAAAGAATATGTGATGTATAAGTAAAAAAGTGTGTAAGCTGCTGAACCTGTGTAAACCTGTCATGGAAGATCACCCTAGCAGCAAAAACACACTTAAGGTAAAGCAGTGGTGATGAGATTCCATCTGAAAGTAGTTCAGGGTACCGTACTATCATTAGGGTCAATAAAGGCTGATCATGAAAAAACATCATCAGCCTTGCCATTGCTTTGCTGTTCACATACTACAACTGACCCACTTTCACTTCCATGTATCCTTGTCAAAACAGCCTATCAGTTAGATCCAGCCCTTGGATCCTTAAACTGTCTGCATAATTAATCACAAGGGTATTAGAAATGACTGATGCTCTAAAACACCCCCTAAATTCATAGAGGAGCAGTAAAGGGACTTGCACCTTAGATGTGGGAGAAAATTCACAGTATCTTTTGGGGGTTGTTTTTTTTTTTTTTTGGACTAGATTTTGCCTCATCCAGTTAACCATGGATGTTTTAGTATTGTCTGTGAGTGTATCTTTATCTGCCAAGTATTTTCATTACTTAATGATTTTTAAGTAATTTTTAAAAAATCATCATCCATTCTCTTTAGGGAAAGAGAACATTTATATTTTTGAAACAAAAAGTAGTATTGCTAAAGGATATATATGCATTTTTAGGTCCCTGCAGCCAACTAAACAGAAATTAAATGAATTTTCTGCCTGAAGAGTACCTTAAGCTTTAAAGTGGATTTTGTCCATGTTCCTGGGTTTTTTGTGGGTTTTGGTGTGTGGTTTTGGTTTTGGGGGTTTTTTTTTGGTTTTCTTTTTTAATGCTTCATGTTTACAATCTGAGTTGCTTTTGAAAATAATCTCATTCTGCCATAATCTTGTGAAATAAATGTACATCTTTGTAGATGTATATCTACATGTATAGAAGATGTATATCTTCTGTATATCTTTGTAGATGAAGTCAAAACTAGGCATGAACTTAAACTGGATTAAATACAGCTTTATCACTATAATTACTAGATAGATGTTTGCCAAGTGGGCAGGGTAGCTATGTTGTTTTATAAAGCTAGAATCTCAGAAATGTTTAGGCACTGACTATATACTATTTCTGCAGTAATTCTTTCAACATTAATATTACAGAGTGAAAATGGGATCTTTTCTCTTGAGTGAAGTTTTGTGGCCTTAATACAGCAAAGTACTGACTCCCAGAATATGTAAATGATTATTAATATTATGCTTGTCAGCTGTCCCATCAACATCAGTGAAGAGTCTGAAACAAGATAGAAATGTGATTCTTCCCTGCACTTCAGAGAAATGCTTGGAAAAACATCATAAATCAGCATGAGCGTTCACAAACTTATAGTGAAGTGTGATAAAGTGCTTTGCTGAACTAGAAGTAGTGGTTTTCAGTATCTTGAAAAACCAAGCATTGTAAAACATCAAATTTTGACACAAGATTTTTCATATTTGGTGTATATAACCTTAAGATCATTGGTAAGAATTCATTTGGACACCTGTATGAAAGGACTTTATTTCTTTTGAAGTCTTGAGGCATTAATTTGTAATGCATTTTCGATGGACACCGAAGGAAGGGGCTGGTGGGCTTTGAAGACAGTGAATTGTCCAACTTTTCTACATGTATCATTAAAACAATATGGTCACCTAATGCTGATCATCTTTCCAGCAGCTGATGGGCTGTCTCCACTTGTGCTTGCTTTTGGGGGCAGAAGGGCTACATGCCATGCATAATAGCTCTGCGTAATAGCCCTGATTGCCTAGTCATTCCCACCATGAGGGGGAAAGCTGGAACATGCTGTGGCACCGCTTCTGCCAGTGCACCCAGTTGTTTTTTCCCCAAGAGAAACCATGGTGTGGAAGGTACAGAGGAAAAGTTCAGTGCCATCAGGATGCAGCTACTGGACACCTAGGTGAGAGAGACAGGTCCCACAGTGCTTACTCCTTTGATGGCAGCTGAGAAAGCAGAGAAACAAAACCAGGGAGGAATAAACTACCTTTATTATGTATTATTTTATACATATATATTTATTATATGATAACTGAGTTTGGACTCAGTTATCAAAGAAGGGAATAAGCCTTTATTTGGCATGAACTAATAAATTTGAATTTCTCAGATTTTTAAAAAATTGCAATATTTCTGAAAAAAAAATGTGTTTGCTTGGTAAGTAGTTTCCCTTTTTTAGGTAGTTCTTGAGATATCATAGGAATATATTCATGTGTTCTTGAAGAAATCATCCTTCAGTGAAGACTTACTGTGACATGATTGTTGGATGAAGACTTCCTGATAAAAAGGAATTCTGAAGCAAGAAATTTTGATACAGATTTCACACAATTCATGTTCTATGGCTTGTCCGTTATCTGTAATTACAAAAGTTCTACCATCTCATAAGAAATTAGTTACTTTTCTTGATGAAAAGTTATGAGACATTTTAATTTATTTATACATAACATTAAAACATAGGAGTAGTTTACTTCAGAGATGTAAATGATGTAAATGTAAATACACAGTGAAATGTATATGACTTTCAATCCAGCATTTGCTTTCAGTAAATTAGGACAAAGGTTTTTGATGACAAAGTTTTCTGTCGGTTATTTGAGCCCACTTGTATCCACTTTTGGATACAATTTGACAGTTCTTTGCGCCCACTTGTATCCAATTTTGCATTTGTAGCCATTTGTATCTACTTATGTGTTTGTTCTTTCCTCTTCAAACCAAATCACAGTGTTTCTTGCCAGAAATAATCACAGCAAACCTAGTCAAAATTAGCATGCTGTAACTAACTACGAATAAAATCACTGAGGAACACGGTTAACAATTCCTGTGACAAACCTGAGATATTTGTCTATATTACTAGGTAAATACATTAGAACTAATATCACTATTTCCTAGATATTCAGAAATCTTCAGAATTTTTAATACCTCACAGTTTTTGGAATTAATTCCATTCCAGTTTAAACTATGCTTGTATGGAAATTAAGATTTTATTTTGCTAACTTTCAGTGGGAATTGGCTAGTGACAGAAATGAGCATTACTGTAAAAATGGAACATTTGTACGGAACAGTATTGCCCATTGTAATTCCTCTGTTAACACTTGTCATAATGTTCCTTCACCCTTCAAAAACCTATTTTGTTCAAAATCCTAAGGGATCAATCCTTTTCTGTATACAGAGTGTCATTCTAATATATTTTGCTTTTCATGGAGGTCACCCTCTCCCCCCACCCCCCTTTTATGCAGCATACCTTTTGCTACCTTTACAGATTTCATTGAGACTGGATCTCTAGAGTTCTGAAAACTGGAGAAATTGGGAACTATTTATCCTCATTCAAATAATAAATGAGATGTGAAATGAGCTTCATGGTAGATGAGTTCCCTGGAGGTTGTTAAATAATAGCTTATGAAGTTTGCAGAATTTCAACTGGGAAATTAATTTAAGTGGTCAATGCTTAACCACAGCTGCAGAGAGACTAAGTTTTATACTGCAGCACCAACTCATAAATTTGTCCTATTTTCAATTTTAAGTCTATAACTACACCTTTGTTACATTTTCTGTGTTACTTACTGAGTTCGTGCTATATGCCAGTGTCAGACTCCCCAAATAAGTACATAAATAAAAAAATTAATTTGGGGAGATTTTAAGTAATACAATCATAATCATCATCATAACAATAAAGAGGTATTCTGAACTGAATAACTCCTGCAGAACTGTGTCCTGCTACTTCTACCTTTAGGTATTTTTATGCCCTTAATAAAAAGTATTCCTTCTTAAGGTGCAGGAGTGCAATCTCCTCCAGGAAAAGATTGGTGGAAGGTGATGCATAAGGATGCCCGCAGACCTTGTGAATGTCATGGCTGGGGAGATAAGCACAGGGAGCTATGGGGAGAGAAGCCCCTCAGCCTACTGGTTAACATCTATTGGAGCACAGCACAGTCCCACAGAAAAATAGTGTAGTTTTGAGGGGAGCTTGGGTTTATCTTAGTAGTAACTGTGAGTTAATAAACCCTCTGCCTTTTTGTCTGAATTTTAGGTCATAAATGGGTAATTAATTATGAGTAGTTAATCATTCATGCTTTGAAAACAAAGTCAAAATTTTATTTAAACTACTGTGTGTTTGCCAGTCAAAATTATACTGAAAGGAATTTTGTCATTTTTTAATAAGTTTTCTTGCATAGCATTTCCAAATAATAGATGTCTTGATTTGTCCTGTTTCTAAGCATTTTTATGTTATTGGTACCAGTACTGTGGCATTGCCCCCATTTTAACCTATAAAGGAAAGAAAAAACTGGAGTAATATCATAAACAATATTTGTGGATATTCTAAAGGAAAAATAAGAATCCCATACTGAGATGAGAGCTGTGAGAAGCAATGATGTCATTTACTGTTGTCATTCACAATAGATACATTTTATGCTAAAATAACTCATCTTCAGCATATCCATGTAAAGGACATATATCCATCTTCTTTTACCATACTCACTTATATTGTCTAATGGACATAATCTGTACATGAAGTGTAATCATTTTTGTTTATTCTGGTGATGTCAGCATTGGTGATAAGCCTGCTATTCATGTGCAACTTCAGAATAGCAGAAACAAATTTGTCAGTGCTAACATATTAAGACTGATGCTGTTCTCTTACTTTTATGGTATTAAGGCCATTTCTTGCACCTTTTAAATATTCTTTCCTCCCGTTACATGTTAATAGATTTAAAGTGTGACTTATAAAAGTTCTATGTACATACCAGCTGAAAAACAGTTCTTAGTGTGTAGGTGAATTCTCTTATTTCCCCCAGGTTACTGAGAACTTGTTTAATACACACTACTGTTTTCTGAAACTGGTAAGCCTTTACAGGACTTCATTTACTATGTGACAAAAGAAATACTAAAGTGTAAAATGCAAACATATATTTTTGAAATGACATTTGATGTGAGGGTGTTTCCAAAATACGAATGATATTTGATAAAAGAATTGAGACACCTGTCTACACAGAAGTGATTTGCATCTTTGAGTTCTGAGCAGTGCTTCATTACTAATTGAACATAAGCTTTCTTTGCAAATAAAATTGTAAAAAGTAAATTGCAACAAAAATATTAGAACTAACAGTACTGTGAAGCGGTATTTCAGTATTTTTGCCACTATTTATACTTCATTCCTTTGTAGGAATTGTCTATTGAACTGAGGAACAAACAGTGAAAAATGTATTTGAAATTTTATGCAGCATCCCAGAATAATTTGGAAGCTTGAATGTATGTGTGCATGTGTAAGACATGAGATAAGTAATTTAAAGAAATGGCAAAGAAATAACTTTAATATTTGAACTCCATTGGATCAGCAAAAACTTTTTTTTTAATGCATGGTTTGAGGAGGCTTTGTTATTTTTAAGAATAGGGATTTATAAATCACTTAAATTAAGAGAATTCTTACTAAATCTTTGCCTAATCACCTACTTAGATTTTTACTCTTTGGCAAGAGTTAGGAGAAAAGAGGCTTATTCAGTCATCCAGAGAGTATTTCACAAATACTAACCTCTCCCATTCCTTTGCAGTAGACAATAATGAGAAAGTAAGCGTATACAGCATTGGCAACTCTAATGAAATAGTAGAATATTTTTCTTTAAAGGGTTCCGTAGCACATCTCTAACCTGCTTAATTGTTTTCATCACAGTGGGATTTGTATAAGACCTATAATTCATTCACATGAATGTTATTATAATTAATCATGATTAATGTTATTACAGTAAGTACCAAAGGAGCTAATCATAATATGCCACTTATGATAATCTCTTGCCATCATTTTATGTCACAATGATGTTCCAGTGGATTTACACGATTGTGAAGCCAACCATTCTGTTATGGTTCACTGTGATTAATGTGACCACCAGTGAAAGCTGGTTATCATTAGTCTCTTTTGTAAAGCGTCACTAAATAGAATATATACCCTAGAACAAATTTAATCTCATTTTAAGTGTGAAACATGGTAAATGACTCCACTATCAATAGATATGAAATATTTAATGAGAAGTGGAAGTCTACTGTACACTGAAAAATGCTTTTGTAATTCTTGTTTCTCTAGATCTTGGTGAAAGGTACCGTGGGAGATGGATTCACTGGAGACATTGGACTTGATGACATGTCTTTTCTAGGCTGTACTGTTTATGATGGTAAGAACATAGTTAAAGTGTACAACTCCTAGCTGTGAGCTGATTCTTTGCTGTCATTTGTAAATATTGGTACTGGAAAAGCAAAAACCAGATCAAACTGTGACTCATGCCTTGCAAGGAAATCCAGACTTGTTTCCCTGCTTTTCAGACCCTCATATCATAGCATCAGCACAAAATGGTTTCTACAGTGCACATAAGGTCCAAAAGAGAGACCTTCAGTAAGAAGTGTGCAGCTTCCAAACTCTTTGAGATCTTGATTCCTAGAAGGAAAAAGAAACTTAACTGTGTGTAAACACGCTGACCTTTCATTCAGCAAACTTGGCTTGATAGAGCCTTCCACCTCCCCCCTATAATTCCTAGTGTGTTTACTGTGCCAGTTGTGCTCACATTACAGCACACAAAAGGTTCAGATGATAGAGCAGCCTTTCCTCAGAAGTCATTGCTATCTAGGGTAGTACAATGTCTACAGAATTGAAAGTATTATATCCCAAAATACATGTACTTCAAGACACCAGATTCCAGACCTGTCACTTCATCACAGAAGGGATTTTAAGACGACTAGTATTAGCTGCAGCAGGCATTGCAGTGTTATATATGGTGTGACAGTTGATGTACAGTCATAATAGGGCTGTAGAACAGCAAACAATTTAGAATGGTTTCTTAATATCCTAGCACTAGCTCTAAAACACCCTAGTGCAGATGCATTTTACTCTGCTACTCCAAAATTTTCTTGTAGATATAATTGGGTCTTCTAGGAGTATCAAGTTTATATGGTATGTTTCCTCTCCAGATAATTATGTCACAATTTACTAAGTTGATACAGTGTACAACATTTATTATAACATCTTGAATATAAAGTTCTCTGTAAATACTCAATGAACACACAATGCCTTATATTGGAGGAATAAAACCTTAGCAGAACTAATCAGAAAATCTCTACGTTTTCAAATGAAATATGAAAAAAGGTTTTAAAAAAAAAACAAGAAGAAAGTTGGGAAGTACAAAGGGTAAGAGCTTCAAAGTTCATAAATAAAAAAAAAGCCCATTTTGTGTGGAAAGGTAAAACAAAAATACTCAAGTATAATGGTGGTCAGATCTGAATAGAAAACAGTTTTTGTGTTCCGTACATTTTAAAAATGCTTTTAGTATTGAAAGCAGTTTTTGAGACACTCCAAGGTCTTGCCTCTATTATAGTTCTTCCACATCATAGGAAGTATCCCAACAACCAAAAAAAAGAGTCAAAGAGACTGTGGAAATAGTCTGCAAGATAGTCAATAGCTATGGAATATTTCACCATTTATAATGCAAGTTGGACCAAGGAAAGAAAGCAGGGCTTCTATGTTCCTGTACCCTAGAATTAAGCACTAGTCACCCAGTTGCTCATGTTCTACTTCAAATAACCAAATACTGACCCAGGAGAAGTGGACTTGATAATTTGTGGTAAGGTCCCCCGTAAGTAATATTAAAGATGTATAAACTTGAGCATACTGCTTTGATGCATCATTTGAATGACCTAACCAAGGCTATTCAATGATGCTTGCTCTGGAAAAAATGGTATTTCATAAATCATAGAAAATTAATTATTTCAAGAGAGAGAAAGGAGCAGGTTCTCCTTTCTTTTCAGTTATCATGAAGGTTATGGTAATTGAAAAATTATTCCCCTGTTTCAGTGGATTAGGAGCAGAGGCTTGAATGTGGCACTTACATTTAAAAATTTCTGACCAATAAGGTCCTTGCTATTATTATGAGCTGTAGATACAGTTATTATATCATACAATGATTCCTTCAAAAGGTTCCTTCCCCTAAGCCTTTTGTTTGACTCTTAGGACATTACGGGAGTATCATTCATTTGATTGGAGCATAATTCATTTCATGTCATAGATGTGCTTCCTACCTTATGAAATAGAAATGGCTCCTGCTCATGGGGTATTTATTACCAGCCTTAGCATTCCAGGCCTTGGAAAAAAAAAAATTCCTTGCTGTCCTAGGTGCATGTTTTATAAAAGGTCTTCACATGCACTTTTTAATTAACTCAGCTGTATTGCTTAGGTACGTTGTGCACTATAGCTAATGATTTCATTAATGATTAAATTTAAAGGAGGAGTATATAATGAAAATTCCTTTTGTGGACAATAATAGCCAGAGTTTTCAAGAAATGAGAGTGAGCCTGAAGAAAGTTGCATAGTGAAGAAAAGGAGGAAAGACGAAGCCAATTGATTTGAAAACTGTGGCAATGAGTTTGAACGATACATAAAGGGAGTGGTGGAACAAGACAATGACCTCAGAATAATTATTCTAATGAGAAAAAAGTATTTTTTCAGTGATGAAATTACAAGACAAGAAGGTTACATAGTAATTTCCACCGTCACTTGCAGTAGTCAACGTGTTAAAAAAAGTAACCGTTATCATCAGAATCTGTTAGCCTTGGTTCACAGGGAAATTAAATTTTTGTGATTGTTCTGTCAGTCTCTGTGACATTATTTTTTTTTAAATGACTCACTGACTTGATCCAAATTTGAAAGACATGTAAAAGGTGTAAATAAATTCCTGCAAGTGTCAAGGATTGTATGAATGGTGGTTGGCTAAAACGACCAACCTAGTGCTTTCCACTGAGGAAATGTTCAGTTCAGTTCCTGCTAGGCAATATTTAAGTCATTCAGCTTGGCCACCCAGGCATGTTTCCAGTAAAGCTATACCCTTGACAAAGGGTGGGAGTGGCAAGGAAAGAAATCATTACAAAACTAGGATGCCTTGGTCCCATTGCTCAACATTTTGTTGGTTTGTTTTTCAAAGGAAACTTGCCAACAATCTCTACAACTATGTCAGGAACTTCAGTTCCTGCCACGCTCCCCACGAACAACTGCACAGAGGAGGAGTTTGTCTGTAGAGCCTCTGGCCATTGCATCCAGATGATCCAGAGATGTGATTTTAGTCCTGACTGCTCTGATAAGTCTGATGAATCAGCTTGTGGTGAGTGTACTAAATCTTGTACTTTGCTACCTTATTAGTTTGTGGCTGTTAAACACATTGCATTAACTATTCTGTATTTACCTTTGAAATATGGTATTAGTACCTAGATGCTATTTTTAATGTGATTTTCCCCAGAAAAATAGTAACATTTTGCCTTAATGTGGTAATCTGAGATGTTATACACTTTCTGCCTTCTAATGGGATGATTCAGGCTTGACATTCCAATTCAACTGACTACTGAAATGGAGTGGAGAGGGAAGGAATTCTCAGTTCCCCAATGACTGGTAGCTAGACATGACAATTTTTTTAAGTGTGCATAGTTTCTCAAATTAAACAACCTATGACATACTTAAATTTTTCAAATGTTCACTAGCCCAGACTGGAAGAGAGAATAATGTTTGGGGTATACATCTGGGAGACTTGGGTCCACTTTTTTTACCTACTTCTATGAATATGAGATTTAAGGGTTTTTTTATACAAAGTATTTTCAGCAGCAGCAATGATTGTGAAATTCAGCCTACTCCATGCAGAAGTGAGTTCCAGCCTGAAAAGCTCTGATAGTCAGATGGGGTCACCAGAGCTGGAACAATGGGCGGGTCACCACATGTTGTCCGTAGAGGTCTAAGACACTTTTTGATTGCTTCTGAGTTGCAGCAGTTCACACTACAGCATTTTAGAAGAAACTGTCAATGACTTTGTTTTGCCTTAACGCACAGTACTTGAAAATACTGCTGTACTGAAGCTGATTAATGAAGAGGACAGACATGTAGAGACAGTGACCTCATCAGCCTTTGCAACTATTCTCACTGAAGATCAAAACTCTGCATTCATTACATATTGTGTAGGGAACTCAATCACCTCTCTCAATTAGAAAGGGCTCAATTAGAAAAAATAACATTAGACTCCCTCTGTCTATTTCTTATGTGGGAGTAATTGGAAGAAATGAATCTGATATATAAATATCACTGATTGATTTCCTGTAGTGAAAAAAACCAACCATTGAAATTCTGCCCTGAAAAATAATGCAGAACACTTTGGGTAGAACTTTTTTCCCCCCCTCAGAAATGTACATTATCTTACAAAACATCCTTTCCTTCTGAAAGAGATAAATACTGTGGAGAATACACCTTTACATATTTGCTCTGTCTGAAGTCTCCCATCACTACAGCAATGATGGCAATTTATCACTTGAATGGCAGTGCTGGAATAGGAATTAAGGATGGCCTGGATGAGGGCAGAAATATGTTCTCAGGAAGTTGTTATCTTTCTCAAGGCATTTGAAACATGATGTTTATAAAACATGTTAAAAAAGGGGAATAAACAATATTATGCCACTCATCATTCTCAGGAAATGCCGCAAATCTTTATATTGGTAACTTATAAGATCACACTGGCTGTGGTTTGCTTCCTTACTGGAGATACACAAGCTATAAATCAAAACTCACTCGCTCCTTAGTCTACCATTTTCAGCCTCCCAGGAAGGAAGCATCATAGGCACCTAACACCCTATGATTTCTTGATGTAAGAGTTACCTCAGCTATGCTAGCATTTGAGCTTTGTGGATTAAAATAAATCTGTGTTTTCCTGCACGATTTTCACAGCAGTCACTTAGACTTGAGTATAATAATATGTTTCAAAGTTCTGGAGAGTGACAAGACTCACCTTGGATCACCTAGACAAAGTTTCTGCAAAATACTCAGGAAGGCATACTGTAGAATAAATATTCATAACAGAAATGGAAAATAAGAAGGTTTCTTTTCCCTGAATATTCTTACAGGGGGATGCATTGTGAGGGAGGGATGGTAGTGAGCTCACTCTTCTTGTGCAGTTGCTAGGAATCAAAAACTGAGGCACAAGCAGCTGCACATATATTTAGTAAGATAACAATTCAATATTTGACACAAATACCAAATAGCTGCATTATGTGATTTCCAGGTGTCCTTTTTATTGCCATATTGTTTAGTTTATTGTAACATCAATTAATGGTTTCCAATTCTTATATGAACATGAAATAATCACTGTTATCTCTAAAGTTATGGATTTCTGCGACTTTGAAGATAAGAATCAGTGTGGATGGTATCAACCGGCCTTGGAACAGATGTCAGGAAACGATTCCATCGATACCACAAACGTATTCAAGTGGGAACTTGGAAGAGGGGCAAATCTCTACCCTGGGCAAGAAAAACACTGCCCATTAATTGATCATACTACGTGAGTACAATTTTTCAGGTACTTGAATCTTTCTTGGACTGTGTGAATTTAGCAACTTACGTATTGTCAGGGAGGAAAACTGCTCAGTTCATGATACTGAAGCAGTTTACTGATTTATTAATGTAATGTAATTAACAGACATTCAATAAAGTAGATATGCAAGATCAATAGCATCAGTACAACAGATGAATCAAAATATAAAATGTTAATAAACAGGTACGAATTTCTAAACACCTTTCTATAAGTAGTTCACAAAGTTTCAGTACCTCCCCATCCAGAGAAACACATGTGCACTCCCTCTCCCAGAGGATATGTGGGATACAAGCATGTTCCCCCTTACAGGAAAGCAAGTTTGGAGACATGACTGCTCCAGCTTTATGTGTGCACATGCCACTGCCTACAATCTGTTAGTACATACGCCATGAGAAAATAACCCTCCTTGTAGCACCCCAAACTGTCAGCCCATCAACTGGATGCAGGATGTTTGCAGCATCCAGTGAGGATGATGCTCTGTCTGGTCTATGCAGTAGTAGTGGCACCAGCAAGATGACTTCTGGTATGTGAAAATTGGGTTTTGGCTACTGCTGTTCCCAGTCCATAATCTCTCCCCATCATTACAAATTTTCATCCTACTTTTATACTTCTTTTCAAGTTGACATCTCCTTTGTTTGAAAGCTGTCTTTGCAATTCACTGGCTATTGTTTAATTTTGTTGATAGTAGTCATCATCTTGATCAGTTTTGGGCGAATACCTTCTACAACAGTGTTTACTCACACAGACAGTGTATGCTCACTTTTCCACCTTATTAGCTATTGTTATCCTGGCAGTTTTGCCCAAGGGTGGGCAGTACAAGTTACCCCAACAATGGATCTTGTGAATTCTGCTGTTATTTAATAATTAACTAAAGTAGTTCAAAACTACTGTAGAATTAAATTCAGTTTAGTTGATATTTTACCATTTTTCTCATAAATGACATAACATCATAGTAAAATGAAAAAAAATTCTGTTTTCTCAGTGGAGATTTCTAAATTAATTTTAGATTCTAGGTAGGTTGTTTATAATTACTAACTCCTCCCAAACACTTTCCTTTGATTTTTCTCAAGGAGCAAAAATTAGCTTTATTCCATGGTGATTTGGATTTACCTGTTTGGTTTTTTTTAAAGAAGTAAGAAATGTGATTAAAAAAATACAATAATGCAATTTCTGTTCCACCTAAAAGTAACAGTTAAAATTTATTGAAACAAAATCCCTACAGTTGACTAGCAAATTTATTAAGCACAACTTTCAATGTCATAAAACTTCAATTCTTCTAACAAGGAAATTTCTGTACAGCATCATTCTTCTGAATAGAAAAATGCTTGCCTAGTTCTAGTGGCAGGCATGTTTACTTTCTGTGACAATAGGCCACAGAGTGCAAAAACTGGACTTTAAATTAAAACCACCCCAGGAGTCTTTGCTATATTTATTGTAGTTTAAAATGACATTATATTGCATTTACTCAGTCTGAGACTATTTCTATTACTATAAAAGAATCAGCTCAATGTGTTAGTTTCACTGTGTACTTCATTAAAATCACTGTGTATTTTCACCAGAAAAAAACCCACCACAACAAATCCTCATTCAACAACAGCAAAAAAGAATTAAGGTGCTACCTGATTGTTTCAAGGTCTCTGCATTTTATATATATAAAGGAAGGGTATTCTGTAAAAAAGAGCAACTATTTATGATAAATTGGCTGTCAAATATTTCATTGACTACTATTTAATTATTATATATTAGCTGATACCAGCACTATATGCGTACTTAGTAAATTCTCTCACAGCTTTTCTACTATAGATTTGCATTGGCACAGTGATACATGAAATTATATTACCGTTTTTCAAGATATTTTCAGGGTTTAATGCAACTAACAATATATTGAAAAGGACTGATGAAAAGAGAAAGTAAATGATCCATAGAGATTGCAGTTTTTCAGGCAACGCTGAAATGTATTGCTGTTGTGATGTCTCACATGAGATGTAATTTGGTTGTACTGTTTCCCCATTCCCTTTGTTTATTGGCCTATAGAAGAGAACAGGAGCAAGATGCTTCCAAATTACAGCAGGAGATGCAGAGCAGCAGTTTTGTTCAATTAAAACCCTGCAACGCTTTGTTTTATTTTCTCATCCGTTTTCCCCAAATTTCCATGGAGTTAGATGAAAGAAACTGTAGTACTGTAATCCTGTGTGATTGCTTATTAAAATACAACATGCAGGATTATGTATAGAAATGCTTAGATTCATCCTGATGCAAGAGCGGATGACAGTGCAGCTTACAATGAGTTCTTTCAGAAGAAATAACTGTGAATAGTCGGAGATTCAAACCATCTGCTTCCCATAGAATACTCATTTGGGCTAGCAACATGTAGACTGATGAATTGTAAGACAGAGGTGTGAGACTTTGAAGCTGTAATTACATTAATTAAGTGAAAGTAATGACTTCAAAAATGGAGGACAGAACAGCTTGTATGTGCATATATAAGCCCAAGGCTGGAGGAATAGAAGCTGTTGTGGGAGTCCACTATGGCAGCCTGACAGTCCTTGGCTTGAGCTAGAGAAAGGCTGGCATGTGTTTTGCAAAGAACTGGGTGACATTGGCATTTTGCACTGAAAATACCATTACACGTATATGAATGTAGAGCTTTTATGGCGTGTTTCTACACTCAGCAAATGGGAATTCTCTCTTAGGTTTCTAATTGCTATAATAATGAAGGTATCTGTGTAGGCTTAAACAAGTGTATAGGATAGAACAAACAAATGGATAACGCCATAAATTTTAGAGAAACTGATCAGTGATATAGCAAATTCTTTTACATTATCGATGATATTTAGGTACAACTGTTACTTGAAAACTTTATAGCCACTTAATTCATGTGATAATTCATACCCAAATATGTCATCAAAACTAATGAATCAAAACCGAAAAGGATGTGGAACTCAAATTCTAAGCTCACATGATAATTATTTCTGGGTAAATATCTCCCTTGATAACCATATGTTTAACACACCTTCTTGCTTTTGTGTCTGCTTTTCAGACAATCATTATCAGAATTTAGCACAGGAGGAATTAGGAAAAATTAAAGGCTTTAAGTGATATACTTAAGCCCAGCAGTTTTTTTAGCAGTCAAGAAATATTTTAAAGTTGAGAGTCTAAGAACTTCTAAACAGGTGGAAAAAACTATAATCTCACAGGACACTACTTGTGAAACATTGGAAAGGAGAAACCTGAATTTAACTACCTGAAGGCACTTCTTTTTTTCATACTGCATTTCACTTAGCTGATACAACCAAAACTCAAAAACCTTTCTGTTATACTGCATGTACAAATCGCCCCTGTTCTGTGCTATTGAGCCTGATGGAGAAGAGACAATAAAAGGAGCATTGAAATCTACATTGCAGTGCATTTTTGAGTACATGGTAAATAGTAGGTAGCCCCCAAAATAATTAAGTTAAGGAATAGCTTGGGTGAGGGGGTCAGAGACCTGATCAACTATGGCCTGGGAAGTGTTGTGCAAGCAATGTTGAGACAGCCTTATATGTATAAGCTTTATTTGGGGCATCCATAGCTGGATACATTGACTCTAAAGGTAAGATTTTCTTTTTGTAAAAAACCAAAGGAAACAGATGGAGAACTGTCTTTAGTGGTCAGACAGGAAGAGAAGCAAGAGGGTGTTTCACAGATGAGGAACCTCTCCAGTACAGCATATATCCCCCTATAACTCTTCTTCCATAGCAGCCGTATAGTTGTCACCAGGACAGAACTGCGTGAGGTGCAAGGGCATGAAGAAACCCATAAGAACAACAAAGGGAAAATCATTGCTGCAGCAGCCCCCCTAGTGCCTAGGCGGAAGGGCGCAAAGTTGGAAAAGGCAAACTGTAGAATTGCAAATGGGAGTATGAGAGGACCCAAGGCCACCCCTCCTGCAGTCACTGCAGTACCTGCCTTGTGCTACCAAAAAAGCAGCTGGAGCTCTCAGTCGTCCCGACACTCAGCACAGGCAGATACTTCCTTGACAGTCGGCGAGGTTTTTCGAAGTTGCCTTGTCTTCCCACTAGCTTCATGCCAGTACTTCACTCTTCATTCCAGCCACCTTCTTGATGTGAGGAGTGCTTTATATCCAAAAGAAAACCTCTTAAAATCCTTTTCTGATATTGGGATAGCTTTGCCCATGTGATGTTTAGATATAGTCCTTGAGACACTTGTGTGATATATGCAGATATCTCATTCAAAGGCTAGAAGATGACTTCTTCACTTGGATTATCCTACATGTATCTCAAAAGTGCATGTACTCGCGTATGGAGATAATATCTAGAGTGACTTGTGATGCAGAAGTTATGGAAAGATTCTTACAGTTAGCCCAGGAAATATTTAAAACAGACACTCTTTTATAAAAGTGATTCAGCCAAATATTTTCCTAAAACCAGAAATTTAGCCTTTCTATCTGCCCAGGAAGATCAAAGTAATGTTTTGCTAGTTTTATATTTATTATCATATTTCTATCACTACAAATAATTAGAGACTTGTTGAAAGTCTTGACTAAGTCATTCACAAAAAAATAAATCTGCCTGTGACAATTTATTCTATAATCCTTTTTTGTTTAATTAGGAATTTTTCAGACAATAAGAATTCAGATAATCAGGGTTCAGAAAACATGTTTTCCTCTGCAGACTTTTTTTGAACAACATGTAGCTTAGCATATGCTTGTTCTCTAAGTGGTTCTGAAATACAAACTAAGCGTTAGTACTTCGTTAAAGTATTAACAAAGCATCACAGGTAATCAGATGCTTTACTCTGCACGCTAGTAAATACCCAGGGTGACAATAAGGCAAGGAACAAGACCATAGATGTTAGACATTTGATGCTAAGTAAAAATACAGTTACTGAGGAGTTTTATACAGTAATGTACAATTTTATACCAAACTGTACTGCAGAAAATTGCTCATTAAAAGTAATGCTCATTGTGATTAGGAATTTTGGTGGCTTTTTCACCTCATGCTTGGCTATTTGAGAAGGAAACTCATTCCTTTTGTTTCCTTTTGCCTTAGCCTCACAGAATTTATGGAGATATGACAGAATGCTAATGAGATGTGGCAGGTTCAGTTAAGCCATGGAAACACTGTGAATTAATCTCAGCCCTGTGTCAGTCAGAAGCCATCAGACTAAAATCTCCAGTGGAGAAAATCCAACTAACAGCCACTGACTGTTGTGTTATGATCAAAACATGGAATCTTTCATCTCTGGTGCCATTTGCTTTGTGTGGTGGTTGGTGTGCTGCAGTGCTTTTTAGTGCCATTGGTAAATCTTGAGAGAATTTGAGCAGTGAGTCTCTGAGAACAATGATGCTGAGAGACCAAAGGGGGAAAAAACAGAAAAGAAGAGGAGACTAGTCTGGTTAATAATATACTAATCTGTGTTCTACTATTCAGCTATAAAGGTTTATTTGTTTGCAGTTAAGTTTACTAGGCTTTAGTTTTCAGTATCAGCTGTTCTGTTGTCTTAGGCTTCTGCTGTTTTAAGGTAACCTCCAGCCAATGATACAGTTTCTGCTCTTAAAGGACCCAGAACTTTCTGCAGTCCTAAAGACACATCTGTGCACTTTTAAAAGGCATACCTACAGCTCAGAGGATTAGATATTTGCAAAATTTGCAAATGCATGATCAATACAGAAAGGCACAACTGAGTTTACAGGAGTGTACAGTGATCATGTTTTGTCTCAGCAAGAAAAATGTTTTTTAAACAGTTCTTGCTACTTCCAAAATGTTGTTCTGCTCAGTTAGTTAGAGAAGGAAAATGGGATTTGAAGTGCTTTATCAGATTTGTGGTTCGTTAGCATTGTGCACTTTCCTCTAATTATAAACCGTGTATCAGCATTGCAGTTCAGGTGTGATTAGAATGATGTGGATACGCCTGCTCCAGCCCAATTTTAGCTACCACTGTTTCCGATTGCCGTAGGATGGGACTGTGGCACTCAGCATAGTACACAGAATTGTTCTGGTGTGTTAAGCAAAGATTTGGGTGGTTACACCTCACTCATCTCTACTCTGCTGTGATTACACTGTATCTCTAAAGCACTGGATTTATGTTGATGTGTGCCAATTTTCCAGCCTGTTCTCCAACCAAGTCTGCATACCCATTGGTATTCTTTCTCCCATAGCTGAATAATACTGCCAGATGAATCTACAAGAATTAATTAAGATTCGTTTATAAAATACTGATTTCTCCCGTGAAGCCTTGTTCACAATATGCTCTGGACAGTTTATATGTGCTTTCTGTTTTAACTTTATCAAAACCCTTATAAAGGAGATTTCTGCTTCTCTTGAACTCTTAGCAAGCGATACATTAGTTTACAGAACAATGGAATTACCATATACCTTTTTTCCCCATTAATGTTTTTTAAAACAAATATTTTTATGTTTTTATGATGTAATGAGAACCTCTACTTTGTAGAGGTAATCCCAAAAGCAACTTAAGTGTGTTTATAATAGATAGAATGATTTTTATAGGACTGATGGACGTTAACAAAAAGTAGTTGGCATTATTCCAGCCAAAAGGATAAAAAAAAGCTCCTGAGATGAAACAGCTTCCTGAAGGCACAAACCAAAGGCACAAATTGCCTGATTGCAGTACACCACAGGAAATGCTTAATACATCAATTCTGTGTTTGTCATTTTATATGGATGGTTGCCTGAGGAGTTCAACATATTTCACTACTGTATATTTATGTTCGAATTGCTGTCTTACACTGTTTAGGCTGTGCTGACTACTGTTCTTTAAGCAGAAATTGCTTGAAGACACTGAAATGAACGACAATACTTTTAGATGAACCTTTTAGACATGGAGAGTATAAATGATACCTGAGAGTACTATAGTTAGTTACACTTAATGTAGAAGTGGAGGAGAAGTATGAGCTTTACGTGATGCTTTTACACTCCATAGATTTGTTCTCAATAGTATAATAATATGCTTTAGGCAAATGTGCGTGTATATCTATTGATCTTGCTTAAGAACTTTTGTCACAGTGAAGTGAAACACACAGCATTAAGCCTCCCAGGCTCCACAGCTGTCTCTAAGAAGATGCTTATAGTACTCTTAAAGACAACGGAAAATTAAATGAAGGGATACTTTAGCCTTGTAAAGAGGAGTTTATTCAATGTGTTACAGTGAATCTATCTATAACAGCCTCTGATGGGCATTGTGCTTCTATATTTGCAATTCTTCTGATTCTTCAGTTGAACTGGTGTAGATTTCATGAGAATAAAGACTTGAAGGCATCTAGAGGAATAAGGTAACAATAAACAACAAAAACTGATTTATTTTTATGTATTTATAGAACTATTAATTCACATACTTTCACACACATCCTAACCTTAAAAGCACTTTCTGAGAATATCTAATATTTTTACCTGTTACACCAAGTAAAAAAAGTGAAGGTTTGTCGTTGCAGTACAGTCTGAGAAGAATCCCCCTGTAACATTGTGCGTAAGGTTTCTCCACCCTCCTCTTGTGCCTTTAGAACTGGGGCTTTAAATTCAATTTTGAATATCAGGTGACTCCACTAGCACTTAAAAGAAATGAGCCACCTTCAGTAATGAAGTCTGGAGTCTTAACAGACTTCAGGTTAATATTACCTTTCGACTTTGTCATAATCCATTTGTTAGTGTCTGCTTACATTGTTAGTGGCAAAATTCAGATGAATGTGTATGGAAAAATAATCTGGGAGTGCAAAGAGCCGTCACAGTAATATAGATAATACACATTAGTGTCACTTGAAGCAATATGTTGGTTAAAAACTAAACACTAAAGACTGTACATTTAATATTTTTATAAGAAAAATCTCTGTACTGTGTGTTTAATGAAACTGAGGCAAGTATAATAATTCTTTTTTTAAGAACAAAAGAAGTTTGGGGTGTAAAAGTGCTGAAAAAGTAATTCTAAGTTTTGCACCATCCACTTGGGGAGCAGAAGTATCCATATTACTTGTGTGTCCAACTTAAATATGTATTGCGAAATAGTAATTGCTTTTAAGAACAAGCTAATGTTCAGAAATTATTTGCAGGATGGTGTCAAATAACTACCCTATTTCAAGTAATCACAATTCAATCAAATGTGATTTTGTACAAAGAGAATGCACTCAAAGTATTTTTTAGCTCTGTGTATTAGGGTGTCAAAGCATGGGCTTAATCTTGTAATGAAAATCGATTGAACTGCAAAGAATTTAATTATTGTGTGTGGGTAAACCTTTACCAGCATATTTCTTTCTGGAATTCATATCTATTATGTAAAACAAGACATCAAAGTTGTACTCAAAGCTTTATGTGTTACACTTGTACCATGGTCAAAGATAGAAAGTTTCTTTTGGAATTTTGACTCTTAGAGTCTGATAATAAATATAACACACTTTGATTTAGTGCAAGAGTTCCTTCTCACATTTCTGGTGATTTTCTTTGGAGCACCTTTCTAATCTCAGCGTCCAGTTACAGGTCTCAGAATGTGGCTAGTGCTTTGGTGTATTAAGCACCTTTGCTTCTGTCCAGTTGGAATTAACCATTGAAGCTCAATCCTGTATTTGTGTGCCAATGTTTAGATGCTCAAGATGGAAAATTTTGTCTCTAGTACTGTGCAAAGAACTAGGTCTGTTGGCATCCAGCAATTTACAGAGAGTTGTCTGTAAACACAGCTGGAGGAAGGCTTCTGCAATGTGAATATCTATTATATCCTTTCAGAAAGCAGTCTTCCAAAAAATGCGCATCTACTTTATTACGGCATGACAATCATATTACTTTTTTGATTCTGAGTTTATTATGTGTTAATGTTAAATGCTAATGGAGGTCGGAGGTTACCAGGTAAAAAATATGTTTCACATCCTGGTAAAAGAACTTCCTCTTTTCAGAATTACCACTGTTTGAAATTAAATTTAACACATATTGCTGTAAGTGAAGGTCTGCATTCCTGATCACTTTTTGCTTTCAATCCCTTTTTAATTTTTTTAATATTTTCAGAAATGCTTAAATTTAATTGAAGAAATGCCTTCCCTCTTTTTTTTTTTTTCTTTTAAGTTGTTAAATACAGATTTGAGTTACTGACTATTTAAAACCTATTAATAGTTAATTGGTTAGAAATGTTCAGTAGAGAAAATCTTTCTGTGATACATGGTATAATTAATTATGTTATTGGAGTTCTTGTAGTCCTTTTAGATTACTGAAAGTTACACGTTTTATGACATTTTAATTCTGCATATAGATTCTTTTTCTGCAATAATATTCTCACAGCTGCAATCCTTTATTCAGGAAAGAACTCTGTTGAAGCCAATGAATATGTTACGTGTAAGTTACTGCAAGACAGCAGCTGTAAAAGATCTGTTCGTGTGTTATGATCTATAATAAGCCATCCTATATTATCTACAGAAGGATAGTAGTCAAACTATTTCTGGTGCAGACACTGAATATCTAGCAAATACAGATACTAAAGAAACAATGTAATTTTTTCTCATTATTCTTCTTTCTCCTCATAAAACTTCTCATGCTTCCTAGAGAAGTGTTCTGTGCCACATTTCTTTCAGACTCACAGTCATTACACATCTTGAGTAAAACCTTGGCCACTGTCTGCAGACTACCCTCTCTTTCTTACATCTTGTGTCATCTTCTGTCTGAAATAATGAGCAGTGCATCAAGTATCTGTTACCCAGAGCATAAAGGAGGTGATACATTTCTTCTTGAATGATTGCGTGAATATTAGGGTCTCTTTCACTTCTGAAATTTTTTAGCATCTTCTTGCATCATTTTCTACAGGTAGATGCAGTGTTGAGGGAACTGTTAGGGTTTGTTATTATTATTTTTTTTACAGAAGTCTTACTCTTTCTGTATATTTCTATACTACTTTCTGTAATATTTCTGTATTGATTCTACCCACTTTTCAGCAGTTTCCCACCTTAAAGCCAAATTTCAAGTAAACAGTGCTATAGGCACAATGTGTATACGGCTTTCCCATTTTACAGTTAATATATTGAAGTTACATTGAACTCTGTGTGGACATAGATGTAATTAAAGATTAAGCCTTTCTTGTATCTTTGCCTGCTTCCTTAGGAATATGTGGTGGTTTGACCCTGGCTGAATGCCAGATGCCCACCAAAACTGCTCTGTCACTCCCCTCCTCAACTGGACATAATAATGAGTTTTGGATGCTTTTTATTTCTGTTTCAATCTTTGTTGCCAATGCTAGAAAATATGAAAAGTTTGTTTCTTTAAAAAGATTTTTAATTCAGATTTTTATATTTATACTTACTTAATTTTTTACCTTTTGAACTTTCATATCATCTGGTTTCTGATACTATAAACAACAAAAAATAGGAGTCAACATAAAACAAAGCTAGCATGATGAAAAAGTCAAAATAGCACAGTTTACAACCATCTTATGTCAAATATGTAAGTCATTAAAATACCAATACTGTACTCTGATGACATAGTACAAGGAAAAAATGACACCAATACAAATATTTTCTCATAAATATCGTTGTCAGGAAGAAAAAGGGGAGAATTTAATTCCCTCTTAACTAATGAAACAATAATCTAAACAATTTTCTCAGAAATCTTTTGATTAAATGTTTTTTAACAAGGAAATCCTAGCTAATCTAAAAGTAAAATTCTCCTGCAGATATCTTAACTTCAGTAAAAGATGTTAGCTGATTACCTATGCTTTTGGAGGAAAGGCAATAGATAGAGAGGAGACTGATCTCCCCCAACCTCACTACCCTGATAAAAGGATGCACAGGATGTGATAAATGCAAACTGAAGGCACTGTGCCGTATGGTTCAAATCATCAGCTTGAGCTTTGATGGTCCACGTTTTCCTGATATGTCTAATATCCCGCAATCCTTCCCCTTTGGTCAAAGAGAGTGCTTATTTTTGATGTCATCTAGTGCCCTACTGGGTTTTTGACCACTAGTTTAGGGTTTCTTTCTGTATAGAAACCCATCTGAACTAATAGCTGGTCACTGACTTGGCAGATCCTGGACAGATGATGCTGGAGAGCTGAAGAATAATGTTCTAAATGCATAATAGCTCCAGCATGTCTATGGGGCTCTGGTTTGCTATATAGATGTTGCACAGCATTTATGGACATACATAACCAGGAAAAATGGAAAGGAATGTGAGAGACTGCTGCTTTTTGTATTTCAGATTTTAGTATGGTGTGGCTAATCGTTGGGATTATCCTTCTGAGGAAACTGAAATTTCCCTCTGTGGTGTGCCTTGTTTGTTTGTTTATTTTTCTCATTATTGCTGAGATTTAGAAGGAAATCAGAACTCTTTAATGAAATGGGTTGTTTTCCAACCAGATTTATTTTTAAATCTAAGTGAAAAATAAAAGAGTAAAGTGTATTTTGTAAGTCCATATAAGTGCTTAATCAGGGATTCTCAGATTTGTAGAAGTCACACGGATGAATTAACACTTTAAAAACTGAGAGATGTCCAACAGTTAATTAAATCAGAGCTTGAACTTTCTGTACGGGAAAGTTCAGCTGATAAATTTTTTATGCACTTTCAGACATTACAACAATATACAATTACTACTGTGAAATGAGTAATTCACAGTGCAAGACTACTTAGTAATGCTATCAGATTTAAGCTGGGCCTGATTTTTTTGATAGGTCTCCAAATTTGTTTTAACACACCTGATCTTTCCCTCAGTACTAATTCCCATTTAGTATATTCAGTTCCCTGTGTTCTTGTGAATGCTTTGAAGGGGGAAATGCAGTAAAGATTCTTTTATGAATACCCATTCTTTGCTAACTACTTTTTAAAAGATACTTGAATTATTAAGCTATTAATAAAGTTAAGTATGGAAATGTAGCTCAATTGCTTATGTTGAATTTTGTATACCCATTAAAATGTTATGAATTTCCCTCTGAAATTAATTAGGATTATTGCACTGGCACATGAATGTCTCTATGTAGGGAATACTTGCAGTATAGAGGTAAAATTAATTATTTTCAAAGGGTAAATATCAAGATTTTAATGACATGTATTGTAGCTGCCAACTAAGACGTTTTCCATGCGATAATTTTCCAAATGAGCTGAGATCTAGCAGCTGCTGACAGGGGAGCCTCTGAGTATTCTGCTGAATTTCAGTACCTATGTAAGATCTACATTGAAAGTCAGATCTATTCACTCTTACACATACCTTGAACAATATTTTGGTTTATACTTGTTGCCATCGACTTCTTGAGGTTTCAGTTGAAAAAAAAAATAATAAAAAAAAAGAAAAATAACAGGAGTACTTCTATGGAATAGAAAAGAAAGGAATTTAAGGATCAGATGATTAAATTGCTTAGTGAAGAAACTACTACCTTGGCTGAAGATCACTTGGAGAACAAAGACGGAAGGTGAAGAGGAGGAAAACTGAGCAGAATAAGAGGGACTGATAATCTAGGTTTATAAAGTTTCAGAATACTTTATGACTGTATATTACTTACTGGTTTAAAATACATGTAGGCCAGCTAAGAAATCTTTTACTCCAGAAGTCAAAGATAAACAAACTGAGCAGATGATTGTGTGTGTTAACTGGCTGTGCTACAGGAGAGGTATCCATAGAAGGTGCAGGTTCTCTTGCATGTAAACTATATGCAAACAGAAGGTTTTCTTACTACTTTCTCTAAACTCTTCTCCCTATAGAATATGCATCTCCCTGTAAATTCCAGGCAGGTTGCTATACCAGACAGCTTAAAGAATTCAAGACAGAGAGATTGCTTTGCTCTCTGAGCAAACATTGTACAAGTTAATGTCGTCTATAGACACTAGATGAAAGCTTTTCTTTTAAACAACATGGAGAGGTCACAAGTATATTAGTCTTGTAGTCCTAAGTGTAAAAATTTCCAAGATAGGAGTGAAGGTGAACGATGATGCTCTGTACATACTTACCCAGCCCTTTCTGATCCTTCCATTTCCCCTTTCCCATGTATCCTTAATATTCTTGTAATCACATACTGCCACCATGTTTAATGGCTAGCACTTGGTGAAGTGTATCATACAGGGGACTTTCATCTAGTTTAATAGTTTTACATGTAACATTATAGCAAACACTGAAACAAAGGCAAAAAAATTGCAATGGCACCTGCCTTCTGAGGATGCACTATGGGCCCAGTAGTATCTAGGCAGAGATGTGATTTTGATCTGCCTTCAGGACAAAGACCTATCTGAGAGAACACACCAAATAAGAGACAGTTGTTTGAATTTCATCATAGCACTGATTGTACCCTACCACTGTTTCAAACTAATCTCACTGGGTGGCCTGTTTGTAATACTGAATACTCTAGGAAGTATGAGGGCTGTAAGAGCTATTGCTTTACAGAGCACTTTATCATTCTGCATCTTACAGCCCTCTTGAATGCCATTGTAAATACAGTGCTGACACTCTTGGACCACTGAAGGCATGAGATCCCAGCAGCAGAGTAAATTCTGATTCTGTAAATGTTTTTGCAAACCTTAAGAGAACTGGATATTCTTTTACCTCTAGGCAAGACTCTGGTAGAATACTCAATGCCAAGGAAAAAAAAAAAGAAACCAAAAATTGCTACATTGAAATAACAACTTTATTCAGTAGAAAGGAGGGAAATGAATGTTCCAAATGCAGTCTTGCTTGAAAGATCTGTAACTATGTAGTTCTCAAAATTTTCTATTGTCACTTTCAGTACATGTGGTTTGTTAGGAGAAGCTGTTTTAACAAAAATGCTCCATTGCTTTTTATTTTGGAATTATTTTTACCTGATTGCCCTGAGGCTTTTATATATGTTACTCTATTTTGTGCTCATTTTCTGCAATAGTTCACTTCCAAATATTTATGTCACTGTCTCAAGGATGATGTAAATGCATGCAGTAATTATAAAAATGTCTGAATTGCCAGGATATAGTGATAAAAGAAAAGCTTCAGCAATGCTTCTCTCATCTGCCTCTGACTGAAAAGACAAACAAGACTGTGGAGAATAGGCAGTTTTCCTCAGATCATTACTCTTCCCCCTAGAATCCCACTGGACTGTCTTTGCTCTCTGTTGGCTTTATCAGCAGCATTCTGTGATTTCCCCTGTAACATGTCTGACCTACATAAATGAAAGTCTGCCCCACATCTTAAGATATATTTTAAAACATATTTTTGCTCCTTCAAAAATACCTACTTGCATGTGGCTTAGAAAGAGAAAATTTTACTATAAGCTGCTGGGCATTTCTTTTATCAGAAAGGAAGATGATAATTCTGCTGAGTAGTTTTTCCATTTTATGGGTGGCAGTAGAAATGTTTACTCTGGTCATGAGCACTACTTTCCTGCATATATTTGATTTCTACCTAAAACTATGTGCATAGACATCCCACATGCTACTGATGTTTTTTTTATGTCTTCATTTTTCAATTATAAAGCATATGAACTTCATGTTCTCCAAGTATCATGTAAGAAACCACCTACAAAGTGTTATCTCTTCCTGCATAAGTTCCTTCATTTTACAGGATCTTTTAGTACTTCATTTTAAATAAAAAAAATGTGTATTAATAGTTTAATGCTGAAAATCATCTTTCCTAGGTAAAGAGAAATTATGGGAATAATTCACTTCTGTGCTTTTTGACATTTGCAGATATTTTACATACAAATCCTTACCAATATGTACAAATACAATGATTCACTCATTCTTGCATGCTAGATAAGTTTTTGGGAAACCTCTGAGAAATGTGTAATGATTACACCATTGAACTGTGGCTGATTAATAAAAGTGCTCCCCCTGCTTCTAAACCATGGAAATACTAGAACTGCACTTTGTCCTGCTGAAGGAAACAGCCTGGGATTTCTGTACCAAAATGTTTTGTAACTATCAGAATTGTCCTTATTTTCATCTACCACAATATTTTCTGTAGATTCCCGTGGCTCTAGCAGTTGCATCTTTAATCCTTTTTTTTCTGGTGTGACACCAGGGGAGGCAGAAGCAGTACTCTGCATAACAAGCAACGAACCAGCCACTAAGTTGCAAGGATTTTTGAAGGACTGTTTTATGTCAATGGCTAGTACTAGGTTTTAATTTTCCTATGAGGCAAAATTTTAAGAGTCTTAAACAGCAAGAAAGAGATAGAAAATTATTTTCATTTAAATACAGCCTTAAGATCAATCACAGGTTACAGGAAGGATGAGGAGATACTCTATGAAATTCTTTGCCTTGGGCAAAAGGAGTATCAGGCTGTTTGCATTCTATCAGTCTGTCACTGGTCATATTAGAAACAAGTTACTGCATATGTGATTCTAAGGATGGGTGAATTAAAGGGCTTCAGATCCTTACAGGAAAGTGCTGTGTGAGTACAGAGATAAAATTTGCCTGTTTCTAGCCTATGTTATATAATGTACTATAGTAGATAGAGCATGCTCTTCCTAAAGTGACTGAATATATGGTTAAATTCAGTCTCTCCTTGACCTCCAGAGTACATGGCAGACCTTAATTAATATATGTTAAAGTGTTTTGTGATTGTTGAGTGTAAATTATTCTATACAGTAAATGTGATCTGTTTGTTTTGCTGTAACTTTGTAGTGATAAACCTGTATGTGCTAAATTCATAGTTATTTTATCACACAGATCAGTACGTATTGAGTCAATACAGGCATTGCAATCTGAGGTAAATTGCATTGAGATAAATAGTGAAGATACTTTTAAAGATTTTATAACTTGTTTTAAAAAAACAATTTTCTTACAAGATTTCAAAGAAACTTCACTGGATTATTGAAAATGTAGCTTTTATGGTATTTATTTTATACTGCAGGGCTACTGCAGCAAAGACTGCATCAAACTGAGTTCTTACCACAGGCACCAAAGTCTTTTAGTCCTTTAGACTGCTCTGAGTATAAAACCTTAAGAGAGGACTGCTGGGGGGGGAGGGGGGGGGAAGTTCATGGATCTGTACCACTGAATTCCAGACTCCTCCTGTTCAGCAGGACTTGCAGCCTGTGAGCACCCTCTGGGCAGCCTGTGTTTCTCTCAGCAGTGCTTGCTGGGCGTGGCCACTGCCTGCTCACAGTTTCAGTGGTGAAACTTCATGGATTGTTTGCTCAGAGCTTGGCCAAACAGGAGAACTGAAAAGCAAAGAAAACTTAATACCAGGACCTTTTTAAAAACGTGGGTCCCATCATCAAGTTTGTAAGACCTTGTTGGATAAGTTCTTTCTTTTGAGAAGCACTAAACGTGTAGCAGCTCCACTGAAGAGATCAGAATCTTATCTTTGGTCAACAGCTGTTTTTAATGTTGAAAAGCAAGGCTTTTAGGAGTGAAATCTTAGATACCCAAAATACTAAAACTGTACTTCTGGTCTCTCTTTACATTCAGTCTGATGCTTACTGCAAAGCCGGCCTCATCTTTCACCCAGTATCTTGGGTTTTTTTGACTTCAAGCCAGGATCAAACCCTCTGATTTCCCTGAGGAAAGGGGCGGGGGGATGGATGGACAGATGGACCCAGAGGCCCTCCAACCCTCACCTATACAACCCTGTGGGTAAAGGCTGGCTTCAGCTCTGTATTTTCTTTTACCAATCTCTAATATAAAAATACTAGCTGCCTTTTCAAGAGCGTTTTGGAATTCTGGCTACAGACTGATAAACTAAAAGGCATCCAGATACCCAGACAGAAGATGCTATATCTGTATAACAGAATAGTACCATTTTAGCTTTAGTTAGAAATTAATTATGATTAAATGTTTTGGTTTAATGGAGAAAATCCTTTCTCTCTGAGCAGGTGTACTGAAGAAGGCTGGTATCTGTTTGCAGACAGCTCGAATGGAGAATTTGGTCACACAGCTGATATTGCTACCCCAACCATCTCCCTCACGGGGCCCAAATGCAAAATCTCATTCTGGAACCACATGAATGGTTCAACAATAGGTTCTCTGGAGGTATGGAGATGTTTTTTATTTTGGGTTGGGTTTTTATACTGCCTGAAATTGCTGTGAGAAAATTCATGCCTTGTCATTTAGTTTTATTAAAGCCTAGGCTGCTAGTAAATGAAAACTAACAATTACTAGTACTCCCCTGCTCTTAAAATGTTGCGATCAGAAGGAAGCATTAGCTGGAGTATGCTGGGGAAAATGTAACTTCCTACAACAATCAAAACTTACGACCTTTATAGACATACCGTAGTTGGAACGTCCATACAGAAAAAAGCCTTGTGCTGCACAGTGCCCTTTGACACTGAAAAGCATCAGTAGATATTAGGTTCTGAACGTGGGAGCATGAAAAAAGTAATTGTGTCAAAATTTGCAGAAAAAAATTTATTAGAAACAACTTATTGGTTGGAAAGTTTAACATATATATCTTTCAGAGGTTAATTATATTAAAGTAAGCAGCATTAAACTATTTCTAGGATGTAATAGCAACAAACCTTCTTACCCATACCCTTTTCTTCAATTAAAATAAAAGCACTTCTGTAAAGGAAATGTAACTCATTCAGTAGGTTGCAGATCAAATGAGTCACTGCAATGTGAAAACAGCAACATCATTCTCAAAAAATTTTTTGCAACACATCTGAGTAACTATAACGGGATTTCCCTTTAATGTTACACAATAACTACAGAATCAGAAATGGATTGAAAAAAATACTCAGGATAGGTTACCCAGTCACCTGTGCCCTCAGTACCAAATTCGATATGGCCAGAGCATGTGGCTTTAATTGTACAAATAAATTCTCATTAGCTCGGTTACTCTGAATAAGAAATTGTAATAAAAATCTGGCAGAATTCAATGGTTTTGAAGATGGAATGAAAATATATGTTGACATTAGAACTGAAATCTGAGATGTGGTGTCCTTCACCCCATGCATGTGACTTGCTAGACATTCAGAGGAAGCATGTTCTGTTTTCTTGAACTTTTCTTAAACAATTTTTAAAAATATTGCTGGACTTCTTCCAAGTAAGAAAAAGTCTTACTAGGCTGCTTGGCAAGTAGTCAAATTTCAATTAATCAGAATTAGTGGGAAATCAGAGTATAAAGGTGGTTCGTCCTCTGTTTTAAGCCTCAGGACAGATCAGTCTGCTTTGAGACTTCTTTGCATTTACTCCGGAGTTCAGGGCTTCTTTACAATGTAGGAACTCATGTTAGTTGGAATCAGGTCCACAGAGTGTTTTGTAGAAATTAACAGCAAATTCTATGGAACCATGCTCATTATTACCACCACAAAAAGCAAATGTATATAGGTATTTATTTTTTCTCAGTTTCAACATGAGACTACAGTTTCCCTCAATTCCTTAACTGATTTTTCCCCACTCTGTAACTTAATTGATTTTAAGATATACCAAAGGAAAACCACAGAACCTTTGCATTTTAAGCATTGTAAATAATTACCTGGTTTCAACTGCTTAATTAAACAATTGATAATGAATGTAGGAATAAAATTGTTTCGGTAATTTCTCATTATTTTCTTCTAAAGATTCTAAGTATTATATCAATGGGAATCTTTTCTGTGCTTAAAAATTACTAAAGGTCTTTTATCCATCTCTTTCTCCAAGACTACCACGTGTTTATTTAATTCACAAGTTTGGATTTTTGCGTGTTAGTCTGCATCCATGCCATCAAGTGTCAAGTAGGACATGCTGAAGACTTTCCTGCTGTTTGCATGAATGGCTGTCCTATGTTCCTATAACTTTCTTAAACATTGATTAGCTGTCACCTTATTATGCAACCTTGGTCTGAATATTTGTTGGAACCATTTTTTGTCTGGTTTCTGCCCTCAGACTTGCCATGGGTAACTCTACCAATGTATTAGATGTGCTTTTTCAATAATTTGCAATGTAATTGAAATGCATAGGGCTTCAAAGTGCATTAGGGTACAAGGAAGCCTTGGATTTTAATAGCACATAAATTCATGGCCATATTTAACGCTAAAATTATAACCTTTAGCATGATATGGTATAAAATATGCATTTCTGATGAAGGACTTGAATTTATAATTTGCTAGGTAATTCACATTGTATGTAAGAACGTGTGTATGTGTCTATATATTCACACACATATATATTCATATAAATATATAGTTTGTATGTGAATGTGAGAAAAAACTTCCTTACTCATCACCCTTTATCCTCTCAAATAATATCTGTAATCCTTTTTTCTCTCCAGTTTTTTTCCCCTTAAAATCCACGTCTTCTGTGGGCAGTTCTTCTTGTCTGTAGAGCCAAGTGTCACTTTGTTTTTCTGTTCAATTTAATATATTACACCTGTTTCTTTTGTTCCGCTGGAATGAAAGCTCTTCAGTGTGAGGATCTGCTGTTTGCTTGGCAGAACTTACCTGTGGTGCAATATCATATACACACATGGGACTGTATAAATTAAAAAAAAAAAAACAACTTTTTTTTTTTTTTCATTAAGATGAAAAATGCCTGCACTGCCCTGAGAAGGTTACATAGAGTAGCAATAAATCCTTGAAAGCAGAAGTGGTTCAGGCAACTGGCGAACTGATATTTAGCTCTGTGAGTACTGGCTGGAGACACAGCTTGACATACTTCATCAGACACCCATCTTGTTATTGTCAACTCAGTTGAATTTGGATGCCCAAGAGGCTGGAGCAAAGCATACTCAGTACTTTGTGCTCGTGTCAAAAAGTGTCAGCTTTCCCCAATTCAATGACTGTTTACAGGGGTAAGGGTGTTTATGAGTCTTCCATTGCCCAAACAGATGAAATTTGGTCTTTAGAAGAAAGCACAAGTTTTTATTTGTAGAAGAAGAAACATTTCATAAGAATCAGGACAAGAAAATGTATCCCAGAATGAAGCAGTCTAATGGAGGCCTGAACTACTACTTTTTTCGGTAACTCTTGTTGTTAAAGCTGTTTCCATATTTTAGAAATGGATCCTGACCCATTAATAAACAATTCTTATTTGTGGCTAGCCACTCCAGATAACTTAATGGGATAAGTTAGTCCAGGTAAGGCTCTGGACTGAGTATGTTTATGAGGAAATCAGAAAATCTTAAAGCATTATTTTCTTAGAATAGTCATTTACACTAGCAAATCCGTTTGCATCAGATAGGACATTAGGAAAAGGTTTTTCACTGAGAGGGTGGTCCATCACTGGAACAGGCTTCCCAGGGAAGTGGGCGCAGCACGAAGCCTGTCAGAGTTCAAGGAGCATGTCGTGGTTTAACCCCAGCTGGCAGGTAAGTACCACGCAGCTGCTCACTCACTCCCCTGCCCTTGCGGTGGGATGGGGAGGAGAATCAGGAAAAAGGTAAACCTCATGGGTTGAGATAAGAACAATTTAATAATTGAAACAAAGTAAAATATGGTAATAATAACAACAACAAGAATTGTAATGAAAAGGAGAGAGAGGGAGGAATTAAACCTAAGGGGAAAAAGAAAACCCCAACGAACAAGTGATGTACAATACAGCAGCTCACCACCTGCTGACCGGTGGCCAGCCGGTCACTAAGCAGCGATCCATGGCCCCTGGCCAACTCCCCCCAGTTTATATACTGAGCATGACATTCTATGGTATGGAATATCCCTTTGGCTAGTTCAGGTCAGCTGTCCTGGCTCTGCTCCCTCCCAGTTTCTTGTGCACCTCCTCACTGGCAGAGCACGGGAAACTTGACAAGTCCTTGACTCAGAGTAAACACTATTCAGTAACAACTAAAACATCAATGTGTTATCAACATTATTCTCATACTAAATGCAAAACACAGCACTGCACCAGCTACTAAGAAGAAACTTAACTCTATCCCAGCTGAAACCAGGACAGAGCTTCTGGATGGTGCTTTTAGTCATATGGTTTAGTTTTGGGTAGTTCTGAGAGGAGCAGGAATTTGGACTAGGTGATCCTTTTGGGTCCCTTCCAACTCCGGATAGTCTATGATTCTGTGATATTTAATGGTGGTATAGAGATAAGTTCTGCAAGATACTCTTGTACTCTTGTATACAACTAAGGGACCAAAAGTGAGTTGGTAATGGAAAGATTTTTTGGGACGTAGAATTATTTTCATTTTAGGTACTCTGTAAACATGGTAACAGGACTTCTAAACTGTGGACTCAAAGTGGCAGCCAAGGTCCCCACTGGAACAGGGCAGAAGTGTTCTTAGGAATTCGTTCAAATTTTCAGGTATGTATTCCTGTATTATGTGTTTCATAGACAGCTGGCCTTAGGTACTTTTATGTTACGTATTCTTCACCTCCTCAATTCTGTTTTTGCCCCATACACATACTGTATCTCCCCTTCTGAATAGCAAAACTCATCTTTTTGGGTGTCTGATTGGTTATCTGAGCTGGACACAAGTTTTTGGAGATTTCTCACTCCCCTTCAAACTGAGATGGAGATCCATTTTTAAGACAGAGAATCCCTTCTATCCTTGAATCCAACTCAGGTTAAACTATTCCACTTCCCTCTCCTTACTGTGTAGCAGTAGTACATCTGGTTTTTGAAAAAAGTGTCTTGAGCATGATGTTCATTTTGAAATACAAGCTGATTCCTAAGCCTCTTAGAGATACATAGTCATGAGTATGCCATGCTTAGTTGTATCCTTGTGGAAAAAAACAGAGAGCACCAGGAACATACTTTAAAATGTGTCACTTTCCCTGGTACTTCTGTCTTGGATTGCTTTTAATGAAATTTTAACATTCTTTTTACATTCATGGGAATAACTGATGACTGACTCAGACTAGTCTATTTCATGCTTACTTTGCAGAAGTAGAGGGAACCCTTGCTGTTAATTCAGGATGAGTGGGGACTAGTATCTCTTTTTGTTGCTCATTTTATTTCCTTTTTTATTTTTTGTACTTGGTTGATATTAGAAGATGGCCCTTCAATAACTATAGTGACAGATCCGTACAAGCAGTAGTACAAGCTTTCATAGGACTGTGAACAGTAAGAACTGACCACTTTATATTCCAAGATTTGCAAGGTCCGTCATAGTCTCTGTTCTGTTCCTGTTGCATGTATAAGCTTTTATATGCCTTAACAGTATCATATTGTAATAGCTCTGTAATTTTTATTAGGTTGTTTTCAGGGCAAAACGTGGTGTCAGTTACATGGGAGACATGGCAGTGGATGATATTACCTTTGAAGATTGTTCCCCTTTGCTCATCCCAGGCAGACCTTGCACATCAGAGGAATTCACATGTGCCAACAAGTACTGCATCCCAAAGGATAATCTGTGTGATTTTGTAAATGACTGTGCAGATAACTCAGATGAGAGCCCTACTATTTGCAGTAAGTATGGTAGTTTTTAAATATAATTATCATAAATAACTGTGGCTGCTGTGAATTGTTATTACTTGAATACTTTTGGCAGCTTATCAGCTAAGAAAGCAAACAAGAAGGTAATCATTTAATTCCATTCGTTGGCTTTTAAGGATTTTAGATTACTGTTATTTAATTTGAAATCATATGATAGAAAATAAAAAAAACTGTTAGTGAATTTCTTAAAATAACTCATAAAGCAGCTGTCTTTAAAAACAGAATAAAAATCTCCTGCTTTCCATATGAAAAGAATGTGTTAAGGCTAAAAAAAATACTTCAAGCACAATACTTTTGGGATATCAGGGACCTACCTCCTTTGATATTTCAAGGATTATCAGGTTTCTTAGCAAATCATTTTAAACTGAATACTGTACAATTTTGGTTTTACAAGAGATACCGAGAAACAGCATCTATAGTATTGGATTCAAAGAATGTTCGTATCAAATTGCTTCTCCTTTGGAGAAATGGATCACAATATATAGTGCTAACAATTTATTTTTTTCTAGTACAATCATGGGAAATGCTTAAGCAATCAAATCTGCATTGTTTGGTACTGTATGAACAGTTGCCTCATTTTTGTTGAGATTATGAATACAGTTTATCAAATTCTCAGTGAATACAATTCTATGAAGCAGAGGTATGCTGATATCCTATGAAGCTAAGGTACACAGCAAAGGGAATCTGTTTTGCAAATTATTTTCATACTATTAAACTTCTCAGTGATTTCCAAACCAGGAATAGCATGTCATTAAGCTATATGGGGACCAGTTCAGATCTTCTACAACTAAAAATGAGGAATATATCAAGTTGAAATTACTCTGTTGAAAAGATGCTCATATTTTGGCTTTTATTTTCTGAAATATTTAAAAGCTGTTTACCTATGACTTTTTTGAGTTTTCTAGATTGTATTTCCCATGAAACACCATAGCCAAGTAAAGACTAAAGCATTAGGGCAAGATGGTTCAAATGAGTTGATGGGATCTAGTTTTGCAGCCTCCCAAAGTATTTCATTTTGATTACCCATTGGAAAAGAAATGAACTGAAACAGTCCCACAAAGAAAATGCTTTCCTGTAAATTGTTGGTTTTTTTTTTTTTTTTTACTTTATTAATTTTAATTTTTAAAAATAAGTTTAAATTTAAAAAAAAAATAAGAAAAGAACTTTTCTGAATGCATTTTAACAGGAAGCTTTACAATGAAGTATTACGGAGGCTTAAGAGCACAGGGGTCACATTGCTGGGGTGAAACTTCTATATCAACATGGATTTTGCCTCAGATAAAAACCTAATCCCATTTCATAGTGTCTAGTTGTGTAAAATGCTTGATGACCAATTATGACTTCCTTTGTTAGGTCTGGGAGTGCTTTATTCAATAGCATTTTCAGTAAGAGTGTCAGGAGTTAGACTAATTTTTGCTTGCATTTTTTTTCCTTTTATTTTTTCAGTTTTGAAATACATATGCTGCTTTAAATTTCCACTATGTGCTGGAGAATTTGCAGTTTCTTTTATTGGTGCTGCCTCTGCCTTGTATATTTAATGAAGTAGAAATACATAATATAGCACTTGTTAAAAATATACCTAACAGAAAAATGTTAGTTCTGTTGTCTCAGCTTTTTCGTGAGGCAGGCTGCTTCCAAAGAGAACATAATGATAGGAAACACCTATTTCCACTCTTTGTGATGTTTTTTTTAATTCCTTGTAGCCATCAGAGAAGAGTGTTTTCCTCATTGCTGAACCATAGAACAGTAGCTTGAAAACCTGAAATTCAGAAGCCTGGGGAAGGCTTTAGTAGGGCACAACATGACAGATCAAAGCACAGGAAACAAAAAATGGGCAGTTTTGCACAGGTGTGGCAACTGTTTAAAAAATGTGAAAACTGTGCAGCTTCCCGACATCTTCCAAGTACTGGTCTAACTGTAGATGTAGTTTGCTGTGTGCACGAGTCACCGTATCTTAGCCAATGAAATCTTATGGCACCATGTTGAAAGAAACTAGTCCCTGCTCCGTTATATTCCTGAAACTCCAGAATGTTAACAGAACTATATCACACGATACTCACCAAATCTAATTAGCAATGTCTAAATAAAGCCAGTGCTGCTGAGATATAAACTATGCCTTATAAATCTGTTAAATTACTGTTGAGAGGTCTGTGTCTTGGCTTTGTTTGCTTTGTAGAGGGCTCCTTTTAGCTAGTTGCATGACATTAGTGCTGTAAAATAAGTCAAGTACCTATTTTAACAGATACACTGATTCATCAAATGTTTAGAAATGTTTCCATTAGAACAGAATTACAGAATCATGGAATGATTTGGGTTGGAGGGATCTTTGAAGATCAATTAGTTCCAACCCCCCTGCCATGGCAGGGACACCTTCCACTAGCCCAGGTTGCTCAAAGCCCCGTCCAGCCTGGCCTTGAACACTGCCAGGGATGGGGCATCTACAACTTCTCTGGGAAACCTGTTCCAGTGTCTCACCACTCTCACAATAAAGAGTTTCTTCCTAATATCTAACCTAAACCTACCCTCTTTCAGTTTAAAGCCATTGCCCCTTCTCCTATCACTACATGCCCTTGCAAAAGTCCCTCTCTGACTCTTGTGGGCCCCCTTTACGTACTGGAAGGCAGCTGTAAGGTCTCCCTGGAGCCTTCTCTTCTCCAGGCTGAACAACCCCAACTCTCTCAGCCTGTCTTCACGAGAGAAGTGCTCCAGCCCTCTGATCATCTTCATGGCCCTCCTCTGGACTCACTCCAACAGGTCCATGTCCTTCTTACGTTGGGGGCCCCAGAGCTGAGCGCAGTACTCCAGGTGGGGTCTCACGAGAGCAAAGTAGAGGGGGAGAATCACCTCCCTTGATCTGCTTCTTTTGATGCAGCCCAGAATACTGAATGAGGGATAGATGCTCAGAGTTTTCTTTAAGTATGATGTCACTAGTACTATTTTCTTACTACAAGTATAAGAGAACAAAATAAACCAGAACAGTGCTGAAGAGGTAGCGGGTGGTGCACTCCTTCAGCCTTGTTCAGAAACTGCTCTGCTGGAGTTTGCCTTATGCTCCTTGAGGTTAGTGTATCAGAGGAAGGTCTCAGGCAGCTCTGGTTAGATTGAGTTGGGCATTCCTCCTTGAGGTAGAAATGATGTTTTACAAGAACTAGTAAATTACATTTTGTGGAAAAGGCAGTAGTGGGGAGCAGTAGTGTTTTTCCAGTCTGATATATGAACTAGTGATAGTGCAGGTGGCTGTACTTGATAAGTGTTTGGTTTTGTCTAAGCTTGGTTAATGTTTGGTTTAACTCGCCAGTGTGCTTATAAGCAAATCTTTCAGTTATTCCTATTTATTGCCATTTGGTTTGCATTGCAGAATGTGTTCTAGCATACAAACTATGCTGCTTTCATTAGAAAATAAACTGAAAGATGAGTTCCAGGAGGGCATCAAATGTATTCTGACCGCTAGTGGTCATTCAGTCTGCAGGATCAGTTTGTACCACCTCAGTCCTCTTTTCTCCACCACCCCTCTAAATGTCATCAAGTCCTCAGCATCAGGTGTTTTGCTCTACAGAATTGCTCCTATAGCTCTGTACTTGTTCATCTAGTCATAGCTGTTGGGAATAATATGAGTGAAGTTAGTTTAAATTTTGCTTCATTTAATTACTTTGTTTATTACAAAGATTCATTAGATCTTTTGTGATCAATATAATTCAATTCATATACTTACTGTTACATGTTTTTCTGAAATTACTAAGCTCTCATGCTGTAAACTAATTCAGCAGCCTTGCGTCACTGCTCCACCAACAAAAGGATTAGTTTTGCTTTTGTACTTCATTGCTAAGAGTTCAGAGATCTTCATAGAAGTGTCTACTACCAAAGATTTAATATGCAAGTGCCCAGTTATCTGCCATAACTTGAGCTTCTAAACAGGCTGCCTAACCTTTTTTTCATCAGTGGAGTTATTAACTTCCAGGCTGAAGTTCTTGTAATTTAATATCGGTTGTTTGCATTAGATTAGATACATTGTCCTACAGATACGAATGTTTTTCTGTATTGACTATAGAGATCCTACAAGGGCATACAAATTTAGATTAGGTAACAGGGAATATATACATCATTAGCAGTGATGTTCAATGCTCATGCCTTAAGGCCTTGATTCTCGAGAACATGCCTTTAAAATAAAATGGTTTGCATGTATGAATTTCATTGACTTGAGATGGAATTTACAAGTAATCAAAGGAATTTCTTTAACTATGATCCTGAAATATTAAGTAACTAAATGATCATATGGCAAAAGATCAGGAGTGACATATTTTATGGGCAGTTCATTCAGTTGACGTAAACTACAATCTATGTTTTGAATTAGTGATAATCATATCATTTAGCACATCAGGTTTGGGGTTTTTTTAATTGTTATTTCAGATGGCATCATATTTGCAGGGAGAGATAAAAGACAGTGAATCTATTTTTGCTAAATAATCCATATTTTTAGGAAAATGTTTCTAATTCTTTTTCACCCGTAAGACCTTCACAAAGGAAAATACAATGAAGAAATCTTTCACCTTAAATCAGCCTGAAATTTCAGAGGTAGCTGTTGGTACTGTTTTGGTCCATTTAGTGACTCAATGGATTTTAGCTCCTTGGCCTCATTACTGAGGCTTCTGACCACCTGCCAATTAAATACAGCTACTTTTGAGTGCCTGAACTTAATCAGATCCCAGAAAAGGCTTAGGTTCTGTTTACATTTTATGAGAGAGTTTTTGTCATTTCATATATTGTCAGACCACATGATCCATAGGGTTTCCAAATTTATCTTCAAAGCACTTTCCAGCAATAATAGTAAGACTGTTCAGAGCACAGCTGAAAGTCTCTTGAAGGCTCTGCCGAAATTCCAGCTTATTTCAGCAAGTTTAGTTTTACTTGATAATCAGTATAATGAAGTTATAGATGCATGGATGGAAAAATATACACAGCTTAAACATCTGGAGTGGTGCAATTGACTTAATCTTGATTTATGTGGACAGTTGACTCACCATGCTCACTGTTTTGACGTTCAAGATTGAAAAATCAGTAAAGAGCATGCATTGTTTCATATAAAAAACAACCAAAATTGTCAGCTTTCTCTTCTTCTAAGAATTAAATACAGATTACGGAGAAATGTAAATAATCATCCATGTTTGCATATTGGCTAAGAAAATACACGTGTGAACTCTTCTGGAAACATGCAAAAATAAACTAACTGTAGGTGTGATTCAGCTCAGAGTTAGCACACCTACATTTATGTTTTATCTATATGTGTCTGTATGGAGGCTGTGTCTTTATGGTGCTCAATACATTCATTTGGATGGGTTTCCCTAAATATAGGCACTTGTTTTTACCTGACCTTAACATGTTCTTCCAAAAAGAGGCTAGCTTTCTGCAGATGTCTTGGATGCCCTATGGGAGGGTATCAATTGACTTCTGCCTGTAAGACACTAAAGAGCTATTCAGCTTGACCTAAAATAGGTTGCTATATTTGGTTACTCTTATACCAAGGATTCTGTTGACTATAATAACGACAGCACAAAGACCTACCTCATATATATGAAGTTTTGTCCTAACCTATTATTATATACGAGAACACTAGAAATGCTCTGTTCAGTAAGTTACATGGATTTTATATTGAAGCTTTTTAAAAAAATGGATCTGAGTGCTAGGCTGTAGTATAGTACCTAATTAACTTCTTGAAAAAAAAAACCAACTCTTTTCACGTATGTGCAAATCTCTTTCAGGTATGTCTATTGGGCATTGCAATTTTGAGTTTGATCTTTGTGGATGGAAGCAAGATGAAAATGATGATTTTGACTGGATCCTCAGAACTAGCAGTACTACAAAAATGGGCACTGGACCAGCTACTGATCACACATTGCAAGAGCCATCTGGTCATTATATTTTTATAAAAAGTTCATTTCTTCAGCTGCCAGGACAGAAAGCTAGGATTTTCAGTCCTCTCCTAAGCAGAAGGAATAAAAACTGCAAGGTATGTTGGGGTGTGGTACTAACAGGAATGCAGAATTTGATTTCTAGATTGCACAAAGATAATACTTCTGAAATGAATAAAGATGATCACTGAAATATTTCTTGAGAAAAAAATAACAGGCATGTTGTAGAAGAGTCAGGGCCTGGTCTTATTTCCTTGAAATCATAAGAAAACATGTATCCTGTGGGAGAAGAATGGTTTCTGTAAGTACATACTCGGGGAGATGCAGATGAGGTTGACAGCGAATGCAGTGTCTGATTTAGAATATGTCTTAAGCAACACTCATCCTAAGTAGCATAAAACTGTGTAATGGTTTGTGATTTTATGGACAAAATGTGTATAAATACAGTAATAACTGGCTTTCAATGAACACAACTGCAAATGGAAGGATGTGTGACCGAAGCCTTTGTCACCAGCTCTCCTTTAGAGACTGGAGAAAAGTAAGCCTTTTTTTTCCGAAACATTGCAGCACATTGTAGTGATTTGAGCTTGATCAATTCTTTGCAAACCTGCATTAAAACGTTTTCTAGTTTTGATATATCTTTTATAGTCTTTGCTAAAATGGTAACTTGTCATTTCGTAAGACATCTTTCAGAACATACCTATCAGAATCTGCTACAGGAACAACATCCTGAAAAGTGAGTTTTCCAGAAAGTTGAACTATGCATTACTTTGGAATAGTATTTAAATTTTGTAAGGCAAAAATGAGTGGAATCTCAGTTTCTAACACCAGTGTCAAAAACAAAATGGAAGTTTAAGCGTTAATAATTGCCAATAGTTCTAATTACTAATAAAATTGGTAATATTTTTTAAATAGTAGTTAGAAATAGAGCTAATGAGGCATCTATATATTATTTACATGGAGAGGAATACTGTGCATAAATGGAGCTCCTGTGGAAGGGGAAGTGGTACTTTTAGCCTTCGGAAAATTAGAAAAGGAAAATTTATAAAGACTAGAAAATGAGCAAGGCAGGAATGGCTTAACATTTTCAGGGTAAACTTGGGAATGGATTTCCAAAATGGAAGAGATCTGGAAAAAACCAAAAACAAAACAAAAGCCAAGAAAGACCTAGTGAAGAGAAGAAAGGGGGGATTAGTATATAAAGTAATTTCAATATTTGATTTGGAATGAAGGAATTAATATTTCATATAGTTAATTAAGACCCAGAACTTCGTCCTAATAGATCAGATGGTCACTAAAACTATTTTGCTCCATTCTGTGAGTTATTAGAGTTGAAAGGAAGTACGACCAAATGCAGAGTGGTCTAAGTCATATGCCAGCCTACAATCTAGGATAAATAATCCTGGAACTACCGTGAGTAAAAATAACATTCAGGTTATTATTTTGCTATTAACACCTGAAGATCTGTCTAACTTGGCAACATGAACGTTTGTTGGCTATCTGACTTTAGCCAGTTAAATAAGCTCAAGAGCTCTCTCATGATGCGACCATAAAATAGCCACTTCGCTCTCCAGCGTTTGGAACATCTCCCCTATTGATGCCACACTTGGAATTCTTACGCTATACTTTTGTGGAAGATACTGGTCCACAGTACCTTGCCTGAGGTGATATCAGTGTCTTTCTATTTATGGAAGATGTAAAATTTTATTGAGGTCCTGCCTGTGAAATAAGATATGTAATCATTTCACATTAGATTTTTGTCCTCACGGTCTCATTTTGCAAGTTCACCTTTATAAATCTGTCTTGTTAGTCATTACTAGGTCTCTCAAGAGGATAATCTTGGTGAAGAGGAGCAGTTTTTAAAAAAGCCTTTGAATTGAACTGATTGTGTTATCACCGCACTATGTTCATCAAGTGAAAGTTGTCTTAGACCAAAATAGTCCTAAACAGTTTTACTGTATATGCAGCTGACGTCTCTGTTCAAAATGTCCAGTCATTTACCTCTAGTTCCACTTATCTCATACTCACTACTGATAAGGAAAATCAAAACCTGTAAAGAGTTTGTCTGAAACTTGGAAGGAGTTCTGCTTATGCTTGAGATTTCTAGCTAGTCCATTCAATTGAAATTCTTCTGGCTGTTTGAAAACTCCCAAAACTCTTTATAGATAAGAAAGTCAGGAAATACTGAACATAAATGGCTTGATTTTATGTTCCAAACAAAACTTAGGACTAATTTCAATGTGTCAGTAGCAAAACTTAATCAAGCCACTATAAAATATCATCAAAATTTGAGCCCTGATCTCATGTTTTCTATGTTGATTTTATATATTGCCTAAAATATATATACTAAAAAAATTTCTTCTCACATGAACTTGGAGATGTTTGCTTCTTTCTGTAACATCGTATTTGAAAACATGTGTTTCTCAACCTTATCTGGTTTTATGCTTTAAAAATAACTTTTCTGCTATTTAACTTCTATGAAGAGTAAAACATATATGCAAAGAAATGCAGAATAACTGAGAATGACAGGTTCACATCTGAATATTTATGATGTGTCGCACATTAAATGCAATTAAAAGCTTGAAACAGAACTACTGGAAACTATTACTTTTGTCACACTGAAAATTATTTAAAAAAAGCAGCGGGTCTATGCACCTTACAGACAAAACTTCTACATCCATGATAGGACCTGAAACAGTCAGTTATATTTATGGCATATTATAGTGCTTTTTGAAGGTTCTGACCAGTTCTTCAACTTTCATTTAGGCAACTAACCAAAGGAAGTGAAATTTCTGGTAAAGCAAATTGTCTAAATGAAAAAATTATTTCAAGACCCAGAGCCTCATCTTAGGAAATCAGGCAGTCCCTTAAAGTATTTTACTCCATTGTATGAGTTATTACAGAAGCAGATGCTACATTATATATTACAACAAGCTTAGTTTGGGATCTTAGGCCCATTCAGATCAATGAAAAATGTACATTTACGTCAGTGGGACAAGTAATTTATGCAGGCAAAACAAATATACATCAGCAAGTATAAAGGGACATACATGAAAAAATATGGTTCGTTTGTATACAAGACTTTCACAAACAAAGCCACATGTTCAAAAAGAATAGAAATCCAAGGGAAACACCCTAAGTAGAAATAAATGCCAAAATAAATCTGGGAAAGAAAATGGAGAATTCTGCATCGAGGTATCCTTGGTAAATAATTATACTATCTGGAAATGTCAACCCATAAGAAAATCAGGAAGTCATGTGGCCTACATTGTGATTCTAAGGGAATTTAAGAATGAAGTACAAGAATTTTAATAAAAAATATGAAAATGTCATTAATATCAGCAATTCCTTTATGGTATGCATGGTAGGAAGGGGGTGATAAAGCAATACTTGTTTTGTCAAGTATTGTGTTTTCTGTATATTTTTGCATTGTAACCTTTCCAAACAGAACCAGATGTTATAATTCTTTTAGTTTTCAAAAAAAACTATGATAAATTCTTCAGGATAGACCTGAAAATACCAAATAGCCAACTGATGAATGACAACATCCAGACAACCTTGGAAATGTTTGCTTCTTTCTGTAGCATCATGTTTGAAAACATCTGTTTCTCAACCTTATCTGGTTGAGACATAAGACTAGAGAGCTAGCCTATGTTCTGATACAAAGCAAATTAAGTACAGGAATGAATATTTCACATGCATTATAATTCAAGCCTGAGTATGTGGGGCCCCAGCCCTGAAATGACTTGGATGAATACTTAAAATTAAGTTTGTGCATACCTGTTATCAACATGACATTACTACTATATGATATGTCTAGAAATTATGCAATAGAACAGAAGACCAGTATGTTGACTCTGATATGTCAAATTATTTAATGTAATTGAGAAAAGGGTATTGCAAATAAATTTGAAGTCCAGAAAGTAGTGTTGGGGCCAGGAGTGAGGGGGGAAATGAATTCAATGATCATGACATAAAGACAAACATACAAAATACAGTCTGGTAGTTTTGAAAACAACTGTAACCAAACCGGAGCAGTGTAGTGGGCAGCTCTATGAAAATATCTGCTCAGAATTTAATGACCGTCAGAAAATAAAACAAAATTCAGCAGTAGTAGAAAAGAATGGAGATAAATTAAAAATGTGAAAATTATTATATAGCTTAAAAATATACATATATATTGAATAGACAAACCTCATTTAAGGAAAGAATGTAAGAGAACAGAGTAGTTGCAGGACAGGAAATGGACAGGTGAATAGAAACATTTCCATACAAGAAAACTGACTTATAAAAATTATATTTGACCTCTTCATTGCACAGGAGACATTCTGAAAGTGAACACAGTAAAACTTTCAAAAGAATTATAACACAAAGCCCTTGGTGGCTTTACTAATCAATGATTAGAGAAGATCAGTTAAATAGGAATGTGAGGGTTTTTTTAAAAATAGTGTATTTATGCAATGCAATAGACTGCAGAAGCCTATGAAATCCTGCAGCACCAGGTAACATAAAAGGACGTGACTTCACATTTACATGGGTATCATAATATCCGCTATTAGGTTTTTATAGCTATAATAAATAAGATAGAGTTTTTATTCTTTAGGGCTTGTGCTATGCATTAGACTGGAAAGAAATTTGAGATGTAGACATGTTCTCATATATTATAGCATGAATCCCTTTCTTTCAGGGTCCTTTATCATTCTTGGAAATATTTTGATCCTTGTCAGAAACAGGATATAGAACTACATTAAGTATTAATTTGATAAAATACAAGTATTCATTTGTTGCTTTTGAATTGAAAATAACTTAAGAGAGCAGTTAATGATGACGACTCTTCACAGTGATTTCTTTTAATGTTCTGTATCTACTTGGATCTTCTTTTGTGCTTCATAATTTGTTTTCCCCATTTTTACTAAATAAATAAATAAATAAATAAATAAATCACTTCTGTAATCCAAGGACTTCTTATGTTTTTAGTTATTGTTTTGCATTTCTGCAATCCATGTAGAAGTTTTGATCCCATGTTAGATTAGAGATTATCTTCTAATTACACACTCTGTAATCTAACATAAACACATTTATAACCAGAAAAGTGTTCAGTAAACTGAAGTAACTTCTTGTATTGTAAATGGCATTGCTCCATTCCTCTCTTTTTTCATTCTTTTACATTTACATGCAAGAGTTATTCAAAGGGATACAAGATCAGCTGTCAGTATTGTAATGCTTGCTTCAAAGTTTGGCTTATGGAATAGTTCAAAAATTTTCATTAGTGATTTTTTTTTTGGGTGCCTTTTAATTAAATTGCTTTTGAATCAGTAAAATCAAGGGCTATTCTGAATGCTAGTGATGATGCTTAATTTAGTAATTAGGGTAAATACAATAGCAGAGTGGGTCTGCAGTCACCTATTGTATACATGATGCTATTGTTCTTGCTTGCAGATACTTTTCTATTACCATATGTATGGAGCTCACATTGGATCACTGATTGTCTACCAGAGGACTATGGCGAAACATGAAGACATTCTCCTTAATCTTACTGGAAGCCAGGGAAATTTCTGGCAGCGCAAGGCACTGATCCTGGCTGGAGATGGAGATGAAGATTTCCAAGTAATCTTTGAAGGGATAGCTGGAAAAGGTCCAAAAGATGGCATAGCACTTGATGACCTCACGTTTTCCAGGGAGTGCTTACCATCCCAGGAGTTTTTACCAGCAGAACCCACAACACTGCCTCCGACAGGTATGTTTCTGCTATGGACAAACAGTCTACATTAAGTCTGGAAGGAATGAATAGCAGCATTGCTTTCACTTTTTCGTCTCTGCCTCAAAAGAGAAATTGAATACATAGCTTGCTAAACACATGTTGAAACTAACATGCTTTTAAGTAGCTCTTTGAAATTATAATAAAATTATTTTAGGAAGTAATTGTTTGGGTACTGAGTCAACACTTGTGAATCTGCAAGACTTGTTATCCAGCCATGTATACTTAGAGAATGCCTTGCTTAATTCAGTGGGATTTATTTATCAATACTTTTATAACATAGTTATTGTAAACCAAAGAACTAAGAGTAAAACTGAGCCAATATGGATAGATTGCAGTAAGACCAGCAAGCTTTAATGCTTTATGGCTAGTGGGAATTCCTACTGATATGTTTAGGTACCATACCCATCTTCTTCCTGTGTGGTATGGTGCCAGCATTGGTGCAATTGTTTGCACCATCCTCACTTACTGCACAAGGGAAATAAGGCTCAGAAAAATTTTACCCAAAATAATAAAGTTCTCATGGGGATGGATCCCAATAACTCCAAGGTAAGAGCTGCTCTTGAAAGCACTGATGTTGTTCGTTACTGATATTTGCTTGAACACAAATGATGACGGAGAAACTCTTTCTGACAGAACAGGAGAAATCTCTTTCCTTCTTCCACATTTAGCACCAGAGCTACTGAAATGTAAACCCCCAAAGCAGAATTTAGGAGATGCATTTTGTTCCTGGGCCTACTACAAATTTCCTGCATGGCTGAGGCAAGTCATTTTGTCTCACTTCTCTGTCTTTCTGATCAATAAAACAAAGTTAATATTTCCCAATGTCAAGGACTACAGGGAGAATGGGTCATTAATTTATGTGAGCTGCTTTGCTTTGTTACTGCAGCTAATGAGTAGCCTTCCCCTTTAGGATATCATTAAGCACTGCTCAGGCACTGGGAAGTAAGACTGATGTGACTACATCAAACCCAAGAAATTTCATTGTACTTTGTGCATAAGACAAGCAGGAAAGATATGGGCAATATTTTCCAGATATATCTCTCTTAAGTTGCCAGTTACAGTACGTTGTATTGGCTTCCTACTTTAGTCAAAACATCCACAGAAATTTATTGCACAGGAGATTGGTATTTTAAAGTTCAGCTTTATATGAATGTTACCCCAAGAGGAACACTAGTTGAGATTTCTGATTCTTTATTTTTTATGTTTTCAGACTCTCTCCTCTTAATGGTAGATGCAGGTCCCTGTGGCAGTATTAGAAACTTTAAAAGCTTTGGTTTTGATAGTAAAGGATGTTCCAAAACTCTTTTATGATGTATATAATAAAAAAGCTACTAAAATCTCAGGAAAAAGCCACCAGAGACTGATTTGTTGATGTAGCTCATCTAAGATGTACTTCGTGAACTTTGTAGATTCACAACGCTTTGAGATAATGGTCTAAATTCATCCTTATAGTGAACCATCTTTTCTGTATCAACAATTTTCACTTGTCCCAGATAAGAGTTTACATTAGCCACTGAGGGTTCCAACTTACAGCTACTATTTAGCATTGATATCTGTTTGTATCATTGCTTGAAATGTGGGCTTAGAAACCTGAGTATGAAATCTACTCTTGCCTACAGAAATGTTCTCAACAGTGGCAAAATGCGTGCTGGAGGCGGTGAAAAGTGCTCTGTGGTGTAACTTCATAAACTAAAGGCAGCTAGAATGACCATGACGATCAACTGCAAAAATCTGGACTCAGATCTCTCTGCTTATATGCAGATACAATGGATAATTTAACCAAAAGTGAAACACTTATATCCATTGCTCAAATATTTTAGCGTTTCTGAGGATGAAGAACATCATGCAGCAGAAATCTGCTCCTTTCTTGTCTCCAGCTAAAGAGAGTATTTGCTAAGAAAATTGAAATATTTTCCCTCTAAGAGAGAGATTCGTAGTTTTTAAGGTCTATTCTGATAACATGACAATGCAGAATTGATACTGATGCATATTTTTCTAGGTGGTTAATACGCTTCCTCTGCTATATTTAGACACGTGTTTCCTTTTCTCAGGACTCACAAGGAATGTTTCCTTCATTTTAGGTAAACAGAATAGCACATCGAATTGTAACTGTTAGAATGTTTTCCTCCCCTCCTTTTCACCCAAATGAAGTTTGGTTATTCAGTGTTTTTTGTCACAATTTGAAGAGTTTACTTTGTAATTTTTGTGACATACCAATCTACAACTAGTATTCTGCAAACTGAACAAATGCGATTTTAAAAAAAAAATTAGATAAAATTCCTTTTTAATGTCTTTTGATTTTAAATCAGAATTCATTGTAATGCACACATCAAGAGAGAGTCTTCTGAGTCTTATCAGTAGTGTCAGTGTGTAAACAAGTATAATAAGGTGGTCTGTGCTTGTTATTTCTGCACATAGAGTGCTCTGGCAATGGATGTAGTGTAAGGACTAATAGAATAGAGTTATTAAATGTTCCCATCTGTGACAGAGACTCGCTGTTCAAAAGAATTGTTCCCTGACCCTACATAGACTCTTTGAAATTCTAAACGTTCAAAAAAATACATTTTAGGGGGTGTGTGTTTTCCTTCTGGACAAACATGTAGTAATACTTAAAGGCTGAAAATGAGCACTGGACAATGAGAAAAAATCGTTTTGAAAGTTGCATTGTCATTTTCTGTAGACTGACAGCATGCTGTAGACTGTCCTCATGACGCTGCTTAGCAACAATGATGCTGAAGTGGAACGCCACTGAGCACCACTTAAAATGCTGTGCCTGAGAAACAAACATCATTTTAGACTGGCGCTTATCAACTCTTCACTGTATGAATAGTGGTGTATGGTGGAATATTGGGTTTTGTTCATGTCCTACAACAGTACTGTATGTAGGAAGATACAAGGACAGTTTTGTTCTAACAGTGCTATTTATGCCTGTTGTTGTGTCTCCGCAGTGTGGGCAGATTCTCAAGTTAGACTTTGCCCCATGTAAGGGTCTTTATTGGGTTTGTGTGGCAAGGTTTTGGTAGCAGGGGGGCTACAGGGCTGGTGTCTGTGAGAAGCTGCTAGAAGCTTCCACTATGTCAGATAGAGCCAATGCCAGCTGGCTCCAAGACGGACCCACTGGTGACCATGGCCAAGCCCATCAGTGGCGATGGTAGCACCTCTGTGACAGCATATGTAAGAAGGGGGGAAAGCTGCTGTGCAACAGCAATTGCAGCCAAAGAGAAGAGTGGGAATATGTGAGAACAATAACTCTACAGACACCAAGGTCAGTGCAGAAGGAGGTGGGAGCAGAGATACCCTGGCAGCCGCTGGTGAAGCCCATGGTGAGGCAGGCTGTGCCCCTGCAGCCCAGGGAGGTTAGCGGTGGGACAGACATTGACCTGCACCCTGTGGAGGACCCCACGCCAAAGCAGGTGGATGCCTAAAGGAGGCTGTGACTCCATGGGAAGCTTGTGATGGAACAGGCAGGACCTGTGGACCCACGGAGAGAGGAGCCCACACTGGAGCAGGTTTTCTGGCAGGACTTGTGACCCCATGGGGGACCCATTCTGGAGCAGCCTGTTCCTGAAGGACTGCATCCCATGGAAGGAACCCATACTGGAGCAGTCTGTGAAGAACTGTAGCCTGCGGGAAGGACTCACACTGGAGAAGTTCATGGGGAGGGACCCCGTGCTGGAGCAGGGGTAGTGTGAGGAGTTCTCCCCCTGAGGAGGAATGAGCAGCAGAGACCTGTGATGAATTGACTGCAGCCCCCATTCCCCATCCCCCTGTGCCACTTGGAGGGGCAGGAGGCAGAGAAATCAGGAGTGAACTTAAGCCTGGGAGGAAGGGAAGGGTGGGGGGAAGGTGGTTTTAAGATTTATTTTTACAGAATCATAGAATCATTTAGGTTGTAAAAGACCTTTGAGATCATCAGTCCAAGCATCGGTTCAGAACTGCCAAGTCCATCACTAAACTATGTCCCTAGGCACTGCATCTATGTGTTTTTTAAACACCTCCAGGGATAGTGATTCCACTACCTCCCTGGGCAGCCTGTTCCAATCCTTGACCACCCTTTCAGTGAAGAAATTTTTCCTAATAGCCAATCTAAACCTCCCCTGGCATAACTTAAGGCCATTTCCTCTTGTCCTGTTGCTAGTTACATGGGAGGAGAGACCGACCTCCACCTACCTACAACCTCCTTTCAGGTAGCTGTAGAGAGCAATTAAGATGCCCCTGAGCCTCCTCCAGGCTAAACAACCCCAGATCCCTCAGCCACTCTCATTAAGATTTGTTCTCTAGACGCTTCACCAGCTTTGTTGCCCTTCTCTGGACACGCTCCAGCACCTCTACGTCCCTCTTGTTGTGAGGGGCTCAAAATTGAACACAGTATTCAAGGTGCGGCTTCACCAGTGCTGAGTACAGGGAGACGATCACTTCCCCAGCCCTGCTGGCCACACTGTTTTGGATAGAAGCCAGCATGCTATGGGCCTGATTGGCCACCTGGGCACACTGCTGGCTCATGTTTATCTGGCTGTTGACCAACAGCCCCAGGTCCTTTTCTGCCAGGCAGCTTTCCAGCCACTCTTCCCCAGCCTGTAGTGTTGTGTGGGGTTGTTGTGACCTTCAGAGCTGGTAAACTCTCCTTTTTCCCTTGAGTTCCAGCCAAAGCTCTGTTCAGCCAGGCTGGTCTTCCCCGCCGGCTTGTCTTTCAGCACATGGGGACGGCTTGCTCCTGCACCTTTGAGACTTCCTTCTTGAATAATGTCCAGTCGTCCTGGACGCCTTGGCCCTTCAGAACCATCTCCTAAGGGACTCTGTCAACCAGGCTCTGAAACAGGCTGAAGTCAGCCTGTTTCTTGTTTCCCATTCTGTTCTATTTGTATCTCTCATTACCCTACATTGACTTGATTGGTAATCAATTAAACTAATTTCACCATGTTGGATCTGCTTTGCCCGTGATGGTAAACTGATGAGTGATCTTTCCCTGTCTTTATCTCAACCCATGAGCCTTTCATTATGTTTTCCCTCCCCTGTCCAGCTGAGGAGGGGAGTGATAAAGCAGCTTTGGTGGGCACCTGGCATCCAGCCAGGATCAACCCACCAGAGTTTCCACTGAAATAACTTGGACCTTCCTATGGACCTGGCAAGCTGGCAGGATTGCATAGGTCAGATAACATATTCTTCCACACTTAACCACTCTTTCCATTACATTTCAAAGATGCAGTGACAGCTATTTTCTGTATGCTTTTTTCAGTAAAAGGGGGCTAATAGTGTTCAAAGCCATGACCTTTCCAGGAGCCATTCATACCCTCTTCTTTTTGCAGTAACCATAATTTCAAAGGGAGTTATATGATCCCCCCGGGAATGTTCACAGACTTGAGATGCTGTTTGACTCTGCCCACAAAATGTGAGACCATTGGCATGACTCATATTTTACACTTACATTTTTTAACAAAAGAGACATCATGGGTTTGACAACAACTTCCATGATCTCCAAATTTGCATGTCCTCTCTCTTCTTTCCCTCTCTTCCCTCCTGAAGTGTTGTTACTGACTATAAAAATGGCAGATCCCTCCATCAGAGTTTCTGCTCATGTCTCAATACCACTTACCTGGGAATACAACAGCTGCCATGGGCTGCCTGGTCAGATTAGCAAGCTACAATGGAGGAAAGTTATTCCCAGAGACAAGAGAACTGGTGGCTGTTGACTTCAGTTTTGTAGAGAAGACAGTTGTTATTTCCAGCAAATTAAAAGAGATTCACTGAAGTGTTACACGTGTCTGTAAGAACACAGTGATATTCACAGGAGATCACATCGAGGTCCATCTCACTGGATATCCTGTCTTTAAAGCTGTCAGTGAGATGCTGAGCAAAAATCAGAAAAGGACAGGCATATATGATGCTTCCTCCTAATGTTCCTAATATTTCTTTTTTGGAAGACCTTATGAACCAAATGTGGTTTTGCATATGTAGTAAACGTTAGTGTATTTGCCTTCTGTGTAGAGTCTAGTTTCCTTGGGAACACATTCAAAAGTTTAGCCCCTCCCCGACTTTTGGCAGCAAGTTGTACAGGTCAGTGGCTTGCTGAGAAAGCAACTGTGTTTTCATCCTGTCTCCCATTTGATATCTTTTACTGAAAATGGTGGTGGACAACAGACAAACTCATCTACTCCATATTGTTCTTTATGCAATCATCCTTAAGCAACATTACACACCAAAGGAGTTCCAGTTTAGTTGTTATATGGAAACTATTCCATATGTTTTCCTTTCTCTTTTTTTTTTTTTTTTTAAATCTACGGTAATCTTTTGAGATTATAAAATTAGGTCTTTGTAGAGTGTTTAGGAAATAAGTGAACAGTGGAATGATAGCAAAATGATTATTTTTCTCTTTGCTCTCTTTCCTGATAAATCCTAAAGCCTTATTAGCTTTGCCCTTTTTGAGTATTGGGCTGATGTATGTCTGGAGCTATCTTCATACTCTGCTGTGTCACTCTTTAGTAGTGGTGGCATATTGACCTTGTCACCTATATGTGAAGACAGATTTTGTTGGGTTCTGTGTAACTCAACATTACATTTCATTGCCAGTCACTCAGGACGCAATTCTTTTGCTAAACTGTGGCTGTGTAGCTCCATTGTAGTTGTATAAGATACCTGAGCCACCTGCCTGCGGCTGGCATCTATGTTACAGGGATGATAGGAATTGCCCTGCAATGGTAGCTGTCAGGAAGGCTGCCCAGTGCATAGCAGGCGCTTAGTACTGTCACTTTAAGCAACTTCATATCACAAAATATTTTTCCTATAATTCATAGTTATTCCTAGCTCATATCACCTTGGAAAACTTCTTATCACTAGCAGAGTTTCTTAACTTATTACTTCTGCGCTTTCCTGGCCTTATGAGTAAGCATTAAAGAATACAGCTTTGCTGGTTTTTTTTGGTTCGTTGGTTATTTTTCTGTTTGTTTTAGTTGTTGGCGGTTTTTTCCATGCTGTTTTTAAAATTATTTTAGCACAAATGTCTAATTAAAAAAAAAAAAAAGTTGTAGAATTAAGCAACATAGCTAAAATTATAATGAATACAGGCAAAGGAAGAGAATAGTATGAAAATCAGATTTGCCGAAATCTTTTCATTTGAAATATTACCCAAAACTTTGTACTGTACTCTAAAGACCAAAGGATATTGCTTATTTCACTCTTTTGCAGATATAATTAGATTTATAAAAATCTACAGACACATAAATAGAAATAACCTTGGCAGTTATTCTAACTAATATATAATTACAAGAACGATCACATTTTATGCTTCGGTACATAATATGATCTCCTACTGAAAAGAGGAAAAAATGTCTCCTTGCGTGCAACTGATTGAATAACTAAGCATTTACATCTTCCTTTGAAGCAAGCAGCATTGACTGTTGTCTGAGAGAACATGATGTGAAACAAATAAAAGGAGAATGTCTAAACCACTTTGAAACCGGTTCTGGGAAAAACCAACTGTGCTGGTTTAACCCCGGCCGGCAACCAAGCACCACGCAACCACTCGCTCACTCCCCTCACCCAGAAAGATGGGGAGGAGGATCGGAAAAGAATGTAAAAGTCAAGGGTTGAGATAA